>OX183136.1:12424202-13071696 GCA_945261195.1 Cryptosula pallasiana | reverse complement strand
CTAGCCATTCTCAGTCAGCAAAAATGCTGATGCACACTGTTTAGACATTGAAGACTATGATGAGCATATATTATTAGAAGCTAGACTAGAGGAGTACAGGCCACCTGCTATGATGAGTGAGGAAAATCTGTTGGCTATGCCAACAGCAGACCTGCAGCAGGAGAAGTCAGCACCCACACCTGTGACAGATTCCCAAGACGTTTTGCCTGCAGCAAAGGACTGTGAGTTTTTTTTAATTTCAAATTGCTGCGTGGATTTTTGAGCATGGTTCAAGCGCTGACCCTTTGGCATTGCATAGGGGCAGTTCAACTAAAATAGTTCAGAACAAAACCCAAGGGCCTCTACCAAGTGAAGTTAGTAGACAAAGTACCTTGCTAAACTTGAACTTGGTTATTGTTGAAAAACAGAAGGTAGCGAATAAAACCTTGCAAAAAGAAGTATTTTATTAGACAAGACAACTCTATGCTGGCCTGGCAGTGTCTTCTACTGACCTGGCAGAGCTCTATGCCAACCCGAGGTCACAGCATAACAAATGTCTCCTCATATTTTATGTGGCAGTGTGCCATCGGCCATTAGTCCATGAGAATTGTATTGTTGTAAGTACTGCTGGATCTTGGGAGGTAGTTGGTCAAAGACCCGCTTTGCTAACAAATTGGTGTTGCAGCCTGTATTGATAAGGTAGGTGATTGCCCGGCCTTCCACTCTCCCTGGTAGGTAGTAGCCAGACCTATACAGCTTCTCAATTTGGTTCAAGTGTATGGTCCGGGGCTTGTTGTCCTCTAGTGAGGTGCGAGTCAGTGTTCCATCTTCTTGCTTCTTCTTCTTGCTTCTCAGGGGTAGGTTCCTAGCTCCTTCCTCCGCTTGTAAGTAGGCGTCGTCTTCATCTGATGGGTCCGGTTCCTCTCCTCTCGCTAGGGGAGCAAATCGGTTTTCTAGGGTTAGTAATGGGTGGTCCTGAAGGGGAGGAACCTCGGGCCGGTTGTGGCTAGGTGGGGGTAGTTTGTTACGAGTTGGCACCCTTTTGCTGCTAGTAGGAGTACCTACTGCTGCGGGATGTACTCGTTTCCCTGCCCAGCAGTCCAAGGGGCTGCTTTACATTGTCTGCTGAGGTGCCCCGCTTCTCTGACACCCCCAATACTTTTTCTGCAGTGCCTCTTGAGACTTTCTTTGAGATCTGCCACTTGTCGGCTCAATTTCTCTATAGTTTGGAGTATTTTAGCCATCGGTTCCTCAATTTCTTTGCAGGCGGCTTCTGGTTGGTCTGTTAGTCCTTCTGGATGTTCTTCATGTACAGCTCTGATGTGGGGGTGTGGGGAGCGGATGGTGTTGAATTTGTAAAATTTCATTTCCTACCTATATTGCCTACTCCAGGTTGGTGGATCGAATGGCTAACAGATGCCTTTGGAGGTATGCATGTCCCAACATGTTCTGAAAGGTCTGTAGAGTCAACTCTGTTCTATTTCTCTAAGACAGATCCTCTTAGGCGGCCTTCACCAACCTTTCCACGCTGATTGCGTGTTGTCGGAGGGTGTCTCTTGGCGCCTTTCTGTACCCCATAAGCTTATTCTGTGCCTCTGTACGGGTAAGCCCAAAGCCTGCTCTTATTGCTTCCATTACTGCCTGCTGGGTGAGTCCGGGGCCTCATTGCTCCGCCTTCCCCGTCAGTGCTTGACGTAGGTGGAGGGTGGCCTCCTTTGCTGTCCACCTATTTATCGTTGCTACTTCCTCGAATTTTTGGATGAAGTAGTGTACGTCATCCTCACCATTGAACTGAAAGATCTTGAACTTATTCCTGGCGTTGGTCATGGATATCCTCTCTAAGATGTCTGTTAATGTTCCCATGATTTGTATGGATGAGCCTTCTCTGTCCATGCTTACTGCACGTCGTCTGTATGGCATCTTGCCTGTATCTGTTCGGGAGCTTCCTTTTTTGTGAGTTCTTGACAATTCCACCGCTGCCACCAATGTACAGGAATTTTGTCTGGGTGTCTGGGTGGTAGCTCCCTGTACACCTCCCATTACTATAGTAATTATCCTCCACTAAATTCCGTGCTAATTCGGGTGAACTATTGGTGGCCGAACTATAGTGGCACAAGGTGCTTTGCGTTGTACTTCTTACTGGAAGAGAATACGCAACAAGAGGTCGAACCGACTCTTGCGTTCCGCCAAGCCTTTTGCGTACCGATAGTTGGCTTAGTTGTTCTTGTAGTTATTCTTGTGGCTGTGCTTCTTTCTAGTGCAGGTGAAATCTTTTGAGAGCTAGGCTAACTCTGATTTTATTAGTCACTTACACAAATATTTATACAGGGTTAGGACAAAGAATTCTTGTAAGCCACGCCTTACATCACACAACTCAAAATGCAGTTTGTATATCTTCGTGGAAAAGTGTTGTTAATAAAACAATAACTAATTAAATATTTACGTTCGTGATAGAAACTTGCAGACATAGAACAACAGGTAGGAATAAATATGTGAATAGGTATGCATGTTGGTAGGGTAAATAATATGAAATGGCATCCACCGATGGAATAATCGTGGCGTCCCTCACAATATACCCAAGAATTCAACTCACACTGCTTCGCTGTTGTTGTGGCTTTTATGGAAAACCAAAGTAGATAATCTGGTGAATATTCAAGGGCTTGCATTTTAATTTTTATATGCTTAGTCACTATGCAACCCATTCATCAATGTTTTGAAAATTTATTTGAGAATGTTGCATCAATTATGTGAGTAAATCAGCAAAACACACACTGTTCATGGCGTGGCAATCACAACACAATTATAACCAAAATTCACATTCATTTACAATTTCTCTGAATTTCCATAAACATTGTAGGGTTGCAAGAAAACTGATTAAAATATTTGAGCCATTTTTTTCTCATGGCGTGTTGATCAGCCGGTAAAGTCAAATGTCATTGAAAGAAACGAATTGTGTACAAATTTTGCACAAATTAAGGATTAAGTTCCTCAAATAACTTTTTGTCGTTTTTTAAGCAATTTTTTTTGTATAATATTTTGTATCTGTTTTTAACTGTCCAACATTGATATTTCAATTATGGTGATTATTACCGATGTTGAGGAGAGATAGGTTGATTATTTATTATTAAATACAGGAATAATAATAATAAAAATTATTTAAAAACCCTTACTCAGAAATATTGTAAGTCCTTAAACCTATACCCGCGCTAAATGGCTGTTGCAGACCTACTCATAATTATTTAAGCATGTTTTTTTGTCATGGTACACAACTTTTAAAAGCAAATAAAATGGATAAGAACAAAAACCGCTGCTGAACAAAGCCAGAGAAAATTTTTTTATCAGTTCTGGTACATTAGGTTCCTCAGGACTATTTTTCTATTTATTGTGCTGAGTATCATTATTTTGTATGCAAAGGTGTTTGCCTAAATTGATGAATATAATAATAAAAAAAACTTTCAACCATAGGTACAAACAATATGAATAGGTCGGGGTTAATGAACAGCGTGAAGCAGAGATGAGAATAAATAGCAGTACTAACATTATTCAACACTTTTCAATTACAGGGTTATTAACTAAAAATGATTTCTAAACAAAAGAGGAAAACAATAATTTTCAGATAACAATAAGAGGAGTAATATTTATTAACAATAGTAACATGAATAATCATAATATTATTAATAATAAATGACATTTATTATTGATTAATATTTTTGTTATTATTTATTTTATTAAATAAGAACTATTATTATTATTTTTACTCTCAGATACATGATCAAATTATGTAAAATAATAATAACAGTTACTTACGCACAAAAAAAAAAACAATGCGTGAGGAGATTGGTGTTCATTAATTATTATTTTTATGATTATTATTATCAAAACTAATTATTCTTATTATTATTTATTGTTGTTATGTATTGTTATTATCATTATACTATTGTGATGGATTTCGGTGAGCAAATGTGTGTGTGCAGATACACCAGGAGTTGTCTTACCTCAATGACAAGGAGATGTTAGCTGGACGCTTAGCAACCTGAAGAGCCTGTGCACCAACGGATTCTGGAGACGCTTCAGCCAACTGCCAGGGAGGAACCTGGTACTAGGAATCATTCTGGCAGCCATCTTGACCTTGTTATTTAAATATTATTATCGTTGTTGTACATAGTTTTTAATGCGCCACTTTGAGTAAATGTAAATGCCTATGGCGTTCTATTATTTGATCGTTGCGTCCTGATTTTATTAGCCTATCATATTGTATTATTTCTGTCCAGTCGCATGTTGTAGATTTCAACTGCCTTATTTCCATGTTTTATCTTATAAGCGTTAGGGCAAATTGCCCAAGCCTCCAGAGTTCTTGAAGTAGTTGTGTAGAGTTGAATCACTGTAAGCGTAGGGAACGTTGTGAATCCTCGTAGTCAGACTGGAGTATTAGTTTTGTCTAACGTGCCATGACTATTAAGCACTTTGAAACACCTCTCGCTGTAAGTTTTGTATCTTGTGAGAAGAATATATTATTATTGTCATCTGCAACTCTCCTTTTACTGTACAACTTGTGAAGCAGAATAACGCTTGCTAAATAATTAAACACTTACAGATTAACTACACTCTTGGTAATTATTACAAGTCTGCGTAACTCGATTGCTGAAGTTAAGGTTGTTGAAAGTCTATCAATTGCTAAAATCTATACACATGCTGACTAAGCAATATTGATAGTGAAACAGATCTGGCTGTGTTGCGTAACAGATCTCTGTATTGTGTAGAGAAAGTCTCCCGTATTGAGACAGCGTGATTCATCAATTGGTTAAATACCGTACACGGCGGAGCTATACCACTGGTCGGTAGGAGCTGTGTGACGGGTCTGTGTCTTGACACTAGTACGACTCGCTATACCATTAGCCCCTAGTGCTCAATAGCTTAGGAAGGCTAAAGTATACAGTGGTCTGGTAGAGGTGTTGAGCCAACGCTCATGGTAAAATTCTTTACAATATTTATCTTAATAATAGCCCCCGGCTTCACATAAAAGTGCAAAACAATGATATCAGGCTGGCATAAGCAATGAGACAATGTTGTAATGTGAAAGGCACGTACAGTTAATTGGTGATTTAGCGAAAAAAACAATTACAAAATTTAACAAAGTTAGCAACTGTAGCGAAATAGTTCTGTTGGGAGCACAGGTATCTATAGTTGACTCGCTGTAGCCACTGCTGACCAATGGAAAAGGACGTAGCAAACCGGTATGTAAACAAAATAAACCAACATGACGGGAAGAGCAAAAAAGTATGGCCGAATAGACGTTCATGTAACCCACAACAATGAGGTTTCTATTGAGAATATTGCTGCAATCTTTAAGCATAAGAAAAATTCAGCAGTTTGATAACCTAAAGCAAGAAATGATGAATCTGGATATGTAGCTTTTTATTGCAAGTGAATTAGTAGTGCCGGAGTTGTAAGCTAACATGGCAAAAACCGACTTACACTTATATATTAAATTTATATATACAATCAATGATGCAATGAAAGCAGAGCTAAATATGCAGGGCGCAAATTTGATGAGAGGTGGAGTCTTGAGCTCACTTACCAATGGCTAAATCATTGCAGTTTTCCGGCTACATCTCGTCTCAGGTAACCAAAATCGAAAAATTTTGAGGGATACTTCAGTAGATCTTTGCCCGCAACCAGCCCTCCATAAACACTCTTTGTGCTAACTTCTTTGTTTCTTCTATCTTTTTCACTGGGTCTACTCCATCAAATCCACACAAAGAACGTATCATCGACTCCAACAGAGTCAACTCCGCTCGGAGCCTTAACAACTGCAATGGCGTCCTTGACTCAGACTAAATACACGACGGTACAGCAATAATATACTTTCTTCTGCAAAATCTATTTAGAATGTATTAAACAATATCCACAACACTGTTACCCAAACTATTACATAAATTCTGCTCTATGTATAGAAGTCAGTTGTAATTATTCACTATTGATAATGTAAAAAGCTAGTTAACTTAGAAGGTATATCACTTTAGTTCCTTCATACAGCACAATTAATATTTTTTTTTTTTTTCTTAAAAAGTGGTAACTGTGGGATGAACTTTCCATAAAAAACTAGTAGAGGTAGTGGTTGTAGAACTGTTAGTAAAGCTAGTGGCGCTAGTAGAGCAATATCCAGGAATGGACTTGATCTTGTCATAGGACCACAAGACCTGATAATGACGCAGTTTTTAGTACAAGTTCAACCATAAGTGCCAATTTTTTCGTTTTCATACTCGACACTGAGGTTTCAAAAATGGGTAAAGTGCCCGCAAAGGGGCAGCAGAAGCTATTTTTCAGAATTGAGTCGTTTAGTCTGCCTTTACCTATAGGAAATTTTTATTTCTTTCAAGTGAACCCCACTCAACTTAGTTTTTTTAATCTGGCCTGCCGTCTATTCAGTTGCCACTATAAGCAAAACATGTTAATGAGTAAAAGAATAAGATGGTAGAAATTTGACTGTTGAAATACTGTTTAAGCTTAGGACAGCTTCGAGCTCACAAATAATGGGACTGACTGATCAAATAAAGTTGTTTGATTCTCCAAATCTTATAATACAAGGCTTATCTGATTTTTAAATTTTAGACATAAAATGCAAAAAAGTTTATATGAAATTTCATCATTTCAACTATACTCAGTGATAGTTTAATTTCATGTATACATTGCATTTTGGATTTCAACCACAGCTAGAAATATGAAGACCAGAAATAAACGTACTTTAAACTTCTGGTGACCAAAAGCAAAGTTTTGGCGTAACATTTTTGGTGTCCCACTTTTTGCCTACATAATAGTGGTGAGGTTTTGTTGCATTTTGTTGTAAACCATGTTTGTATACTTCAGGAGCACAAGTACATTTGTCTATAATACGTATAGGTGAACCAATAACTATTACATGTACAGCTAGTGGGTATAATGCTGCTGCATATGTACTACTACTTAATGGTACCAGCTTCACTGATACTAATCATGGTTGTGTTACTTTTGGTTTCAGGAGAAGCGCAGGTACAGTTGTCTGTAGAAAGTACAGGATACCCAGGTCACTTGTACAAAGGTGAACCAATAACAATCAAATGTACAGCTAGCGGATATGCTAGTGTTGAATATGTAGGACTATTTAATGGTACCAATACAGCACTCATTGCTGCTCATCACAGCTGTGTCTTTGCGGTTTCCACTTGGCGTCCTTATGGTAGACTAAATACTGTACCAGGAATTGCTTCCTTAGACCAACCCTCCTGTGCAGCTGCTGCCTCAAACTCTCCTCCATTTACAGTGAATTTCGTAGATCATGTGACGGAGTCTATGAAAGGACTCAACTTATCATGTTTGGCTAATTTAGATCGAGCTTACACCTTGTCTGGTGAGGGATTATCTATCAGTGATTTAAGAGGTAAGTTTTATGCTCTGGTGTTGTAGGTGTAAGTGGCATATATATCAAATATTTAGTAGTTTTAATTTTAGCCAATTTAGCTATTTTTATGCTGCCACCTCGGTAATCAAAGATGATGATAAAGTTTAAATTTTACACTCACAGTCCGGTGAGAGGATGCAAAGTGATAAGAGTTGGGTGCACAAATTTACGCCAAACTATATTTTGGCTCTCTTTTTTCCCACAGCATGGCATGGATTGAAGGAGTGCTAGATTATTGTCCGAAGCAAATTTAGATAGATACTGATAAGCCTGCAACTACTTAGGATTGATAGTAAAACGCTATTAGTATTTGAACTTCATGTTGCATTGTTTCTTAACAACCATATCCTTTGGCACCAAACTCAATTATTTATGTTGTTACCAAAACAACACAGAAAGAAATCAAACTGGCAATTACTTTTTACTGCGTTAGTAACTTCTTTGGTGCCCTTATTCTACTCTTTCACTAACTTTTGACAGCAACTCTAGTTGATTAAAGCATAAATTAATTTTGTATTTTAAGATGAATGTCACAAAACAAAAGCATTATGTAATAGTTCACATACATAGCAGTTAACAGGCTATAGGTAAGATACATATTTATAGTTGGTTCAGCACACAGGTACCCTCTACTGGTAAGGCCTACCTTTTGGGGATAACCAGTTGGTGTGATGATTGTTGTTAGCCTGCTTAGCTAGGCAGTTTGAAGGCCAAGAGTTTGAAACCCACTGAAGTAGTTGATGATTTTATGTAGTTGCAGAAAACTTTCATGTCTGATTGACCAATTATGACAGAAAACTGTGACTGCCAAAACGGTTTAGACAAACTTAATTATTGATGAAGAACAATTTCTTTGCATTTCCGAAGGCATTTGTGTAAAGGGTTACTTTGGATGATTTTTTGTAAACAAGCTAACCTTTTGCTTGTTTTTAATTTTAAGAGTTCCTACAACTGAAAACTAAATGAGATCAACTCAGCATACGCTGCATTTACACAATGGTTGGAGGTAAGCAGGCATTAACACTGCTTCACAATCGAAAGAAAAACTTAGATGTGTAGATGTAGTTGAAGCATTTACATAAAGCAGAGTGATAAGGACCAATATGACAGTCTTTGTGGTGTCTACCAAAAAAAGTTGAGTAAAAATTGAACAGCTGAAAAAATAATTACGAAAAGCTGAGAATCTGATTGAAAACAATTTGGACTAGATTTGATGTGTCTATCTTTAAAACACCATTCCCTTACATATTAATTCATCTACATTGCACTTGAAACAATTATCCAAACAAAATTTCATTCTGCAAAGAGGCAAAATCTTGGTTAAAAATTTTTGGCAAAAACCCAACTGGCATTGTACTACACAAACAATGAATAGTTTAAAAAGAACACGTTTATGATCATTATTGGCAAGTGCACATGTGCAATAGCTACAGCACGAAAATTGTAAAATGATCACAGAAAATGCTAGTATGACGCCGGGAAAGTTTTTAGACGAATTTGTGCCAAACGGTGACCGTAGTATTGTAAAGGTTTTTGTCGTGCAATGCTCGCAAGTAGTAATATATGAGCAGATCTCCCTACCAAGTGTTTTTTTGTGGGGTCATAATCTGGGGTTATGCAATGGGTTACGGCGTTGGATGGATTCGCCGAGTTTATATTGTATTTTATTTGAGGGGCATTTGAGTGGCATTTGAGTGGCATTTGAGTTTTGATTATTTTTTTTACTTAATTTGAACTTATATGGCGTATAGATTTTGAATGTATGGCATTTAAGTTATGATAATTTTTTTACATGATTGTATACATAATTATAACTCATAGGGAATCTAGATTTTGAATGTAAGGCATTTAAGGTTTGATAATTTTTTGTAATTCCGACTCATATGATATCTTGAGAAAGAGAGGAGAGAGGAGTTATATCTACATTAAATAAATACATTGATTAAAAATGAATCAATATATGATTATATACATTTATTGTATAGTAAGAAAGGAAAACCTCTCCATATAATATAGTTAGAGTCAGTAAATAGTAAGTAATACAAAGCACTAGGTTTTTGTAATGACAATCAATACGCAGGCTTTTTTACACATTCATTCATATATGGATAATTATGTGCATATTTATGACTATTTCTGTATAAAATTTTGGAAAAACATCATCAAATTAGCTCTCTAGATGGTTAAATAATTGCAATAGAAAACATTATATCTAATTTTTTTTGACATTCTTAACTTTTGAGAAAATCATCAAAGTAACACTTTAGATGATTAAAATTTTACAGTAAATTTTGCATAATACAAAGCACTATAGTTCGTTTTATCCGCTTGAGACTACACGTTGTCAGCATTCGATATTGAGTTTACATACCATCAACACCAAGCTGTTCATCCAAATCTTGTAATTCGTTTTCTAGGAATTCCTTAAGAACTTCATCCTCATTATTTGTTTTTGTTAGCTCCTCATTGGAACTTGTTTGTGTGCAATATTGCTCCCAATCACTAGCGTTGGTTGAAGAAATGAAGACAATGTTGTGGTATGGAATAGGATTTCCATTCTTACTTTGTTTTTTTCCTTTGTAAATCATCACGCCAGGTACACATCTTTTAGCTTCCTCGTTGTATCTGATCGGTAGTAAAAGTGTTCTCGTCTCTCTTTTTCCATCTTTTTCAGTGAAATAACGAATGCAATTTACGATGGATTCTTCTCCATTGAATCGGAAAGGAATGAATCTTTCTACAACTTCGATGTAAGCAAAAATTGAACATTCTTTGAAATTGCTGAGATACTCAATGTCGTAAGCGAGTTTGAGTTCTTCGTCACTCACTTTTCTCAGTTTTTCAGCTTCAGCAGTAGCTTCCATTGTGGTTAAGCGTTTTGTGCTGATAATTTTGACATTGTAGTGAGTAGTCTCTGGTTTTTTTGAGTTTTCCATCTCACCCAAGTACAAAATGTTGAAAGGTAATGGGTAGTTATCGACATTGAAGCTTTCAACTACTCTACTAGGGCAAACGACTTTCTGAAAATTCGTTCCAGTTGAATTATCAAGATAGGTGAGAATGTAGTAATTTCCGTATGCACCAGTATTCTGTTCAATAGAAACTATTTGCAAAACTGATGGAACAGGAAGTGATGCTAGTGGAAAAAAACCTCCAATCTTTTTCAAATCACATGCCTTCCATTTTTTGAGAGATTTGGCCATCTTGAGAGCCCTTTCAGCATCAGTGAGCAATTCTTTTTGTTCCATGGTGTTTGATGGTACGGGTAAAACCAGTTTTGGAAGAGCTCGTCTCTTTATTGTTGTTTCTTTTGTAACAGAGTTAGAGTTTTTTCTTTTGGTGGATGTTTTGAGTGTTTTTTGTTTGTTTTCGATTGGTTTTAAGTCCATGTAAGAAGCAGAAAAGTCCTCCATAGTATTCTAAAAAAGAAAGAAATAATGTATAATTAAGCTTTTCATGTGGATCTAAAGATTATTTATTTCATACTTTACATTATAGTTAAACTAATCTTGATTTTTGCTAGATATGGAATAATAAATTTTTTAAATTTTACCTTTTATAAAGAGAAAGCTCCTAGTAGTTGCAATGGAAGGTGTAGTAGATGTTGCTTCTCCACTTGCTGTTGTAGAACTGGATGCTTTCTGTGTGAAAACAGTGGCTCTTAAATAGCTAAAGTTGCACTGGTTGAACTCTATGAATACCAATGCTTTCGCGGGAATAAACAATTTATTTTCACGCAAATGGAAACCGTTGCTTTCGCGGGAATAAAATTTTTGTTTTCACGCGAATACAAACCAATGCTTTCGCTGGAATAAATAATTAATTTTCACGCGAATGGAAGCCGTTGCTTTCGCGGGGATGAATATTTTATTTTCACGTGAATACAAACCAATGCTTTCGCGGGAATAAATAATTTATTTTCACGCGAATAGAAATCGTTGCTTTCGCGGGAATAACTAATTTATTTTCACGCGAATGGAAACCCTTGCTTTCGCGGGAATAAACATTTTATTTTCATGCGAATACAAACCAATGCTTTCGCGGGAATAAATAATTTATTTCCACGTGAATGGAAACCGTTTCTTTCGCTAGAATAAACATTTTATTTTCACGCGAATACAAACCAATACTTTCACATGAAAATAAAATTTGTATTCCCGCAAAAGCAACGGTTTCCATTCGCGTGAAAATAAATTATTTATTCCCCCGAAAGCAACGGTTTCCATTCGCGTGAAAATAAAGTATTTATTCCTGCGGAAGCATTGGTTTGTATTCGCGTGAAAATAAAATGTTTATTCCCGCAAAAGCAACGGTTTCCATTCGCGTGAAAATAAATTAGTTATTCCCGCGAAAGCAGCGATTTCTATTCGAGTGAAAATAAATTATTTATTCCCGCGAAAGCATTGGTTTGTATTCGCGTGAAAATAAAATATTCATTCCCGCGAAAGCAACGGTTTCCATTCGCGTGAAAATTAATTATTCATTCCCGCGAAAGCATTGGTTTGTATTCGCGTGATAATAAAATGTTTATTCCCGCGAAAGCAACGGTTTCCATTCGCGTGGAAATAGATTAGTTATTCTCGCGAAAGCAACGGTTTTTATTCGCGTGAAAATAAATCATTTATTCCCGCGAAAGCATTGGTTTGTATTCGCGTGAAAATAAAATATTCATTCCCGCGAAAGCAACGATTTCCATTCGCGTGAAAATTAATTATTTATTCCCGCGAAAGCATTGGTTTGTATTCTCGTGAAAATGAAAGGTTTATTCCCTCGAAAGCAACGGTTTCCATTCGCGTGAAAATAAATTATTTATTCCTGCGAAAGCATTGGTTTGTATTCGCGTGAAAATAAAATGTTTATTCCCGCGAAAGCAACGGTTTTCCATTCGCGTGAAAATAGATTAGTTATTCCCGCGAAAGCAACGGTTTCTATTTGCGTGAAAATAAATTATTTATTCCCGCGAAAGCATTGGTTTGTATTCGCGTGAAAATAAAATATTCATTACCGCGAAAGCAACGGTTTCCATTCGCGTGAAAATTAAATATTTATTCCCGCGAAAGCATTGGGTTGTATTCGCGTGAAAAAACATTGATTCATAGGATTTAATCAGTGCAACTTTACCTATTTAAGAGCCACTGTTTTCACACAGAAAGCATCCAGTTCTACAACAGCGATCGGAGGAGCAACATCTACTACTACATCCACTAACTATTTAAAGTTTTTCTGAGTGAATTTGAAAGATTTCTTCGAATTTAAGACTTAATTATCTGACTTAATTATCTCACTTATTTATTTGTTTACTTAAAAAGTAATGCTTTCACACAATAAATCACTCGTTCTAACAACAGTAACTGAAGACTCGACTTCTACTATATAATATACCAACTGACTACTAGGAGTTTTATTTACAAGGTAAAATTTATTAGCTGAGACATTTAACTTACCTTTTTATGTGCTATTGTTACTTCTAATAAAAGCAATGATTTTATTGTTATTATAGTACTATGGAAACAGAAGAGGAGGATACTGATGTAGACATACATAAGGAATGGGAATGGCTCATGAAAAATCAAAATGATATCAGTTTTTCAAATGCTGATAATGAATACATGAATGACGAATGTAATGCTGAATATGAAAATAAAATGGAGAGGGAACTTGAAAATGCTTTTCAAGACACACCTTCAACTTCTCAAGTTTCAGCAACTACTGAAAATACGATAGTCTTTGATATGCAGTAAGTTTTTAAAATCATAAATTAATAATGTTAGTAGAATAATTATTTTTGCTGGTTTTTTAGAGTTCTCTAATGAATCAGCAAAAATAATGCGTTATCTCTTTATTGTAGACAGGACTCAGAATATCAGAGAATGAATGTAAAAGAGGGAGTTGAGAATTCATCTCATAGTACACAGTAAGTTTTTAAAAACCAAACTAATAATAATGTTTGAGACATTTTCTCACCATTCCATTTTAAAAATTAATTGATAATAGTGTTTAATTCATTTTTTCTTCTGTTACATTTCATACAAAATGTATGTGAATGTTTTATAGAACAACTATTATGTGTTAACATTTCTATTGTAGACAAAATTTAAATTATCGGGAGGAGAATGTAGAAGAAAAAACCCCTGAAATTTCCCCTAATTGGAAATGGTTAGAAGAAAATCTCATTTGTTTTCGTTTACCTGATGAAACAATCAATCAAACAGGATTTGGTGCTGAACCTTCATCATCAAAGACTAACATAATAGCTCAAGATATAGAGCCAGTTGTGGAGGAGATAGTTGAAGAAAATGAGAATGATCGAATGATAGAAGAAGAAGAAGAAGAAGAAGAAGAAGAAGAAGAAGAAGAAGAAGAAGAAGAAGAAGAAGAAGCACCACAAGAGGAAGAAGAAGAAGAAGAAGAAGAAGAAGAAGAAGAAGAAGAAGAAGAAGAAGACGAAGAAGCACAAGAGGAAGAAGAAGAAGAAGAAGAAGAAGAAGAGGAAGAAGCACAAGAGGAAGAACAAGAAGAACAAGAAATGGAAGATTTAAATTTTGAAAGACCTACCCAAGTATCAACCCTAGGTATTGTTGATGATAGCATAGCTCCAAATTTTCAAGATGAAGAATGGGATGATTTGATAGCTAGATATTGGGGAGCTATGAAAACCAAACATGGAGCTGGAAAAGTCATAGAACTTTTAAATGTAAGACTTTGGGATGGGATTCCAAGAGACCAAGCTGATACCTACCAAAATGACTATCATGATTCAAGAGTGTTAGAATTGCTAAAAAAAGTTTGGAGACAATTGAGCTCGAGAGCGAAAGTCAACTGTAGCGTAGGTTGTATACTAGAAAACAAAAATGATGGTGAACTCCGATACTTCCACTCATCATCAAACAATGCTACCGTATATCCAAAAGCTAAACTGATTGAAACTGAAGGAGATCTTGATGACTTTTTTGTTGATGTTACGGAGACTGATCATCGTACAAATAGTTTGAGACGGAGACCAAATACGGCTTGGAGATTGATGTTAATCACAAACATTTCGTTTTATTTCTACAAACTACTCGGAATGGGAATAGTTGGATCACCACCAGAGCATTTACCCTCTCACCTCATCAACAACAGACACATACGAACCATGTTAAAAAACACAAAAAGAATACGAATTACTGACAATCTATGTTTTTTTAGATGTCTAGCATTACACAAAAAACTACAAAAACACGCCGGATTTGCAAAAGATCCGATAATGAAGGAGGTAAAGGAGTACCAACAACAATGTCATAGTTTCATCTATGGTGATAGCACTAAAAACTATGATGGGGAAGGAGTAACAGAAGCTGATTTATTGCATTTGGAGCAAGCATTTCAACTGAAGATAACAGTATTTTCTTTAAATGATGATATGACTTCAACAGTTATTTGGAATTCAAACTCTAGTTACAAGGAAAATCTATATTTGGATTATTATATCAATCACTTCAGTCTTATTACAAACTTGGAAGGATATGTCAGAACCTACAGATGTCCAACGTGTTCTACTTGTTATGACAGATTGGGGAATCTGAAAAGACACAGATGTTCAATCTCAGACGCAACAAATCTGGAGTTTTCTGCAGGGCAATACAAACCTACCGCTACAATATTCGACAAACTGAAGATTCAATTCGGGATAGATATCGGGTCAGATGATTCCTTGAAATACTTTCCGTTTTTTGCAACATTCGATATAGAGTGTTTGTTACCTAATTGCGAAAAAGATCGAGATACAGACACAACCATTTACACTAACGTGCATCAATTTTTAAGTATTTCAATTTGTTCAAATGTACCGGGCTTCAACAACCCACGTTGTATTCTCAATAACGGGGATGATGATGAATGTGTTGAAAAGTTCATTGAATACTTGGAAGATATTAGTGAAGAATCATATAGCCGATTGGAAGAACAATTTTCACAAATCATAAAACAGATAGAAGGTGAATTACAACGACTGGAAAAAGCTGAAGAAAAGTTTCGTACTGATTATGAACAAAATCGTTTCAGACGGAGAACAGGAGCTGAAAAATTTCTGGATGATTTGTACAGCTATATGAAAAAACTTCCTATTCTAGGATTCAATTCACAGACTTATGATGTCAATGTGATGAAAGGAAAACTGCTTCAAAAATTGAAAGATGTCTCCGGCAAAGATTTTGATTTTGTTATAAAAAAAGGAAACAAGATGCCTGTTATCGGAATAGGATCTTTTTTGTTTTTAGATTGTACAAACTTTATCGCTCCTGGATATAGCTATGAAATGTATCTCAAAGCATACAAATGTGAAGCCGGAAAAGGATTTTTTCCTTATGAATGGATGAAAGACTTGGAACAACTTAATCAAGAACATCTACCTCCAAGAGAAGCTTTTTACAGTTCTTTAAAACAAAAAAACATCAGTGAAGAAGAGTACATAATTTGTCAAGAAGCGTGAAAAGATAACGACATGAGGACAATGAGGGATTTTTTAAAATGGTACAACAACTTGGATGTAAAACCATTTGTTCAAGCGTTGGAAAGACAAAGATCGATCTACAGAGAGCATGGGATTGATATGTTAAAAGACGGTATATCTTTACCAGGATTAGCGATTCGATGGATGTTCAACAAAGCTCCTCAACCACCTCCTCCATACCTCTCTACACACTTGGATTTCCATAAACTTGGTAACTCGTTTTGACAGACTCTCCCAATTTGTCTGATTGACAACTGCAATGCAGAACTTTATCCTCTAATAAAGAAAACATAGTTGGTGGACCAAGTCTAGTGACGCATAGATATCACGAAAAAGGTATAACTAAAATTAGAGAACATTGGTTGGGAAAAGAAGCAAAAGTTTGTGATAGAATCTATGGAGTTGATGCAAATGCGCTCTATTTATGGTGTATGATGCAATCAATGCCTACTGGTTATCATCGAAGAAGAAAAATCGAAAAATCTTTTGTTGCTGAACCAGTAAAATTTAGCAAGGTAGCTCATAGTTGGTTACAGTTCCAAATGTTTTCAAAAAAAATCAATATCAAGCATCAGCTCAATGGAGGAGAAGTTGCTCTTGGATAGCGAGGATTACCAGTTGATGGATTCTGTGTTGAAAATCGTCATGTCTTTCAATTCCACGGGTGTTTTTGGCATGGACACAATTGCTCTTATAACAATGCTAAAGAACAAGAGCTTCAAGCTAGTGGAAGAAAATCAAAAGCAAATCTGTTTAAAACTACGATGGAAAATGAAGAATATCTTCGAGTGCTAGGTTACACGGCAATCTCGATTTGGGAGTGTGAGTGGATGAAACGTGTAAAAACTCATACAAATTTACAAAAATTTGTCAACACGTTTTACAATTCTTTTTACCCTAAAATACTTGAAAAAAAACCAAATCAAGAAGAAGTGTTGTCGAGAGTTCAATCAGAGGAATTCTTCGGATTTGTTGAATGTGACATCAAAGTTCCTGAGGAACAGGAAGAAAAGTTCTCCGAAATGCCCCCGATTTTTAAAAATATGATGTTAACCAGAGAACACTTGAGCGAAGAAATGAAAGTCTTTGCTGAAGCCGAAGGGTTTTTAAAGACTCCTCAACGCTCATTAGTTGGAAGTATGTACGGAGATAAGATATTGCTAATGAGTCCTTTGTTAAAATGGTACTTGAAACAAGGATTGAAAGTCACCAAAGTTTATCAGCTAATAGAATATATTCCTAGAAAAGCTTTTGAAGCTTTTGGAACATCAGTTTCAGACGCTAGGCGAATGGGAGATGTAGACCCTAGTCAAGAATTACTCGCTACTACTAGCAAGTTGGTAGGAAATGCTGCTTATGGAAAAACAATCACTGATAAAGAAAAACACACCACCATCAAGTTCATCGAAGGGGCGAGAAAAGCTTCATTTCGTATCAGAGGGAACAAATTCATCTCCATGGAAGAGATAGCAGATGATTTTTATGA
This sequence comes from Cryptosula pallasiana, assembly GCA_945261195.1. Taxonomy (NCBI): domain Eukaryota; kingdom Metazoa; phylum Bryozoa; class Gymnolaemata; order Cheilostomatida; family Cryptosulidae; genus Cryptosula; species Cryptosula pallasiana. Next base: position 13,054,302 of record OX183136.1, on the reverse strand, counting down.
AATCGTAACCTGTAAACGACTAGTAAGTTTTAAAAACAATCATTTTGCAATTCAAAATTTTATATTCCCCAAGTTTACTTTGCTAATCAGTATCACCATCATTTCAGCTAACTATGAACATTCCAGTACACTTGGGTTTTTCCGTGCTACAGTATGCTAAACTGAGAATGCTACAGTTTTACTACGACTTTATGGATAAGTAAGTAAAACCTAATTCCCTACCATTATTATGTATAAGTAAGTAAAACTTCCAAATAATTGAAATCGAAACAATCTTTTTATTTATAGATATATTGACAGAAGTGATTTCCAATATGTTTGAAATGGATACAGATAGCGCATACATGGCATTGAGCGGAACATTAGAAACACTGGTAAAACCAAGTATGAAAAAAGAGTTTTACAATGAATATGGTGATTGGTTTCCACGCCCATACTGTGACAAACATAGGGATGAGTTTTTAAGAACCAAAAACAGTGGGTTTAGAATGGAGCATGCAAGACTGTTGTGAAAAAGTACTAAAACATGGAAAAAGAACACCCGGGCTGTTTAAAGAGGAATTTACCGGAGATGGAATTGTTGCACTTAACTCTAAATCCTATTACTGCTGGGGAGAAAAAGGAAACAAGTTGAGCTCAAAAGGTTTGAACAAACGAATTAATCAATTGAACAAAGACAGTTATCTAAATGTATTGAACACAAAAAAGTCGTTTATGGGTAAAAATTGAGGATTTGTAGTACAGGATCAAAAAATGTTGACATACAGCCAAATAAAGCGAGGACTCACGAATTTTTATGCTAAAAGACGAGTGTGTTCTGATGGAGTATCTACCGAACCTACTTTGGCTTAAATAAAAACCTTCATAATAGACTTCTTTTACCGCAGTTAGTATAACTATATATATATAATACAAGAAATCATTCATCATCCTTATAAATATCGATAACGAATAGATGAATATTTAACTTCATCATCCAATATATTTTATAGCATTCAATGTATATATGAGTTCGAATTATGTATCTAGCTATATTATATGAGGAGATTTTGCCCCTACTTATTATGTAATAAATGTATATAATCATATATTGATTCACTTTTAATCAATGTATTTATTCAAGGTAGATACATCTCCTCTCTCCTCTCTCTCAAATGCTATATGAGTTCGAGTTATGTAAAGAAATTATCAAAACTTAAATGCCATACATTCAAAATCTATATGTCATATAAGTTCAAGTTAAGTAACAAAAATAATCAAAACTCAAATGCCACTTAAATGCCACTCAAATGCCACTCAAATGCCCCTCAAATAAAATACAATATAAACTCGGCGAATTCATCCAACGTCGTAACCCATTGCATAACCCCCTAGCACTCATCCACAAAAAAACACTTGGTAGGGAGATCTGCTCATATATTACTACTAGTATCTTAACAAATTTAAAATATTACTGTCATTGCTCATTTTATTATTTTTTTTCCTCTTCTTTTATGGCGAACCTTAAAAAACTGTTGCCACTTTTTTTCTTAAAAACCGGCTTAGATAGAGATACATAACTTTTTTCGACTCGATCGACAAGTAATGTGCATTAAAATACGTTAGTCACATAAATCTAAAATTTTTCCGAACACAAAAACTCAAGTGCGAAAACAGACAAAGAATTGTTTTTTAGCCTCCAAATGGCCTAAAAAACTTAGCCCCGATTGACAAAAAAATACAAAATTTTAGATGGTGGTGTATTTTGCTCATTTTCTGATATACATTGATGAAACGACATTGAAAATCAAGGCGGAAGTTGCCATCTTAGATTTTGAGGAAAACTTCATTTTTCAGCATATAACAGCTTCCCGTTAGAGAACCGATTCGCCAATTCAAATGAAACTTGCATCAAAGGTGTGCAATAATGTATTTATATACCATTTTAGACTTCAAAGCAATCACACAAAACTGTTCCATTTTTTCCCATTTCATATTTTCAAAATCACACCAAAACAATATTTTTCGGAGCTTTCTGGGAGAAGTACAAAACAAAATAGAAAAAAATTGAATGTTGGAAAGCTACAGAAAATATATTATCATTATGTCATCGTTCTGGGATGTTTGTGATATTTCTACAAATACGAATATAAATTAAAGTATTTTAGTTCATGAGTTACACATGTTTGGATTTTTTAGGTTTACTGAACTATGAATGTAGTCCAACTCTAAATGCTTATGCAGACAAAATCATTTCACTACAAAGAACATATGGTTGTGTGGTATTAGCAATGCTTACAACCAGTTTGGTTTATGTTTTGGTGATTTATTGTTGCAAATGGTCTACAAGATATTGATTATATAACCCAAATGTAGTTGCAATTGCTGTCTATGAACGGAGAGGTTAGCACCAGCCTGGGCTCCAGAACCCTCCAAAGTTCTTTGGATCAGATTTCTCATCAAATGGGTAGATATGTGGTACATAGTCTACCTGAGCAGCAATGAGCTTTGCTTTCAGAGAACTTACAATATCTGGATGTTCTTTTGAGACATCTTTGGTTTCTGTTGGATCCGCTGTAAAATAAATAGTTAACTGCTATCTTGCAAACAAGCTCCACCTGTCAGTTACTGATGTGTGGAGTTAATGCGGGTGCTGGATCCTGAAGCTCTAAAAAATCTTTAAAATTTTATAATTATCTTTGATCAACTCTCTCGTAAAGGTAATTACATTTAATTTTTTGACAATAACAAAAGATGTCAAGTAATAGCTAAATAAATGTAACGTTTCAATTGTTTTAAAATTTTTAACTGAACATTGTCAGTGATCAAACAAATTCTAATATTGAGATCTTCAGGATTTCTCCAAAATTTCCCAAAAATCTTCAAGACCAATAGAACACATCTCAACACCCGTTGTGATGATTAAATATTTACTGTAAGAAAAATGTTCATGAAAGATTTAAAGCTTTAGTGTTTTATTCCCACAATATACGCTTTAGAAGATTGAAATATATAAATGTATATACCAATTTGTGCTTCTTAAAGTATTATCTTCAAATTACGAATAGATAATTGCTGTATATCTACTATAACTACCATTAATGATCTCGTTGTTGTCCGTATTGCGAAAGTGATTGTTACCATCGAAATCATCATTAGTATTATTATTATCGTTCCTATAATCATCGCTATCAATATTATCATTGAATATTTTCCTATCAATTGGCAACAACAAAATAAAAATGGAAACAGTTTTTGAAAGTCCAGTACACATTATTTATAACCTTGAATAAGCATTTTGTTTGTTACAAATGGGCAGTAAAAAATTTAACAGCAAGCCTATGTGAACAGATTTTGCCACATGAAAACTTAATCAATAGAGCACCATTGCACCGTACAATACCACAAAGCTTTTGCAGTTTACTGTCCAGTGAGATACAATGCAGGGGATTGCATTGTAGTGAGGTGCAGCAAGGTGCAGTACAGCGCAATACGGTGCGGTACGGTGCATACCTTTGAGGTTAAAGAGCAAAACGCTATCATCTCTGTTCAGGTCATTTAGTGCACTTTGTTTTTTCTTATTGGCCTCATCTGCTTCAATCCCATAATCTTTGATGTCAGCTAGATTTCCCCTTTTTACAGTTTTATTTACAGCAGCTGGTTTTGGAGAATATCCGCCAAACTTGCTTGAATCTCCCCAGATCAGTTTGTAGTTGCCATCTCTTTTAACAACAAATAAAAATGCAGCAACAAAAAAGTGTTATTGTTAAATTTAAATACTGTAAAGTTATCTCTCGTACCTGATTGCTGCAGCGGATGTCAGCTGGTAGATGAACCCAACTCTTTTGGAAGCACCTCCAGAATGTAACATGTCAAATTGGTCTGTTCCATCCATGTACGAGACTGTCCAATAAGAGTAAGGGTTTTTTTCTATTTATTATGATTAAGAATTAGTTTAAACAGATGAACAAGTTTTTTGATGAAGTTTTCAACAAATTTTTAAAACAGTGAGCTGAGATAAAAGCTTAGATTTTAAAACCCTTGATGTAAAAGTTCACTATAATGGTATTTTTTTTATGCATTTGCTAAAAACATTGCTAAGTTTAACCGGCCATAATTTTATAAAATAGTGTATCAAACTTATTGCGTCTTTAAAGTCATTTAAAAAAAGTAAAAATTAAAACAGTGTATAAATGAAAAAATATTGAGAAAAAATCTGTATGCACATGTTTTATCAAGAACGCCGCAAACGTCTGTCAGTTCTTAAAAATTATACAAGAATTATCCTGCTTCTGAAAATATGCAAAAATACATAGTTAAGCATTCACGTGGTGCCCCAAAAATACAGCATTTAGACCTTACAAGCTTTGGTAAATGATAAATAGGAAATCACACAGGCTTGTTCTTGGCGTTAATGAAAGCAGAAACTCAAATTGAGAACCTGCCTTTGGTGATATAAATTGGTGATATAAATTTGAATTAAAATTTTATCAAATACCATGTAAAAATAATTATTTATGCTAACAGAAACTATTATAGTTTTTTTATTTAAACTCAGCACTATAAAGGCACAGGTTATATAAATCATGAAATCAGGTAGTTCTAAAGAAGTCTTTTGTTCAAATCCAAATGGCAATAAGTTGCCAGCAAAGCATTCATAAAATGTGGAATACTTGTTTGTGAAGACCCTTCAGCAAAGTGAAGTAGTGTAGGAGACCAGTCTATTGCATGAAAAATTCCATTGTGTACATAGCCTGTTTTCTTTAGCAGTGAACTATTGATGAGGGTGACTGTTCTTGTTCCACCTTCAAACAAGCTAGCCTTTTCTCCTCTTAAAGGCCAATTGTTTCCCCCAAATTTGATTGCTCCACCATTCTGCATTTATAAATTCAGCTTTTATAATCCCATAGGAGTTGGCAGCTAGCCAATAAAAAGTGCATCACAGAAAATTCAATGCCCACTCACATCAGAGGTGAAGATAAGGAGAGTGTTGTCATACATATTCTTTCTCTTTAGAGCGGATACAATCTTACCAATATATTCATCCATTACAGTAACCATACCGTAGTATTTCGCCATTTCCTTATCTATCCCAGGGTACATCTGTGCGTATCTCTCTGGTACCTGCAGTAACGGAATTTGTTTTGTAGAAAATGTTTCTAAAAACCAGTTTTGATGGATGAAAATAAATCTGTTATAAGAGGTTATGCTCTGCCATCTGATTACCTGTACTGGTGAATGAACGTTCTGGAATGAAAGCCACATGAACATTGGGTCATCTGTGCTGTGATTTGTTATAATGTCTATTGCTCTCTGTCCATACAAATCCTACAATCACACATGAAATAGGCTGATGGTGTTTTCGTTGGTCACAATTTTATATCGTGAACAGCTAATTAAAATAAATAGTTTGAAATTAATTTTTCACCCATTTATGGTAAAATAAAAAATCATGAAAAAACATGGTAGCAATTATTATTATAACTGTAGTTATCCTTCAATCGATGTTATTATTATTATTAGCAATATTATGAATCGTCATTTGTCATTGTTGTAATTTATTCTGTATTATTATTAACAAAAAATACTTATATACCTGATATAGTTAAATAATAATAATCTATAACAACATTTACAAAATAATACATGGAAGTAACTAACAGTGATAATAATTGTTTCTTCATGAATAAAAAAAGTTGTTTCGTAAAGGAGTGCCAAAATTATTAATAACATTATTGGTATGACTTTGAATAAAAGAAACAAGAACAAAACTCCAAATCAGACAAACTGATGCTTTTTAAGGTTGTTGCACAAAAATTATGCCCGATTGGTGGTTCAATTTGCATTTGGAAGTGTTTTCCGCATCAATAGTTGCAATGGCATGGACATTTGTGACCCAAAAATGCCTATTGTGCTTCTAGTAAAACTGTTAGTCAGGTAAGAGGTATTTTCTGCCATTGTGGATACGCCTGATTGACCACGATTATTTTCTACCAGCAATCAAATCATCAGTTTTATTTGCAGGTGTGAGCATAAGTTTTTCGTTTTATCACTTTCAGCAGATGTCTTGTTTCATCTCAGACCAACTTACAGTGCTGTATTTATTCTGAATTCCAATTTTAACTGACTGCTCCTGGTCTCTGAAATCGAATGCATTCAATGTTGTGTGATTGAATTTGTCCGCGAAGCCTGAATACATGCCATAAAATGTATCAAATCCATTTCTGGTTGGTGTGCAGCTCCAGTTACAGAATCCTAAATGCCATCTAGAAATAACAGAATGGATCTGTAATCAAAGCATATTAGTTTTCAAAAAAATAGCTATAAATATAAGACTTGAGTATCCTAGCAGAAGTTTCTTTTTAAACCAAAATCAAAAGAGGACTTTTTGAAAAGTAACCAAAACTGATCATCATTCCAATGTTACTCGAGAAACTCAACTCGACTAGGATAGTTTGTCTGTTAGAGTTTGGTTTGCTGACATTTCTTCTTAGTAGGTGATGGACAAGAACTTAAATTTATCTGTCTATTCTACGAAAACCATTTCTGGTATTCATTTTGCATTTTTCAACCAAAATTACTTACAGGCTATTTGTTTTAGTGTCCTATAACTAGATTTGATAAAGCAATATCTTATATTTTTTTTTCTGTTACTTTTTCAAGCCTTAGCAATGAAATATGGTAAATTTTTCATACTTTCCAACAGCATGGGTTGAATATCCAAGACGTTTCAATCGTTGGGGAAGAAGAGTTTCGTTGGCTGGTAAACAGTGTGCTGAAGTAGTAAACACCGGCCTCTGTATACCAAGTTTGTACGGATATCTCCCAGTCAAGATGGCCGCTCGAGTCCTTAAAAGATAAAAAATACTAGTTTAGCAATACCTAGCTGCTGTTACTAACCTACTGCTTCATTTAAACTAATCTATTCGGAAGAAATTCAACAAACGGTGAGCAAGTAGGTTGAACGTAAGAATTATTCAGTAGAACTCCTTCTCGGGCCAGCTTATCAATATTTGGTGATAGTATGTCTCCATTTCTGAACCCGACATCCGCAAACCCTAAAACAGTAGAAGCTTAGTGTGTATATCAAGCTAGTAAAATCAAAGTTTAAAAACTATTGTGAAAGACATGAAAAACCTTCAACTTTGATTTATGAAGTTTTTTTCCAATCTTTTGAACTTGATGTTCATGTCCAAGCACTAAAATATTTTTTCAAAAACATGTTTTATAAAGGAATTCGATACTAAAAATATGAGAAACTGTCATACAAAGTTTCTCTGGGTCTGTGATTCTGCTCTGTATTTGTAAAACAAAAATTCTAGCAGATTTATTTGCATCCAGAGAAAAAATTAAGTAATGACGAATAATCATCAAACAGTCAGTGTACTATTTGGTCATTAGAATAATTTTAGAATGTTCATACATTACTGAGAAAATCTCAATATTCACCAAGTATGTGTTTTTCAAAAACATGAATACTTAAAGTTAGCCAAGCTCAAATAGTATAACACAATTACAGCTTTTCGTTTCAGTCGTTTCTGGAGTCAAGCGTTTTTTTATGCCTCAGAAATGTGTTTGAAATTAGTAGCCACACATAATTACATTTTAGACAGTACGGGATACACAAGTGAGTGAATGAATAGTGAGTGAGTGAATATGCATGTGAGGAAGTACTTTGGATACAGTCAGACAACTGCAAAAATATTAAAATCCCGATGATATTATAAAGTACATGTTCAAAAAATTTTCTAAGAGCAATAAAATAAAATGATATACATTGCCACATCTGAACTCTCTGGAGTCAAACATCAGTTATAAGAGAAACGCTCAAACATCCCTAACTTACCTAAATCGTCTGCCACAATAAATACGATATTAGGCTTTTGTCCAGAGTCAAGAAGGAAAGCATTACTCCAGTTTATTATAAAAAATAAAATCAACAGGTTTTGCAAAAACATCGCTCAACCGCTTTGCTGACCGGCAATGAAAACTTTCTTTGTATATGATCTTAGACTAGAAACTATTTTTACTAGTGCATCATCGGTACGTGCTGTCACCAGTCCCCCTCCCCCCTCATTAAGAATGGATAAAAAGTTATGGAAAGGCTAATTCAATGATTGTTTTATCAATGGGAAAAAACAGCTGTCCAGGCATGTTATTTCTAGATAGTTCAGCATGTTATAAACTCTCTTTCTTGAATAAGATTAAGCTGTTACATATCTTATTTTAGTTTTGCTTCAGAAATCAGCGATGGAATGATGAGATGACTTTATCAGTATCGATATATTTATAAAATGTTGAAGAAACACTATGGGTTGGATTATCAATTATGTTCATTTTATCAACACTTGTCAGTTTCTGGTATTAAGAGTATTTGAGACCTAAGTTTGCCGAACAAAATGCAATCGAAATAATCAATTCGGCAATAATGTTGATGAATAAATAATCTTTAATGAAACTGAACAATAAATAAATTATAACGAGTGAGTAAAATTTGTTCATTTCATAGACTGTTCCCATTGCCCTCAAAATATTATGAAACAACTATGATCACTGAACATATACTAAATAAAAAGGGCGACTTTACAGACTATCTTATTTTACAACAACTCCATTTTTTCTTCTAATTATTTAAAAATAAGGAGTTATCTTCTTTTTGATTCGTCAGGTAATCTATAAAGATCTATTGAGAAGTTATGATGTTCAACTAGAATGTTTTATTCCATACGCAATGTAGTGAATTGCAAACACCTAATATTTCTTGTCTTTTGTTCGATGAACACATAGTGCGCATTCTTATCATAAATTATTTGAATTCGAATAAACTGCATAAAGAGTTATAAATTACGAAACCTCAAAAGCTTTATTAGGAACAACAGAAGTCCTCCCAGCACATGCTAGAGCATTTATTATAGTATTTGGTTAAAATTCCTTCAAAGTTAAGAAAAATGAAGTTATCCATTAGCTTGTTGCTTGCTGAAGCCTTTTCAGTCACTCAGGAGGGTTAGTTCTACAAAAAAAATTACTTTGGCACAATTTTGGTTCCAGAGTGCTTTAAATTACATGTTTTTAACAGTTTTTTAAGTCAACGTTGATACCATTTCTCACTAAAACAAAATAAACAAAATTTTATAATAAAATTGATTGTGCTACTTGTCGCACAAATACTTGCAACAAAATCTCTGCTGAACAGTCTAATGCATACTGTGTGTCATAGGTGTTTTTCAATTTGATTCTTTTGAGACTTTTATTGGATTTATGAACAACTTTTCCCATCTCCTGGAAAAAATCTAAACTCCCTATAAGTAGCTGTGAGTAGTAGAGGGGGAATTCCCAAGTTCGTCTGCCTCACCACAGTCCACCTGCCCGGGCTATTAATGTTATCAACCAGACACTCCTGTTGGCTAGTGGTCTCTCTTGAGTCACTACGTGTGGTCAACACACTGAATCAACTCGGTGCTTGCAGCAAGCCAATACCATTTGCATTCTGCTAATGCAGTGGCTACACTATGCAAAATCCATCACAATAGTTTTATTAGTAGTATTTTAGAAAATCTAAAATACTACTGTCATTGCTTCTTTTATTATTTTTTTTCTTCTTCTTTTATGGCGAACCTTACAAAAACTGTTGCCACTTTTTCTTAAAAACCGGCATAGATAGAGAGAGATACATAATTTTTTTGCGACTCGATCGCCAGGTAACGGGCATTAAAATACGTTAGTTACACAATTCTAAAATTTTCCAAAACACAAAAACTCAAGCGCGAAAACAGACAAAGAATTGTTTTTTTAGCCTCCAAATGATCGAAAAATCTTAGTCGCGATTGACAAAAAAAACAGAATTTTCAAATGGTGTATTTTGCTCATTTTTTGGTATACATTGATGAAACGACATTAAAAATCAATGCGGAAGTTGCCATCTTAGATTTTGAGGAAAATTTCATTTTTCAGCATATCACAGCTTCCCGTTAGAGAACCAATTTGCCAATTCAACTAAAACTTGCAACAAAGGTGCGCAATAATATATTGATATACCGTTTTAGACTTCAAAGCAATCACACAAAACTGTTTCAAGTTTTTCCATTTCCTATTTTCAAAAGCACACCAAAACAACATTTTTCAGAGCTTTCTGGGAGTGGTACAAAACAAAATAGAGACAAACGAAATGCTGGAAAGCTACAGAAAATATATTATCATTGTTTCATTGTTCTGGGATGTTTGTGTCATTCCTACAAATTGTTTTAATTCATGAGTCACACATATTTGGACTTTTTAGGTTTACTGAACTATGAATGTACTCAAACTCCAAATGCTTATGCAGACAAAAGCATTTCACAACAAAGAACATAGGGTTGTGTGGTATTAGCAATGCCTCCCAAACAGTTTGGTTTATGTTTTGGCAATTTATTGTTGCAAATGATGTACAAGACATTGATTATATAACCCAAATGTAGTTGCAACCGCCGTTTATTAACGAAGAGGTTAGCACCAGCCTGGGCTCCAGAAACCACCAAAGTTCTGTGGATCAGATTTCTCATCTGGTGGATAGAAATTTGGTACATAGTCTACCTGAGCAGCAATGAGCTTTGCTTTCAGAGAATTTACAATCTTTGGGTGTGTCGTTGAGAGGTCTTTGGTCTCTGTTGGATCCGCTGTAAAATAAATAGTTTACTGCTATCTTGGCAAACAAGCCTCATCTGTCAGTTCCAGATGTGTGGAGTTAATGTGGGTGCTGGGGTGACATCTATCGGTCCTGAAGTCCTGAGAAATCTTCAAGAGCTTATAATTATCTTTAGTCAACTCTCTTGAAAACTTAATTAAATTTAATTGTTTAATAACGACTAAAAATGTTAAGTAATATCATAATAAATGTCAAGTTTCAATTGTTTTAAATATTTTAACTGAATATTGTAAGTAATAACACAAATTCTAAAAAGCAAATCCTCAGTATTTCTTCAACTTTTCCCAAAAAACTTCAGGACCGACAGATCACATCCCAACACCCGTCGTAATGATTAAATATTTACTTCGAGGAAAACGTTCGTGAATGATTTAAAGCTTCAGTGTTTTATTCCCACAGTATATGCTTTAGAAGATTGAAATCTATAAATATATATACCGATTTGCGCATTTTAAAATGTAATCTTCAAAGGAGGAATAGATAATTGCTGTATATCTGCTATTAATATAACTATCATCAATGATGTCATTGCTGTCGGTATTGAGAAAATGATTGTTACCATCAATATCATTATTAATATTCTCATAATTATCATTCCTATAATCATCATTATCACTATTATCATTGATTATTTTCTTATCAATAGGCGACAACAAAATAAAATTGGAAAAAATTTTTGAAAATCCGGTTTGCTTTGAATAAGCATTTGTGTGTTACAAATAGGCAGTAAAAAAATTTAACAGCAAGCCTATGTGAGCAGATTTTGCCACATGAAAACTTAATCAATAGAAAACCATTGCACCATACAATACCACAAAGTTTTTGCACTTTACTGTCCAGTGAGATACAATGCAGGGCATTGCATTGTAGTGAGGTGCAGCAAGGTGCAGTGCAGCTCGGTGCAGTACGGTGCAGCGCGGTGCAGTGCAGTACAGTACGGTGCAGCAAGGTGCAGTACAGCACAATACGGTGCGATACGGTGCAGTATGGTGCCATGCCGTGCAGTACAGTACGGTATAGTGCAGTACGGTGCAGTACGGTGCTGTATGGTGCAGTACGGTATGGTGCAGTACAGTACGGTGCAGTACGGTGCAGTACGGTGCATACCTTTGAGGTTAAAGAGCAAAACGCTATCATCTCTATTCAGGCCATTTAGTGCATTTTGTTTTCTCTCATTTGCCTCATCTGCTTCAGTCCCATAGTCTTTGATGTCAGCTAGATTTCGCCTTTTTACAGTTTCATTTACAGCAGTTGGTTTTGGAGAATATCCATCAAACTTGCTTGATTCTCCCCAGATCAGTTTGTAGTTGCCATCTCTTTTAACAACAAATAAAAATGCAGCAACAAAAAAGTGTTATTGTTAAATTTAAATACTGTAAAGTTATCTCTCGTACCTGATTGCTGCAGCGGATGTCAGCTGGTAGATGAACCCAACTCTTTTGGAAGCACCTCCAGAATGTAACATGTCAAACTGGTCTGTTCCATCCATGTACGAGACTGTCCAATAAGAGTAAGGGTTTTTTGTATTTATTACTATTTAGAATTCGTCCAAACGATAAAAAAACTTTTTCGATAAAGTTCCCAACAATTTTTTAAGAAAGCGAGCTGAGATAGAAGCTTAGATTTTAATAAATTTGATGTAAAAGCTTGCTATAATAGTATTTTTTATATGCATTTGCTAAAAGCTTTGCTAATTTTAACGGGCCAGCATTTTATAAAATAGTGTATCAAACTTATCGAGTCTTTTAAGTCATTTAAATCGTTTCGGTATACTTCAAATTTAAAAAGTAAAAACTAAAACTGTGTATAAATAAAAAATTGTTCAGAAAAAATCTTTATCAAGAGCGTTGTAAACACCTGTCAGCTCTTAAAAATTATACAAGACTTATCATGTTTCTGAAATTATGCGAAAATAGTTAGGCATTCAGGCAGTGCCCCAAAGATCCAACAATTAGACTTTGCAAGTTTTGGTAAATGAAAAATAGGAAATCACACAGGCTTGCCCTTGGCTTTAATAAAAGCAGAAGCTCAAACTGAGAACCTGCCTTTTGCTGTTACTTTGAGTTGGTGATATAACTTTAAAATAAAGTTTTATCAAATACGATGTAAAAATAATTATTTATGCTAACAAAAACTATTATAATTTTTGTCATTTCAACTCAGCACTATAAAGTCAAAGGTTCTATAGATCATGAAATTAAGTAGTGTCAAAAAATTTTTTTTGTTTAAATACAAATGGCAATAAGTTGCCAGCAAAGCATTCGTAAAATGTGGAATACTTGTATGTGAAGACCCTTCAGCAAAGTGAAGCAGTGTAGGAGACCAGTCTATTGCATGGAAAATTCCATTGTGTACATAGCCCGTTTTCTTTAGCAATGGACTATTGATGAGGGTGACTGTTCTTGTTCCACCTTCAAACAAGCTTTTCTTTTCTCCTCTTAAAGGCCAATTGTTTCCCCCATATGCCCGTCGTCCACCATTCTGCATTTATAAATCCAACTTTCATAATACCCATAGGAGTAGGCAGTTAGCCAATAAAAAGTGCATCACATAAAATTCGATGCCCACTCACATCCGAGGTGAAGATGAGGAGAGTGTTGTCATACATATTCTTTCTCTTTAGAGCGGATACAATCTTACCAATATATTCATCCATTATAGTAACCATACCGTAGTATTTCGCCATTTCCTTATCTATCCCAGGGTACATCTGTGCGTACTTGTCTGGTACCTGCAGTAATTGAATTCGTTATGTGGAAAATTTTCTAAAAACTATGTTTGATGGATGAAAGTAAATTTGTTATAAGAAGTTATGCTCTGCCATCTGATTACCTGTACAGGTGAATGGACATTCTGGAATGAAAGCCACATGAACATTGGTTCATCTGTGCTGTGATTGGTTATAACGTCTATTGCTCTCTGTCCATACAAATCCTACAATCACACATGAAATGTGCTGGTGGTGTTTTTGTTGGTTACAATTTTAGATCGTGAATGGCCGACGAAAATACATATTTTTAAATTAATTTTTAACTCATCTATGGTAAAATATAAAAATATAAAAAACTTGGTAATAGTTATTATTATAACAGTAGTTCTCCTTCAGTCAATGTTATTATTATTAGCAATATTATGAATCATTATTTGTCATTGCTGCTATTTATTTTGTATTATTATTAATAAAAAATACTTGTTTCTTGATATAGTTAAATAATAATAATCTATGACAACTCTTAAGGAGCGGCCACACGGAGTAATTTTCCCACGAATCGTGGGAATTTCAACGATTCAGTTTGCCCGAATGTGGAATTCTCACGAAATAGTGCATCGTGGCTTGTTAACGATGCGCGATTTGTGTAAAGTGAACATTTGCACAATGGTTAATTTGATTGGCTGACTGAGATTGGAATGAGGTCAAGGTCAATTTTGGGAAGAGCAGTCAGTCCGGTTTGTTTGTGCCTCCACTCGTTGGCCTCTGCTAAAGGATGATGGATGATAATTGTTACTTATAAATAACGATTATTAATAATTTATTTTAATATTTAATTATTATTAATTAATAGTATTAATTAATTATTGTTAATTTATTATTAATAATTTATTATTATTCATTAATTAATATCATTTTTTTATAATAACTAATAATAATAACAATGATTATTAATGAATGTTTAATTATTATCCTTGAAGTAATTCTTTATTGTTATCGTGTGCATTATTATTTTTGTTTATTATTATTATTTACTACACAGGAAACTGCTTAATAATCACAAAGCTAGGATCGGTAAAAATTACCTTGTTCTAATTGGCTGGCTACAATTTACACGCACAAAATCATTCATACGATATTGGAAGAAGCCAACCCCGTGTGGCAGGTTATTATTCGTATGAATTTTTAATTGCACGAATTCTTGGAAATTTGCACGATCGTGTGGCCCCAGCTTTACAAAGTAATAGATGGAAGTAACTAACAGTGATTATAATCATTTCTTCATGGATGAAAAAAAATTTGTTACGTTAAGGAGCTCCAAAATTATTAATAATATTTTTTGCATTACTTCGAATAACAGAAACAAAAACAAAGTTCCGAAGCAAACAAACTGGTGCTTTTTAAGGTTGTTACACAAAAACTATGCCAGAAAAATTGTTCAATTTGCATTTAGAATAGTTTTCCACACCAATACTTGCAATGGCATGGCCATTTGTGACCCAAAAATGCCTAGTGTGCTTTTAGTAAAACCCTCAGGTAAGAAGTATTTTCTGCGGTTGTAGATATGCGTCATTGACCACGATTACTTTCTACAAGCGATCAAATCATCAGTTTCATTTGTTGGTTTACGGACAAGTTTTTCGGTCAATCACTTTCAACAGATGGCTTGTTTCATCTCAGACCAACTTACGGTGCTGTATTTATTCTGAATTCCAATTTTAACTGGCTGCTCCTGGTTTCTGAAATCGAATGCATTCACTCTTGTATGGTTAAACTTGTCTGCGAAGCCTGAATACATGCCATAGAATGTATCAAATCCTCTTCTGGTTGGTGTGCAGCTCCAGTTACAGAATCCTAAATGCCATCTAGAAATAACGGAATGGCTCTTTAATCTAGGCGTATTAGTTTTGAGAGAAATACCCATAAATATAAGACTTGAGTATCCTAGCAGAAGTTTCTTTTTAGACCAAAATCAAAAGAGGACTTTTTGAAAAGAAACCAAAACTGATCATCATTCTAATGAGGGATTTTTTAAAATGGTACAACAACTTGGATGTAAAACCATTTGTTCAAGCGTTGGAAAGACAAAGATCGATCTACAGAGAGCATGGGATTGATATGTTAAAAGACGGTATATCTTTACCAGGATTAGTGATTCGATGGATGTTCAACAAAGCTCCTCAACCACCTCCTCCATACCTCTCTACACACTTGGATTTCCATGAACTTGGTAACTCGTTTCGACAGACTCTCCCAATTTGTCTGATTGACAACTGCAATGCAGAACTTTATCCTCTAATAAAGAAAAACATAGTTGGTGGACCAAGTCTAGTGATGCATAGATATCACGAAAAAGGTATAACTAAAATTAGAGAACATTGGTTGGAAAAGAAGCAAAAGTTTGTGATAGAATCTATGGAGTTGATGCAAATGCGCTTTATTTATGGTGTATGATGCAATCAATGCCTACTGGTTATCCTCGAAGAAGAAAAATCGAAAACTCCTTTGTTGCTGAACCAGTAAAATTTAGCAAGGTAGCTCATAGTTGGTTACAGTTCCAAATGTTTTCAAAAAAAACCAATATCAAGCATCAGCTCAACAATGGAGGAGAAGTTGCTCTTGGACAGCGAGGATTACCAGTTGATGGATTCTGTGTTGAAAATCGTCATGTCTTTCAATTCCACGGGTGTTTTTGGCATGGACACAACTGCTCTTATAACAATGCTAAAGAACAAGAGCTTCAAGCTAGTGGAAGAAAATCAAAAGCAAATCTGTTTAAAACTACGATGGAAAATGAAGAATATCTTCAAGCGCTAGGTTACACTGTAACCTCGATTTGGGAGTGTGAGTGGATGAAACGTGTAAAAACTCATACAAATTTACAAAAATTTGTCAACACGTTTTACAATTCTTTCTACCCTAAAATACTTGAAAAAAAACTAAATCAAGAAGAAGTGTTGTCGAGAGTTCAATCAGAGGAATTCTTCGGATTTGTTGAATGTGACATCGAAGTTCCTGAGGAAGAGGAAGAAAAGTTCTCCAAAATGCCCCCGATTTTTAAAAATACGATGTCAACCAGAGAACACTTGAGCGATGAAATGAAAGTCTTTGCTGAAGCCGAAGGTTTTCTAAAGACTCCTCAAAGCTCATTAGTTGAAAGTATGTACGGAGATAAGATATTGCAAATGAGTCCTTTGTTAAAATGGTACTTGAAACAAGGATTGAAAGTCACCAAAGTTTATCAGCTAATAGAATATATTCCTAGAAAAGCTTTTGAAGCTTTTGGAACATCAGTTTCAGACGCTAGGCGAATGGGAGATGTAGATCCTAGTCAAGAATTACTCGCTACTACTAGCAAGTTGGTAGGAAATGCTGCTTATGGAAAAACAATCACTGATAAAGAAAAACACACCACCATCAAGTTCATCGAAGGGGCGAGAAAAGCTTCATTTCGTATCAGAGGGAACAAATTCATCTCCATGGAAGAGATAGCAGATGATTTTTATGAAATCGTAACCTGTAAACGACTAGTAAGTTTTAAAAACAATTATTTTGCAATTCAAAATTTATATTATCCAAGTTTACTTTGCTAATCAGTATCACCATCATTTCAGCTAACTATGAACGTTCCAGTACACTTGGGTTTTTCCGTGCTACAGTATGCTAAACTGAGAATGCTACAGTTTTACTACGACTTTATGGATAAGTAAGTAAAACCTAATTCCCTACCATTATTATGTATAAGTAAGTAAAACTTCCAAATAATTGAAATCGAAACAATCTTTTTATTTATAGATATATTGACAGAAGTGGTTTCCAATATGTTGAAATGGATACAGATAGCGCATATATGGCGTTGAGCGGAACATTAGAAACACTGGTAAAACCAAGTATGAAAAAAGAGTTTTACAATGAATATGGTGATTGGTTTCCACGCCCATACTGTGACAAACATATGGATGAGTTTTTAAGAACCAAAACAATGGGTTTAGAATGGAGCATGCAAGACTGTTGTGAAAAAGTACTAAAACGTGGAAAAAGAACACCCGGGCTGTTTAAAGAGGAATTTACCGGAGATGGAATTGTTGCACTTAACTCTAAATCCTATTACTGCTGGGGAGAAAAAGGAAACAAGTTTAGCTCAAAAGGTTTGAACAAACGAATTAATCAATTGAACAAAGACAGTTATCTAAATGTATTGAACACAAAAAAGTCGTTTATGGGTAAAAATCGAAGATTTGTAGTAAAGGATCAAAAAATGTTGACATACAGCCAAATAAAGCGAGGACTCACATATTTTTATGCTAAAAGACGAGTGTGTTCTGATGGAGTATCTACCGAACCTACTTTAGCTTAAATAAAAACCTTCATAATAGACTTCTTTTACCACAGTTACTATAACTATATATATATAAAATACAAGAAATCATTCATCATCCTTATAAATATCGATAACGAATAGATGAATATTTAACTTCATCATCCAATATATTTTATAGCATTCAATGTATATATGAGTTTGAATTATGTATCTAGCTATATTATATGAGGAGATTTTGCCCCTACTTATTATGTAATAAATGTATATAATCATACATTGATTCACTTTTAATCAATGTATTTATTCAAGGTAGATACATCTCTCTCCTCTCTCTCAAGATGCTATATGAGTTCGAGTTATGTAAAGAAATTATCAAAACTTAAATGCCATACATTCAAAATCTATATGTCATATAAGTTCAAGTTAAGTAACAAAAATAATCAAAACTCAAATGCCACTTAAATGCCACTCAAATGCCACTCAAATGCCCCTCAAATAAAATACAATATAAACTCGGCGAATTCATCCAACGTCGTAACCCATTGCATAACCCCCTAGCACTCATCCACAAAAAAACACTTGGTAGGGAGATCTGCTCATATATTACTACTAGTATCTTAACAAATTTAAAATATTACTGTCATTGCTCATTTTATTATTTTTTTTCCTCTACTTTTATGGCGAACCTTAAAAAACTGTTGCCACTTTTTTTCTTAAAAACCGGCTTAGATAGAGATACATAACTTTTTTCGACTCGATCGACAGGTAATGCGCATTAAAATACGTTAGTCACATAAATCTAAAATTTTTCCGAACACAAAAACTCAAGTGCGAAAACAGACAAAGAATTGTTTTTTAGCCTCCAAATGGCCTAAAAAACTTAGCCCCGATTGACAAAAAAATACAAAATTTTAGATGGTGGTGTATTTTGCTCATTTTCTGATATACATTGATGAAACGACATTGAAAATCAAGGCGGAAGTTGCCATCTTAGATTTTGAGGAAAACTTCATTTGTCAGCATATAACAGCTTCCCGTTAGAGAACCGATTCGCCAATTCAAATGAAACTTGCATCAAAGGTGTGCAATAATGTATTTATATACCATTTTAGACTTCAAAGCAATCACACAAAACTGTTCCATTTTTTCCCATTTCATATTTTCGAAATCACACCAAAACAATATTTTTCGGAGCTTTCTGGGAGAAGTACAAAACAAAATAGAAAAAAATTGAATGTTGGAAAGCTACAGAAAATATATTATCATTATGTCATCGTTCTGGGATGTTTGTGATATTTCTACAAATACGAATATAAATTAAAGTATTTTAGTTCATGAGTTACACATGTTTGGATTTTTTAGGTTTACTGAACTATGAATGTAGTCCAACTCTAAATGCTTATGCAGACAAAATCATTTCACTACAAAGAACATATGGTTGTGTGGTATTAGCAATGCTTACAACCAGTTTGGTTTATGTTTTGGTGATTTATTGTTGCAAATGGTCTACAAGATATTGATTATATAACCCAAATGTAGTTGCAATTGCTGTCTATGAACGGAGAGGTTAGCACCAGCCTGGGCTCCAGAACCCTCCAAAGTTCTTTGGATCAGATTTCTCATCAAATGGGTAGATATGTGGTACATAGTCTACCTGAGCAGCAATGAGCTTTGCTTTCAGAGAACTTACAATATCTGGATGTTCTTTTGAGACATCTTTGGTTTCTGTTGGATCCGCTGTAAAATAAATAGTTAACTGCTATCTTGCAAACAAGCTCCACCTGTCAGTTACTGATGTGTGGAGTTAATGCGGGTGCTGGATCCTGAAGCTCTAAAAAATCTTTAAAATTTTATAATTATCTTTGATCAACTCTCTCGTAAAGGTAATTACATTTAATTATTTGACAATAACGAAAAATGTCAAGTAGTAGCTAAATAAATGTAACGTTTCAATTGTTTTAAAATTTTTAACTGAACATTGTCAGTGATCAAACAAATTCTAATATTGAGATCTTCAGGATTTCTCCAAAATTTCCCAAAAATCTTCAAGACCAATAGAACACATCTCAACACCCGTTGTGATGATTAAATATTTACTGTAAGAAAAATGTTCATGAAAGATTTAAAGCTTTAGTGTTTTATTCCCACAATATACGCTTTAGAAGATTGAAATATATAAATGTATATACCAATTTGTGCTTATTAAAGTATTATCTTCAAATTACGAATAGATAATTGCTGTATATCTACTATTACTATAACTACCATTAATGATCTCGTTGTTGTCCGTATTGCGAAAGTGATTGTTACCATCGAAATCATCATTAGTATTATTATTATCGTTCCTATAATCATCGCTATCAATATTATCATTGAATATTTTCCTATCAATTGGCGACAACAAAATAAAAATGTAAACAGTTTTTGAAAGTCCAGTACACATTATTTATAACCTTGAATAAGCATTTTGTTTGTTACAAATGGGCAGTAAAAAATTTAACAGCAAGCCTATGTGAACAGATTTTGCCACATGAAAACTTAATCAATAGAGCACCATTGCACCGTACAATACCACAAAGCTTTTGCAGTTTACTGTCCAGTGAGATACAATGCAGGGGATTGCATTGTAGTGAGGTGCAGCAAGGTGCAGTACAGCGCAATACGGTGCGGTACGGTGCATACCTTTGAGGTTAAAGAGCAAAACGCTATCATCTCTGTTCAGGTCATTTAGTGCACTTTGTTTTCTCTCATTTGCCTCATCTGCTTCAATCCCATAATCTTTGATGTCAGCTAGATTTCCCCTTTTTACAGTTTCATTTACAGCAGCTGGTTTTGGAGAATATCCGCCAAACTTGCTTGAATCTCCCCAGATCAGTTTGTAGTTGCCATCTCTTTTAACAACAAATAAAAATGCAGCAACAAAAAAGTGTTATTGTTAAATTTAAATACTGTAAAGTTATCTCTCGTACCTGATTGCTGCAGCGGATGTCAGCTGGTAGATGAACCCAACTCTTTTGGAAGCACCTCCAGAATGTAACATGTCAAATTGGTCTGTTCCATCCATGTACGAGACTGTCCAATAAGAGTAAGGGTTTTTTTCTATTTATTATGATTAAGAATTAGTTTAAACAGATGAACAAGTTTTTTGATGAAGTTTTCAACAAATTTTTAAAACAGTGAGCTGAGATAAAAGCTTAGATTTTAAAACCCTTGATGTAAAAGTTCACTATAATGGTATTTTTTTTATGCATTTGCTAAAAACATTGCTAAGTTTAACCGGCCATAATTTTATAAAATAGTGTATCAAACTTATTGCGTCTTTAAAGTCATTTAAAAAAAGTAAAAATTAAAACAGTGTATAAATGAAAAAATATTGAGAAAAAATCTGTATGCACATGTTTTATCAAGAACGCCGCAAACGTCTGTCAGTTCTTAAAAATTATACAAGAATTATCCTGCTTCTGAAAATATGCAAAAATACATAGTTAAGCATTCACGTGGTGCCCCAAAAATACAGCATTTAGACCTTACAAGCTTTGGTAAATGATAAATAAGAAATCACACAGGCTTGTTCTTGGCGTTAATGAAAGCAGAAACTCAAATTGAGAACCTGCCTTTGGTGATATAAATTGGTGATATAAATTTGAATTAAAATTTTATCAAATACCATGTAAAAATAATTATTTATGCTAACAGAAACTATTATAGTTTTTTTATTTAAACTCAGCACTATAAAGGCACAGGTTATATAAATCATGAAATCAGGTAGTTCTAAAGAAGTCTTTTGTTCAAATCCAAATGGCAATAAGTTGCCAGCAAAGCATTCATAAAATGTGGAATACTTGTTTGTGAAGACCCTTCAGCAAAGTGAAGTAGTGTAGGAGACCAGTCTATTGCATGAAAAATTCCATTGTGTACATAGCCTGTTTTCTTTAGCAGTGAACTATTGATGAGGGTGACTGTTCTTGTTCCACCTTCAAACAAGCTAGCCTTTTCTCCTCTTAAAGGCCAATTGTTTCCCCCAAATTTGATTGCTCCACCATTCTGCATTTATAAATTCAGCTTTTATAATCCCATAGGAGTTGGCAGCTAGCCAATAAAAAGTGCATCACAGAAAATTCAATGCCCACTCACATCAGAGGTGAAGATAAGGAGAGTGTTGTCATACATATTCTTTCTCTTTAGAGCGGATACAATCTTACCAATATATTCATCCATTACAGTAACCATACCGTAGTATTTCGCCATTTCCTTATCTATCCCAGGGTACATCTGTGCGTATCTCTCTGGTACCTGCAGTAACGGAATTTGTTTTGTAGAAAATGTTTCTAAAAACCAGTTTTGATGGATGAAAATAAATCTGTTATAAGAGGTTATGCTCTGCCATCTGATTACCTGTACTGGTGAATGAACGTTCTGGAATGAAAGCCACATGAACATTGGGTCATCTGTGCTGTGATTTGTTATAATGTCTATTGCTCTCTGTCCATACAAATCCTACAATCACACATGAAATAGGCTGATGGTGTTTTCGTTGGTCACAATTTTATATCGTGAACAGCTAATTAAAATAAATAGTTTGAAATTAATTTTTCACCCATTTATGGTAAAATAAAAAATCATGAAAAAACATGGTAGCAATTATTATTATAACTGTAGTTATCCTTCAATCGATGTTATTATTATTATTAGCAATATTATGAATCGTCATTTGTCATTGTTGTAATTTATTCTGTATTATTATTAACAAAAAATACTTATATACCTGATATAGTTAAATAATAATAATCTATAACAACATTTACAAAATAATACATGGAAGTAACTAACAGTGATAATAATTGTTTCTTCATGAATAAAAAAAGTTGTTTCGTAAAGGAGTGCCAAAATTATTAATAACATTATTGGTATGACTTTGAATAAAAGAAACAAGAACAAAACTCCAAATCAGACAAACTGATGCTTTTTAAGGTTGTTGCACAAAAATTATGCCCGATTGGTGGTTCAATTTGCATTTGGAAGTGTTTTCCGCATCAATAGTTGCAATGGCATGGACATTTGTGACCCAAAAATGCCTATTGTGCTTCTAGTAAAACTGTTAGTCAGGTAAGAGGTATTTTCTGCCATTGTGGATACGCCTGATTGACCACGATTATTTTCTACCAGCAATCAAATCATCAGTTTTATTTGCAGGTGTGAGCATAAGTTTTTCGTTTTATCACTTTCAGCAGATGTCTTGTTTCATCTCAGACCAACTTACAGTGCTGTATTTATTCTGAATTCCAATTTTAACTGACTGCTCCTGGTCTCTGAAATCGAATGCATTCAATGTTGTGTGATTGAATTTGTCCGCGAAGCCTGAATACATGCCATAAAATGTATCAAATCCATTTCTGGTTGGTGTGCAGCTCCAGTTACAGAATCCTAAATGCCATCTAGAAATAACAGAATGGATCTGTAATCAAAGCATATTAGTTTTCAAAAAAATAGCTATAAATATAAGACTTGAGTATCCTAGCAGAAGTTTCTTTTTAAACCAAAATCAAAAGAGGACTTTTTGAAAAGTAACCAAAACTGATCATCATTCCAATGTTACTCGAGAAACTCAACTCGACTAGGATAGTTTGTCTGTTAGAGTTTGGTTTGCTGACATTTCTTCTTAGTAGGTGATGGACAAGAACTTAAATTTATCTGTCTATTCTACGAAAACCATTTCTGGTATTCATTTTGCATTTTTCAACCAAAATTACTTACAGGCTATTTGTTTTAGTGTCCTATAACTAGATTTGATAAAGCAATATCTTATATTTTTTTTTCTGTTACTTTTTCAAGCCTTAGCAATGAAATATGGTAAATTTTTCATACTTTCCAACAGCATGGGTTGAATATCCAAGACGTTTCAATCGTTGGGGAAGAAGAGTTTCGTTGGCTGGTAAACAGTGTGCTGAAGTAGTAAACACCGGCCTCTGTATACCAAGTTTGTACGGATATCTCCCAGTCAAGATGGCCGCTCGAGTCCTTAAAAGATAAAAAATACTAGTTTAGCAATACCTAGCTGCTGTTACTAACCTACTGCTTCATTTAAACTAATCTATTCGGAAGAAATTCAACAAACGGTGAGCAAGTAGGTTGAACGTAAGAATTATTCAGTAGAACTCCTTCTCGGGCCAGCTTATCAATATTTGGTGATAGTATGTCTCCATTTCTGAACCCGACATCCGCAAACCCTAAAACAGTAGAAGCTTAGTGTGTATATCAAGCTAGTAAAATCAAAGTTTAAAAACTATTGTGAAAGACATGAAAAACCTTCAACTTTGATTTATGAAGTTTTTTTCCAATCTTTTGAACTTGATGTTCATGTCCAAGCACTAAAATATTTTTTCAAAAACATGTTTTATAAAGGAATTCGATACTAAAAATATGAGAAACTGTCATACAAAGTTTCTCTGGGTCTGTGATTCTGCTCTGTATTTGTAAAACAAAAATTCTAGCAGATTTATTTGCATCCAGAGAAAAAATTAAGTAATGACGAATAATCATCAAACAGTCAGTGTACTATTTGGTCATTAGAATAATTTTAGAATGTTCATACATTACTGAGAAAATCTCAATATTCACCAAGTATGTGTTTTTCAAAAACATGAATACTTAAAGTTAGCCAAGCTCAAATAGTATAACACAATTACAGCTTTTCGTTTCAGTCGTTTCTGGAGTCAAGCGTTTTTTTATGCCTCAGAAATGTGTTTGAAATTAGTAGCCACACATAATTACATTTTAGACAGTACGGGATACACAAGTGAGTGAATGAATAGTGAGTGAGTGAATATGCATGTGAGGAAGTACTTTGGATACAGTCAGACAACTGCAAAAATATTAAAATCCCGATGATATTATAAAGTACATGTTCAAAAAATTTTCTAAGAGCAATAAAATAAAATGATATACATTGCCACATCTGAACTCTCTGGAGTCAAACATCAGTTATAAGAGAAACGCTCAAACATCCCTAACTTACCTAAATCGTCTGCCACAATAAATACGATATTAGGCTTTTGTCCAGAGTCAAGAAGGAAAGCATTACTCCAGTTTATTATAAAAAATAAAATCAACAGGTTTTGCAAAAACATCGCTCAACCGCTTTGCTGACCGGCAATGAAAACTTTCTTTGTATATGATCTTAGACTAGAAACTATTTTTACTAGTGCATCATCGGTACGTGCTGTCACCAGTCCCCCTCCCCCCTCATTAAGAATGGATAAAAAGTTATGGAAAGGCTAATTCAATGATTGTTTTATCAATGGGAAAAAACAGCTGTCCAGGCATGTTATTTCTAGATAGTTCAGCATGTTATAAACTCTCTTTCTTGAATAAGATTAAGCTGTTACATATCTTATTTTAGTTTTGCTTCAGAAATCAGCGATGGAATGATGAGATGACTTTATCAGTATCGATATATTTATAAAATGTTGAAGAAACACTATGGGTTGGATTATCAATTATGTTCATTTTATCAACACTTGTCAGTTTCTGGTATTAAGAGTATTTGAGACCTAAGTTTGCCGAACAAAATGCAATCGAAATAATCAATTCGGCAATAATGTTGATGAATAAATAATCTTTAATGAAACTGAACAATAAATAAATTATAACGAGTGAGTAAAATTTGTTCATTTCATAGACTGTTCCCATTGCCCTCAAAATATTATGAAACAACTATGATCACTGAACATATACTAAATAAAAAGGGCGACTTTACAGACTATCTTATTTTACAACAACTCCATTTTTTCTTCTAATTATTTAAAAATAAGGAGTTATCTTCTTTTTGATTCGTCAGGTAATCTATAAAGATCTATTGAGAAGTTATGATGTTCAACTAGAATGTTTTATTCCATACGCAATGTAGTGAATTGCAAACACCTAATATTTCTTGTCTTTTGTTCGATGAACACATAGTGCGCATTCTTATCATAAATTATTTGAATTCGAATAAACTGCATAAAGAGTTATAAATTACGAAACCTCAAAAGCTTTATTAGGAACAACAGAAGTCCTCCCAGCACATGCTAGAGCATTTATTATAGTATTTGGTTAAAATTCCTTCAAAGTTAAGAAAAATGAAGTTATCCATTAGCTTGTTGCTTGCTGAAGCCTTTTCAGTCACTCAGGAGGGTTAGTTCTACAAAAAAAATTACTTTGGCACAATTTTGGTTCCAGAGTGCTTTAAATTACATGTTTTTAACAGTTTTTTAAGTCAACGTTGATACCATTTCTCACTAAAACAAAATAAACAAAATTTTATAATAAAATTGATTGTGCTACTTGTCGCACAAATACTTGCAACAAAATCTCTGCTGAACAGTCTAATGCATACTGTGTGTCATAGGTGTTTTTCAATTTGATTCTTTTGAGACTTTTATTGGATTTATGAACAACTTTTCCCATCTCCTGGAAAAAATCTAAACTCCCTATAAGTAGCTGTGAGTAGTAGAGGGGGAATTCCCAAGTTCGTCTGCCTCACCACAGTCCACCTGCCCGGGCTATTAATGTTATCAACCAGACACTCCTGTTGGCTAGTGGTCTCTCTTGAGTCACTACGTGTGGTCAACACACTGAATCAACTCGGTGCTTGCAGCAAGCCAATACCATTTGCATTCTGCTAATGCAGTGGCTACACTATGCAAAATCCATCACAATAGTTTTATTAGTAGTATTTTAGAAAATCTAAAATACTACTGTCATTGCTTCTTTTATTATTTTTTTTCTTCTTCTTTTATGGCGAACCTTACAAAAACTGTTGCCACTTTTTCTTAAAAACCGGCATAGATAGAGAGAGATACATAATTTTTTTGCGACTCGATCGCCAGGTAACGGGCATTAAAATACGTTAGTTACACAATTCTAAAATTTTCCAAAACACAAAAACTCAAGCGCGAAAACAGACAAAGAATTGTTTTTTTAGCCTCCAAATGATCGAAAAATCTTAGTCGCGATTGACAAAAAAAACAGAATTTTCAAATGGTGTATTTTGCTCATTTTTTGGTATACATTGATGAAACGACATTAAAAATCAATGCGGAAGTTGCCATCTTAGATTTTGAGGAAAATTTCATTTTTCAGCATATCACAGCTTCCCGTTAGAGAACCAATTTGCCAATTCAACTAAAACTTGCAACAAAGGTGCGCAATAATATATTGATATACCGTTTTAGACTTCAAAGCAATCACACAAAACTGTTTCAAGTTTTTCCATTTCCTATTTTCAAAAGCACACCAAAACAACATTTTTCAGAGCTTTCTGGGAGTGGTACAAAACAAAATAGAGACAAACGAAATGCTGGAAAGCTACAGAAAATATATTATCATTGTTTCATTGTTCTGGGATGTTTGTGTCATTCCTACAAATTGTTTTAATTCATGAGTCACACATATTTGGACTTTTTAGGTTTACTGAACTATGAATGTACTCAAACTCCAAATGCTTATGCAGACAAAAGCATTTCACAACAAAGAACATAGGGTTGTGTGGTATTAGCAATGCCTCCCAAACAGTTTGGTTTATGTTTTGGCAATTTATTGTTGCAAATGATGTACAAGACATTGATTATATAACCCAAATGTAGTTGCAACCGCCGTTTATTAACGAAGAGGTTAGCACCAGCCTGGGCTCCAGAAACCACCAAAGTTCTGTGGATCAGATTTCTCATCTGGTGGATAGAAATTTGGTACATAGTCTACCTGAGCAGCAATGAGCTTTGCTTTCAGAGAATTTACAATCTTTGGGTGTGTCGTTGAGAGGTCTTTGGTCTCTGTTGGATCCGCTGTAAAATAAATAGTTTACTGCTATCTTGGCAAACAAGCCTCATCTGTCAGTTCCAGATGTGTGGAGTTAATGTGGGTGCTGGGGTGACATCTATCGGTCCTGAAGTCCTGAGAAATCTTCAAGAGCTTATAATTATCTTTAGTCAACTCTCTTGAAAACTTAATTAAATTTAATTGTTTAATAACGACTAAAAATGTTAAGTAATATCATAATAAATGTCAAGTTTCAATTGTTTTAAATATTTTAACTGAATATTGTAAGTAATAACACAAATTCTAAAAAGCAAATCCTCAGTATTTCTTCAACTTTTCCCAAAAAACTTCAGGACCGACAGATCACATCCCAACACCCGTCGTAATGATTAAATATTTACTTCGAGGAAAACGTTCGTGAATGATTTAAAGCTTCAGTGTTTTATTCCCACAGTATATGCTTTAGAAGATTGAAATCTATAAATATATATACCGATTTGCGCATTTTAAAATGTAATCTTCAAAGGAGGAATAGATAATTGCTGTATATCTGCTATTAATATAACTATCATCAATGATGTCATTGCTGTCGGTATTGAGAAAATGATTGTTACCATCAATATCATTATTAATATTCTCATAATTATCATTCCTATAATCATCATTATCACTATTATCATTGATTATTTTCTTATCAATAGGCGACAACAAAATAAAATTGGAAAAAATTTTTGAAAATCCGGTTTGCTTTGAATAAGCATTTGTGTGTTACAAATAGGCAGTAAAAAAATTTAACAGCAAGCCTATGTGAGCAGATTTTGCCACATGAAAACTTAATCAATAGAAAACCATTGCACCATACAATACCACAAAGTTTTTGCACTTTACTGTCCAGTGAGATACAATGCAGGGCATTGCATTGTAGTGAGGTGCAGCAAGGTGCAGTGCAGCTCGGTGCAGTACGGTGCAGCGCGGTGCAGTGCAGTACAGTACGGTGCAGCAAGGTGCAGTACAGCACAATACGGTGCGATACGGTGCAGTATGGTGCCATGCCGTGCAGTACAGTACGGTATAGTGCAGTACGGTGCAGTACGGTGCTGTATGGTGCAGTACGGTATGGTGCAGTACAGTACGGTGCAGTACGGTGCAGTACGGTGCATACCTTTGAGGTTAAAGAGCAAAACGCTATCATCTCTATTCAGGCCATTTAGTGCATTTTGTTTTCTCTCATTTGCCTCATCTGCTTCAGTCCCATAGTCTTTGATGTCAGCTAGATTTCGCCTTTTTACAGTTTCATTTACAGCAGTT
The DNA here is from genome assembly GCA_945261195.1 of Cryptosula pallasiana. Classification (NCBI taxonomy): domain Eukaryota; kingdom Metazoa; phylum Bryozoa; class Gymnolaemata; order Cheilostomatida; family Cryptosulidae; genus Cryptosula; species Cryptosula pallasiana. The sequence continues at coordinate 13,025,508 of OX183136.1, read as the reverse complement.
GGTTTTGGAGAATATCCATCAAACTTGCTTGATTCTCCCCAGATCAGTTTGTAGTTGCCATCTCTTTTAACAACAAATAAAAATGCAGCAACAAAAAAGTGTTATTGTTAAATTTAAATACTGTAAAGTTATCTCTCGTACCTGATTGCTGCAGCGGATGTCAGCTGGTAGATGAACCCAACTCTTTTGGAAGCACCTCCAGAATGTAACATGTCAAACTGGTCTGTTCCATCCATGTACGAGACTGTCCAATAAGAGTAAGGGTTTTTTGTATTTATTACTATTTAGAATTCGTCCAAACGATAAAAAAACTTTTTCGATAAAGTTCCCAACAATTTTTTAAGAAAGCGAGCTGAGATAGAAGCTTAGATTTTAATAAATTTGATGTAAAAGCTTGCTATAATAGTATTTTTTATATGCATTTGCTAAAAGCTTTGCTAATTTTAACGGGCCAGCATTTTATAAAATAGTGTATCAAACTTATCGAGTCTTTTAAGTCATTTAAATCGTTTCGGTATACTTCAAATTTAAAAAGTAAAAACTAAAACTGTGTATAAATAAAAAATTGTTCAGAAAAAATCTTTATCAAGAGCGTTGTAAACACCTGTCAGCTCTTAAAAATTATACAAGACTTATCATGTTTCTGAAATTATGCGAAAATAGTTAGGCATTCAGGCAGTGCCCCAAAGATCCAACAATTAGACTTTGCAAGTTTTGGTAAATGAAAAATAGGAAATCACACAGGCTTGCCCTTGGCTTTAATAAAAGCAGAAGCTCAAACTGAGAACCTGCCTTTTGCTGTTACTTTGAGTTGGTGATATAACTTTAAAATAAAGTTTTATCAAATACGATGTAAAAATAATTATTTATGCTAACAAAAACTATTATAATTTTTGTCATTTCAACTCAGCACTATAAAGTCAAAGGTTCTATAGATCATGAAATTAAGTAGTGTCAAAAAATTTTTTTTGTTTAAATACAAATGGCAATAAGTTGCCAGCAAAGCATTCGTAAAATGTGGAATACTTGTATGTGAAGACCCTTCAGCAAAGTGAAGCAGTGTAGGAGACCAGTCTATTGCATGGAAAATTCCATTGTGTACATAGCCCGTTTTCTTTAGCAATGGACTATTGATGAGGGTGACTGTTCTTGTTCCACCTTCAAACAAGCTTTTCTTTTCTCCTCTTAAAGGCCAATTGTTTCCCCCATATGCCCGTCGTCCACCATTCTGCATTTATAAATCCAACTTTCATAATACCCATAGGAGTAGGCAGTTAGCCAATAAAAAGTGCATCACATAAAATTCGATGCCCACTCACATCCGAGGTGAAGATGAGGAGAGTGTTGTCATACATATTCTTTCTCTTTAGAGCGGATACAATCTTACCAATATATTCATCCATTATAGTAACCATACCGTAGTATTTCGCCATTTCCTTATCTATCCCAGGGTACATCTGTGCGTACTTGTCTGGTACCTGCAGTAATTGAATTCGTTATGTGGAAAATTTTCTAAAAACTATGTTTGATGGATGAAAGTAAATTTGTTATAAGAAGTTATGCTCTGCCATCTGATTACCTGTACAGGTGAATGGACATTCTGGAATGAAAGCCACATGAACATTGGTTCATCTGTGCTGTGATTGGTTATAACGTCTATTGCTCTCTGTCCATACAAATCCTACAATCACACATGAAATGTGCTGGTGGTGTTTTTGTTGGTTACAATTTTAGATCGTGAATGGCCGACGAAAATACATATTTTTAAATTAATTTTTAACTCATCTATGGTAAAATATAAAAATATAAAAAACTTGGTAATAGTTATTATTATAACAGTAGTTCTCCTTCAGTCAATGTTATTATTATTAGCAATATTATGAATCATTATTTGTCATTGCTGCTATTTATTTTGTATTATTATTAATAAAAAATACTTGTTTCTTGATATAGTTAAATAATAATAATCTATGACAACTCTTAAGGAGCGGCCACACGGAGTAATTTTCCCACGAATCGTGGGAATTTCAACGATTCAGTTTGCCCGAATGTGGAATTCTCACGAAATAGTGCATCGTGGCTTGTTAACGATGCGCGATTTGTGTAAAGTGAACATTTGCACAATGGTTAATTTGATTGGCTGACTGAGATTGGAATGAGGTCAAGGTCAATTTTGGGAAGAGCAGTCAGTCCGGTTTGTTTGTGCCTCCACTCGTTGGCCTCTGCTAAAGGATGATGGATGATAATTGTTACTTATAAATAACGATTATTAATAATTTATTTTAATATTTAATTATTATTAATTAATAGTATTAATTAATTATTGTTAATTTATTATTAATAATTTATTATTATTCATTAATTAATATCATTTTTTTATAATAACTAATAATAATAACAATGATTATTAATGAATGTTTAATTATTATCCTTGAAGTAATTCTTTATTGTTATCGTGTGCATTATTATTTTTGTTTATTATTATTATTTACTACACAGGAAACTGCTTAATAATCACAAAGCTAGGATCGGTAAAAATTACCTTGTTCTAATTGGCTGGCTACAATTTACACGCACAAAATCATTCATACGATATTGGAAGAAGCCAACCCCGTGTGGCAGGTTATTATTCGTATGAATTTTTAATTGCACGAATTCTTGGAAATTTGCACGATCGTGTGGCCCCAGCTTTACAAAGTAATAGATGGAAGTAACTAACAGTGATTATAATCATTTCTTCATGGATGAAAAAAAATTTGTTACGTTAAGGAGCTCCAAAATTATTAATAATATTTTTTGCATTACTTCGAATAACAGAAACAAAAACAAAGTTCCGAAGCAAACAAACTGGTGCTTTTTAAGGTTGTTACACAAAAACTATGCCAGAAAAATTGTTCAATTTGCATTTAGAATAGTTTTCCACACCAATACTTGCAATGGCATGGCCATTTGTGACCCAAAAATGCCTAGTGTGCTTTTAGTAAAACCCTCAGGTAAGAAGTATTTTCTGCGGTTGTAGATATGCGTCATTGACCACGATTACTTTCTACAAGCGATCAAATCATCAGTTTCATTTGTTGGTTTACGGACAAGTTTTTCGGTCAATCACTTTCAACAGATGGCTTGTTTCATCTCAGACCAACTTACGGTGCTGTATTTATTCTGAATTCCAATTTTAACTGGCTGCTCCTGGTTTCTGAAATCGAATGCATTCACTCTTGTATGGTTAAACTTGTCTGCGAAGCCTGAATACATGCCATAGAATGTATCAAATCCTCTTCTGGTTGGTGTGCAGCTCCAGTTACAGAATCCTAAATGCCATCTAGAAATAACGGAATGGCTCTTTAATCTAGGCGTATTAGTTTTGAGAGAAATACCCATAAATATAAGACTTGAGTATCCTAGCAGAAGTTTCTTTTTAGACCAAAATCAAAAGAGGACTTTTTGAAAAGAAACCAAAACTGATCATCATTCTAATGAGGGATTTTTTAAAATGGTACAACAACTTGGATGTAAAACCATTTGTTCAAGCGTTGGAAAGACAAAGATCGATCTACAGAGAGCATGGGATTGATATGTTAAAAGACGGTATATCTTTACCAGGATTAGTGATTCGATGGATGTTCAACAAAGCTCCTCAACCACCTCCTCCATACCTCTCTACACACTTGGATTTCCATGAACTTGGTAACTCGTTTCGACAGACTCTCCCAATTTGTCTGATTGACAACTGCAATGCAGAACTTTATCCTCTAATAAAGAAAAACATAGTTGGTGGACCAAGTCTAGTGATGCATAGATATCACGAAAAAGGTATAACTAAAATTAGAGAACATTGGTTGGAAAAGAAGCAAAAGTTTGTGATAGAATCTATGGAGTTGATGCAAATGCGCTTTATTTATGGTGTATGATGCAATCAATGCCTACTGGTTATCCTCGAAGAAGAAAAATCGAAAACTCCTTTGTTGCTGAACCAGTAAAATTTAGCAAGGTAGCTCATAGTTGGTTACAGTTCCAAATGTTTTCAAAAAAAACCAATATCAAGCATCAGCTCAACAATGGAGGAGAAGTTGCTCTTGGACAGCGAGGATTACCAGTTGATGGATTCTGTGTTGAAAATCGTCATGTCTTTCAATTCCACGGGTGTTTTTGGCATGGACACAACTGCTCTTATAACAATGCTAAAGAACAAGAGCTTCAAGCTAGTGGAAGAAAATCAAAAGCAAATCTGTTTAAAACTACGATGGAAAATGAAGAATATCTTCAAGCGCTAGGTTACACTGTAACCTCGATTTGGGAGTGTGAGTGGATGAAACGTGTAAAAACTCATACAAATTTACAAAAATTTGTCAACACGTTTTACAATTCTTTCTACCCTAAAATACTTGAAAAAAAACTAAATCAAGAAGAAGTGTTGTCGAGAGTTCAATCAGAGGAATTCTTCGGATTTGTTGAATGTGACATCGAAGTTCCTGAGGAAGAGGAAGAAAAGTTCTCCAAAATGCCCCCGATTTTTAAAAATACGATGTCAACCAGAGAACACTTGAGCGATGAAATGAAAGTCTTTGCTGAAGCCGAAGGTTTTCTAAAGACTCCTCAAAGCTCATTAGTTGAAAGTATGTACGGAGATAAGATATTGCAAATGAGTCCTTTGTTAAAATGGTACTTGAAACAAGGATTGAAAGTCACCAAAGTTTATCAGCTAATAGAATATATTCCTAGAAAAGCTTTTGAAGCTTTTGGAACATCAGTTTCAGACGCTAGGCGAATGGGAGATGTAGATCCTAGTCAAGAATTACTCGCTACTACTAGCAAGTTGGTAGGAAATGCTGCTTATGGAAAAACAATCACTGATAAAGAAAAACACACCACCATCAAGTTCATCGAAGGGGCGAGAAAAGCTTCATTTCGTATCAGAGGGAACAAATTCATCTCCATGGAAGAGATAGCAGATGATTTTTATGAAATCGTAACCTGTAAACGACTAGTAAGTTTTAAAAACAATTATTTTGCAATTCAAAATTTATATTATCCAAGTTTACTTTGCTAATCAGTATCACCATCATTTCAGCTAACTATGAACGTTCCAGTACACTTGGGTTTTTCCGTGCTACAGTATGCTAAACTGAGAATGCTACAGTTTTACTACGACTTTATGGATAAGTAAGTAAAACCTAATTCCCTACCATTATTATGTATAAGTAAGTAAAACTTCCAAATAATTGAAATCGAAACAATCTTTTTATTTATAGATATATTGACAGAAGTGGTTTCCAATATGTTGAAATGGATACAGATAGCGCATATATGGCGTTGAGCGGAACATTAGAAACACTGGTAAAACCAAGTATGAAAAAAGAGTTTTACAATGAATATGGTGATTGGTTTCCACGCCCATACTGTGACAAACATATGGATGAGTTTTTAAGAACCAAAACAATGGGTTTAGAATGGAGCATGCAAGACTGTTGTGAAAAAGTACTAAAACGTGGAAAAAGAACACCCGGGCTGTTTAAAGAGGAATTTACCGGAGATGGAATTGTTGCACTTAACTCTAAATCCTATTACTGCTGGGGAGAAAAAGGAAACAAGTTTAGCTCAAAAGGTTTGAACAAACGAATTAATCAATTGAACAAAGACAGTTATCTAAATGTATTGAACACAAAAAAGTCGTTTATGGGTAAAAATCGAAGATTTGTAGTAAAGGATCAAAAAATGTTGACATACAGCCAAATAAAGCGAGGACTCACATATTTTTATGCTAAAAGACGAGTGTGTTCTGATGGAGTATCTACCGAACCTACTTTAGCTTAAATAAAAACCTTCATAATAGACTTCTTTTACCACAGTTACTATAACTATATATATATAAAATACAAGAAATCATTCATCATCCTTATAAATATCGATAACGAATAGATGAATATTTAACTTCATCATCCAATATATTTTATAGCATTCAATGTATATATGAGTTTGAATTATGTATCTAGCTATATTATATGAGGAGATTTTGCCCCTACTTATTATGTAATAAATGTATATAATCATACATTGATTCACTTTTAATCAATGTATTTATTCAAGGTAGATACATCTCTCTCCTCTCTCTCAAGATGCTATATGAGTTCGAGTTATGTAAAGAAATTATCAAAACTTAAATGCCATACATTCAAAATCTATATGTCATATAAGTTCAAGTTAAGTAACAAAAATAATCAAAACTCAAATGCCACTTAAATGCCACTCAAATGCCACTCAAATGCCCCTCAAATAAAATACAATATAAACTCGGCGAATTCATCCAACGTCGTAACCCATTGCATAACCCCCTAGCACTCATCCACAAAAAAACACTTGGTAGGGAGATCTGCTCATATATTACTACTAGTATCTTAACAAATTTAAAATATTACTGTCATTGCTCATTTTATTATTTTTTTTCCTCTACTTTTATGGCGAACCTTAAAAAACTGTTGCCACTTTTTTTCTTAAAAACCGGCTTAGATAGAGATACATAACTTTTTTCGACTCGATCGACAGGTAATGCGCATTAAAATACGTTAGTCACATAAATCTAAAATTTTTCCGAACACAAAAACTCAAGTGCGAAAACAGACAAAGAATTGTTTTTTAGCCTCCAAATGGCCTAAAAAACTTAGCCCCGATTGACAAAAAAATACAAAATTTTAGATGGTGGTGTATTTTGCTCATTTTCTGATATACATTGATGAAACGACATTGAAAATCAAGGCGGAAGTTGCCATCTTAGATTTTGAGGAAAACTTCATTTGTCAGCATATAACAGCTTCCCGTTAGAGAACCGATTCGCCAATTCAAATGAAACTTGCATCAAAGGTGTGCAATAATGTATTTATATACCATTTTAGACTTCAAAGCAATCACACAAAACTGTTCCATTTTTTCCCATTTCATATTTTCGAAATCACACCAAAACAATATTTTTCGGAGCTTTCTGGGAGAAGTACAAAACAAAATAGAAAAAAATTGAATGTTGGAAAGCTACAGAAAATATATTATCATTATGTCATCGTTCTGGGATGTTTGTGATATTTCTACAAATACGAATATAAATTAAAGTATTTTAGTTCATGAGTTACACATGTTTGGATTTTTTAGGTTTACTGAACTATGAATGTAGTCCAACTCTAAATGCTTATGCAGACAAAATCATTTCACTACAAAGAACATATGGTTGTGTGGTATTAGCAATGCTTACAACCAGTTTGGTTTATGTTTTGGTGATTTATTGTTGCAAATGGTCTACAAGATATTGATTATATAACCCAAATGTAGTTGCAATTGCTGTCTATGAACGGAGAGGTTAGCACCAGCCTGGGCTCCAAAACCCTCCAAAGTTCTTTGGATCAGATTTCTCATCAAATGGGTAGATATGTGGTACATAGTCTACCTGAGCAGCAATGAGCTTTGCTTTCAGAGAACTTACAATATCTGGATGTTCTTTTGAGACATCTTTGGTTTCTGTTGGATCCGCTGTAAAATAAATAGTTAACTGCTATCTTGCAAACAAGCTCCACCTGTCAGTTACTGATGTGTGGAGTTAATGCGGGTGCTGGATCCTGAAGCTCTAAAAAATCTTTAAAATTTTATAATTATCTTTGATCAACTCTCTCGTAAAGGTAATTACATTTAATTATTTGACAATAACGAAAAATGTCAAGTAGTAGCTAAATAAATGTAACGTTTCAATTGTTTTAAAATTTTTAACTGAACATTGTCAGTGATCAAACAAATTCTAATATTGAGATCTTCAGGATTTCTCCAAAATTTCCCAAAAATCTTCAAGACCAATAGAACACATCTCAACACCCGTTGTGATGATTAAATATTTACTGTAAGAAAAATGTTCATGAAAGATTTAAAGCTTTAGTGTTTTATTCCCACAATATACGCTTTAGAAGATTGAAATATATAAATGTATATACCAATTTGTGCTTATTAAAGTATTATCTTCAAATTACGAATAGATAATTGCTGTATATCTACTATTACTATAACTACCATTAATGATCTCGTTGTTGTCCGTATTGCGAAAGTGATTGTTACCATCGAAATCATCATTAGTATTATTATTATCGTTCCTATAATCATCGCTATCAATATTATCATTGAATATTTTCCTATCAATTGGCGACAACAAAATAAAAATGTAAACAGTTTTTGAAAGTCCAGTACACATTATTTATAACCTTGAATAAGCATTTTGTTTGTTACAAATGGGCAGTAAAAAATTTAACAGCAAGCCTATGTGAACAGATTTTGCCACATGAAAACTTAATCAATAGAGCACCATTGCACCGTACAATACCACAAAGCTTTTGCAGTTTACTGTCCAGTGAGATACAATGCAGGGGATTGCATTGTAGTGAGGTGCAGCAAGGTGCAGTACAGCGCAATACGGTGCGGTACGGTGCATACCTTTGAGGTTAAAGAGCAAAACGCTATCATCTCTGTTCAGGTCATTTAGTGCACTTTGTTTTTTCTTATTGGCCTCATCTGCTTCAATCCCATAATCTTTGATGTCAGCTAGATTTCGCCTTTTTACAGTTTCATTTACAGCAGCTGGTTTTGGAGAATATCCGCCAAACTTGCTTGAATCTCCCCAGATCAGTTTGTAGTTGCCATCTCTTTTAACAACAAATAAAAATGCAGCAACAAAAAAGTGTTATTGTTAAATTTAAATACTGTAAAGTTATCTCTCGTACCTGATTGCTGCAGCGGATGTCAGCTGGTAGATGAACCCAACTCTTTTGGAAGCACCTCCAGAATGTAACATGTCAAATTGGTCTGTTCCATCCATGTACGAGACTGTCCAATAAGAGTAAGGGTTTTTTTCTATTTATTATGATTAAGAATTAGTTTAAACAGATGAACAAGTTTTTTGATGAAGTTTTCAACAAATTTTTAAAACAGTGAGCTGAGATAAAAGCTTAGATTTTAAAACCCTTGATGTAAAAGTTCACTATAATGGTATTTTTTTATGCATTTGCTAAAAACATTGCTAAGTTTAACCGGCCATAATTTTATAAAATAGTGTATCAAACTTATTGCGTCTTTAAAGTCATTTAAAAAAAGTAAAAATTAAAACAGTGTATAAATGAAAAAATATTGAGAAAAAATCTGTATGCACATGTTTTATCAAGAACGCCGCAAACGTCTGTCAGTTCTTAAAAATTATACAAGAATTATCCTGCTTCTGAAAATATGCAAAAATACATAGTTAAGCATTCACGTGGTGCCCCAAAAATACAGCATTTAGACCTTACAAGCTTTGGTAAATGATAAATAGGAAATCACACAGGCTTGTTCTTGGCGTTAATGAAAGCAGAAACTCAAATTGAGAACCTGCCTTTGGTGATATAAATTGGTGATATAAATTTGAATTAAAATTTTATCAAATACCATGTAAAAATAATTATTTATGCTAACAGAAACTATTATAGTTTTTTTATTTAAACTCAGCACTATAAAGGCACAGGTTATATAAATCATGAAATCAGGTAGTTCTAAAGAAGTCTTTTGTTCAAATCCAAATGGCAATAAGTTGCCAGCAAAGCATTCATAAAATGTGGAATACTTGTTTGTGAAGACCCTTCAGCAAAGTGAAGTAGTGTAGGAGACCAGTCTATTGCATGAAAAATTCCATTGTGTACATAGCCTGTTTTCTTTAGCAGTGAACTATTGATGAGGGTGACTGTTCTTGTTCCACCTTCAAACAAGCTAGCCTTTTCTCCTCTTAAAGGCCAATTGTTTCCCCCAAATTTGATTGCTCCACCATTCTGCATTTATAAATTCAGCTTTTATAATCCCATAGGAGTTGGCAGCTAGCCAATAAAAAGTGCATCACAGAAAATTCAATGCCCACTCACATCAGAGGTGAAGATAAGGAGAGTGTTGTCATACATATTCTTTCTCTTTAGAGCGGATACAATCTTACCAATATATTCATCCATTACAGTAACCATACCGTAGTATTTCGCCATTTCCTTATCTATCCCAGGGTACATCTGTGCGTATCTCTCTGGTACCTGCAGTAACGGAATTTGTTTTGTAGAAAATGTTTCTAAAAACCAGTTTTGATGGATGAAAATAAATCTGTTATAAGAGGTTATGCTCTGCCATCTGATTACCTGTACTGGTGAATGAACGTTCTGGAATGAAAGCCACATGAACATTGGGTCATCTGTGCTGTGATTTGTTATAATGTCTATTGCTCTCTGTCCATACAAATCCTACAATCACACATGAAATAGGCTGATGGTGTTTTCGTTGGTCACAATTTTATATCGTGAACAGCTAATTAAAATAAATAGTTTGAAATTAATTTTTCACCCATTTATGGTAAAATAAAAAATCATGAAAAAACATGGTAGCAATTATTATTATAACTGTAGTTATCCTTCAATCGATGTTATTATTATTATTAGCAATATTATGAATCGTCATTTGTCATTGTTGTAATTTATTTTGTATTATTATTAACAAAAAATACTTATATACCTGATATAGTTAAATAATAATAATCTATAACAACATTTACAAAATAATACATGGAAGTAACTAACAGTGATAATAATTGTTTCTTCATGAATAAAAAAAGTTGTTTCGTAAAGGAGTGCCAAAATTATTAATAACATTATTGGTATGACTTTGAATAAAAGAAACAAGAACAAAACTCCAAATCAGACAAACTGATGCTTTTTAAGGTTGTTGCACAAAAATTATGCCCGATTGGTGGTTCAATTTGCATTTGGAAGTGTTTTCCACATCAATAGTTGCAATGGCATGGACATTTGTGACCCAAAAATGCCTATTGTGCTTCTAGTAAAACCGTTAGTCAGGTAAGAGGTATTTTCTGCCATTGTGGATACGCCTGATTGACCACGATTATTTTCTACCAGCAATCAAATCATCAGTTTTATTTGCAGGTGTGAGCATAAGTTTTTCGTTTTATCACTTTCAGCAGATGTCTTGTTTCATCTCAGACCAACTTACAGTGCTGTATTTATTCTGAATTCCAATTTTAACTGACTGCTCCTGGTCTCTGAAATCGAATGCATTCAATGTTGTGTGATTGAATTTGTCCGCGAAGCCTGAATACATGCCATAAAATGTATCAAATCCATTTCTGGTTGGTGTGCAGCTCCAGTTACAGAATCCTAAATGCCATCTAGAAATAACAGAATGGATCTGTAATCAAAGCATATTAGTTTTCAAAAAAATAGCTATAAATATAAGACTTGAGTATCCTAGCAGAAGTTTCTTTTTAAACCAAAATCAAAAGAGGACTTTTTGAAAAGTAACCAAAACTGATCATCATTCCAATGTTACTCGAGAAACTCAACTCGACTAGGATAGTTTGTCTGTTAGAGTTTGGTTTGCTGACATTTCTTCTTAGTAGGTGATGGACAAGAACTTAAATTTATCTGTCTATTCTACGAAAACCATTTCTGGTATTCATTTTGCATTTTTCAACCAAAATTACTTACAGGCCATTTGTTTTAGTGTCCTATAACTAGATTTGATAAAGCAATATCTTATATTTTTTTTTCTGTTACTTTTTCAAGCCTTAGCAATGAAATATGGTAAATTTTTCATACTTTCCAACAGCATGGGTTGAATATCCAAGACGTTTCAATCGTTGGGGAAGAAGAGTTTCGTTGGCTGGTAAACAGTGTGCTGAAGTAGTAAACACCGGCCTCTGTATACCAAGTTTGTACGGATATCTCCCAGTCAAGATGGCCGCTCGAGTCCTTAAAAGATAAAAAATACTAGTTTAGCAATACCTAGCTGCTGTTACTAACCTACTGCTTCATTTAAACTAATCTATTCGGAAGAAATTCAACAAACGGTGAGCAAGTAGGTTGAACGTAAGAATTATTCAGTAGAACTCCTTCTCGGGCCAGCTTATCAATATTTGGTGATAGTATGTCTCCATTTCTGAACCCAACATCCGCAAACCCTAAAACAGTAGAAGCTTAGTGTGTATATCAAGCTAGTAAAATCAAAGTTTAAAAACTATTGTGAAAGACATGAAAAACCTTCAACTTTGATTTATGAAGTTTTTTTCCAATCTTTTGAACTTGATGTTCATGTCCAAGCACTAAAATATTTTTTCAAAAACATGTTTTATAAAGGAATTCGATACTAAAAATATGAGAAACTGTCATACAAAGTTTCTCTGGGTCTGTGATTCTGCTCTGTATTTGTAAAACAAAAATTCTAGCAGATTTATTTGCATCCAGAGAAAAAATTAAGTAATGACGAATAATCATCAAACATTCAGTGTACTATTTGGTCATTAGAATAATTTTAGAATGTTCATACATTACTGAGAAAATCTCAATATTCACCAAGTATGTGTTTTTCAAAAACATGAATACTTAAAGTTAGCCAAGCTCAAATAGTATAACACAATTACAGCTTTTCGTTTCAGTCGTTTCTGGAGTCAAGCGTTTTTTTATGCCTCAGAAATGTGTTTGAAATTAGTAGCCACACATAATTACATTTTAGACAGTACGTGATACACAAGTGAGTGAATGAATAGTGAGTGGGTGAATATGCATGTGAGGAAGTACTTTGGATATAGTCAGACAACTGCAAAAATATTAAAATACCGATGATATTATAAAGTACATGTTCAAAAAATTTTCTAAGAGCAATAAAATAAAATGATATACATTGCCACATCTGAACTCTCTGGAGTCAAACATCAGTTATAAGAGAAACGCTCAAACATCCCTAACTTACCTAAATCGTCTGCCACAATAAATACGATATTAGGCTTTTGTCCAGAGTCAAGAAGGAAAGCATTACTCCAGTTTATTATAAAAAATAAAATCAACAGGTTTTGCAAAAACATCGCTCAACCGCTTTGCTGACCGGCAATGAAAACTTTCTTTGTATATGATCTTAGACTAGAAACTATTTTTACTAGTGCATCATCGGTACGTGCTGTCACCAGTCCCCCCTCCCCCCTCATTAAGAATGGATAAAAAGTTATGGAAAGGCTAATTCAATGATTGTTTTATCAATGGGAAAGAACAGCTGTCCAGGCATGTTATTTCTAGATAGTTCAGCATGTTACAAACTCTCTTTCTTGAATAAGATTAAGCTGTTACATATCTTATTTTAGTTTTGCTTCAGAAATCAGCGATGGAATGATGAGATGACTTTATCAGTATCGATATATTTATAAAATGTTGAAGAAACACTATGGGTTGGATTATCAATTATGTTCATTTTATCAACACTTGTCAGTTTTTGGTATTAAGAGTATTTGAGACCAAAGTTTGCCGAACACAATGCAATCGAAATAATCAATTCGGCAATAATGTTGATGAATAAATAATCTTTAATGAAACTGAACAATAAATAAATTATAACGAGTGAGTAAAATTTGTTCATTTCATAGACTGTTCCCATTGCCCTCAAAATATTATGAAACAACTATGATCACTGAACATATACTAAATAAAAAGGGCGACTTTACAGACTATCTTATTTTACAACAACTCCATTCTTTCTTCTAATTATTAAAAAATAAGGAGTTATCTTCTTTTTGATTCGTCAGGTAATCTATAAAGATCTATTGAGAAGTTATGATGTTCAACTAGAATGTTTTATTCCATACGCAATGTAGTGAATTGCAAACACCTAATATTTCTTGTCTTTTGTTCGATGAACACATCGTGCGCATTCTTATCATAAATTATTTGAATTCGAATGAACTGCATAAAGAGTTATAAATTACGAAACCTCAAAAGCTTTATTAAGAACAACAGAAGTCCTCCCAGCACATGCTAGAGCATTTATTATAGTATTTGGTTAAAATTCCTTCAAAGTTAAGAAAAATGAAGTGATCCAATAGCTTGTTGCTTGCTGAAGCCTTTTCAGTCACTCAGGAGGGTTAGTTCTACAAAAAAAATTACTTTGGCACAATTTTGGTTCCAGCGTGCTTTAAATTACATGTTTTTAACAGTTTTTTAAGTCAACGTTGATACCATTTCTCACTAAAACAAAATAAACAAAATTTTATAATAAAATTGATTGTGCTACTTGTCGCACAAATACTTGCAACAAAATCTCTGCTGAACAGTCTAATGCATACTGTGTGTCATAGGTGTTTTTCAATTTGATTCTCTTGAGACTTTTATTGGATTTATGAACAACTTTTCCCATCTCCTGGAAAAAATCTAAACTCCCTATAAGTAGCCGTGAGTAGTAGAGGGGGAATTCCCAAGTTCGTCTGCCTCACCACAGTCCACCTGCCCGGGCTATTAATGTTATCAACCAGACACTCCTGTTGGCTAGTGGTCTCTCTTGACTCACTACGTGTGGTCAACACACTGAATCAACTCGGTGCTTGCAGCAAGCCAATACCATTTGCATTCTGCTAATGCAGTGGCTACACTATGCAAAATCCATCACAATAGTTTTATTAGTAGTATTTTAGAAAATCTAAAATACTACTGTCATTGCTTCTTTTATTATTTTTTTTCTTCTTCTTTTATGGCGAACCTTACAAAAACTGTTGCCACTTTTTCTTAAAAACCGGCATAGATAGAGAGAGATACATAATTTTTTTGCGACTCGATCGCCAGGTAACGGGCATTTAAATACGTTAGTTACACAATTCTAAAATTTTCCAAAACACAAAAACTCAAGCGCGAAAACAGACAAAGAATTGTTTTTTTAGCCTCCAAATGATCGAAAAATCTTAGTCCCGATTGACAAAAAAAACAGAATTTTCAAATGGTGTATTTTGCTCATTTTTTGGTATACATTGATGAAACGACATTAAAAATCAATGCGGAAGTTGCCATCTTAGATTTTGAGGAAAATTTCATTTTTCAGCATATCACAGCTTCCCGTTAGAGAACCAATTTGCCAATTCAACTAAAACTTGCAACAAAGGTGTGCAATAATATATTGATATACCATTTTAGACTTCAAAGCAATCACACAAAACTGTTTCAAGTTTTTCCATTTCCTATTTTCAAAAGCACACCAAAACAACATTTTTCAGAGCTTTCTGGGAGTGGTACAAAACAAAATAGAGACAAACGAAATGCTGGAAAGCTACAGAAAATATATTATCATTGTTTCATTGTTCTGGGATGTTTGTGTCATTCCTACAAATTGTTTTAATTCATGAGTCACACATATTTGGACTTTTTAGGTTTACTGAACTATGAATGTACTCAAACTCCAAATGCTTATGCAGACAAAAGCATTTCACAACAAAGAACATAGGGTTGTGTGGTATTAGCAATGCCTACCAAACAGTTTGGTTTATGTTTTGGCAATTTATTGTTGCAAATGATGTACAAGACATTGATTATATAACCCAAATGTAGTTGCAACCGCCGTTTATTAACGAAGAGGTTAGCACCAGCCTGGGCTCCAGAAACCACCAAAGTTCTGTGGATCAGATTTCTCATCTGGTGGATAGAAATTTGGTACATAGTCTACCTGAGCAGCAATGAGCTTTGCTTTCAGAGAATTTACAATCTTTTGGTGTGTCATTGAGAGGTCTTTGGTCTCTGTTGGATCCGCTGTAAAATAAATAGTTAACTGCTATCTTGGCAAACAAGCCCCACCTGTCAGTTCCAGATGTGTGGAGTTAATGTGGGTGCTGGGGTGACATCTATCGGTCCTGAAGTCCTGAGAAATCTTCAAGAGTTTATAATTATCTTTAGTCAACTCTCTTGAAAACTTAATTAAATTTAATTGTTTAATAACGACTACAATTGTTAAGTAATATCATAATAAATGTCAAGTTTCAATTGTTTTAAATATTTTAACTGAATATTGTAAGTAATAACACAAATTCTAAAAAGCAAATCCTCAGTATTTCTTCAACTTTTCCCAAAAAACTTCAGGACCGACAGATCACATCCCAACACCCGTCGTAATGATTAAATATTTACTTCGAGGAAAACGTTCGTGAATGATTTAAAGCTTCAGTGTTTTATTCCCACAGTATATGCTTTAGAAGATTGAAATCTATAAATATATATACCAATTTGCGCATTTTAAAATGTAATCTTCAAAGGAGGAATAGATAATTGCTGTATATCTGCTATTAATATAACTATCATCAATGATGTCATTGCTGTCGGTATTGAGAAAATGATTGTTACCATCAATATCATTATTAATATTCTCATAATTATCATTCCTATAATCATCATTATCACTATTATCATTGATTATTTTCTTATCAATAGGCGACAACAAAATAAAATTGGAAAAATTTTTGAAAATCCGGTTTGCTTTGAATAAGCATTTGTGTGTTACAAATAGGCAGTAAAAAAATTTAACAGCAAGCCTATGTGAGCAGATTTTGCCACATGAAAACTTAATCAATAGAGCACCATTGCACCATACAATACCACAAAGCTTTTGCACTTTACTGTCCAGTGAGATACAATGCAGGGCATTGCATTGTAGTGAGGTGCAGCAAGGTGCAATGCAGCTCGGTGCAGTACGGTGCAGTGCGGTGCAGTGCAGTACAGTACGGTGCAGCAAGGTGCAGTACAGCACAATACGGTGCGATACGGTACAGTATGGTGCCATGCAGTGCAGTACAGTACGGTATAGTGCAGTACGGTGCAGTACGGTGCTGCATGGTGCAGTACGGTATGGTGCAGTACAGTACGGTGCAGCTCGGTGCAGTACGGTGCAGTACGGTGCATACCTTTGAGGTTAAAGAGCAAAACGCTATCATCTCTATTCAGGCCATTTAGTGCATTTTGTTTTCTCTCATTTGCCTCATCTGCTTCAGTCCCATAGTCTTTGATGTCAGCTAGATTTCGCCTTTTTACAGTTTCATTTACAGCAGTTGGTTTTGGAGAATATCCATCAAACTTGCTTGATTCTCCCCAGATCAGTTTGTAGTTGCCATCTCTTTTAATAACACATAAAAATGCAGCAACAAAAAAATGTTACTATTAAATTTAAATACTGTAAAGCTATCACCCGTACCTGATTGCTGCAGCGGATGTCAACTGATAGATGAACCCAAATCTTTTGGAAGCACCTCCAGAATGTAACATGTCAAATTGGTCTGTTCCATCCATGTACGAGACTGTCCAATAAGAGTAAGGGTTTTTTGTATTTATTACTATTTAGAATTCGTCCAAACGATAAAAAACTTTTTCGATAAAGTTCCCAACAATTTTTTAAGAAAGCGAGCTGAGATAGAAGCTTAGATTTTAATAAATTTGATGTAAAAGCTTGCTATAATAGTATTTTTTATATGCATTTGCTAAAAGCTTTGCTAATTTTAACGGGCCAGCATTTTATAAAATAGTGTATCAAACTTATCGAGTCTTTTAAGTCATTTAAATTGTTTCGGTATACTTCGAATTTAAAAAGTAAAAACTAAAACTGTGTATAAATAAAAAATTGTTTAGAAAAAATCTTTATCAAGAGCGTTGTAAACACCTGTCAGCTCTCAAAAATTATACAAGAATTATCATGTTTCTGAAATTATGCGAAAATAGTTAGGCATTCAGGCAGTGCCCCAAAGATCCAACAATTAGACTTTGCAAGTTTTGGTAAATGAAAAATAGGAAATCACACAGGCTTGCCCTTGGCTTTAATAAAAGCAGAAGCTCAAATTGAGAACCTGCCTTTTGCTGTTACTTTGAGTTGGTGATATAACTTTAAAATAAAGTTTTATCAAATACGATGTAAAAATAATTATTTATGCTAAC
Organism: Cryptosula pallasiana; assembly: GCA_945261195.1. Lineage (NCBI taxonomy): Eukaryota > Metazoa > Bryozoa > Gymnolaemata > Cheilostomatida > Cryptosulidae > Cryptosula > Cryptosula pallasiana. Next base: position 13,007,743 of record OX183136.1, on the reverse strand, counting down.
AAAAACTATTATAATTTTTGTCATTTCAACTCAGCACTATAAAGGCAAAGGTTCTATAGATCATGAAATTAAGTAATGTCAAAAAAAATTTTTTGTTTAAATACAAATGGCAATAAGTTGCCAGCAAAGCATTCGTAAAATGTGGAATACTTGTTTGTGAAGACCCTTCAGCAAAGTGAAGCAGTGTAGGAGACCAGTCTATTGCATGGAAAATTCCATTGTGTACATAGCCCGTTTTCTTTAGCAATGGACTATTGATGAGGGTGACTGTTCTTGTTCCACCTTCAAACAAGCTTTTCTTTTCTCCTCTTAAAGGCCAATTGTTTCCCCCATATGCCCGTCGTCCACCATTCTGCATTTATAAATCCAACTTTCATAATACCCATAGGAGTTGGCAGTTAGCCAATAAAAAGTGCATCACATAAAATTCGATGCCCACTCACATCCGAGGTGAAGATGAGGAGAGTGTTGTCATACATATTCTTTCTCTTTAGAGCGGATACAATCTTACCAATATATTCATCCATTATAGTAACCATACCGTAGTATTTCGCCATTTCCTTATCTATCCCAGGGTACATCTGTGCGTACTTGTCTGGTACCTGCAGTAATTGAATTCGTTATGTGGAAAATTTTCTAAAAACTATGTTTGATGGATGAAAGTAAATTTGTTATAAGAAGTTATGCTCTGCCATCTGATTACCTGTACAGGTGAATGGACATTCTGGAATGAAAGCCACATGAACATTGGTTCATCTGTGCTATGATTGGTTATAACGTCTATTGCTCTCTGTCCATACAAATCCTACAATCACACATGAAATGTGCTGGTGGTGTTTTTGTTGGTTACAATTTTAGATCGTGAATGGCCGACGAAAATACATATTTTTAAATTAATTTTTAACTCATCTATGGTAAAATATAAAAATATAAAAAACTTGGTAATAGTTATTATTATAACAGTAGTTCTCCTTCAGTCAATGTTATTATTATTAGCAATATTATGAATCATTATTTGTCATTGCTGCTAGTTATTTTGTATTATTATTAATAAAAAATACTTGTTTCTTGATATAGTTAAATAATAATAATCTATAACAACTCTTAAGGAGCGGCCACACGGAGTAATTTTCCCACGAATCGTGGGAATTTCAACGATTCAGTTTGCACGAATGTGGAATTCTCACGAAATAGTGCATCGTGGCTTGTTAACGATGCGCGATTTGTGTAAAGTGAACATTTGCACAATGGTTAATTTGATTGGCTGACTGAGATTGGACTGAGGTCAAGGTCAATTTTGGGAAGAGCAGTCAGTCCGGTTTGTTTGTGCCTCCACTCGTTGGCCTCTGCTAAGGGATGATGGATGATAATTGTTACTTATAAATAACGATTATTAATAATTTATTTTAATATTTGATTATTATTAATTAATAGTATTAACTAATTATTGTTAATTTATTATTAATAATTTATTATTATTCATTAATTAATATCATTTTTTTATAATAACTAATAATAATAACAATGATTATTAATGAATGTTTAATTATTATCCTTGAAGTAATTCTTTATTGTTATCGTGTGCATTATTATTTTTGTTTATTATTATTATTTACTACACAGGAAACTGCTTAATAATCACAAAGCTAGGATCGGTAAAAATTACCTTGTTCTAATTGGCTGGCTACAATTTACACGCACAAAATCATTCATACGATATTGGAAGAAGCCAACCCCGTGTGGCAGGTTATTATTCGTATGAATTTTTAATTGCACAAATTCTTGGAAATTTGCACGATCGTGTGGCCCCAGCTTTACAAAGTAATAGATGGAAGTAACTAACAGTGATTATAATCATTTCTTCATGGATGAAAAAAAATTTGTTACGTTAAGGAGCTCCAAAATTATTAATAATATTTTTTGCATTACTTCGAATAACAGAAACAAAAACAAAGTTCCGAAGCAAACAAACTGGTGCTTTTTAAGGTTGTTACACAACAACTATGCCAGAAAAATTGTTCAATTTGCATTTAGTATAGTTTTCCACACCAATACTTGCAATGGCATGGCCATTTGTGACCCAAAAATGCCTAGTGTGCTTTTAGTAAAACCCTCAGGTAAGAAGTATTTTCTGCGGTTGTAGATATGCGTCATTGACCACGATTACTTTCTACAAGCGATCAAATCATCAGTTTCATTTGTTGGTTTACGGACAAGTTTTTCGGTCAATCACTTTCAACAGATGGCTTGTTTCATCTCAGACCAACTTACGGTGCTGTATTTATTCTGAATTCCAATTTTAACTGGCTGCTCCTGGTTTCTGAAATCGAATGCATTCACTCTTGTATGGTTAAACTTGTCTGCGAAGCCTGAATACATGCCATAGAATGTATCAAATCCTCTTCTGGTTGGTGTGCAGCTCCAGTTACAGAATCCTAAATGCCATCTAGAAATAACGGAATGGCTCTTTAATCTAGGCGTATTAGTTTTGAGAGAAATACTCATAAATATAAGACTTGAGTATCCGAGCAGAAGTTTCTTTTTAGACCAAAATCAAAAGAGGACTTTTTGAAAAGAAACCAAAACTGATCATCATTCCAATGTTACTCCAAAAACTCAATGTTGACTCAGCTGCCAATTAGGATAGTTTGTCCGTTAGAGTTTTGGTTTGCTGGCATTTCTTCTTAGTAGGTGATGGACAAAAATTTAAATTTATTTGTCTATTCCAAGAAAACCATTTCTGGTATTCATTTTGCATTTTTTCAACCAAAATTACTTACAGGCTATTTGTTTTAGCCTCCTATAACTAGATTTGCTAAAGCAATATATTATATTTTCTTTCTGTTACTTTTTCCAACATTGGCAATAAAATATGGTAAATAGTTCATACTTTCCAATAGCGTGGGTTGAATATCCAAGACGTTTCAATCTTTGGGGAAGAAGAGTTTCGTTAGCTGGTAAACAGTGTGCTGAAGTAGCAAATATTGGCGTCTGTACTCCCAGTTTGTACGGATATCTCCCAGTCAAGATGGCTGCTCGAGTCCTCAAAAGATAAAAAACTAGTTTAGCAATACCTAGTTGCTGTTACTAACCTTCTGCTTCATTTTAACTAATCTATTTAGAAAAAATTGAACTAACGGTGAGCACGTAGGTTGAACGTAAGAATTATTCAGTAAAACTCCTTCTCGGGCCAGCTTATCAATATTTGATGATAGTATGTCTCCATTTCTGAACCCAACATCTGCAAACCCTAAAACAGCAGAAGTCTAGTGTGTTATACATTCTTTGTATCAAATTAGTAAAATCTAAGCTTAACAACTATTGCTAAGGACATGAAAAAGACCTTTAACTTTGATTTATGAAACTTTTTTCCGATCTTTTGAACTTATCGTTCATATCCAAGCACTAAAATAATTCTTTAAAAACACTATTTGGTCATCAAGAATCATTTTAGAATGCCCATACACTTACTAAGAAAAACTCAAATATTCACAATAGAATGTTTTTTCTACAAAGATGAATTTGAACAACCAGCCTAGCTCAAATAGTATAGCAGTTTTATATTCTTTTCGTTTCAGTCATTTCTGGAGTCTAACATGTTTTATGCCTCAGAAAATGAGCCTTAAATTAGTATCCACTAACAATTACATTTTAAACAGTTTGTGATACACAAGAGAGTAGAACAAGCATCTGGGAAGTATTTTGGATACAGTCAGACAGCTGCAAAAATATTAAAATACCCAGGATATTAGAAAGAACATGTGCAGAAAAATTTCCAAGAGAAAGAAAAAAAATGATATGCACTGCCACATCTGAACTTCTGAAGCCAAACATCAGTTATAAGAGAAACACTCTAACATCCCTAACTTACCTAAATCGTCTGCAACAATAAACATGATATTAGGCTTTTGTCCAGAGTCTAGAAGGAAAGCATTACTCCAGTTTATTATAAAAAATAAAACCAACAGGTTTTGCAAAAACATCGCTCAACCGCTTTGCTGACCGGCAATGAAAACTTTCTCTGTATATGATATTAGACTGGAAACTACTTTTACAGGTGCATCATTGGTTCGTACTGTCATCAGCCCCCCCCCCTCCCATTAAGAATGGATAAAAAGTTAAGGAAAGGCTAATCTAATGATTGTTCTATCAATGGGAAAAAACAGCTGTCAAGGCCTGTTATTTTTGGATAATACAGCGTGTTATAAACTCTCTTTCTTTGATAAGATTAAGCTGTTACATATCTTATTTTAGTTTTGCTTCAGAAATCAGCGACGGAATGCTGAGATGACTTTATCAGTATCGATACATTTATAAAATGTTGAACAAACTCAATCGGTTTGATTATCAATTATGTTCATTTTATCAACACTTGTCAGTTTCTGGCATTAAGAGTATTTGAGACCTAAGTTTGCCGAACAAAATGCAATAAAACTAATCAAATCAATCATCGAAGGAAACTGAACAATGAATAAATTATAACAAGTGAGTGTAATTTGTTCATTTTCCTGGACCGGTCCCATTGCCCTCAAAATTTTATGAAACAACTATGATCACCAAAAATATACTAAATAAGAAGGGCAACTTTACAGACTATACTTGTTTTTTCTATATTATTTGAAAATAAGGAGCTATCTTCTTTTTGATTCGTTACATAATCTTCAAAGATTTATTGAAAAATTATGATGTTGTAATACAATTTTTTATTCCATACGCGATGTAGTGAATTACAAACACCTAATATTTTATGTCTTTTGTTCAATGAACACATCGTGCATACTCTTATTCAAATAAACTGCATTAGAGTTATGAATTAGGGGACCTCAAAAGCTGTATTAGGAACAACAGAAGTCCTCCCAGCACATGCTAGGGAATTTATCATATTATTTGGTTCAAGTTCCTTCAAATTTAAGAAATTCGAAGTTATCCAATAGCTTGTTGCATGCTGAAGGCTTTTCAGTCTCTGAGGATGGTTAACTCCACAAAAACTTACTTCGGCACAATTTTAGTTCCAGCAGGCGTATAAAAACCACATGTTTTTAACAGGTTTTAAGTCAAGGTTGATACTATTTCTCACAAAAACAAAATAAACAAGAAATTTTATAATAAAATTGATTGTGCTACTTGTCGCACAAATACTTGCAAGAAAATCTCTGCTGAACAGTCTAATGCATACTGTGTCATAGTTGTCTTTCAATTTGATTCTTTTGAGACTTTTATTGGTTATATGAACAATTTTGCCATCTTCTGAAAACTTCTAAACCCCCCACAACTTTTCTTTGATCCTTAAAACTTTCTGCAAAATAAATTGGTTCTTTTATGTAGCATAAACAGGGCTTTGAGAAGGGTCAGCCTGTACATAGTTTTTAGCGTTATTGTTGTATGAGCCAGTTTATTTCATTATTATTATTATTTTTATTACTATTATAATTATTTTATACCTTTTATCATAGTTACCATACGGTTTACTATGCAATCTCAAACATTTGAAGTGACTGGGAAAAGAATGGCTTCTTTCTGACAAGCCAACACGATGGGTATGCTATATATACCTATTCTGGTGATACATATCCTGTTATTTCTGAATCCTAAACTGAAAAGAGTTTTTTATTAGTTTCAGAAATATCCAATAAAAGCTTGATAAGTCATTTTAAAGAATTATAATACTTGTGGCCATAAAAATAGCTAATTTTAACAGTCATTAAACTTGAACAAAGCCTCTGTCAATATGTTTTTGAAGTAGTAAGAAAAGTAGTAAACAGAGGGCAAGCATTCAATCCCTTGACTCTCTCGCCGCCTAAGTTTTGAGTTTTGATGTACCAAAAATAGAAAAACAGCGAGAAAATTTGTGCAACAGTTTTGATGAAGATAATTTGTATGTTGTAATTGGTTTTTAATTTGATCCACAAAAATAGAACCGCAAGCAGAAAGTTTTTTTGGCTTTTTTTGCTGGTTTTTACTGAACTAGCTTAGGGCCATTCCAATAAAATCCAATAAAATATAAGCAATTTTGTTGTACCATTGCTTGGGGTACTTGTTTACATCGCATTTTTCTGCAACAATAGACTATGTATAAGGGAGACAACTCTGGTTCCACCCTCAAAGAAGGTAAACTTTTCCCTCTAAAAGGCAAGTTGTTGCCACCAGAAGCGAATCCATCACTATTCTAAAATATTACTTTTATTGTTACCTCATTAGTGTCACTGATTGAGGACTTCTCAAAAATGCTAAAAGAAAATCCACAAGCCACTGATAAATATGGGCAGAATTTAGTAAAATAGTCTGAAAAATATGTTTATTACAGCATTATTCATGGCAGATTATTACTGACTCAGAACTGATGTGTAGCTACCAATTAGAAATTAAAAAATATGAGAATTAGATCAACTCAAGAAAAGAGTAATTTATTTGTCTAAGTATGATTTATGAAAATAAAACATCCATAGTTTTATTTTATGTTTGACTACAACTTTTATCTAGAAAAAAAATACAATCAACGATCTTTGGCTGTCAGACAAGAAAAACTAACAAAAAGTAAGACCGCAAAAGGCTGTATGAACAAAAATGGCATGTTAAATGAAAACTGTTGTAGCCGTATCCATTTGTATCAGATGTTCAAAATTTGCTGTCTCTAACAGGCAGCTGTGTTACAAAAGTAATGTGGGGTTTTTTTCGTTGAGAAAGTCTTAAGCGAGAAAACTCAAGCAAGCTTCACTGAATGCATTGCAAAGTTTTTTTCAACAAAATAAATGTATCAAAGCATTTTGCATTGTTATTTGTGCAGTGTATGCCCACTCACATTAGAGGTGAAGATAAGGAGAGTTTTGTCATACATGTTCTTTCTCTTTAGAGCGGATACAATCTTACCAATATATTCATCCATTACAGTAACCATACAGTAGTATTTCGCCATTTCCTTATCTATCTCAGGGTACATCTGTGCGTACTTGTCTGGTACCTGGAATAGAATTATAGGTGAGGTATAATTTTTCACCAACAATCATAGAAGAGACATGACCACACAGACTCATCATCAAACGTTCAAAATTAATTCAAATACCAAAACTGATGTAGTTACTCAGAACAAATCTTATCAGTCAACTAATTTGAAATGGTGAATAAACATTTTAAAATGAGAGCGACATAAACATTGAATGATCCGTGTGATGTTTTTCTTTTTTTTTGTTAAAGCTTTTTCCCACATACAGCTCTTTCAAAGAATAAATACTTTCAGGCTTTCAGTAGCACACTATTGTGGGATATTTGTGTAATAATTAGCTAATTCAGGGCCCCCCACAACCCCCACAATCCCCTACACTCCTTGCCCTGTTCATAGAAAAGTGTGAAGTACCCCCAGAGCCTTCCCCTCGGTCAGTGCTATGCCAAATCTGTTGTAATTTGGATACCAGCTACCCTCGGCCTGTATCCACCCTGTATGCTGCATATATAAATATAGAGACCTACCCTGGGTTACCCCGCATTTGCACCCCGAGTCAACAGGGAAAAATGGCTGCTAAAGGAAGCCTGAAGCCAAGGGAGCCCAAAAACCTACACATTATCGAGACCGGAGCTAAGCCGGTGAAAAGGACCAGAGACTCAGAAGACAGCAGACCATATATGGAGTGAAAAAGTTCCATGGCCAAGAAAGAGTGGGGAAGCACCCCACAGAACTGTCTGTCACGTGTACACCTCTTTGATCGGATTGTATTATTTGTGTTGTTGCATTGTTCATGATGATTTGCTGTAAGCTTGTATGATTATCTGTGACTTGCTCACCCTAATAAGATTGTGAGATTTGCTGGCTATCTCCTATAAAATGAATTGTTGTGTGTGAGGGAGCCAGAAGTTTCGTGTATTTTGTATTATCAACATGTTATATTGCTAAGTAGAATCGGTACAATAAATTATTTACTAGTGTAACCTCTGTTTGGTTAGTCTGGGAAGCAGACCCGGAACTAGTTGCTAAAGTCAAGGGGGTTGATGCTGTTGTGTCGTCGTGCAAAGCCGAAAAACACTACTTATATGAATCACTAGAAATCATTAAATTGTTACAACTCAATTTTAGCTTTGAATTTTGGTCTCTTGAAAAATTGTGCATGTATTTAACAAAAATTAAATCTTACAACTTTTGAATTCATGTAAAATATATCAAGTTTGTAATATAACACCTTTTTGTCGTAGGATTTTTTGTTGCTGGCTTAATTAAGCAGACTAGCCGCAAAAACATTTCATGAGAAAAAGTAAGTAGTTCGCTTTTCATTTTACTCTTACAGAAGTTGAAGAGATCACTTCAGATCATAGCTAGTGAATGCCAAAGTTTAATTGCAACCTGTTTTTGTCAATAACCATTTGACAGTTAAATAGTATTGTTGTGAACCAGTGTGCTCTATTAGTTTTTGCTCCCCAGCTACTCCCTGTATCCACCCCTGGTGACCCCATCCTTCTCTTGTACCCTCGTCAACCTCTCTCTTTCCCCTAGCCATGTCCAGCCCTATGGGAATAGACCAGCAAGTCTTCTTCTCTGTTCCTTAACTGTTCTATCAACTGACATTCTTAAAGATTGATACCAGTTCGATCTGGGTTGTTTACCCTTGGGGACACAACTCCTCAGAAGCAGATAAGTAGACAACATCAAAACCTAGATGATAAGGACAGATGTACCAAAAGATAATTGAAGTGAAAGTCCTGAACAAACTGAAACATTAGGAGAGGGATACAAAGATTTTTAAATGCAACTTCACCATAGAGGCGCACATTTTTGTCATAGTAGGTTGTTTGTTAGCTGTGATAATGAAAGAGCTATCTGCACATTATATCTTTGTGTCTTTCGAACCTATTTAAACTTATTGACTCTCACCATATACTAGTCTGTTTGGCCATGACTATAGTTGTATCTGATAGTCGGTTGGTGAGTTGTCTATTGGTTGAGTTCAGGCCGAGTCAAGTTCAAGTAGAGGACGAGGGCTACCCATTCACCCATCCAATGAAGCAACAGCAAGTAGTAGAACAAAAAATGACGAAGGTATGAGCAATAAAGACAGTCTAAAGGGGTGGCTACACAGGCAGATGTTTTGCATCAGAAGGCCTTGCGATGGGCGTGCCCGATGGGCGTGCCTGATGGGCGTGTCCTTTTTGGCACATCATGGGGCCTGTTCGTGAGCATAACCAAAACGTTGGTCTATGCACGATGCCGAAGAAACATCAATGTTCTCTGATTGGTTAAAACAAAATGTTTTCCCAAGCTCATCAAGTGTAACCATTTACAACGCATTTCCGTTAGAATTTTTGTCAACAAAGAGCATACATTGCAAACTCCGAAGGAATTATCATGTTATAATAAAGTTTGAACAGTGGATTAATTTTACATGGCTCATTGAACAGTGATAATTGATAATTTCAACATTGCTGAGTATAAATATAATACTAATTACATTAATAACAACTACAACAACAATAAAATAAAATTCGTTATTACATCATTCATTAATTATAAATAATAATGAATAATCACAATATCTGAAAGATTTAATAATAAACAGAAACTAAAAAAATATTGAAAGCTATGTTTTCATGGTGAACAAAAACAGCCATACATCACAGTGAAATTGTTCTTCAATTATTGTTATTATTGTGATGATTATTATATCAGGGAAACAAATAATTCGTTGTTGAAAATGAAACAGGCAAAAACCCGCACTTTGTGCCATATGATTGGCTAGTTCAGTCACAGCTCGAGTACATCGTCAGGCTACTTCGACCCGTGTAGCCACCTGCACATAGCCACAAACCTTCGTATAGGCACATCGGCACCAAAACATCGATGCAGTATAGCCACTCCTTAAGAGCCATATATAGCCAGTAGCTTTAACGCCTTTGGCAAAAACACACTTGACAGAAAGCGATTAGTCACATAAGTACACAAAACATGGTAACTAGCTAGGTCACATATTCAAGATACCAAAATAAAAAGTGTTTACACAAATACGAAAGGTTGACTATTTCCTAATTACAACATCTCATACTAGCTGCGCAATGGTAAGCTCCAAAATGATAAGCGAAGTCCCCACTCTGTGTATTAAAGCACTTTGATAGTAAGTATTATTCTATTGTTATTATATTATAACAATTACTACTGCTACTAAGGCCATAGACCAACTTTACAGACAAACTAATGCATTATCTGATGAACTCATGGGTGCAACTACGATTTGCACTGAATTATTTCAGTGGACCTGAGTCTATACAGTCTTTGACTTGTATGCTGTATAGCCGAGTTGTAGTGTAGTGGATCGGATTTTGGTTTGGTTTCCATGAAATGCTAATTATCTCAAGTATTTTGCTACCCAGAAACCAAACAAACACGGCATAGTAGGGCCCCTCCCATGTGGGTGTTTTGACTGTGTTGGTCTTTTTTCCAGTCTTTCCTACCAGCGGATTGTGAGAAATCCTGTTTGGAGTTGGCTGAGTGCCTTGGCACTGTAGCGGTGGGCTGTCTTTCTATTGTACTTTATTGGGGTTGGATGGCTGAACGATTTCTGCCTCTCTCTACCAGTGGGGATCTCCTCTCTCCAATTCTGGGGCTTAGCCAGGGGGAATACTGTTTTTGCTTCTAACAGCCACAGTTTTAGTCGGACCTGGCTGAAATTTAGTGTAGGCCTGTGGTTTAGCACTGTCCACAGCTTGGCATGTCTACCATACTGTTGATCTTACTATTGATGTCTGCATAAAGACTTTCTTTAATTCACATGGTTGTATCACTCCCTGGGGCAACGGGGTAGTTTTCCGCCGGTTCCTCTTACATCAATCTGAAGCTATCTCATAGGATTATCCCATGCTTGTCTGTACATGGAAGCTCGTGCCTATCTATCATAATTTTTTAATCGTGTAACCCTATGGCACCCCGTGTATGGTAAAAAATGGTATGCCAATTATGGCATCTTAGTTGATATCGCTTATCACAAAGTTTACTCCCACTCTAAACCTCAGCTGCAAGTTTATTTGCACAGTGACATAGACGAGTGTGATAGATCCATCAACCATCAGACTGTGAGACTTGCTATGCTGTAGCATATTTTTCACAGACTGAGGTAGTTGCTGGTAGGAGTTAAGTTCTCCTTATGCAGACCATCACTGCACTGCATAAATGGACAGATTTGCCTTTCATCTTAACAACAGTGAACAACAATTCAGTTTTTTAAAATTTCATTTAAAGATAAAAAGTTGCATTGAGACTATAATATTGTAATAGATTTTACATAGCATGGCCACTATGGTGCTGTAGCATGTGTGTGACACTGCTGCTAGCTGTTTTATATTGTTAAAACTTGTTGATTCCAGAGTGAGTCATTTGGATACGCTAGCAAGCTTAAGGCGAGGCTGCACTGCACCGATGTTCTGGTGCCGATGCACCTAAACAATGGAGCGTGACGATTTGCAGATGGCCACACAAGCCGATGTAGCGTGATGATGTACTAGAGCGCATCTGTGAGCTGCGATTGAACTAGCCAATCATATGGCACAAAGTAAGGTTTTTGCCTGTTTTATTTCCGACGACGAATTATTTGTTTCCCTGGTATAATTACAATAATAACAATAATTGAAAAACAAATTCACTGCGATGTATGGTTGTATTTTTTTCACAATAGAAGACATTATTTATAATAATTTTTGGTTTTATTTATTATTAAATTTTCCAAATATTGTAACGATCCATAATCTATTTTTTGTTGTACTTGACAATAATTTTAATTATTAATTATTATAATTATACCAAGTAATGTTGAAGTTATCAATTATCACCAATTTATGAGCCACGTAAAATAAGTTCATTGGACTAAAGTGCTTTTTGGATGTTCAAGTTAAAAGTTTTATAAAATAAACATTCCTTCGGATTTTGACGTAGATGCTCGTTGTTGATAAAAATAATTTCTAGTGGAGAATTGTTGTAAATGGTTAAACTTGATGAGCTTGGGAAAATATACAGTGCAAAACAGGAAAAACACCTTTGCATGATTGATAGCAAAATTATTGGAAATCAAAAGGTGCTGCATGTACTGATTGAGTGAGGTGATGAGAAGACGAATTGTTATAGTTGATCCTCGCACTCCATTTTTGCATCAAGTGTAGATAACTCCTAAATAATTTGGTAGACTTCTTTTTGGCATCGTTTCCTATTCTCCTATTGACATGTAGTCATTCTCATATACTTAATTTTGAATTGAAATCTATTAAGACAAACTAACTTAATAATAAATATGAAAGTAGGTTTTTCTCAATGAATGGTATCTTAATTAAGTACGAGACACCATTTAGTCCCAAGAACTCGGAGGAGCTTTAGGTGAGAAACAAGATTCTTTGCTCTACACCTATAAATAAATGCAGCTTTCTTGTTCGCTCACTTCCTGCGCTGTTTCTGTGAAAATATAAAACTTTATACACTGCAAAAATTTTGAAAAAAAATCTTTCTTTGTGCTGTGCAAGAACCTGTTGTAATTTCATTCTCAAGTTTAAGAGGGTCCTTTTTGAAATCTTACGCTATCTGTCTCTTTTTTAAGGTCTAAAAGTGCCTGCCAGCTGATACTTCGAGTTGTAAAGATATGCAACACCTCTTTCTAGGGCTGGAACTTCCATAAAGGCTTCAAACTCACAGTGAGCTTTGATCAGGAATTTTTCCTCGCTTGAAAGTTTGACCAGATATTCAAAGCAGTCTACCAAAAATTTGTGTAGCATAGAATGCTTCAGTAGCACCTAAAGTAGAGGTGCGAATCCTCCTCACCGCAGTCAATAATTAGCATATTTTCACTTTGAAGGCTGAATGCTGGTGGATCCACAATTATTTCTCTCAAATTCGTGTTTGTTTCTTTTGTAGTTGCACTACAGTTTAAAATTTCACTCTATTTCTATTACTACAGTTTTGTCTGCACTTTTACATTACAACGTCTTCAAATGACTTCACGCTTCACCACAATTAACAAGCGTCTGGTTTTACTGGGAGATTTTATAAGCAAAATAAAATTAATTATGAAAACTACTCGGGGATTTTAAGCTTTTGTACTCCGTGACTTGTCTTGATAGGATAGTGCAAATACTTGTTGTTCCAGGCACCAACAACGACCGGCTACAGCTACTGTAAAAAATCTACATTTAGATCTACCAAACGCATATGAGAGTTTGCAAAATTCAAGCTAAAAATGTGGAAATAAAAATAAATGCATTAATTTGACAATAATCAATCATAATCAATTAATAATCAATAGTTAACTATGTTAAAGATTTCATTGAATCTAGTCATAAAATTAATAAAACTTCTTTCAGTAGGTAATATGCTGAAAACCCATTCACCCGGAACGGTTGGTGGCTTTGACAATAGATAGCAAGTAGAGTAGGTAGTTGTTATTACTAGGCAAGTAGCAACAGGTGCAAAGCGCAAGCATGCTGAAGTACGCTTTACTAGTAGTAGTTATTGCAGTTTCATGGTATTACTACTATAACTACTACTCACACTCAATCCCTGCTTACTCAAAGATTCTTCAGAAGCCTCATGTCATATTTATAACTGGAGATGACCTAGGTAAGTCAATCATGTTGTGCACTAAGTGGAATAGGAGCAAATCGAAACAAGCCTAGAATTATTGTTTCTATACCAAAAAACAAGCTTGTTTGTGTTTTACAGGGTTTTCTGACGTGGGATTCCGAAATCCTGATATAATATCTCCTAACATAGACATCTTAGCAAGAGATGGAGTGATACTGAGTTCTTCCTACCTTCAACCATTCTGTACCCCGTGAGTAATGACTATTATGTAACATAACATACACTTTGTTCAACGCATGCCTTTTTTGAATAGAATTTGGTTTCGCTTAGATCTAGAGCTGCCATACTTACTGGTAAGTACCCGTACAAGATTGGCATGCAGCTGCCATTTGCAATAGACCATAAAGCTTGCCTACCCCTGAATGAAACAATACTTGCCCAGAGGCTGCAGAGGGAGGGATACAGAACCCACGCCATCGGCAAGTAAGTTGACGGCCCTTGACTTGTGATATGCTCCAAGTTCTGGAGTCGCTATTTATATAAATCAGCTGTATGCTCTTAAAGCTATACATTTGAGCTCTAAAGCTACTTTTAGACTGGGCGATTTGTCTGCTAGTTTTACCGACACCCTCTATCTGCCGTTATGTAAAAGTTTTGAACTTAAATTTTACACTCATAGTCATACTGTAATCGGTGGCATATGCTTCAGCCAATGGGAGTTGGCTATTACCATTTGCCATTATTTTGTTTGACTCTTGCAACAAGATAGCAAGCTGATTTAGCGGAGCTCTGTAACTAACATGGTCACATAACTCCGACAGTCACTGACAACGACATTTTCATCGCATTTGACCATTTACACCGTGTATCAAGCAGATGGCATCGATAAAGACTCCAACAAAATGCTCAGTATAAAATCAGTTTCAGGCTCAAAGGACATGGCAATCTGTTTGAAAGAGAAAATGACCGTAAATTTGTTTTAATTGACATGTATGGTAAAGCTAGTGATGTGCAAGGTGACTTTGGGGTTTTGGTTTATAAATTTGCGAATGATCGCATGAGAAATAGGTTGGTGAGGCATTGCGCAGTCGTTTCGCAGGTTGATACAAACCAATCTGTGTGAAACAATGTTATGTAGTTTGAACTAAATTACGTTCATAATTTACGAATTATTTCACATCTATTTTTGTGATCAATCTTAAAACTTTTTTATTTATTTTAGTTATATGTTACCTTTTGCCTAATTTGTAATTCAGATCAGATTATTATTGTTGTACTCAGTAGCGACGTTAAAAATTCAGTTCTAGCATCAAGTTTTATTTTTGTGAATAGTTTCTACAGTGTGATAATATTAATGATTTCATGGGTTTCTGTTGTAAAAATGTATTTTGCTTTAAAAAGAATCTCTAATCTTTGAGATATTGGCCACGAAACATCATCATATGGGTTTGAGGGTATGCATACTTGCAATTTAAAATTTACCGAATATAAAAAAAACGTTGACTTGACCGAAAACCTAACATAACCTACAAATGCTTGCAATTTCAAGTTAGCAATTTCGAAAGTCTTTGCACAACAATACATTGGCTCAGCCCTTTTTCAAATGCTCTTAATGGTTTTATGTGTCTTGTTCTGTATTGAAACCAAAACTTGAAACAAGTAAGCACCTTTTGCTATATTACTCAGTGAGCCTTTTGAGAAGACAACTCCCCGATAGTGTTTTTGTTGCGAAAATCAGCAGGAATTAGAATACATAAATTGTGATGACTACAGGCATAAATTTGGATTTATCTGCTCATTTCTGTAATGAACCACCAACTACTAATGTCCATTTCCCTCACAAAAGCCTGAATGAGCTGAGAATGAGCTGATGATTTTATTTTTCAGGGTTTTCAAAACTGTTTTATGATTTTATCTGAAGCCTTGTAATGCAAATCAAATGAAAAATTATGCACTCCCATTGCTTATTTTTTAAAAACACTTGGTAGTTGTCTGTACTTGGTAGTTGTTTGTACTTGGTAGTTGTTTGTACTTGGTAGTTGTCTGTATTTGATCAACTCTGCTTAGATTCATGGTGTTCATATTAACTTTCCTTTACCTTTGGTAGATGGCATTTAGGATTCTGTAACTGGGGCTGCACACCAACCAGAAGAGGGTTTGATACTTTCTACGGAATATACGCTGCATACGGGGACAAGTATAACCACATCAACTACAATGATGGTCAAACTGAAGAGGGTTTTGATTTCAGAGAAAATGAGAGATTAGCCTTTGAAGTGGCTGGACAGTACAGCACAGTGAGTCCATTTTTGTATCTCGATATACACTCATTTTTGTAATATGTTGGTAAATATAAACCTCATTGTTGGAGTTGTGTTCTTTATGTGGTTTTTTAGATTACCTACTTTACAATGAGTCAATTTTTATATCTTTCTTGTATTTGAAGTTGTCATTGCTTCATGGCAGTTACAGTGAGGCTGAAACGCTTTTGGTTGTAAAAGCCCTGAACTCATCGCCGTGAACACAACTCCAGTTTATTCCTGGGATAGATGTTACGAAATTTATAATAAAACAATTATTCACAATTTAAATTAAACTTTTTCATTTTATGACTGGATAAATTTATTTTAAATCGTTATAACCGATTTAGAAAAACGATTGGGAACTTTTCTTACAGTTGATGGCTTGAAATTGACAAACCTTCATTCACAGTCTATTCTGCGTGTATAGGTTTTATGTGTTTAAATCACTTTAGTGGTTTCAATTCGTATCAAACAATTTGTGTAAATAATTTTACACAAAATTTTTATTCGAAACAAAACTTTTATTATCAAAACCTACTTTTTTTAGAAGTTGTCTGCTCTACGCTAGTTTCAAAGTTTTCATATAAAAGTTGCTGTGAGCCTTCAGGCAATTGAATTTATTGTTTCTAAACTAATCTAAAGCTTTTAATTAAAAATTAAACTTATAAATGTTTATGTAAGAAACAGGTACAACTTGTTTGCTTTTGTTTTGCAGAATTTATATGGCGAGAGAGCAGTTGAGCTGATAGACAATCATGATACAAACAATCAAATGTTTATGTGGCTGGCTTTCCAAAACGCACACACTCCAGTACAAGTAAGTCTACCCATTTATCTTTGTGGAGAGAACAACTTACAACACTCGAAAACATGCTTTTGACTCGACGACTTTAGCCCAGAATGATAGCTAAATGTGTTAGCTCTTCGAGAAAAAACAGATCATACTTATTCCAGGTACCAGACAAGTACGCACAGATGTACCCTGGGATAGATAAGGAAATGGCGAAATACTACGGTATGGTTACTATAATGGATGAATATATTGGTAAGATTGTATCCGCTCTAAAGAGAAAGAATATGTATGACAACACTCTCCTCATCTTCACCTCTGATGTGAGTGGGCATTGAGAACCAGTTATGGTAACGTTCTACTTTAATGTGGATAATTTCGATGTTTTTGACATGACAGTAGTTGTAATTTATAAATGCTACCACTAGTAGTTATGCTATATTTGGTACCAGCTACAGTCCGTCGTAACTACAATAGCATTTTGTCATACTTTTTTGTTCATTTTCCATAATACTTGTTATACACCTACTACTGCTAGTGCCACCACTGCTACTACTAGTGCCACCACTGCTACTACTAGTGCCACCACTGCTACTACTAGTGCCACTACTGCTACTACCAGTGCCACCACTGCTACTGCTAGTGCCACCACTGCTACTACCAGTGCCACCACTGCTACTGCTAGTGCCACCACTGCTACTACTAGTGCCAGTACTGCTATTACTAGTGCCAGTACTGCTACTACTAGTGCCACTACTGCTACTACTAGTGCCACTACTGCTACTACTAGTGGCACCAATGCTACTACTAGTGCCACTACTGCTACTACTAGTGCCACCACTGCTACTACTAGTGCCACTACTGCTACTACTAGTGCCACCACTGCTATTACTAGTGCCACTACTGCTACTAGTGCCACTACTGCTACTACTAGTGTCACTACTGCTACTACTACTACTGCTACTACTAGTGCCACCACTGCTACTACTAGTGCCACTACTGCTACTAGTGCCACTACTGCTACTACTAGTGCCACTACTGCTACTACTAGCCCCACTACTGCTACTACTAGTGCCACTACTGCTACTACTAGCCCCACTACTGCTACTACTAGTGCCACCACTGCTACTACTAGTGCCACTACTGCTACTAGTGCCACTACTGCTACTACTAGTGCCACTACTGCTACTACTAGCCCCACTACTGCTACTACTACTGCCACTACTGCTACTACTAGCCCCACTACTGCTACTACTAGTGCCACCACTGCTACTACTAGTGCCACCACTGCTACTGTTACTTCTACTACTACTACCACTGATTCTACAACTACTTATACTATGACTCCCACCACTGCCAGCCCTTCCGCTATTTCTACTTCTACTGCTACTGCTACTATCGCTGTCTCTGTTGAAATCTCTTTAGCTCACTACATCCATTAATGATCTTTTTACCATATTTACCATTTTCACTACTGTAGTAATGATTGATTGCCAACAGAATGGTGCCACAACGCATGCACCTGGGGCTAGCAATGCCCCATTTCGTGGAGAGAAAAGCACAGTATGGGAAGGCGGTACCAGAGGCGCCACTGTCATCGCTGGAACAGACGTGATAGAGAAGAAAGGCTACACACACGATGGTTTATTCCATGCTATAGATTGGACACCTACTATAATGCACTTTGCCAGTTCAAATGGTAACTCAGGTGTGTGCAATTGTTATGTAATAGTAAGCACTTTGCATCATTCAGTGCTTGCTAGAAAAAATCTTGCCGAGATACGTTTAAAATACTAAAAAAAATTGTGATAATAGTGGCGTTCTCCCAAGCCTTGAGGCAGATTTCGATAATTACCAGATTTTAATTTTTTTGAGCACCCTTGTTACTGGCTTGGGGGGGAAGGGGGGGGGGGGGGTGAACTTGAACAACTTTTTGGCAACAATGGCAATCGTTAAGTAGAGTTGTGCAGTGTCGTAAAATTTTTTTTCACTGAGGAAAACACAACATCAATTATGGGTTTTACCTGTTGATTTATGTAGATGCAAAAACCGTAATTGAGTGGTTTTCTTTAGGTGTGCATCTCTACCTACCATTGATAAATAAAGGCTTTTACATTACTAAATACCATTATTTGCAATGACTGATAAAAATCTTGCAAACCACTAAATAAAAAAATGAACTAAAATGATTTTTAGTAAGTTGTGGACAATAGATGCTTTCGGCTAAGTTCGCGCAAAAAAACTTTGCTACTTTTCAAGAGTTCACAAAACTGGATGCAGTCTGGCAAAACATGTAGCGGTGCGGAAAGGTAATTGTTTTTTCTTACAACATTTATATGTCGTACATGCTATAAAAGAGCTACTAATAATAATAAAATAAGATTTATTATTGTTAAAATAACGAATAATTATTTCTGCTAAAACGAGGAAAACAAATAATTAATTAACTTTGGCATTACTAAATATATTGACATCGTGACACACAGATATTCGGCATAATAATATTATTACAATTTTTGTGGTCTTCCATCAAAGATCGTTGCTTGCATGATGATGACTCGTTGCATTTGTTGCTGTATCCAAACCGGAAATATTGGCTTTAATAAAATGGCTCTGTTTGTAATTGCAAAGCATGAATACAGGTAAGACAACTTCTGATTTTTAAACCAGCGTTGTTCTTCGCTATCACCTTTGCTTTGAATATCTTTCGAAGCCACAGTGTGAAAAAATTATATTTTATACTCGCCAAAACAAGAGAAATTTGTCCTTTTGTTACTATCGTGCCTTCGCGTTCACTTTACTGAAAGCGCCTATTAGAGAAAAACGCGCAACCTGTGCAAAAATTTTATTACTGGGGAAACCCAAAAAATAATTATTGCCGGCTTATATGGAACAATAGACAAATTTTGGAAATCCCCGTAATTAATTGGGGTTTCCCCACTGTTTGAAAAATTTTTCAGATTGCGCGTTTATCTAATGTTGCTAAGAAACTATCACCACCAAAGTGTTCATTTTGCCTTCAATAAATCTTAAAATGTGTAAAGTTATTTTTTCTGAGTTTCCCAGTGCTGATTGCGAAGATTTTATAAAAAATTGTTTGCGGTATCGCTCATTAAACTGACATTGACCTTGCCCTCTGCTTGGCTGCATCGAATACACGCTCTACATCCAAAAGAAAACCGATCAGATTATTTGATGTCCAATTTCTTTATCGAACATTTTTTTACAAAAATTAGTTTACAAACTGAAAAAAATTCAGTTCTTAGACCCGTCCAGTCTTTGACGAATAACTTGGTAGTTAATTGAACACTTCAATTTAGTATTCATGCATGTGTATGAATGAAGTATATCATAATTGGTGGAAGTTTCATGCTATACATTTTATTTAAGCCTCTGGGTTTCCTACCTGTTAAGTGATATATATCAAGCAATCGGTGATGTTGTAGAAAAGTCAATGGATGGAATAGATCAATATGAAATGCTAAAAAACGGAGCTGAATCTAAAAGAAACGAGTTTATCTATCAGGTTTTTCCCAAGCACAAAACAGCCATCAGGTCAGTATTCAGTCTACCAATGCGTATCAAGGATGCACACACTTTTTACAATCGCCACAATAGAACGGTGATGGCTGTAAACTTAAAATTGAGCGTTATTTAATAATTGGTAAGGTAAATATGAGGAGTTGTCTCCACACGAGGGGGTGTAATTACCTATTAGGGCCTGTGTGTCCCCCTAGCTTTTTCTACAGGGCAGCCTGTCTTCATCCTCACAGATATGAATATCAGTTTTTGATTAATGTTTTAAATTTTTCTTTTATCAATGTTGAAAAACAAACAAACAAAAAACTTACGCAGCAGTACCTCTTTTTATGAAAATAAAGCTTGTAAGAAATTACCTTTTTTGTTAGTGTTTGAAGTTTCCAACCAATTGTTCTACTGCTAAAAAACAAGATTTTTCCCCTAGTGTAAGATTTTTAAGACTGAATTTATTGCTATTTCCGTTGGTATTGCGTATCTAGTCAATGATTGGCTAAAATTTGTTACATAGTTAAAACTTGTCTGCATTACTTATTGGCTAATACCAAACACAACGAGAAATGCTTTAGCAAGGTAAATTTTTAAATTATACAAAAAAAAGCTCTAAAAAGGTTGTAATTTCTCACCCATTGTACAAGTCATTCTTTTCCTATTATTGGGTACTGCATTCAGGTGGAGATAAATTCTAAAACTGTAAAAATTCATCATGATAAGACAACTCCTATAAATAAATTGACATGGTTGTAAAAGCCAATTAAGGCAAAATTGTTTGGTTAGATTGAAGGACGTGTTTTTAAAAGCCTCAGTTTCTCAATACTTTTGCCCATAGTCTGTTGTTCTAGCTAATGCTTGCTTGACTTGTTACAGGGAGGGAAACTACAAGCTTATACTTGGGATGCCAGGACAGAAGTTTCATGGTTATGAAGAAGCGCAAGAAAGAGGCTTTGTAAGAAAAAAACTTCTCACAAAAGATATATACCCTCTGAAGGAGACAGAATCACTCCTGTTTAACATACAAGGTTTGTGTTTTTTCCTCATCTCACAGCTTATTGTCAAGTTCTCACCTGAGAGGTTTTCCCAGAACTTGTTACCAAAACCTTTTGTGATTGCTTTGAAATTTTTATGACAAACTTTGGACCAGCATAAAGCATAAATCGGTTTTTTTGCGATAATTACCTATTCAAAATATTTCTGATATTTTGCATTAAATTAAAATCAATTCAATAGAACTTTCCACTACCAAAGTTCTCTTTTTGGCTCAATGGTTATCATAAAGCGTAACGAGCTAGAGTTTTGAATTTTTTTATAGAAGATCCAGGGGAGACAACGGACATCTCCGAGCGGCACCCAGAAATAGTGACTCGCCTGATAAGCAAAATTGAAGCTGCCAGGAAAGACTATGTAGGATTGGAGCGCCAAGTAGATCCAAATTCTTGGCCCTCCAATAACGGTGGTAGCTGGTCTCCTGGATGGTGTTAGTTATAAGTGATGAACTCAACTACAGTTGTTTGTATAACAATGCACTCACTGCATTTGTCTTCATAGCTTTTGAATTGATTGAATTGATTGATTCATAGCTTTTGCTAGCTGTCGACTTTTTGTAAATTTTTGTTTCCTATTCCTAAGCGAACAAAACAATTCAGTATTAACTTGGTTCCAGCAGCCCAGACCAATTCAAATAATTTCTTTGCCAAAAAATTTTATGTGTAATTTTGTATATTCTATGTTATGCATGATCGTGGTGAAAATAAATAGTGAAATATAATAAAATCTATGCAGGTCCTCAAATTTTAGAATTGGAATGCTGAGACAGTTTGAAATGATTTTGGCTGAGGAGTTGTCTTCTTTCTTGACATCACTATTTGATGTATATTGATACCATACACAATATATTCAAAATTATTACAACTTAGTTTAGGCTTGTTTTACAAAATGCGACCAATTTTTGGAAATAAAGATTAAATTTTCGAGCATTATAAATATATTTTACTTAAATAGTTAAACAGCAGCATTGTAAATATATAACATTTTGATAGAAAAAATTGCATTAAAAATAAAAAAAATCTAATATGCAAAGCTTTTGATAGCTTTTATAAAAAGCGCTCTGCCATCAAGCAGATTCGTCCGACAGATATCCAAAATTTGAGCCCATATTTCGTAAAATGGTTTTGTTAGTTACTCAGCAAGATTGAAATAAGTAACCACCAATTCAAGTTAAAATATTGATATGAAAGGAGATTCAATATTGTTACTTTTGATATCACTTATTTTTTTAGTCCTGTATCTCAGAGTAGATTCTGAAAACCTTGGCTTTTGAGTTTTGATTGGTGTAGCTTCTTCCACGGCTGGACTTTTAGGCTTGATCCTAGGAGACAAGCTTCTAGAAACTTCTGCTTTCTCCACTGGCCTACGATGAGTGCTATGTTTTGTCAACGTAGAGGAAGGAATTCTTTGTGCCCATTCTACGCTTTGTTTGTCTGACAGAGACCGAGGTCGTCTAGTGACGGGTGTAACAATTCTAGGACCTCTGTTGTTATGTTCCGGGTAGCTAACAGGTCGTCTGCCTTGCTGTGATAATCCTGGTGATGACTGCTGGAATACAAACATAATTTTTGCCGTTTGGTCTTGGTAAATGTATTTATTTCAAATCATAGCAAAATGTAAAAGCTTTTTAATAATAAAAAATGTGTATTAGAGTTTTTAATAAGTTTAAAAATTTGAAAATTTTCAAGTATCAAACAGAAGTCACAAAAAGATTGCGGGCAAGATGTTAGTTAATTGTGGCAATACAAAATATAGCCAGGGTGGCTCTCTATGATGGGCCCACCCCGCCCACCTTCACAAACCCCGCCTCTTGAGAGCCGCCCCAGCATTTTTGCAGAGTTGTCCTCTCTGTAACAATACTGAGTGGGCAACGCCTTGATAAATTCCTGATTAGTTCTACTGCATTAAAAACCAACAGAATTTATCAATACACTAACTGTTTGAATGGTTGACTATAAAGCATGTAGACACACACTTACCGAGTTCCGCATAAGCGGTAGCTTTTTCCCAGTTTCCCCACCGAGAGGGGGCATACTTTCCGTCATTCCCAATGATCGGTAGTTTTGGGTTGAACTTTTTAACTGTCCCCGCAAGTATTCTCGGCGCTGCATATCTGTGAATTATTTGTGTATGATTTTTGCCATGCTATTTTTGTGTTCATTTATCGTTTGACAAGAAATAATAAAACACAAGTAATTGTAAATTGAAGTTGTCTTACCTGCATTTCTGTAAGTAAGTTGTCTATGTCTGCTATCATATCTGCTTCGTAGAGGATCTGTAAACAAATTACATGCATTTGTTAATAGAACTTGAGTTTAACCGTGATGGGCATAGGCCACCTTTTCATTGCTGCAATTTTTTGTGTCTAGGACAAATATTTCTCGCGTAAAATGCAAATCCATACATCGGCCTCCCCTCGGCCTCGCTTTGTGGTTACTCGCTATGTTGCAGTAAGGGCCCAAAAGGGTAGATAGAGAAAATTTTTTGGGTTTTTTCTGTGTCCATGATAATGCCCATATAATTTTTAAGGAGAATCTTATCGTTCTTTTGGTATTTGTTTCATTGTTGTAGCTGCGTCGAGTGGGCCGCTAGAAATAATGAAAATGAGCGAAAAACCACGAAAACCACAGAAAGTGTCTGGTTATGAATGTGTTAACCATGATAGGCATGGGTTTTTTTCACAGGACAAAATATCGTTTTAAGTGGGTCAACATCAGTGATTTTTAACATTTATATCTACAAAGTTTGCAAATGGAACTTTTTTCTAAACCAAGTTTTAGAAACCTTCTAAAAAATTAAATGATAGCGCTTATAACACTGCAGAAAGTTTTTTGATTTCAAAAAGTGCGAAAATGAAGCGATTATACCACGACACAATTCCATTCACTTCAAATAGTTAGAGCCACACAAATTTTTTTTAATCTGCCTGCTGACGGACATGGACGATGTCGCTGACAAAATAGTTAGCCCTCCGTCCAAGTTTTAAGTTATGGGCATATTTGTGGAGACAAACTTGCTTATCCTTGACAACTTGTGCGATTGCTCATTTGCATCGCACCAGCTGCGCGTCAATGCTTAAATTCCACTTTTGTCAACTACCCCTATGGGGTCCCGGCAGTTTTTGTGCGACGTTAGTATTAAAAAAAAACCGGAAGCCCGCTTTCCACCCACAATACTATTAAAACGAAAGTCATTTCATTTTAACGATTACTAAAGAAACATTTTCTTTCTTCACTGCTGCTGATAAGTTTAGGGTGTATAATACTGTCGATGAGCCATCATAATAAATTGTAAAACTACAACGGCACTGTGAAAGCAAACCACAATTATCGTTCAAGGGCGCGTTTTCATTAGTCTACAATGGCAAGCTCAATCAAACCCGAAATACAAAACCATGGTTCTACCCGTGAAAATGATATTTAATTATTATTTGTTAACTGTATAAACTTAATTTTTTCAAAAACAAACTTCTGAAACTTTATTGATTCTTTGAGCTCTCTCATTAACATAATTTTGTCATATTATTTGCTCAAATTTCCTCATATCAGAATAACAGTCAAGCAAGTTGCGATTTCTAATGATAAGTTCAATGATCGCTTAAGCTACTTCCGGCTGCATCGCTAAAGTGAAACTACTCGGCCGGGATCCCAATGGTTTTGCAGCTTTCATGAGTGAAACGGTAACTATTTCATGTAAATTCTCTAATAAAAGCTTTAAATTTTTAACTTTTTTTTACTAAACACTTGAAAACGACTACTTTTTGCTTGTATCAATGAATGAACAAAAATTATTGAGGCTGTGTACTTTACTATCCACCAAAAAACGGAAATGCTTGATCACAATTCTTTTTTCAAACACTTTGCCTTCAAAATAGATTTTCAAAACAGTGTTACAGTTACAAATAGTTTTTACTCCCAACATTATAACCTTGCAGTATTCTTCAAACTAAAATTACTATAAATACGCAAAGGGATCTAAATTGACTGACCATAGGTGTCTTCTCCATCAATGATGTCACCATCATCCATAAATTGCGGCATGGAATGAGATGAATCTGTTGAATCGAAACTGTAACTTTTTCTTAACTGATCAGCTAGCCTTGTCTGTCCCTACAATACATTGACAATTTCACCTCCCGAAACGGGATTTGCTCAAAATGAAGCAGGGAATGCCAAGCAGGTGCCAGAAATACTTAACCTATTCAGCATGCCTTGTTTAAAGAGAGGACTACTCTGCAATGAGAAACTTACAATACTCGCTGATCACAGAAAAATTCTTTTAAAGCACCCACCCAAAAATAAATAAAACTGATTACTTTGCAATATTGTACGATTTTTATTGTAATACGCTGAAACGAATGGGGGTAGCGGCTATCTCTCTCACTTGGCTTGTGCTCCCAGAAACAGTTCATCGCCATATTGAATGGTACTCAAGGATATGTTTCAGATTTGCTGTCTAATTTATTTTTGTATCTGTATTTATCTGCTTTAAAATTCATTCAGAAAAAAACGACAAGGTATCGATTTAAAAAAGTTAACAAAAAACTTGTCCAAACAGTATTGCTATACAAGAGTCGCAATAATTTTTGTATGTGTAAAAAACTGGAGCATATATCTCCTCAGATATCGTGTCCATAGACTTTGAAAATTGCTTATCATTTTATGACTGTAGCATCAACACCAAAGATGGTAGCTAGTATAAACTACACTCTCTGTCATCTTTGGTATAAACATCACCAATGGGCTCGGAGATGATAGCCCTTGCATCTAAATTGATAGATTTTGTTTGGGGCGTCCTACTTCAAAACATATAAAAGTTCTCAGTCTATTTATATTTTCACCCAGTAGAACCAAATACCTAAAACTCCTGTGACCCCTGGTGTCTGTACTCTTATTGACACTATCCCTATTATGTAGCAAATTGCTACCGACAAAAAACTAGTTTTTAGTTTTTAAGTGTATTGCTGCTCTCTCAAGTTCATTCACCCATTTCTTGTGCATCATTTGTTTCAGAAACAAAGTCTAAAGCATTTTTTTTTGCTAAACCATTTGATTGTCTGATGCATTACAGCTGGGAAATTTTTTTACTGAATTAGATAGAAGTTATCTCCACCTAGCGTGAGCTTCGATGTGCAAGCAATGAGTTGTTAGTTATTCTGCAATGCTGCTAATGTATGTAGATGTAGTACGTACTGGCAGCAGTCACTAATGTTAAATGCTGAATCAGACAGCGTTATGAGATGATTAAGGTTAATTAGCTGCTGTCTTCAACTGCTGACAGCGAACATACTTACAAACGCAATACTGGCACCACTGCATAAACACCAGCAAGTAGGAATTATTATTTGCCTCGTTAACATATTAAATCCCTTGGGAAAGTTTTAATATACTTACTGCAATTGCTCCTTGCAAAGCCATGTTCATCCCTTGGGCTCCGACGTTAAGAAATGTACTGTAGCCTTGTTTCTTAACTTTCTCTAAAGTTTCTTCTATTTCCTGCCCCAGTAACAACACAAAACTAATATTAGTTATTATTTTTCTGTGATAAACTTTTTTGTCATGAAAATTAATTTTTTGATTGTGAAGCTTTTTGTTTCAGTTAAATTTTTTATGAAGGAAATTGATCAGGGTGACTCACTTACATTTAGCTCTGTGAGGGATTTGTTATTCCTAATCAACTAATCTATTCGTTGTGAAAGACACAAACACAGCAATCAACAACTTAATTAAAGAATTAACTAGTCTAATTAACTACAAAAAAGTGGATAGACAACTCCTAATGCTCTCATTTATATGCCAAGTTGGACTGAAATCTAACAATAGGTTGAATGCATTGGGGCGATCAGCTGCGCTCCATAGCAGTAGCTTTATTGCAATTTACTACTACTGCAAAAGATGCCATTCTGTTTTTTTTTCAAAGTCTCATATCGTGAGATTTGCAATAGATATTACCAAAATTTCCCAGTCGAATTTACAGCCTTAGAAAAATGATAGCAGCATATCGATAATTGATTTCACTTCGAACAAAGATTCACAGACATATGACTGCAATGTAAATGTTTATAAACTTTTACATACTATTTCTATATGTATGTAGAGTATAGCCCAATTCTGGATACTTCAGATTAGGCTTTCAGGCTATTTCGATATGTTCCATTTATACATCTACATGCAATGCCTTGTTCAACTTTCATTCATGCAGCCGCTGCTATCACTCACCTGTTCATGCTTGACTAGTCGTGGATGTATGTACATTTTATAAAGCACCTGCGAGCCTTGGGTAAGGGGAGATAACAACCATATTACAAATATTGCTTTCATTTCATAGTACATAGGAAACCTACAAGATATGTATAAAAGAATTGAAAGGGAAATTTTATCTACGTATTGGAGAGTTTTGTCAAAAATAATTTAGATCAAATCTACTAAAATGCAAAGCTTCAGAGAGAATGCTCAAACAGTATCATACTTTAACGTTTCGAAGTTTGGTTTACCAAATTTAATGATATCTGGCAAAATTATAAACTATTGGTGAAATATATTTTTTGGTGATCTAATATATAAATCTAATGCTTCGTTTACGATCAGGGCAAATGAATATTACATAATCACACTTCATTACAGAACTGAAGCATGTGTACACTTCAATAACGCCAGAGGCATCAGTGAGTGCATTGACTCGTAGTTAACTGCAGTTTCTGCTGATATCACCTTATATTTTAAGTCATTGATTGCTGCCAATTATTGGTAACATTTTTATTTATTTTACTTTAATTTATTTTAACATTATTTTAATGCTTTTACGTTTTTATTTTACTTTTTCTAGCTATGACATTATTCAAAAATTGTGATGGTAAGTGCCTTTCAGTGTTTCAAAAAATGTAATTATAATCTTATTGTTTTTTAGAACTTCATATTTTAAAATTTTCTACTTTTCAGATTTTTATTGTTTTCAAATTTATGGAGTGTATTTGACTAAAATACGCAACTAAATAACCTTTTAAAAATATTTTTGAGAAAATAATTAGAAGCCATATGATAGATTAAATCTTTCACTTGAAATGATAAAGTTATGTTTAATTATAAAAACTTGTATGCATTTTAAACTTAAATAATTCTTGCTAAAACAAAGCCGTATTCTAACCAACATAAATAATATAATTTGTGATAAGTCTTTTAATTATTTTTGTTGCAAGCTTTTGGCTTACAGAATTACTTTTTGCCACACATTTCCTGTTACATTTAGACTCTTTGTGGAGTATTTAATGCAATTAGCATGGTTCCACTTTACCACTTTATACTCACCAAGAAATAAGAAGATCAGCAATTGTCTCCACATTGTAAAACAAAGCAAATACAATCCAATACATCATCCATTTGACATACTGACTGGAGCTTCTGCTTTTTATAGCTTTGTAGGAACAATATGCTGGATACAATAGCCCAAATACTATACTGTAAATAGTAAAGAAAATGTAACATAACTTGTCCTGTCCATTAGCAATTTGAAAGCAAAAAAATGTTTTTCTTTTGTCAGGATAATAAATGGTGCTTTTTGAGTCAACTTATTAGAAATAAAATCTTTTTTCATTGGCTAATGTGACGATTTTGATTACACAAAGGTTTCCACGAATTTATCATTGAAAACATTCCTCAAGTTGCCAAAAGTAATTTCATAAAGACGTTTTTAAAAATGTATATAGACATGCAGTTGAGGTGTGTAACTATATTTTAAAGGGATTTTGTTTATCAAATGCTTAGCCTAGAACAACAGATAAAAAATGAAAAATAATAAAAGCTGCCAAAAGCTGCCGTAAAGGAATGTTACTTACATAATACATCTAGATATGAGCTCTGAAGCCATGACTGAAGTGAATCAGTCAACACAGTATAAGAACTAGCTCATCGCTGTATTGTTGTAGAGAATAAGTAGTATGCAATGTTTACATTGGCTAGTACTAGGCTATGCAAGCACCCACTTGTGCCCATGTAACAACAACTGGCTGACTGTTGTGAATTGCGCGCGTGCTGATGGGATAGACAGCGCATTGCCGCTGTTTTATGCTGATCAATAGCAACATAATTACAATATTGTATCAATAAATAGCCAATTGAGTTATCTAATTAGCTTGAGTGCAAAAAGCAACGAGGAAAAGACAATTCTTATTCTGTGTGTGATTCTTTCAAATTGGTTTAGTTATGCGCAGAGTGAGATGCGATAACAAAACACCATTGTTTTAAATCCTGCAAACTCTGACAACTTTTAATTTTATTAGATGCGTTCAGGTATTGCTCAAACTGAAATTTATGCTGTTTGAATTATTATTCCATTGATGATTTCTTTAAATTATTAACTTTAGCCAGATTTATCTTCTTTCTTTATGCTAGGTTATACTGACAAGAAAATTCTAAAATAGGAGAAGGAACTTTGTCGGAGTTGTCATTTCAGGGAAGAGCAGACAACTGCAGTTTCACAAATTTGGTAAAAAAATAATTATAACATTAATATTTTGGAAATTCGAAAATTGTACGCAAATATTGTTGCTCGAGATGACCACTTTTCAGACAAGTTTCATTAAATTGTATATTTGATTTTGTTTGAACAAAAATAGTGTTTCACAGTTGTGAGAATAATCCATTAATTATTTTTGTAAATGACTCAATTAATCTTAGGTGTATTTGAAAAGTAAAAATATAATCTCAAATTCATGTAGACAGACGATACAGATATGTCAATATTGGAACTACTTCCTGGAGAACTTGATATGTGAAAATAAATAAAAACAATGAGGATAAACTCCCGGCAACAAGCTCTAGATATTGATGCTCCGACTTGATTTGCAATAAAAATCACCTCTGCTACTAACCTTGATAGATTTCTATAGATGGGTAGATATGCTGCATGCACTTTTGCTATGATGGAAAATTTATGGGGTAAGTTTGATTGCTCAGCAATCATCTGGTTCTAATCATTACATAATCATTCATGTCTACAAGTAACTACTTTATATCTGCTAACGTATCAGACTTGTTATAAAAGCTTTGTTGAATTTTCGTTAACAAAGTATTCATCCTAGATTTTGACAATGTTATTTTAGCTAGGCAATAAGTTTTTAGTTTAGATTGTAGCATTTATCCTGAGAAATTTGGCTAAACCTTGAGGAAAAATGTAAATGCACAAAACACAATTCCACAAAAATATTTTTTATAAATTTCATCATTTCAGCAAGTTGCTCATTTTTAAACAGTTTTTTGCAAAAGTGAAAGATCTAGGAGAAAATAGAAAAAGAAATTTTCCTTGCATTGGTTTAGAAAGTGGTTGATAATTGCAATAATTTTTTTAAAAAAAATTTGTTAGTAAATAAATGAAGCTGAACACAACCTTTGAAAAGTGATTACGTAATTTTTAACCCAACAATACAGTTTTTTCCTGATACACGTGACTTACAGTTTTAAAGTTGATACACGGCGACAGTAACGTCGATGGATTTTAAGTAATTTTTTGCACTGAATACCTCTAAATCATTTCATTGATAGGGAGTACAATAATAAATACTTAATTGACTCTATTTCTTTGTACTTTAAAACCTTAATTGATGTGTCACCGTTAAATTATCGACACCTTGATTGAATTAAGACAGCTGATGTATCTACTTCATTGCCGGCAACGTGCTGACAAAAAGGCAACCATCATACTTGATCAAGAATAGGTGAAGGAAAGATGGAACGTACGCACCAAGACTTACCTATAGACCATGGCTGGGCCTGGGTTGTGTTAGCATGTAAGTCAGTTTAATACATAACATCATGGTTTTTCTTTCATCAAAAAAATTCAATAATAATTTTCATTACAAAATTTAAAAAAATTAAGTGCCACACTATATAAATTACTCAATTTTGGCATGAACTTTTGAAATTAAGACTCATCAGAAATTATAAAGCAGTATTTGAATTACGTTAATTTATATTTTGTATGCCCAGATTATTGATAGAAAAATATTTTTTACTATAACAACCACAAACCTCTAAAAGTCCGAATTATTGTAGAAACTTGCTAGCTGGCAATTTTGTGATGGAGTTTAGTGCTTTGATAAAAAAACGAGTGCAAAATTTATTGATTTGGAAAGTTGTTCATAATAAACTGCTGCAACTATCTATGCACTTGTCGATTTCTTTAAAATTTCTATTTATACGGTTTGCGTTACAATACAACTCTAAAAAAGTTTAACATACTGAAGTTTATTTGCGTGTTGACAAGTTGTCCAATTGCATTTATTTATCTGTTATGACACAATTACCTTCATTTAATGCTATTTTAACCACAAATTCCATCATATTACTAAAATCTTTACAACCGTTTATATAAAATGTAAATGTTTATTCTGCATTTATAAATCTAGATTATAGGTTTTATTTTCCGACTACTGTTTATGTCTTAGGCTTTAATTCGATGTTCCTACCTGGGCATTACTGAATAATTTATAGTATTTGCTTGTAGCTGCAACAGCGGCGTATAGTATGCTGCCATTTCAGGCAGCAGGGGTGCTGTTGGTGGAGATATTGGACAGATACAATGGAATATATGATCTATCTGATCTACTCTGGGTTGTGACCCTGGTGTCCATAATATATGGTGTAATAGGTGCGTATGGTCTGTAGACATTGCCAATTTTATTGCAATTTACTCCACAGAAATGTATGGCAGTAAAATGAAGTTGAACTAAAACTGTTTTTAATATAATGAACTTTATTCAGAACATTATTTGCTGAAAGCTAGAATTATATTGTAACAATTTATTGACTAAAGTGAACTGAAAATTGTAAACCAGTTTGCAGAGTAACTTTTAAAGGGCTCAGGACATGCTTTGCCAGGCACACTTTAAATAGAGAGTTGTTCTCTCATCAAGCATTGAAAAGTAGCTTACAGCAACAAAAATATAGTAGATCTGTAAAGATCCATGGAGGTCTATGACTGCATGGTAGATCGAAGAGGCTATCTGCATGCAGCTGATCTATTGTAATATTATATAGCACATTTAAATAAGTGATTATAACATTTTCATTCAGTTTTCATCTTGAAATCGATTTCTAAAATTTTCATTATTGTTACCTAGAGCTTTAAAAATTTTTTCACAGGAAAATATCAAGTATTTCAGATTTAATTATTATCATTGTTTTGAAAAACAAACAGTGATGGAAATGTTATTTCGGTAGCGCTTTTTTTTCATCTCATAATACCATGAAATTATAATAAAATTAGTGTTTTATTGATTTTTTACCTAGAAATTATTTTTGTAATAATAAAAAATATTGGTTAGTTTTTTTGATTTTGATCCCGAAACACTGTCACATGAAGCAACTTTAGTTAACAGCAAAATAGCAAAATAATAGCAACTTTACCCTAGATGAAAAAATTTGAATGTTTGAGAAAAACAGCTCTAAAATAATTAAAATTGGTTGCAATTTCATTTTTTTTCCGTTTACAAAAGTTTTTTTTAAAATGCCAATATTTTGGAAGCCTTCTATTTATACAAACAAGCCAAACTCATTTTTTAGCTCTATATAAGCTGTTGTGTCTTCAAGAAAAAATAGGTCCAGTTCAGCACTGATTGCATCCATAGGAATCACTTAAATGGCGAGAGCACAACTCCAGATAGGTTTTTGAACAAAATCCAATGTAACAACATTTAAATTAAATCAAATTCTCACAAAATCAAGTGTTCTAAGCCCTTTAAATATTTTGTGCTTCCTGTCACGGCAAAATTTGAATAATTTGTAGGCATATTCAGAAAGTTATTTTCATGCAAACTCAGTTTGAAACAGTGCATAATCTTCATGAACTTGTCAAAAAATAATTAAAGGATAGTTCGGTTTGATGCATTATATTAAACATTATGTGTCAACTTATGACCTGTGTGTAGATGACATGGCAAACAACAGAGGTGTGAGTCACTAAATCTAATATAACAACACCAGCTATGAGGATGCAACTCCAAAATAATAAAATTACTTGGGTTCAATTGATTAGCGTTCAACCAATTCACTTAAAGTTCTCAATTGAGTTTTCACAATGAATAAATTTGATTCGATTTAAAATCATTTCTAAAAGCGATAATTGCCTTTATTTTTAGACTTAGTTCCTGAAAATGACAGTTTTTTGTTGATAACATCAAGTAACCCGCTATACGAAATGCTTTTTTCAGGTCCATTGGCTGGGATTCTGATAGAGAAATTTGGCCATCGCTCCGTGCTGTTGTACTGTACGGGTCGTCCCTTGACGGTAGGAGTAAGTGACCTTTGTTTGAGTGAAGCCTAGTCTGAGAGTAATTGGCAGAACACTGCCTAGTTTACACAACTGGGGATTAGCTGAACACAACTGAATCCGAGAGCAATACCTAACAATTGGATATCTGCAAGGACTTCCGCAAGATAACACTCAATTGTTTAGCCCGAGGGTAACTGGCAAAACACTGCCTAATTTACACAGCGGGGAGATTAGCTGAGCACAGCTGAATCTGCGAACAATGCCTAGCAATTAGATATCTGCAAGAACTTCCGCAAGATATCACTTAATTATCTAGCCTGAGAGTAACTGGCAGAACACTGCCTAATTACACGACTGGGGGGGATCAGCTGAACACAGCTAGATCGAGAGCAACGCCTTGATTAATAATGCGGTAGTTGACTGAACACAGCCTTTCTACTATTTATAGGAACCTGACTGAACACAGCCTAGGTTATCTCAGTTGCTTAGGGCAAGTTTTTGCCTACTAGCTAAATATCTGCAGAAGCTTCCGCTAGATATTATCAAGCTACTTGGTGTTTATGATAATTTTGTACAATATGGCCGTCCAACACGGACTTTGGCTATAAAGTTTTAGTCTAGCACATGAATAACCCTGTGATTCTATCGTGTAGTTCTATCTATCAGAACACTGATAAGAGAGAAGGTGTGAGCTGGAGTACAATTCCAAACTGACTTTATTGAGCATGTACATGGCCTTATATATGTTATGCAGGCAGCTGATTGGCTGCAAGGGATGACCAATCAGAAAAGAGTATAATAGATGACCAATCAGAAAAGAGTATAATATCTGTGAGGCTATGTATGATGCTTTGAGATTATAAACATGGCGGTGCAAAGTGGGCAGCCATCTTGTTTTCCAAATAATAATAATAAAATAATAACAAAATGTTTCTGGCAATGTATGGAGATATTGTAAGTATTGTAATGTTGTACTTGCAAAATAGATGTTGTTGCAACTGTTAATACTGTGTAAGGACTAAATTTCGAAGCAGCTATTATATATTTTAATAAAATATGGATAAAATATAAAAAGCACCTGTCTAGCTAATAGTAGATATATATGTATATTATGTTTAAAAATACTGTCCACCTCATTCTCCTCACCTAGCCCAAAGCCAGGTTGGGCGATTAAAAGGTCCGTGTGGGGAAGAGGGTTTGTTGTTGTTGATTCTCTTTATACTCTGTAGTAAAATAAGCTGTTGGTTGTGGCTTTGACATCCTAACTATTCGAGGGGGAGTTTCCATGTGGATGGCGTTCAGCGGTTGTCTAGATAGCTGGTCCCTTGCATCTGGCTTGGTGTGGTTTATTTTACTGCGAAGATCTTTGATGGGAGAGAGTAATGGCGTTGGTTTTAGTTGTTTGAGTATAATGGTTACCTTTGGTAGATTGTTCAGGTCTATTTCTTCATTACTGCTATCATGGCGAGGTGGTGGAGGTAGCCAGGGTAGACTTGGCATACACCTGGGCAGATTTTTCACACTTAGTCGAAGGGTGTCCCAAGACTCTCTGTCCACATGATGCTTGTTAGTAGGTTGATCATGATCCTTCTTCTGGTGGAGTTTCATCATATGTTCGGCTGAATGGTAGTATCCGCATTCGCAAACTAGTAGTATTAAATGTCCCCATACATGATGCTTGATGGCTTTGTATGATTTGTCACGGAGATCTATCTGACACTGCCCACATACCTTGGTCTTGCTTGACTGCTGTCTCCATTGATTGAGGATAGCAAATGTTTTGTTACCTACGTATGGTGTGCGAGTAGGCTCCATACTAGTTGGTTGTCGATCGACTGACTGTGCTATGACTGAAGTGGCTTGATTGTCGTTAGTATCTATAAGTGTTAATGATGAATTTCCGAACTTTTGATTGGTTGAGATGGCATTAATTACAACGTGACTTAATCGTTGTGGAGGTCGAAGTGTATGTTGGGGTCGGAGGTTGTATTGCCCTGGATGGCGTTTGTTAACCTGTGGTGTATTTTCTTCTAGGTCTTTGCTATGGGTGGTGTTGGGGTGATCTGATTTTACCGGGGGAGGTGATTCTACTGGGCTTTCTCTTAAGTGTTCTTCAGTGTTTGTGGGGCTGTGTGATTCTTGCTGGGTGTTGCGAGGGGGTGGCTTGTAGCCCGTTCGTGTGGGTTGCTCCTTAGGTTCGGATATACTGGGAATCTTGCCCCAATTAGTGGGGCTGGGGTGATAAAGTTTTAATTTGTGCTCGTGTTCACGAATGATTTTTTCGTCTTTCTGGAGATCATATGTCCTGTTCTGGTATGCTTTGATGATGAAAAATGGTCCGATATACTTGGTCTGTAGTTTAGGGGAACTCCCCTTTCGGTGACGCCTTGCCTTGAGCCAAACTTGGTCGTTTTCTTTGTAGAGTAGTGGTTCCAACTGGTGGTTATCACGTACTACCTCTTGTCTATCTCTGAGTTTTTGATGAGCTGTGGCCATTCGCTCGTGTAAATCGTACACGTATTGGTGTCGGCTCTGGATGGGGAGTTGCGGTCCCGTAATCAAGGTGTCGGGTAGCCTTAATTCTCTACCAAGGAGAAGAAAATTGGGGGTTTCTCCAGTACTCGAGTTGGGAGTGGCTCTTAGGGATCGCATGATCTGGGGGAGCACTAGGTCCCAATCGGATTCCTCTCTGTTGATTAGCGTGGTGCGGAGAGCTTCGCCCAGGTCCCGATTACCACGCTCCACCACTCCATTTCCCTGCGGGTGATATGGGGTGGTCCTGCTCTTCTGAACTCCCCACAGGGCACACAACTCAGCCATGATCTGAGACTCAAACTGTGCCCCTCTATCTGTGTGGATCCGTTCAGGTAACCCAAAATAACAAAATACCTGTTTCTCTAAGGCATTTATGATACTTGTGACGGTTCCGTCTGGTAATGGAATTGCGTCCCTCCATCTGGTAAAATGGTCTGCTAGCACCAAGATGACAGTATTGCCTCTGGGTGTTTCTGGAAACGGACCTACCAGATCTAGTGACAATACCTGCCAGGGTCTCCCGGCATGGAGGTGTTGTCTTTGTTTACTCTGTTGTGGGTGATGTGCTTTAGCTGCTTGACAAGTCTCGCAGGTGGCGATAGCTCTCCTGGTATCTGCTGCCATCCCAGGCCAGTACCATAGTAGTCTTAGCCTGTGGTAGGTTCTATTTATGCCTGCGTGGTGCTGGGTATGACTTTGAAAAATCGCCAATTTTCTGAGTTCCGGGGGGCATACTGTTGCCCAAATGGTCCTCTGGTTGAGAGTGACCCTGGCTTTGAGGACGTCGTCCTGCACTTCCAGGCAGTCTAACATAGATAAATAGCGATGTAACTCGGGGCCTGCCTGTTCCAGATCACATTGATTGGCGGTGTTCCCTTGGGCTAGAATGGTCCGGATGGTGGCTAGAATGCCCTGTTTCTGAAGTGGAATGAGTTCTTTCGCTATGTCTGGTGTTATCCGGATCTGAGAGAGGGGCGATGCTTCCGTCTTGCTGTTGAACTGATTGGGGATGAGGAGTTGTCCTTGCCTGACTTCTGCGTCTTCTCTGAGCACTAAATCTCGCCATGTAGGACCTCCGTCTCGGTTGGTGATCCTTAAGCATTGCTTGCATTCACTGCAGGTCCGGCTTAGGCCATCTGCATTACCGTGCTGCCTCCCTGGTCGGTGTTCCATGGAGAAGTGGTACTCCGCTAGGGTCTCCAGCCATCGTGCAATCTGTTGGGAGGGGTCACGCCGCTTGTATAACCATTGTAGGGAGGCGTGGTCGGTTCTGAGATGGAATTTCTTACCATAGAGATAAGGGTGGAAGTGCTTGATGGCGAGTATGGCGGCGAGTAACTCTCTTCGGGTGACGCAGTAGTTTCGTTCTGCAGGACTGAATGTTTTACTAAAGTATGCTACAACTCGCTCTTGTCCTTGTTGTATCTGTGAGAGTACTGCCCCTGCACCATCAAGGCTGGCGTCTGTGTCCAAAATGAATCTTTGGGTTGGATCTGGATAGGCGAGAATAGGTGAACTGGTGAGGAGCTCTTTGAGGTGATCAAAGGCGGTTTGTTGGCTGTCTCCCCAGTCGTAGGGTATATCCTTTCCTGTGAGTTTGGTAAGTGGTTTAGCTATGGAGGCATAGTCCGGACAAAACTTCCGGTAGTATCCCACAAATCCCAAAAAGGTGCGTAACTCTTTCTGGCACTTGGGCGCAACCCAGTTCCTGACAGCTTCTATTTTCTCTGGGTCGGTAGCTATTCCGTCGGCGCTTACCACGTGTCCTAAGAAGGTGACCTTCTTCTGAAACAAAGTGCATTTTCCCGGTTTTAACTTCAGGTTGGCTTGCCGGAATCGCTG
Organism: Cryptosula pallasiana; assembly: GCA_945261195.1. Lineage (NCBI taxonomy): Eukaryota > Metazoa > Bryozoa > Gymnolaemata > Cheilostomatida > Cryptosulidae > Cryptosula > Cryptosula pallasiana. The sequence goes on along the minus strand of OX183136.1, from coordinate 12,969,894 downwards.
AAACACTTCTGTTAACCTTTCTAAGTGAGCCTCAAAGGTGGGAGCGTAGACGATAACATCGTCAAGATAGAGGAGAAGACTCCTCCACTGGAGTCCCTGTAGGACCTGTTCCATGAGTCGCTCAAATGTGGCTGGTGCGGAGGTGAGGCCAAAGGGCAGAACCTTCCACTTCCAAAGGCCTCCACGAGTAGAGAATGCTGCTTTCTCCTGAGCATCTTGGCTAAGTGGTACCTGCCAGTACCCACTTATGAGATCAAGTGTACTGAAATATACACTTCCTGCGAGAGCGTCAAGGCTATCATCGATGCGAGGGAGAGGGTAAGCATCCTTTCGAGTGATGGCGTTGAGGCGCCGGTAATCTATGCAGAGCCTCCAACTCCCATCTTTTTTCTTCACCAAGACGACTGGAGAGCTCCATGCACTATTTGCAGGCTCGACCAGCCCCTTCTGGACTAGGTCGTCTACCTGCCGTTGAACCTCCTCGTCTTTTTCTGGGCCTAGCCTCCTAGGAGGCTGTCTAATGGGGGTCGTACCCTCTTCGATGGGGATGTCGTGCTGGACAAGAGTAGTCTGACCTACGTCTGAGTCATCCTTGCTGAAGATATCAGCGTACTCATGAAGTAGCTGGGCCAGCCGGGCCTTCTGTTCGGGATTCTCGCAATTGGAGGCGGCGCCCTGGAGAAGGGGTGTGACGTGTGTAGGTGTAGGAGGGGCAGTAGTTGCCCTTACCATGGGTGTGTGGTTTTGTTCTTCATGGATATCTTCTTCCTGTACAGGGGTGTAAATTCCAAGGATTGTTCCTGCTTTGAGGAGAACTGGTCCTGACCGCATATTGAGGCATCGTACGGTGAGTCTCTGCTTGGCATCCAATCGGATGAGAGAGGCTGCTATGGCGATGTTTTCGGGTGTTTTGGTAAAGTGTTCGACCAATCCTATGGAATGTACCATGGGGGTAGTGACCTTGCATGTGAGTAAAACTTCTTGGTTGCCAGGAAGGGTTGTGGTGTGTGTTATCTGTACTTTGGCTGCCAAGTTCTGGCCAGCTCTGTCCACACAGGGCACCACTTGGTCCTGTATTTCCATGAGTCCTTGGGCAAGGTGTAACGTGCTCTGGTTTTCCACGAAGAACCTCATCCCTAGTATGGCATTGTCCGTAATGTTTGCTACCTTGAAAGAGACTGTGACGGTGACGGTCCGTATACGGCAGTGCAGAGGAATTGAGCCATATATAATAAGGCTGGATCCGTCCGCCATGTGGGCATTTAGATCCTGGGGAATGAGTGTGTCCTTGATCCGTGCTGGTAAGCCATCAAAGAATTTCTTTGAGAGAATGTTCTCGGTGCTGCCTGAATCGAGAAGGAATCGTATCATTCGTCCTTCTACCTTCCCAGGGGCGTAGAGACATGTAGGTTGATTGGAGACTGAGTTGATGTACTCCTCGGGGGTGGTGAGAGGTGTGATAGTTTTTGGTTTAGATTTCTGGGGTTCGGGAGGTGGCCTTTTTTTAGGCAGTTCCTTTAGGGTAGGTGGTCCAGCTGCGCCTACTCCCGAGAGGTGGCTGGACCTTGCTCGTTTCCCTGAGCTGGTTCCTGGTGCTCTTGTGCTGTGGAGACTTGTGGGTAGCTGGTGGCCGGAGTGGATGCGGGTGGCTTTTGGAATTGCTGTGACCTGAAGTTGGCTCCCTGTAGTTGAGGACAAAACCTCTTTTGATGTGGACCACCACACTCGAAACACTTCATGGGAGGTCGCATCATAGATTGTGGTTGGAGCGGCCGAGAAGTTAGCTGCTGGAGTATTTCTGTCTGTTGCTTTACTAGGGCCTGCAGTCCGTCTACGGTGTTTTGTAATTTCTGAGTTTCCGTTGGTTCAGCGTCCGGGATAGCCGAAATCCTGGGGGTGGTGGTATCTCCTACTTGGAGATATTCGTCTGCCTTTCTGACGGCCTCATTGACTGTGGAGGCGGGTGTAGCCAGTAAGTGGCGCTTGATGGCTTTGTTATCCAAAGCTTGGAGGAAAGATTCTAGTGCCATTTCTTCCCGATCTGTGTCATCCATAGTGGGATAAGCTAGTTTGGTTAACTTCTGAGTTTCAGTTCCCAGTTCATGGACTGATTGGCGGGGGGTCCTCCTGAGGGTCCTGAGGCGTTCACGTGCCTGTCGTTGACTTACCCCAAACTGGCTACGTAGACTGTCATGGATTTCCTTGATGGTTTCTCCTCGGCTACACTCTGCAGCCTTGTCTGTGAGGTTAAGGCGGAGATGTATGAGATATTCTGATTCCGTCCATTGGTTTATCTGGGCTACGTCCTTGAACTGGCTTAAGAAGAGTTCGACATCTGTGGCTCCAGTGTACTGGGGTGGTTTAAGATGAGGGCGTGAGGGGGCATGCTGGAGGGCCTGTAGAGCTTGGACTAAATCCGTCATGTTGAGGTTGGTTGTTTGTGGTTGAGGTTCCTCTTCTCTTGGTGCCCTTTCTGCACGGAGGGGGGTGGAAAGTTCGTTCAATTCTTGGAGTTGGCTTCTTCTTCTCCGAGGCATACTAAATCCGTACAAGGGAGATAATCCCACTGCTGCCACCAAAAATTGTACTGTACGGGTCGTCCCTTGACGGTAGGAGTAAGTGACCTTTGTTTGAGTGAAGCCTAGTCTGAGAGTAATTGGCAGAACACTGCCTAGTTTACACAACTGGGGATTAGCTGAACACAACTGAATCCGAGAGCAATACCTAACAATTGGATATCTGCAAGGACTTCCGCAAGATAACACTCAATTGTTTAGCCCGAGGGTAACTGGCAAAACACTGCCTAATTTACACAGCGGGGAGATTAGCTGAGCACAGCTGAATCTGCGAACAATGCCTAGCAATTAGATATCTGCAAGAACTTCCGCAAGATATCACTTAATTATCTAGCCTGAGAGTAACTGGCAGAACACTGCCTAATTACACGACTGGGGGGGATCAGCTGAACACAGCTAGATCGAGAGCAACGCCTTGATTAATAATGCGGTAGTTGACTGAACACAGCCTTTCTACTATTTATAGGAACCTGACTGAACACAGCCTAGGTTATCTCAGTTGCTTAGGGCAAGTTTTTGCCTACTAGCTAAATATCTGCAGAAGCTTCCGCTAGATATTATCAAGCTACTTGGTGTTTATGATAATTTTGTACAATATGGCCGTCCAACACGGACTTTGGCTATAAAGTTTTAGTCTAGCACATGAATAACCCTGTGATTCTATCGTGTAGTTCTATCTATCAGAACACTGATAAGAGAGAAGGTGTGAGCTGGAGTACAATTCCAAACTGACTTTATTGAGCATGTACATGGCCTTATATATGTTATGCAGGCAGCTGATTGGCTGCAAGGGATGACCAATCAGAAAAGAGTATAATAGATGACCAATCAGAAAAGAGTATAATATCTGTGAGGCTATGTATGATGCTTTGAGATTATAAACATGGCGGTGCAAAGTGGGCAGCCATCTTGTTTTCCAAATAATAATAATAAAATAATAACAAAATGTTTCTGGCAATGTATGGAGATATTGTAAGTATTGTAATGTTGTACTTGCAAAATAGATGTTGTTGCAACTGTTAATACTGTGTAAGGACTAAATTTCGAAGCAGCTATTATATATTTTAATAAAATATGGATAAAATATAAAAAGCACCTGTCTAGCTAATAGTAGATATATATGTATATTATGTTTAAAAATACTGTCCACCTCACTGTCTTTAGGAATTCTGCTCCTAACAGCCAGCTACGTCGGTTTGGCCTTCACCACCAAGATGGTGACAATGATACTTCTTTTCAGCTTTCCAATGGGTGAGTATAGGAGGTAACCTTGACCCGCTATACTGTTTAAACCATGGGTATAATGGTTTGTTTTTATAGCTGTTACAGGCTAATGAAAATGTCAGCTATCTAAATCTTACAAGTATAATTGTATTTTATGTGTAGAACAATGAGAAATTTATCCATATTTATTGGCAATATTTACTTCATTGAAAAACGGAGTTGCTCTACAGCGCCATTAAAATGCTAGAAATGTGACGTCATTGATAAAATAAGCTTTCGCGAATCTAAGTAGGAAACGTTACTTTTATAGAAAAGGTGCCTGTATTAATCTGAAGATATATCAATTTTTATTGGGTTCTGTGACATCCCACCCAACCCAGTCAAATAAAACATATTGATAATTCATTTCAACACCTGCTAAGAAATTTACTCCCATAGATTTTGTCAAATTTATCATCAAAAAGTGTATAAAATATAAAACAATTCCATCGGACCTTTTGTTAGCAAGATTCTGATTGGCTGAAATTGTTGTTGGCTTTAGCACCAGATATTTTAGTATTTCTAGTAGACCTACAATAAAAATTTTTATATCATCGTGTAGAGCAGAATCTCCTCTATTTTCTGGTCCTTATTTGAGGTAAATCTGCCAGTCGAAACAGAAACCGCTCTATGAGAACCGCACCCCGTTCCTTGTCGGGCAAGAAATAATTTTTCTTGCTGAGATAGTTTAAAATAATATTTTTTGCAGAGAACCTCCACGGATGAGATTTGTTCTGATAAATGGTTAGATTATATTTATTTAGGCATGCTGGAATTGTTTAGAAGTGGAAATGACAGGTAGTATGCTAGAAATTAATTATTTGGATGACGACGATATTGTTGACTAGTAATTTTTTATTATTTTTCATTTTTTTTTTCAAAGTGTTGATTATTATGGTTCTTTATATCAGAAGATAGCGCTTGAAATTCTCTATTCAGTGGTGTAAAAAGTCAGTTGCTAGCTTGAATAGAAAAAAAAAATTAATATTACTCTTTGAAAAAATGTCCGGGATTTTTCGCAGAAACAAGGCCAACTTTGATTGACGTTTTATGGCTAATGTGGTGGCCCATTTGTTGTATTATTCCCTTTATTTTATAATCACCACCACTATGCCGAACTACGAAAATGCGGGATCGCCGGAAACGACGGACGATGACAGAGGACCGAAAAGATGGCAACTTAGGAATATAGAGTATCGTTTAGAGTGACATAATCTGAACACATCGTAGACCCCTATCTCCCCTATGGCTGGCCAGCCCCTCCTTTAGAGTACTCTTAAGATAATAAATAGGTTCGACACTACACTAGATAAACACTACAACTTACTTACAGGTAATTATAAGCATAAACACAACATGGTACCACGGGTTGCTAAACTCACTGTATAGCTGTTAGAGGGATTTCTGCTGGATTCTGTGCGTATCTTCTTCCCCTTGTGCTGCTGTTTGTGTATCGGTTGCTGGTTATGGATGGTTTAAAGCCTCCTGGTGAGCTGTCGTTTGAGGGTAATGTGTCGGAAAATTGGAGGAGGTGGAAGAGGTCTTTCCAAAATTATTTGCTTGCCATTAACATTTGCCTTGCTCCTAACAATGATGATGGGACCCAACCTGCAGGTAATGCTGCTATTGCTAAGAGACAGGTGGCACTGTTGCTTCACTGTGCAGGTGAGGAAGCATATGAGATATTCAGTCAGTTTGAGTTTGAGACAGAACAGGGTGCAGATAAGCTGGATGATGTACTAGCCAAGTTTGAAGCCTACTGCAATCCAAGGAAGCACATTTTGTATGAAACCTTTGTGTTTTGGTCGATGTCACAATCAGATGGTGAGCCAATAGACTTATTTGTGAAAAGATTGAAGACCCAAGCGGCTAGGTGTGAATTTGGAGATTTGCTACAGAGGATGCTGTTATGTAGGATCATATTTGGTTTGCAGGATAACAAGCTGAAGGAGAGGTTGCTGCGTGATAGTAGGATCACCCTCATTAGTGCCATGGATGATATAAGAGCCTCTGAGATCACCAGACAACAGTTGACTAAGATGGCCGATGGCGATAAGTCCACGATAGCTGCTGTTGGTGTTGATAGGTCTGTTCGTTCTGCTGCTGCTGGCGTTGAGAAACCTGCTAGTGTGGTGAAAGACCGTGTGAAGAACTGCAATTTCTGTACCTACACACATATTAAAGGTAAATGTCCAGCTTATGGAAAGAAGTGTAGAAGTTGTGGTGGTATGAATCACTTTGAAAAAGCCTGCTCAGGTACAAGACAGAAATCTGTTAATGCTATGGATGCTGATAACGAAAAACAGATTGAATCTCTGTTTATTGGCATGGTGAATACTCACCGATCTCATTCTTCCAATTCGTGGTATGAGACTCTTCAGCTTAAAAGTAGCGACAGTCACACTTCGGTTTCATTCAAAATTGATACTGGAGCCCAGACCAATGCAATTACCAAGGACATGGTCAAACTATTGAGGACCCCAGTAAAGCATTCCAAAGTGAAACTGCGAGGTTATAACAATGCTGTCATTACGAACCATGGCTTTGTAGAGTTGTCAGTTGGTTGCGGAGGTTCACAAGAAACACAGAGATTCGAGGTTGTTGATAATGGTCTCTGCCCCATCCTTAGACTTCAGACTAGTGAGCTGCTTGGTATTGTCAAGCGTATGAATGAGGTCAAGACCACTGCGCTGTTAGATATGTACCGCGATGTGTTTGAAGGTGTTGGTTGCCTTGATGGAGAACATGAGATTTCAGTTGATCCTAGTGTGAAACCAGTCATTCATCCGCCACGCAGGATTCCCATAAGCATGACTGACAAGCTGAAGAAGGAGTTGGATGTTATGGAGAAGTCTGGTATTATTGCCAAAGTTGATGTGCCCACCCCATGGGTTAACAGTCTTGTCTGTGTTGAGAAGAAGGATGGGAGTTTGAGGATTTGTCTTGATCCCAAAGATCTTAACAAAGCAGTCCTGCGCAAACATCATAAGATTCCTACTATGGAGGACATAGCTTTCAAATTCTCAGGAATGAAGTATTTCACTATATTGGACATGAAACACGGGTAATGGCATATTCCGCTATCAAAAGAGAGTAGTTTACTCACTACATTCAACACTCCGTTCGGGCGTTATTGCTTTCAGCGCCTACCTTTTGGTCTCCATTCATCAGCTGAGGTGTTTGAGAAGAGGGTTAAGCAAGTCTTTGATGGGGTGCCGATAGCTATCTACTTTGATGACCTCATCATTGCAGGACGCACACAGAAAGAGCATGATGAAAATCTAGAGAAGCTGCTTATGAGGGCTCGTGAGTGTAATGTCAAATTCAATCGTAACAAAATACAGTTGAACCAGTCTCAAGTAAAGTACCTCGGGCACATTGTGTCAGACGATGGGCTCAAGCCGGATCCAGACAAGTTAGAGGCGATTGATCATATGCCTAACCCTGCTGACAGGCAAGGTGTTCAGAGAATCCTTGGTATGCTGAACTTTTTACGTTCTTATATTCCGAACATGTCTGCCCTCACCGAACCTCTCCGAGAATTGCTGAAGTCTGATGACTGGACTTGGGGTGCTTCACAGGATGAGTCGATGATTGCTATCAAGCGTCTGCTAACTAGTGAGCCGATCCTTAAGTATTTTGATGTTTCTGCTGATGTTGAGCTGCAGGTTGATGCTTCCAAGAGTGGTCTTGGCGCAGTCCTACTTCAGAGTGGTCAGCCTGTGACATACGCCTCGAGGGCTCTCACAGATACTGAATGCAACTGGCCCCAAATTGACAAGGAATTACTGGCTATTGTATTTGGCTGCGAGAAGTTCCACAGTTATCTATATGGTCGTCCGATTGATGTACAAACAGATCACAAGCCCCTAGTCAGTATTGTCAACAAAGCCCTGCAAATGGCCTCGCCACGATTGCAGAGGCTGTTGCTGAGACTCCAGAGATACGATGTTAAAAATATCAAATATGTTCCTGGACGATATCTGTATATTGCGGACACCCTATCTCGAGCCTACTTGCAGAAGATCACTGATGATCAGAAGGATCTGGAAAATGAGGTGGTGATGGTTCACAATCTTGAGATAACTCATGAGCATGAGGATAGTTTAATAGCCGCTTACAGGGATGATGTTGCAATGCAGCAACTCAAGGAAGCTGTGTTGTCTGGTTGGACTTGGCAAAGCAGGTGTCAAGCCCCCGAAGCAGTTAGACCATATTGGAATATTCGTGATGAGCTGTATGAGCAAGGTGGATTTCTGTACATTGGTGAAAGGCTTGTAGTACCGCACAGGGAACGCAGACGTTTCTTGGAGGTAATACACTCTGGTCACCTTAGAATACAGAAATGTCGTGAGCGAGCCAAAAGATCCATGTATTGGCCAGGTATGTCCAATGATATACAAGTAGAGGTCTCTAACTGTGAGACGTGTACCAGGTTTAGCAACAGACAATTAAGAGAGCCACTCATCCCTCAGGAGTTACCAGAACTACCATGGAGCCGCGTAGTGATGGACATACTGGAATTTCAGACACACAGCTACCTGGTCGTGGTTGACTGCTATTCTCACTTCCCTGAACTTAGGATCCTGAGGAACAAGAGGGCTGAGGATGTAATTATGGCTCTCAAATCGACCTTCTCCGTACATGGAGTTCCTGTACAGATAATGGCTGACAATATGCCTTTCAATAGCCAGAAGATGAAGATATTTGGGAAAGAGTGGGGTTTTGAAATAGTCACATCTAGTCCTCACTATCATAGATCCAACGGCTTAGCGGAGAGATATGTACAAACTATGAAACAGTTCCTGAAGAAGTGTGAAGCGACCGGTGAGGATGTGTACAAGAGTCTACTTGCTTACAGAGAAACAGCCGTCTCAGGCTGCCCCTACAGCCCGGCTGAGATGTTATTCAACAGGAGTATACGTAGTGGCCTGCCTAGGACAACAAAGTCACTTCGTCCCAGTGTTCAGAGCGGCCATGAGTATATCACCAAGAACAGGAGCAGGCAGAAGGAGCACTACGACAGAGGTACCCGCCCGCTACCGGACCTGCAACCAGGAGATCGAGCCTATGTACGGGCTGATGAACAAGCTGAATGGAGACCCGCCACTGTTGTTACTGAACACAGTGCTCCCAGATCATACTTGGTCGATAATGGTGCCAATATTGTAAGGCGTAACAGGGCTCATATAAAAGCTCCCAAGCCACCTAGTGCAGCAGCTGATGTCGAGAGTCCCTCATCCCACTCAGAAGACCTGTCGATTGCCAACACTTCTACCACGACTATGGGTAGAACGACGCCCTCAGCTACGGATGTCCCTGACGTCCGATCCCCCCGTGCCCCTCGTTCCACTCGTGGTGTCCTGCCACCCAGGTTCAGCAACTTCGAGATGAACTACTAGATAGTTCATCGTGAACCAAAATTGTAAATATTGTAAATAGTTTTTAATTAGTGTTACGTCCTTTATCTAGTTTGCACTAGCCTCCCTGTTTGTAAGAAAAAGGAGGATGTTGTATTATTCCCTTTATTTTATAATCACCACCACTATGCCGAACTACGAAAATGCGGGATCGCCGGAAACAACGGACGATGACAGAGGACCGAAAAGATGGCAACTTAGGAATATAGAGTATCGTTTAGAGTGACATAATCTGAACACATCGTAGACCCCTAGCTCCCCTATGGCTGGCCAGCCCCTCCTTTAGAGTACTCTTAAGATAATAAATAGGTTCGACACTACACTAGATAAACACTACAACTTACTTACAGGTAATTATAAGCATAAACACAACACCATTAATTCTTCAAAATTATCTACATGCATCAGAATTGAATTTTCTTTCTATCTGTCGCCTCAGTTTTTTGTTTGGAGTTTTACTTTTGGTGTTTTTTCAAAGCAAAAATGTCAATTTTCAGAAATTCTTCCGTCTGATTAATGAAACGCGCAACCTAATTGGCTAACAATTTTATACTATCCAATAACTTCAGTGTGTAAGAAAAGGTCTATAAATCTTGGACTGACACAGTTTTTTTATTAATGATGTCACATATCTTGGAGTTGTCCCAGCAAGTGTGTTTTTGGGTGTCTCAAAATTTAGCTGAATTATTTTGTTTTTTTTAGCATGTTCATGGGATATTTATAATATATAAAGCTAATAAAGCTTAATTATAAGGTTACATCAGCCTATAACTGCTGTAAAAAGCAACAGTAGTAATATATGAGCAGATCTCCCTACCAAGTGTTTTTTTGTGGATTTGATCTTGGAGTTGAGACAATGGGTTACGGCGTTGGATGAATTCGCCGAGTTTATATTGTATTTCATTTGAGGGGTACTTGAGTGGCATTTGAATGGCATTTAAGTGGCATTCGAGTTTTGATTATTTTTTTACTTGATTTGAACTCATATGGCATCTAGATTTTGAATGTATGGCATTTAAGTTTTGATAATTTTTTTACATAACTCGAACTCATATGGCATCTTGAGAGAAAGGAGAGAGGAAAAGAGGAGAGAGAGGAGAGAGGAGATACATCTACATTGAATAAATACATTGATTAAAAATGAAACAATATGTGAATATATACATTTATTGTATAATAAGTAGGGATACATAAAGAGAACATATTAAATATTGTAAGCTTGAAATAGTTCCAATATCATTTCAAATGAAAAAATGGATGATGAGAGATTTTCATCCGTTTGTATGTATCTACATATATCTGATTGAAAATGATATAATAATTCAGTAGTCCATTGTATTGAAATCAATTTTTGAGTGAGCTCTTTATTCCACACTTTTCTTTGAATTTTCTTTAAGTAATCATTAATACTAACAGTTTTTGACATTTTTACAACTGTTTGAAAATTGTTTTTAGTCATAAGCTTAAATATTTCTACTGAATTGTCAACGTATTTATGTGTAGTGTATGGTCGGTATTGTATCGGTGAAAGTTCTCCATGTAAAGAAGCTACAGTTAGCAAATGCTGTGTCATACATAATAATATAGCTTGTAATGTCAAGCGATATCCAATCTTTTCCTGTACTTCAACATTTTCTTTAATATAGCTATGATATATCTTTGGAAGGTAGTCTTTGATTGTGTATCTTTTTGAACTCATAATGAACTAAAATAAAATGTTAAGTATTAGTATATGATGATTAAACAGTGTTGTAAAATAATTACATTTTAACTTTTATTAAGTAATTTTTCAATTAATTCTTACCTTATCACCAAGAAATCAGCTGTAGTAGTTGATGAAATCAGTTGTAGCAGTTGATGAATCAGTTGTAGTAGTTGATGAAATCAGCTGTAGTAGTCGATGTTTTATTGCTGGAGAGAATGATTTCTATGCAGAGAGAGCTGTTCTTATATAGTATAAGCCAATCCTACTCATTTAGCTTATAGCCATTAAAAACACTCACGCGAAAACTCTATCAGAATAGTGTTATTCGCGTGAAATATCCCTGTTTTATTCGCGTGAAAATAAAAAATTTCATTCCCGCGAAAGCAACGGTTTCCATTCGCGTGAAAATAAAGTATATATTCCCGCGAAAGCATTGGTTTGTATTCGCGTGAAAATAAAATTTTTATTCCCGCGAAAACATTGGTTTGTATTCGCGTGAAAATAAAATGTTTATTCCCGCGAAAGCATTGGTTTGTATTCGCGTGAAAATAAATTATTTATTCCCGCGAAAACATTGGTTTGTATTCGCGTGAAAATGAAATGTTTATTCCCGCGAAAGCATTGGTTTGTATTCGCGTGAAAATAAATTATTTATTCCCGCGAAAACATTGGTTTGTATTCGCGTGAAAATAAATTATTTATTCCCGCGAAAACATTGGTTTATATTCGCGTGAAAATAAAATGTTTGTTCTCGCGAAAGCAACGGTTTCCATTCGTGTGAAAATAATTTATTTATTCCCGCGAAAACATTGGTTTGTATTCGCGTGAAAATAAACTATTTATTCCCGCGAAAGCAACTGTTTCTATTCGCGTGAAAATAAATTATTTATTCCCGCGAAAGCAACTGTTTCTATTCGCGTGAAAATAAATTATTTATTCCCGCGAAAGCAACGGTTTCTATTCGCGTGAAAATAAACTATTTATTCCCGCGAAAGCATTGGAAAAAAATGCTGATTCATAGGGTTTAATCAGTGCAACTTTAGCTATTTAAGAGCCACTGTTTTCACACAGAAAGCATCCAGTTCTTCAACAGCAAGCGGAGAACCATCATCTACTACAGCTACTAGGAGAACATCCAGCATCAAGGTAAGAATTGCTAAAATAATTATTTGTCTTTAGTTAATTAAATCATCTGGCTCTAAGTGGTGATAAGGTAAATTATTATCAATAATTATTTAACACTAGTAGAAAGCTCTAATTATTCATTTTTAAAATAAGTCTTTGTCCAAGCTCTAGTAAAGTAGCCGACTCTACTTATTTATTATTAACAAAATAATCATAATTATTCAATGCTAGTTGAACCTAGATATAAATTTATCTCTACTAGATAGTTTTATACTCACAAAAACTTTTTCTTCGCTACTCTATGTAGATAAAGCCAATGAAAATAAATGAATCAATTGTAACAATCAATTTTTTGTATTTTGTAGTTATGATGTCTACTTTGGACTCTTGTTTGAGACGAAATGCAGCAGTAGCAAAGACTATAAACATGTGGTCAAGATCTACCAACACCAACGATAGATGTAAAACAACATGACTTTCTCTCCTACTTATGTGACACAGCAAGAATTCCTTTCAAGATCCACCTACTTAGATGATGCCAAACCAATGAAGACTCAAACTACATCAATTTTCAAGACAGCACACTTCTCCAACACAGCAAGAATTCCTTTCAAGATCTACCACCTACTTAGATGATACCAAACCAATGAAGACTCAAACTACATAGATTTTGAAGACAGCATACTTCCCCAACACAGCAAAAATTCATTTCAAGATCTACCACCTACTTAGATGATACCAAGCTAATGAAGATGAAGACAGCACACTTCTCCAACACAGCAAGAATTTCTTTCAAGATCTACCTCCTACTTAGATGATACCAAACCAATGAAGACTCAAACTACATCAATTTTGAAGACAGCACACTTCTCCAACACAGCAAGAATTCATTTCAAGATCTACCACCTACTTAGATGATACCAAACCAATGAAGACTCAAACTACATGAATTTTGAAGACAGTCGACTTCTCCAACACAGCAAGAACTCCTTTCAAGATCTACCACCTACTTAGATGATACCAAACCAATGAAGACTCAAACTACATAAATTTTGAAGACAGCATACTTCTCCAACACAGCAAAAATTCATTTCAAGATCTACCACCTACTTAAATGATACCAAACCAATGAAGACTCAAACTACATGAATTTTGAAGACAGCATACTTCTCCAACACAGCAAGAATTCCTTTCAAGATCTACGACTTAATTAGATGATACCAAATCAATGAAGACTCAAACTACATCGATTTTGAAGACAGCGCACTTCTCCAACACAGCAAGAATTCATTTCAAGATCTACCACCTACTTAGATGATACCAAACCAATGAAGACTCAAAACTACATCAATTTTGAAGACAGCACACTTCTCCAACACAGCAAGAATTCATTTCAAGATCTACCACCTACTTAGATGATACCAAGCTAATGAAGATGAAGACAGCACACTTCTCCAACACAGCAAGAATTTCTTTCAAGATCTACCACCTACTTAGATGATACCAAACCAATGAAGACTCAAACTACATCAATTTTGAAGACAGCACACTTCTCCAACACAGCAAGAATTCATTTCAAGATCTACCACCTACTTAGATGATACCAAACCAATGAAGACTCAAACTACATGAATTTTGAAGACAGTCGACTTCTCCAACACAGCAAGAACTCCTTTCAAGATCTACCACCTACTTAGATGATACCAAACCAATGAAGGCTCAAACTACATGAATTTTGAAGACAGCATACTTCTCCAACACAGCAAAAATTCATTTCAAGATCTACCACCTACTTAAATGATACCAAACCAATGAAGACTCAAACTACATGAATTTTGAAAACAGCATACTTCTCCAACACAGCAAGAATTCCTTTCAAGATCTACGACTTAATTAGATGATACCAAATCAATGAAGACTCAAACTACATCGATTTTGAACCAAACCAATGAAGACTCAAACTACATGGATTTTGAAGACAGCATACTTCTCCAACACAGCAAGAATTCATTTCAAAATCTACCACCTACTTAGATGATTCCAAACCAATGAAGACTCAAACTACATGGATTTTGAAGACAGCATACCTCTTCAACACAGCAAGAATTCCTTTCAAGATCTACCACCTACTTAGATGATACCAAATCAATGAAGACTCAAAGTACATGGATTTTGAAGACAGCACACTTCTCCAACACAGCAAGAATTCCTTTCAAGATCTACCACCTACTTAGATGATAACAAACCAATGAAGACTCAAACTACATGGATTTTTAAAGACAGCACACTTCTCCAACACAGCAAGAATTCCTTTCAAGATCTACCACCTGCTTAGATGATACCAAACCAATGAAGGCTCAAACTACATGGATTTTTGAAGACAGCACACTTCTCCAACACAGCAAGAATTCCTTTCAAGATCTACCACCTACTTAGATGATACCAAACCAATGAAGACTCAAACTACATGGATTTTGAAGACAGCATATTTCTCCAACACAGCAGGAATTCCTTTCAAGATCTACCACCTGCTTAGATGATGACAAAGCAATGAAGACTCAAACTACATCGATTTTGAAGACAAGATGATACCAAACCAATGAAGAGTCAATGTTACACAACATTACTTCCTCTCCTGCTTAGATGATACCAAACCAATGAAGACTCAACTACATGGATTATACTTCGATGATGCTGAAAAAAACTGTCCAGAACAAGAGCTCAAGAAGCTAATCTATAACTCAAGGCAATCATATCACTATAGGTGAGTTTTACTAATTTTTACCATAAATTAAACAAAATGCTGAATATATACATTTTCCAAGTGAAAAAAAGACTTTTTTTTGAAATTAGTGTATTTTTACAACAAAATGCTGAATATCTACATTTTTCAGGCGAAAAAAGGACTGTTTTGGTGTAAATAATGTATTTTTTTACAACAAAATGCTGAATATATACATTTTCCAGGTGAAAAAAAGACTGTTTTAGTGTAAATAATGTATTTTTTTACAACAAAATGCTGAATATTTACATTTTCCAGGTGAAAAAAAGGACTTTTTTGGTGTAATTAGTGTATTTTTTACAACAAAATGCTGAATATATACATTTTAAAGGTGAAAAAAAGGACTTTTTGGTGTAATTAGTGTAGTTTTTACAACAAAATGTTGTATATTTACGTTTTTCCATGTTAAAAAAGCACTTTTTTGGTGTAATTAGTGTATTTATTAGATAGATAAAAGAGAATCAAAAGCACTTGGTGAAAATAATGCTGAAGAAAGAACAAGCTGAACAATGTAACTTGGTGAGTTATTTCCCTTTTCTAATAATGTAAGCTATCCAATGTAACTAGAACTATAATTCAAATTCTTGTAATTATTTTACATTTTTGCTTAATCATTCTATACTAATACATAACTTTTTTATTTTAGTTCATTACGAAATTAAAAGCACATAGAACAGAAGTCTTCCTTCCTAAGATATAACATCAGTACATCAAAGACATCATTGTAAAGGAACAAACTATGCATTAACTGTTATTACTTTGTCTTTATTACAAGTTGTAGTGCTTTGTATTACTTAGTATTTACTGACTCTAGCTATATTATATGGGGAGATTTTCCTTACTTATTATGTAATAAATGTATACATACATACAATGATTCATTTTTAATCAATGTATTTATTCAATTTAGATATAACTCCTCTCACCTCTCTCTCTATGTAGATATAAATATAGCCATAAATATGTACATAATTAACCATAAATACATGAATGTATAGAAAACTAAAAAATCTCTCTCCTCTCTCTCTCCTCTCTCATCTCCCATCTCTCCTCTCTCCTCTCTCCTCTTCCCTCTCTCTCAAGATACCATATGAGCTCGAGTTATGTAAAAATGTTATCAAAACTTGAATGCCATACATTCAAAATCTATATGCCATATAAGTTCAAATTAAGTAAAAAACTAATCAAAACTCAAATGCCACTTAAATGCCACTCAAATGCCACTCAAGTACCCCTCAAATGAAATACAATATAAACTCGGCGAATTCATCCAACGTCGTAACCCATTGCCTAAACTCCAAGGTCAGATCCACAAAAAAACACTTGGTAGGGAGATCTGCTCATATATTACTACTCTCCCCCCTCTCCCCCTCTCCCCCCTCTCCCCCCCTCTCCACCCTCTCCCCCCCTCTCCCCCTCTCCCCCCTCTCCCCCCTCTCCCCCCTCTCCCCCTCTCCCCTCTCTCCACTCTCTCCACTCTCTCCCCTCTCTCCCCTCTCTCCTCTCTCCTTAGCTCAATTAGATAAACAGATAATAAAACAGTTCGTTGGCACATCGCAGCCACTATTGACATCACAAACTTGCAAAATGTCTTTGAAACAATGTCGCAGTTTATAAATGATGGAAGGAAACAATATGAACCCTAATCCAATATAAAGTGGCACCCAGCTCATCTAGTATTTGCAAAATGTGGCATTTGTAATTTTCTTCCCATCATATTCAAATTACGCAAAAGGGAAAAACCAGAAAAACAAACCCTGGTCATGCATCCGAGTGTTTTAACCAACTCTTTGTACAGAAGTTTGTTCTCTCTCAGAGTAAAAGTTTAGACATGCATTAGTGTGGACGCATTGGTACGGAGATAAACAGACAAGGATGTTCTCTAATTTTTCTTTCAGATTGAAGGAGCAACCTTGACATAGAATACCTGGGGTAATAATTTATTCCCGGAAAGTAAACTCTCCAGCACTAGTTGAGTAATCAGTTGACTTCCTTCACCTTATTTACAAAGTAAAGAATGCTTAAAAGAATGGCAAGGGTTTATGTTGAGGGCAGAAAATTTCCATATAAAGGAGGATGGACTTGTACTGCTACTTCAAGCTCTAAAATTTATGTTCATTGTTAGACTATTAAACAATCAATATAACTTGTTTGACAGTTGGTGTGTTGTATAATATGCTTTGTTGATCGGTTAATTGTGATTTTATTGTACATATACCATATAGGGCTGTGTACCTGTGACAACATTTATTCTGGAATTGAATATCCTGCTACTTACTCAGCTTGCTAAAAAATAAATATAATAAAATAATGTGCTTTTATCTGCACAATAGAAGTCCATTTGAGAATAATGATTCTACGTTTTTTGGGGAAGGTAGATTAAAATCCATAGATTTATCCTTTGACTATCTGTATTAGTTGATAGGAGAAGCAGAGCTAGGAAGAGATACAACACAGGGGGTGTTGTGTGGAGTTAAGTCCTACGAAATTGAGAAAGTTTGGAAGTGCATCCATAGTAAGTATTGAGAAACCTCTCCAGTCGTATGTGGTTAGTTGCTGATAGCTATTGACTTTTGTCGATTTTTAATATGAAGTCCTTTACGCTGGAAGTTCGGCACAAGGTCATTTTTCAAAACAGTCAAAATTGTGAATCAGCATAAAATGCGTAAAAATGCGTGGTCATTGCTTAGGGTATACAGAATTTCACAGACGCAGGCTTAAACAACTTTCAAACTATCCATTTGAGCACCAATAATGAAGTCTTAGACTTTTTTACTTGAACTTGTGTTTTGCTTGGGATAAAATATTCTGAATTTGTTAATTTTCTTTCTTCTACAATGCTACCCAAAATAAGATTATACTCTTGCCACTAATTCGATGTGCTGTGCAGATAACAATATGCAACGAAACAACTTTTGTGCCAACAAGTTTAAACGGTATAAACATCTATGTTTCAGTCATTTTATTGAGAACACATAAGTTTCATTGAATGCAAGCATTAAAAAAGTGATTCATGTCATCTGAATATCACTGCATGAGTTCTCAAACATTACTATTTGTATAAAAGTCAATTTGCTAAAAACTTGTATTTATTTCACCGTATAACATCCTAATTTTTAATCAGTTCTCCCAAAATAAGATGATGCACAGTTCGTTATCACCTATGCACCTTATGTAGGTCGGTATTTAAGGTTGACTCAGGCAAGTGTCAGGTTGTGGAAGAAGTGGAAAGTCTCTATAAGGTAAGCAAAAGTTTGGTCTGACCACCAGAACTGCACCAAAATTCATTGAATTGAGTGGAGATGGAGGTTGTCTAAGTTCAAATACATTTTGCACTCCATCACGACTTTCTTCCCTGAGCTTGCTCAACATCTGGCTCACAATGACAGGATTCTGGTCATACAAGTTTCTCGTTTCTGAGGGATCATCTACAGCAGAAAATATAATTTTTGCGTAATAATTATAATAATTAATTTTCTCATCAGCAGACAAATATGCTAAACGTTCCAATAAATCAATCAATTTACCTTTGATGTTAAACAGACAACGAGCTATTCTGCGTCCTCGTGCATCAGTTCTATAGCAGGAGTCTCCTGTAATTCTTTGTAGTCCAGGAAGCTCTTGTGGTCTTGGCCACTCTGAAACACCAGGCGGTGTGACAAACTGCTCGGGTTGTACACCATAGATTAGTTTCCAATCCCTCCATCTGTGAAGTAAATGAACGTAACGTATATTTTCACAAAATAAATCGGAATGAAAGCCTGCTACAAATTTTAGTATGAAACCACTGAACATTATTCGAGCAAGTTTGTTTTTTAGATTTCCCTGTGTTTTATGTTTCCATAAATTAAAGGATTGAATTGCTCATCATCTCACCTGATGGCTCCATCTTGGGTGCTGCACTCAGGTTCTTCAGTAACTGTAACGTCGTATTTGGTGAGACCAACAAGCATTTGTTCTCTAACTTTGTACCTATCACTGCTTTTGTATTTTTTCTTCAGGTTTGACATCTGATTGTGTCCATCAATCTTTAAACACTCTGAAATATAAATATACATTCCAACATAACATGTCAGGAACAGGCAAAAAGTAATAATATTTAGGCCGTTTCAAACCAAATAAAAATTCTTAACCAAATTTTTAAAAGAACTTTTTTAGGTTAGAGCAAGCAAGGGCAAGAATTAATTTAATCACGTTTTTAGCTCTTTGGTTTCACTTGTCAACAAAGTTGCTTCACTTTGAGTCAATGTTCAAACATAAAGAATGCTTAGATTCGTTAAAGTTTCGTTGTTTTCATACTAAGATAAGAAGCTTGCACAATTACAGAAACTGCACAAACTATGGGTAAGAAAGCACATATCTTATAATTGCTGAATTTTGCTACTCTTTTAATTAATTATTCTTAATTTTCTAGCTCGGCATTAACTTCCAAACGTGGAAAATAAACTGAAAAATTTCTAAGTACTGTAAAAGTATATCACTCAGCAATTGACTTACCCTTAACAAAAAACATGTTGTGGAACTATTCAATCCACCATATTTGCTATCAAATTTTGAGTTCAACAAAAATCAACAAAGAAAAATACTTGATGTAATCTCGTCATTAATTAGTACCTTTAGCAGCTTTTAGGGGTTCTCCTGCTAATGACAGAAAGGTGGGCAGCCAATCGGAGATGTGCATGAGAAAGTTCCTCTTTGTTCCTCTGGTGTTTTTACCAAGTCTTGCATCATAATATATGGTTGGAACTTTAACTCCCCCTTCATAAAAGGAGAATTTTCCGTTTCTTAGAGGGTAGTTGTTGGCAAATGCTTCAGCGCCAGGAAAAGGATTTGGAAGAGCTGTCCCACCATTCTGTAGTTTATAAAACATTGTTCTCTTAATATTTCTGGCAATCCATAAACAAAAGTTGTTCAACTATGTTCAACTCCATTCTCAGCATGTATATCATCATAAAACTGAACCAATTTTATCTTCTTTTTTTTTTCAAATTAAGCGCTTTGTTAGTATTCACAGTATAACCTAGTTAGCAAAAACCTTGTATACAATGTCAGACAAGTTTAAAAAGAAACAGATTAGAATAACTTTAATCTCAACTTCAGTGTACATGATCTGGTAAAATAACAACAATATTCAAAGGTTCAGAGCATATAACACCCGATGGATAAGGAAAGGATAATATGTTGTCAATTATATTTTTTGTTAACCAAGTCTCAGCATAAATCAAAATGAAAAAAAATCCTTCAAAAGTCTGTCTCAGCTGGGTAAACGTTTATTTTTTATAAATTAATAGCCTGTAGTTCATGGCTGAAATGTTATTCATTATTTTTATTATTTTGTTTGTGAATATGGGGTGAATATATATATTCTATAATTTCATAAATTTTGCAATGGCAGGTTGTTTTAAAAAAAAATGTAAAATGCAGGTACAGTACCTACAGTAACCAAAGATGTTACGGCTCAACATGAGACATGGCCACCAATATTAAGGTTTCATTTGTCAAAACTGTGATTTCTCGGCCAATTTTTGTTGGAAGGATATTTTAATAGTTAATCAAGCACGTATGTTTCCACAAGTGTTAAAAAACACCTGACACTTTATTGCAGTTTGAACTGGCAGCATTACAATGTACTTGGGCAATGCACCATTTAGATTAGTGCAAGGTCAAGGTATAGGATTACATCCCTCACTGAAGAAACATATGATTGAACAAAGCACAGAGTTTGGAAGTGGCAATTGATAGTGTTGGTTATGCTGTTGAATAAAGTTCTACATAGTAAAGCTATGTTCACACTTTACATGTTCGATTCTTGGCAATGCAATTATCAGGCAAAATAGGGAGTTGCTCTCCTGATTATTTCCAGGAGTTTACACTTGCGATTTGTGTGCCCGATATCGCATGGCCTAGACAGTAGTCAAGACTGCGCATTTTATTGAAAACTGCATAGTTTCAAACTATTATTATTAATAATAATAATAATGTAAAGTAGCTCATCTTATATTACCAGAGATATCAATAGATTATAGCGTTTTTTTCACTAATCAATAATGAGAAATAAATTGCAAGCAATAAATAATTATTAGGATATTTGCTTATAATTATAATATTATAATAAATGGTGATAATAATTTTTTTCAATACAATAATATGTTATAATCATGGAGCTTGTAACCGTTTTTATATTACTGATATTGATTAGAATGCTCACTCAAATATTTTACAAGGCTTGCAATTGATCAGGGAAATATTAAAAACAAAGTTCCAAATATACAAAAAATATTTTAAAATTGGGTTAAATAGCTTTCAAGTAGCTGGAAGTTTCTTGAAAAGTATTAAATTCAAAAGCTGTGATCCGGATGCTGATTGGCTAGACAGGCCGATAATCGTGCAAAGCTCCATCACTGCCCAATGAAGAAAAATCTGCCACCAATTGTGAAACAGTTAACATGTGCACTGCTCACACTTGCGAGCCAATTTTAGGCTCCACCCACTCCCACGCGTATTGCATAGGGTGAACGCAGCTTACGTGAGATGACACATTATATCTAGATGGTGAAACAACTAATGTGGCAATGTTGATGCAAAAACTCAAATTCGAACCCCTGTCAGGTGTGTGGTGTTTTATCTACAGTTGTGGAAACACTCATTACTGATCGACTATGAATTTTTTCCGCAACTAACTAAAATTTAGCAGAACAAATTGCAGCAACTAAATCCATCACTTAATGAATCTTCAGCCAAGATCCTAAGTCTCAATGGATGAAACAAACATGTCAAAAGAAATTGATTTTTAATGTGCATAAGCTCAATATAAAAACCTTTGACACCAAATTTTCACTCACATCAGATGTAAAAACTATTACAGAGTTCTTTAACATATTCTTTGACCGTAAAGTTTCCAAAGTAGCACCAACTATGTCATCTAGAGCTGAAACCAATCCTGTAATGAAATGATGAAAGATATATATGAGGTCAAAACAAAATTAAAGCAACAAACAGCATACTATTGATATGATTTGAGTGATGTAACCTTGCTTATTGAAAGGAAATGAACCTACCAAGGTAATCTCTTCGCTTTTTTGAGTTAGGATCTGCTGCAGAAAGGAAGTTGTGTACTCTGAACATTTCATTCGTTACCTAAAACAGCAATGGTAAATTAGATCATCTCTGTTTAATGTGCTTCGTTGGGTTCTAGTTGATGTAGTTAACCCCTTGTAAAGCCATGGCTACACACACCTAAATTTTCTAGTGATGCGGGTCTTTTGTGCCCAGTTTGCTACTTTTTGTTCAAAAAACAACTACTGGAAGCTTAGATCAACATGTTGGTCTACAGAGGCTGTGGCTTTGGTGATTGGACCATTGTGATCAGATAATCACTTTTGATTGGTTAATCTTACCATAGAACTATCTATTTTTTATTTCCCATGGACCCGCGGTCAAATCTTTTAGCTCAATCAAATTACTTTTAACGATTATTACGAACATTAAAATAATTATTATTATAAATGAATAAGCACAACATTTGAATAATTATTATAGCTTATAGTTATGATAGTTATTATATTGTTATCTTATGACACCCTCCTGTTTGTTTCACTGTAAAACCATTTACATAAGCGTTGTGTTGATGTGAAGCGTTCCCACAGAGCTAGTAGCCTACTAAAATTTGACAAACTGTAGTTAGGTGCATGTAGCCAAGGCTTAACTTTTTTGGCTGTTAAAAGAATGACCATGACTGCGATAACTCATGATTTTTCAGAGACTCTCCGGGGATTTACGGAAAATTTTTACTCGCCTATCCGAACTGCTGACTTTCACAAGAAGTTGGGAAACTTTTTAGTTTCTTTCCGCAAATTTTCACTCCTGTTTTCTATTGAGCAAAGGCTAAACATTTAGATAGCCCAGAGTGCATTTTGTTGTCACGCCATCTTCGTTATACATTGTTTTACTTTAGTTTCCATCGCATTATCTGTAAAACCTTTGATTCTTTACTATGTGTTTACTTCACTGCCCAACTTCAAACCTAAACAGCAAATTTTGTCTATGCCCTCAAACCCACTTGCTGCCATAGGAAACGACTGGTTCAAATGTCTCCCTTTTAATACAAGCAAGCATGACAGGTTTGTTGATGGCTCTGTTGAAGATAAAAAAAGGCTGTAGCACTTGCATGATGCTGTGTATAATATAGAAAATGAAATCAAACTATGGAGTATTGTTATTTTGCATCTATATGCAGCAAATAGAGTGAGTGTAAGATTACTAACAACCAAATTTTTTTTTCTGAGAAGTGGTTGAGAGTAAAAATTACAACATCTTTCCTCTTCCCCTCCCGTATAACACCTAAATATGATACCATAATTTTTTACGTCGGCGAAGAACTTCTTCTTATTTAAACTTAGCCATTACAGGAAGAGCTATGTTTGCTGAAGAACAGACAATAAAAATAATAAGTGCAGCAACAAATTTAATAAAAACGCAATCATATTATATGGAACTCGTGGGTCAACAAAAGAGGTGTATTCGCGACCTGGATCGATGAACATCTGCTATTAGTCAAATTTGGGATCCACATCAATTGGCGGCAAACGCATCGATTCAGGCATTTAATTTTTATTATATAATGATAAGAAATAATATCCACTGATCCGGATCAGACGTGAAGGCATAAACTTCCAATGTGCATTGTAGTGAGCATAACTGTTTTCACATGTGTAAACAATTCATCAGCGACGGTTATTGTGTCGTTGATTCCTCATTGATACAATTAGCATGAGGCATCGGTAAGTAGCAGATAGTGGTAGCGAGTCAAAGAATAAACAGCTTTACACTTGTCCGGTTGACAATGTTTATTTCAAAACAATTCATTCTTGATTAATTATAACATTTATCTTTATTGTTTTAACAAAATAGCTCCGTGTTTCATTATTGTGATCAATCTTTTTCCAATATATCAATATTGTTCATGTAAATCATAATAATTAATAATAATAAACAGCATATACAATAATTAATGATATAAAACAATAAAATGATGATAAATTATGCCAAGAATGAACTGCTTTGAATCAAACGTCACCCACGTGAGTAAATATTAATTTTTATGTTATGGATCAGTAGTGTTCGTGACCTATGAGTGCGCCTCGCAAATTAATACTTTGTTGGTTGCAGGGATGGTATCCTACGATCCATTAAAAATATTGCTACCGACCCATTCGCATTAAATAAATCGCGAAAAATATTATTTATTAAATTCATTGTACGGATCGATCTAGGTCCCGAATATACCTAAGGTATCTCACTCAACAAAAACTATAATCAACGAACATGTATTTATAATTTTCCTAGGTCTGAAATAAAACTGAACACTAAAATTATCACGAGCCAGTATAATTTGTTTATGTCAATAGATCGGTTTTATATTCTAAAAAGCGCGATGAGAAGATTAATATCAATCATAATATGCTAAATAAAAGAATTGACTCAAAAGACTGTCTTAGTTTATAAGGATGCTATTTTATTTTCTCTCTATTATTCAGAAATTGGGAGTTATCTTCTTTATAACTTACGAACAGCTATTATTTTTTGTATTTCCATCAACAATTGTTATATTGACCTAATATTAACAGCAATGGAAGTCCTTAACAAAATCTTGAAATAATTTTAATTATGATGAAAGTTGAGTGAATATTTTGCTTCAAGGAAGGCGTGCTCTATTGACCTGCTACACAACATACCTCCAGCGGAGTATGGGGTGCTGTCGGAGATACCACCATAAACAGAGGCCGTGAGGTATCATGAGCCTGTATGACATTTCTAACATCAGCTTCATCTTGAATCTATAAGTACAGCAACCGAGTGAAGGAAAAATGATAATGATCCAGACAGTAATTTAGAGTGAAAAAAAACTTACAGAAGCGTGAATACCGCGTCCTGCAACAGATGGCTGGTCATTGACGTAACGTGTCATCAATCCTTCATGAACTGCAAGAAAAATATACTGGGTTATATAATCTTCACAGAAACACAAAACTGAAATGTTTGAATTATTGCATCTTCAATGACTCGCGTTAGGTATTATACAAACATGACAATTGGTAACTACTTGGGCAATACTGTAAATATTTCTACTGCTGCATAGATTTTGCGCAAATGAACTTTGCTTTCCAACACCTGTACGCAAGCCCACAAGTAGCAAACAACTATACTTACTCCAATCAAAGTAGCCGGCATCTCCACTGGTGATGCCTCTGTATCCATCAAAACCTCTGCTGGTTGGTAGACATTGGCGATTACATGTGCCTAAATGCCACCTAAAACATAACATAGCACAGGACTGTACAATATATTTTAAAAAACTTTCAGGTTTTGAGTTGTCTGAACATCACAGAAGAAAGACTAGATCACAAAAAACATTTCCAACATTGCATTAAAGTCTGACGAGCAAAGTTGGTAATCAGTTTAAATTACACAACTTCTGCTGCATAAGCACATCTTTGTGACAACTTAAATAACAATTAATACTTTACTAAAGAACATTTTATCAACAGTTGAAAAAATTTTGAAGCTTGCTGATCAGAAAATTTATGCTAAGCATAAAAACAAAATTAATTAGCAAATCAAACCCTATGAAGGTTGGCATATTACTCACTCACATGCTGTAATGTCTTAACAAAACCTCATAAAGATTAAAAAATACCTGCGTAACCCACCATATTATATAATACTTACTTTCCAACATACTGAGTTGCATATCCTCTTTCTCTTAAATACTCTGGCAAGATTTTGTGTTCAACGGGAAGACAATTCTTCGCTCCACCATTAATAACAAGTTGCTGTAGTATACAGTTAAAAGTATTAACTTTTTGTACTGCTCCAATATGTACTGTTATGATGTTTGAAAAGTTTGTAACATAAAAACAAAGTTACGACCAAAGTTTTAAAAGTTTTGAGAGTAAAATAACAATATAACAGCACTAGAAATGCATGTTTACCTGGAGTCCATTATTTGATGGATATAACCCAGTCATTAGAGAAGACCTTGACCTATATTTACAATATATATAAAACATAAGTAATTGTAGAATGTGCTCAAGGATATGTAATAATCAGATTATAGTTGACTGACTGTAACTTACGGAGAACAGGTAGGTTGTACATAGTGTTGAGTGAGTTCTATTCCCAAATTTGCCAGTTTGTCTATATTTGGTGTTCTTACTTTGGAATTGTGAAATCCAACATCGTTCCAACCTGTAGGAGCACAATGTTTTTATTTGTATGCACTTTTTCTTTAACTCATCTTGGTGAGATAAACATCACGCTAACCAGTCCAATACTATGACCTGCAGCTTGATGCGATATCAAGTAATCATTACAAATTGGAAAAAACTGATAGTAATAATGTGAAGCTTTATCAACTAAGTGAACCTAGCGAATTAGCTTCACGCAAAATAACATGTAGCATTAAGATGAGAGAAAGAGTTGTAGCGGTACTATACCAGGCCAAAGTTCCAAAGACCTAGAGGATTGACCTCAGCTTGCTAACACAAAAAGATTAAACGCACTTATTAGCAAAGCTGTCTGGGATGGAGCTCAATTCCCACCCATATGGTGCTTACGATCGGTCACCAGTCACGCTACGATCGCTCAAGTGTGAACCATAAATCAAGGATTACTGCATGGTATGGTAACCTAGCGTCTGCCAACGTATGTTAAAATCTTCGACTTTTATGCAATGCATGCAGTTTCCACCTGATTGGAACCCAATTTGCTGTTATATTGAGCCTACTTGGTGCAAAAATTTCACACTTGTATTTTACACTCACCACGGTGTTATGATGCTTTGCAATGCTTTACTAGGTTTTACTACCTGTTCATTACATTTTCACGAACTTATCAATGGGTTATAATTGCTTTTCATAATGATACAGTTTTATCTTTATTGTGAATCTCACCTAAATATCATTATCTACCACTTAACTGAAGTTATAAGCCAGTAAGTATAAATCAAAAATGCGATGCATATATTTCGTTACTATTCATTATAACATGTTAGTAAATCAGTGTTATTTATTTATTACGGTTGTTACTTGCCAACTCGCAGCGTTAATTATTCTATATTATGTTTGCAATTTTTGGTGTTGACGATTTATAGTAAAAAATATCACAATGCAATTTCTCGGTGACGCTTTTTGCTGAAGATAACTTCTTAACAATGCGTTTTCTGTTTATATTTTCCAGTTTTACAAATAATGTTTGTTGCGAAAGTTTGCAAAACCCCAATTTTTTTACAAATATATGTCATTAATCTCATTATTGGGCAGGCAGCATCAGAATAATACTTTGGTTATGGGTTTTACTTAATACGGAGATTAGCTGTGATTTTCTGAATTATTTTTATGAAGATGATACTAAAAAAAGTTGCGTGGTATAAGTATTTCTGTGAGAATTTTACATCACCGAACAATATTAAATCGAGTTTTTCTGGTATACAAATATTTTGTGTAAGAAAGCAGTTTATAGCAAGCTCAACCCGAGGTGGCCTTGCAGCTAGCCAGCAGATCAACTTCTGCATAAGAGTATTTTAACTAACCACAATGTAACTTCAAGAGTACTTTGACGTGAGTGCTTGCTAAAGGAACCGAAGCTTCACTAGAAATAAGTTGGCAACCTTCTCAGATAATGAATGAAGAGGACAAAACAGACAGAAACTTCTAAGTTCAAATAGAAATCTGACTCTAACTTATCATTTTAAGAAAACTAACGTAACAAAATGAGTTTAGTTTCAACCTTTAATAAATACATTAGATTCCCTTATTTTTGATTTTATACCAGTTTTTTTGGAGAATCATTGAAAACAAAACAAATATAATTAAAAAACTTTGTAATAATTTTTGTACTTCCATAATAATGAGAAATAAAGAAAAAATGGATCTAAATTAGTTTGTATCATCGAGTTCGTACGGCAACATATTTTCATGAATAATAAAAACCATTTTTAACTCATTAATTATGGTAGTTGCATATTTTTGGGGTTGATTTAAGCAACATACCAGTAAAAATGTAGAGCAAAAGCATACTAACACCTACTCACATCTGATTTGTTGGATAATTCGTTTACGGTTTTGCATTATCTTCATGCTCAAAGATTAATGAATTCAGAAGGATGGATTGCTATCAGTTGGTATTATCTCGTTTCATGTTTTTTTGGAATCGCTAAAATGCATTTTTCAGTTTTTACTTTAAGATGATGTTCAACTGAATTAGCCGCATTTGTTACGTTAAGCTCATCACAGGAATGTCATAAGCTGTTAAAACATGTCAGACAACACATAGCTAATTTTACATACAGAAGTTATTTCATCAGATGTGATAACATGAAACTCTTTGAGGCGTTTTATAAAGCACTAAAACAATTGAAATATGTTTTTTCATTATGTTTGCTGGTTAACTATTGGCTAGACAACCAATTTTATAAATTGCAAGAGTATAATTACTAATGCGATTGTGATAGGCAATTCTCTAAGACTTCATGTACTCAGCAACATAACTTGCATGAAGCTGATATAAAATCATATGGTTTGTGTCGTTACACCATCTTTAAATTACTAAGACAACAGTTTTTGTCAAAAAAATATGTAGTCATGTAGAGCTAGTCATTAAAAAAGAAATCTCTCACAAAACTGCTTTTAACTTGTCAAGTTCCAGACTAACACTTTTGTTAGCCACCATTCCATGATAAGCAATTGTGTGTTTAAGAATTGGCTGAAAATCTATCAATTCCACTACTAAGCCTTTGTACTTTTAGACAACTTTCAGCTAAACAAAATATGCTTTCACGTTTTTCTGCAACAAGTTTGCTTGCAAGCCATTTGCTGATTATAACCATGCTTTGGACAAAGAAGACATGTTTTTACATAGATGAGCAAGTTCCAATGGTGGTACATGTTAGCCAATGCCTACCTAGTCTTACAATTAGAAGTTATTTTATCAAAAAGATACTATCAGATTCTTTAAGGTGAGCTTCCAAGTACTAAAAAAAGTTGAACTATATTAATTAGTTATGCTTGCTGATTAATTATTGGCTATAAAAATCTATTTTTAACTTTCTAGTCAACACTGCAAGGGTACCTATACCAATGTGATTGTCATACTGAGTTTTCTGACAGTTAATCTGCTCATTAACATAAATTGCGGTGAACTGATTCTAAAATGAAGTAAAATCATGTGGTTTTTGTGATTACATCATTTTAAATAAAAATCACAAGAGTTTCTGTCAAAACGATATAAAGTGGTGCAGAGCCGATCACTGACAAAAAAAGAGATTAAGTAAAATAAATGCTTTTATTCAAGAAAATGTTAAAAACCTTATTTTTTTCAATTTTATGACAAATCAATATGCATTTCAAAATTGGCGAAAGTTTATCAGCTCAAGCTTCTGTGCTTATGGACAGTTCACAACTACACAGGCGCTGCTTTCACAGATTTTTTTGCAAAAAAGTTTGCTTGCAGATTATTAGCTGACTACAATGACTCTCTGGTTAGAACAAGTATGCACTTGTACACAGATGAATAGGTTCAAATGGTGGTACTGCCCAGCTTAAACTCTTAAATGTAGTAACTAATAGTCACTGGTATAACATAAATCAAGGTATTAACTATTCACCTCAGTCAAACTAACTTGCAAGCACCCAGTAACTTTCAAACATTTAGGGCTAAATTTTCAGTGTTGGGATTTATTGGTCCTGACAACTTTACCAAATCTTTAAAAAAACCTCAAGGGTTCCTATTTACAATTTTTGTGTCACTTCCCGTATACTTTTTAAATTTTAAAACAATTAAAATTTTATGTTTCTTTAACTAGCAATTAACATTTTTCGTTATTAAAAATTCATATCTAACTAAATTTACTAAAGAGAGCCGATTACAGATAGTTACAGATAAGTTTAATATAATTTAAATGATAAATTTTATCTAGTGACAACAAAATGAGGGATCCAAAGATGGTACAACGATACTGAAATCACTAGCTTTGCTCTAATTGCTTGAAAGCTTTAGAAGCTAAACAAAAGTCATCTTTAAACCTTGTTCACTGCATCAAAGCCAAACCACTGACTTGAGAGTGACTTGCTTCTTATTATAGATAAACTGGGTGGTACCAACCATGGTACAGCTCTTAACAAAGCTCATAAACTTAACAAATTATGGTTAAAAATCGTGTAATATTCAAACACCAGCTTGAGCATAAGTAAGGGGATTAACTACTTAATCCACCAATTGAGGTCAAAAAGATTCTTGAAATGACCATCCCTATGTGGATTTTGATACGCTGAAGTAAATCCGGTGGTGTTGGGATAACATCTATCGGTCCTGAAACTTTCTGGAAACTCTTGAAGAAATGCTGAGAATTTCCTTTTTAGCATTTGTGTTACTACTTACTATGTTCGGTTTGAAACTTCACAGCTAATAAATTTTTACATTTACTGAACTATTAATTAATATTTTTTAGTTATTATTAAACAATTAAATTAAATTAAGTTTACATGAGAGTTAATTAGAGATATTTAGGGAATTTTAAAGATTTCTCAGGACTTCATGACCGATAGATGTCACCCAAGCACTAATCCAATTTGTTTAAAAAAAAACTAAAAATAACTTTACTTTCAAAAACTGAGTGCTGGGATGACATCTATTGGTTTGCAAGTCCTGAGAAACCTGTAAGTTTAACTAATTAATTATCTTTAATTAACGTTCACGTAAAGTTAATTAAATTTAGTTGTTAGTGATACCGAAAAAATTTTAATTAACAAATAAATAAACATAAAATTTCAATTGTTTTAAAATTTTAAAATGAACTTGGTAAGTAATAACACAAACGCTAAATAGGAAGTCCTCAGCATTTCTTCAAGAGTTTCCAGGAAACTTCAGGACAGATCGATGTCATCCCAACACGAGAAATTGAAGAAGATGATGAGTTCATGAATTTAAGAAACTGGTTTAAATTTTTGCTTCTTTAACTGCTAGCTAATAATTGCTTCTTAAAGAATGCAGTTGACTCATTAATTGAACATTCAACGACAATGATAAAATACAACAAACAAAATAATGCAACAGAAATTGTTAGGAAAAAGCTTTAACATGCTAGTAACGGAAAAAAATGAATAAGCTCACCAGTTACAAGGGTATATTACACCTCTTTTAATGAGTGTATTATAGATAAATAAAAGCACATAGTGGTGGGAAGATTAAAATGTAAGAATCAACACCCAGCTGGTGCGTTGGCACTAGCAAAAATCACTTGTTTTATTGTATACAAAGATCAACACTACCAGGGGATTATCAGGAATTAGTAAAAAATAAGATGCCAATAAACTGAGATAAAGATAAGGCAGTACAAGATTAGTGCCAAGCTCTAAAGGACAACTGTTGGTTTTACAAAGTTTTTTTGGTTTCAACATAGGCTTGGTTGTAGAAATCTAAAAATTACAAATATCCTGGTTAGTTGACAGCCAATAGCTGCGAAAATAACATTTACACTACACTACATCATGTCAGAGTTGGAGACAAAACAAAACCTTCGGTGCTGGGGTGACATCTATCGATTTTGAACTCTTGGGAAACCTTTAAGATTTCTTAATTATTGTTATTGACTCTCACATAAACTTAATTAAATTTCAATTGTTTAATAATAACAAGAAATGTAGATTAGTAGTTAAACAAACATAAAATTTTAATATTTTTAAAATGACTATTGTAAGTAGTAACACAAGTTTTATAAGTCAAATTCTCAAGACTTCTTCAAGATTTCCAAAATACCTTTAGTACCGATGGGTGCCATCCCAACACCCACATTTCAGTTTGGATGAAAAGTTTTATAACCAAAGATGAATATTTTTTCAAAACTTGGCAATTATTCTTTATAGCTCTGGTTTTATTTTTATTTATTCATTAGCGTCATTGATCTTAATACCCAATCTATAAATTTTGTGTGAATAATACAAGTCAGAAAACAACAACCCGAAAACAGTATGCACCTATGTGAGTTGAGTAAAATCCCCACAGCCTGCAGCAAAGAGTACTATTCCCCTCCCGAACAAAGTGAATAAAACAAAATAAATATTTTTTCAAAAAAAATAACTCCAAATCTGTTTGGAAGGAATTTCTGCTAAAAGTAGTTGCATACACAGTGATGATAAGATCTAAGTGTTTCCAGTGAGAAAATAAAAAGTAAGTTGCAGAAAATTTTATCGCTATATCAACATAACCAAGTATTCCGGACATACAAATATTGTATGACAACTCTGCTTTGGGGCATTACTATACAGACGAAAAATAAAAAAATTGATATTTGCCATATTATAAGCAAGGCTGGGTATATGCTTTATAGCACAATCGCAGTCTGAGAGCTGTTTTTGGAACTAATTGGCTACTGGAAGGATTGCTAAAATTGTCTGGCTAAGGTGATAAAAGTAAACTGATAATCAAGAATTCCAAACACTATTTATGATAATTCAAAAAAGGCCCGTGAGTTTCAAGTATGTAATTTTAGTTTGCTATATTGGTTTCATCAGAACAATCGGGACAATTTCCATGTACCTTTTGCCAGGACAGCTGCGTTGTTTGAACATATTGGAACCATTTTGATTTACAATTAAAAAAAACACCACTGTTGCAATAGTAGCTGCTAGCAATTTGCGGTTTTGTTCAACATTCGCACAAATGAACCAAAATTTAAATCCTGGTGGAGCAGTTGTGACTTTTTTAAAAATCTTTTAATTTTAAGTTATTAAAACTGTTATTTGAGATTAATCTGCTTATGTAATAGTTACCTAGATCATCAGCCATGATAAAGATAATGTTTGGTGGTGAGCTGGGTTTGTTTCCACCTCTGTTTCCACCTCTGTTGCCACCTCTGTTGCCACCTCTGTTGCTACCGCTGTTGCCACCTCTGCTGGCAGTTCTTCCACCTCCTCTACCTCCACCTCCTCCGCCATTTCTTTGTTGTGCCTCTGTTGGTTCCATAGACAGAAGGAAAGCTACAGTTGCTAGAGCAAAACATGCTACAGCGAGCTTACCCATGTTTCCTGCACCAACTCTCCACAACCACTGCACTGTGGACTGAGTGCAGATGAACTGTTCTTGAAATGTCACAGGTTATGCCTGATTGCTCACAGATTTGGTAGATTATCAATGGTTTTCCATGCTAAAGTTTATTTCTATTTATAACTCAGGCTATCAGTTTATGACTAGGTTTGTCTTGTGTCTTAGCTGATAAAGCAAGTTTTAAGCAATGATCATTTTCAGTAGGTGTTCTGTAAAAAACTTTACCAAAAAACTCCATACAGACATAATTTAGAATCTATTTTAGCCACTCAAAGTAAATAATATTTGATTTCTTTCACCATAACCAAACTATTTATGTATAAAACAGCTAAGGAACTTTTGAGGTTTCTGTCAGAGTAAACCACTCCATTTTTGTATCAGTTCTTTTCTACTTCCCCAACTATTCTCTGCCAATCTCAGATCAACTTCTGTCTAAATCAACTTTAGGCCTTAACCTGAATAGATCAATTTTTGTTTAAGAAGGTTTTTACTGAGATCGGTGTAGAGGCCTTCAAGAAATAACGGAGTAAACATGCTGACCACAAATTTTTTAGCATTTTTGATATTGAGCATATTTCCTGGCTGCTGAGGCAACCTCTTCTCTTACTATTGGCCAAGCATTTAGAGAGATTTCCTTTTTTGGAAGACATCGTTATCCATGCCAGTAGTAAAATGATCGTAAACGTTGCTAGCCATAATTTATTGGAAGCTTATAGTGTGAATGATCTGACATCTTTGCAGCAAAGTGTTTCATACAGCAAATTAAGCTCTCGAATATACCTTAACACCGTTAGAAAGCTTATAATAGCTTTGAATAGAAATATTTTTTAACAGCTTTGGCCACATTCAAGAACAAAGTTAATGTTTACACTGTTGTTGTTGTTGTTGTTGTTGTTGTTGTTGTTGTTGTTGTTGTTGCTGGTTATCACTTTTGGATAACCTGTGATGTTTTGATTTAACATGTACAACAAACAAAAACAAAGAGAAAAATAATTGAGAACATCTGCATAAGATTGTTCCAGACTCTACACTGACAGATTAATCAACTTGTTGAGTGTGCTCTCTCCAATATATTTCTAAAATCTGTGGTGAAAGTTTACGCTACTTTGTGTAGGGATAAAACCCTAGATGATAGGTTCTAATTGGTAGATTAAGCTTTTGGAAACTGTGAGGATGGCAAAGATGGAGAAAATTGTACCATAGGTTCTAGAAGATTGGTTTCTGTGGTGAACTTGGTTGGATAATGGTGACTTTGTTGTAAAGGATACAATATCTACAAAAAAGCTAGCAAGCAAGTGACACACATGTTATCATTGAGGTGACTCTGGCTAATGATTTTTGCCAGAAAAACCTCCCAAAGTGTTGACATAGATTGTCACCGCCACAGAAGAAGAAGTAAATACTGCAGCCTTCCATACTGGCTCTGCAGTGACCTTTCCCGGCCCTACAGAGTGACCCTTACTGACCCTGCAGTGACTTTTACTAGGCCTGCAGTAACCCTTATTGGCCCTGCAATGCCATACCAGGTCAGTAGCTCAATGGCCTCCATATCTACAGTGACTGAAATAGCCTAAATCCCCTCAGGAGAACAGATGCAGGACCTACATTTACATGTCACCAACCATGGACCAGAGGCTCTGTAAGACTGAGAACTATACATGTAGACTCTTATCCTCGCCACTAGGCACCGTATATATCTAATTTTGAGCACTACTATGTGTATTGTTGTATCTGTATTGTTTTGATTGGTTCATTGTACTTCCTGTGATGTTTATTAGTTAAAACATGATGATGCAATCAACTTCCTGCCAACCAGCCTATAAAAGGTTGGGTCTATGTATGATCAATGCCACTTATCTACTAAGGCTACTGCTGTTAACTTCTCAAGGCGATTGCCTCCCTACAGCCTAGATATGTGGACAATAAATGTGTTTATTACTTAAACTCTGTACAGTTTGTCCGAGCCGAGGGCTCATCAGTTGTGAAGTTTTAAGCAACTTTTTTGTTTCACCCTGTAGGTTTGACCGACCCAGCGGTACCTCTTGGAGAGAGGTGTGGTTGGGCTGTGCCACCAACTGTGTGCTGTTGGCACATGCTAGTTAATAGACGGTAGTGGGAGTTCTACCAGCAAAATCTACTCCAGCTCCGAAGTAACAAAAACCAAGATTACTGCAAATTAAACTGGTAATAAAAGACTTAGTTTTACAGCCTTTTTAAGCCAAACGAGACACCGATCATAGTGACTCTAAAATCTGGCAACAGATTATGGACGGAAATAGAGTTGGTATGGCTGAGGTGGCTGAAAAATTAGAAAATTAAAATGATTTATACCATTTGGTGGGTACCAACTAAGTAACTATTATTTCATCAGATAGATTATAATCCATATCTGTGCTGGTTAACAGGTTCCTCTACATTTGTCAAACATCATCCTTAATGGTATTTATTAGAAGTCCAAAATGAATATTTTTTAACACCACCCAGAATTCTACTGCAGACATGTGGTGACTTGATGTGTCTGCTCTGACACTTAACCGGTAAAGAGATATTATCAAGTTAAAAGCGCGTGTCTGAAATGATGAATTGGTTCCCATTGATAGACATAATAATCCAAGCATGCCTATATTTCAATTTGAAAAATAATCAAACACAAGGAAGTGTCTAAACTTTTCTAGTGACAATAATATATACCAGCAATATCCCACACAATTGCATTGTCGAGTTGATAAATGAACACAAATGTTAATAATTGACCGCAAAAAAGTCGATAATTTGA
The DNA here is from genome assembly GCA_945261195.1 of Cryptosula pallasiana. NCBI lineage: Eukaryota > Metazoa > Bryozoa > Gymnolaemata > Cheilostomatida > Cryptosulidae > Cryptosula > Cryptosula pallasiana. The sequence goes on along the minus strand of OX183136.1, from coordinate 12,934,148 downwards.
CAGTTCTCATGTTTATGGTGATGTAATGGCCACAAACGAGTTATGGTTTTAAATGTATTGCAATAAAAGTAGAGAACTTGACGTAGAGAAACACTATTTATATTTTGCTATAAAAAAGTGCATTTTTGGCGTAAAAACGTTTTTATTTGTGAAAAATCATAAAAATAAATAGTATGTGATATGCTGTTTTTCGAAATGAATTAGAGTTTAACTTTATTTATATCATTATCTAACCTTGCAGTTGTACCCAGCTCCATGATACTAAACTTTTGAAATATCATAATACAAAACTTTTGAAAAAATAAATTGTCTCCAGTATCTACGCGGTTGCATTAGGCTATGGCCTGTTATGTAATATGATAACATATAAGACACAATAGGAAATAACCTGAGAGCTAGTTGATACCATGGTAGGTAAATTGTTGATTGATGAGAGCACATGGTGATTCCAGCCCATCAGTATTTGGCAGTGTCCCAAAATCCGCCTCTCACAACATAGAGCTTACATAATCATGCTTGCCTTAGTCCCTGGATGTGGTGTCGTTCTACATCGGTCTGGTACAGAAGATGAGTTCAAAGAAGTGTCCATCAATTCATTAATAGCTTTCCTACATGAATATATGCCTCCCTACCTGCAAGCATTACTTCTGCGAGCTCCAGAGCAGCTTTATTACTCCTATTCTGATGAGTGGTTGCCATAAGACACATTCGATGATGCACACAGTATTGCTGTAACCGTTATAATAGCTGGGTGACTCTTGTCAAACTTTGGAGCATATTTTCTTGTTTATAACATTACCTCATGGCGCTTATATGGGAGGCCGAGCTGTCCCCCCGATTCCACCTTTTGAAAATTTTATTTTCTAAAAAGTTGGCTATCGGCTTATTTATCTGCTCTATGATTACATGCATGTTCTTTGATGTTTTTGTTGTCTTTTTCGATCGCTTCATTTCTCAGTACTTTACACACCTGCCGTTTCTTCTTTTTAATTATCATGTTTTTTAGTTTTTATAAAAATGAGTCATGAGAAACTTGAAACGGTTTTGGTTAGGCTTTATGCATGCTATAAAAGCTTGTTTTGGTCAGTCATCATCCTGGTTTCTTAAGAAGAATCAGAAGTTAAAGCTCTCTTGTTTGCAAAATACTCATAATATGATGCGTACAAATGCACTCACTTTCATTATTTCATGTTGCCACAAATGTTTCCATTATTTGAGTGTGTACCAATATATTGGTGAAGTCCAAACTCCAGAACATCTGCCACTAAGCATCACCAACCTGAGCTGCGCCAACCAACAAACCAGTAAAAGTATAACTCAATCAAAATGTGATACAAATTATAAGAAGTTGCACTTATTTAAAATATTGGTTCTCCGAATTTCTTATGCCAATTGAAGCACATGGCAGGTTAGAATAGTCATCAAAAGTGATTGGATTATAGTTGTTAGCGTATTTAAAAAAACAAATTATGTCACCGTATTTTTTACTCAAACTTCCAATCAGTCAGGAGAACCCCAGGTCAACAAACAACAATCAGAAGCAAGATAGGTTAAACTGACATCTTTACATTTTGGAAGTTTTTCATTTATGCATGTAGCTAGTTACTTTTTGTGCTGTATTGAATGATTTATTAGCTATCAATCTGAAAGTTACACTTCAGTATTCCACATGTAATCGACATTTTTTTCTCAATAATCCGTGCTATGCTCCATGCCAAGAGATGTTTGGTGTGAAACAATCACAATGTTCCCATGAGTGATTTTACATCAACTTGGAAGCTGCATGCACCATGTATCCAGTGCTTATTGAAAATACTCAACAGATCCTCAGATCGACATGACGACTATTTGTACTTAATACGTGCTCACATAATTAGCATTAAGTCATGTCATAAATCAGGCTTAAATGCTTTTCATTCGCATACCCAAGGGCAACTCATACTTGTTGTCAAAACATCATGGGAACATAGTAGCTTACATCAAATGTATTCATAATAAACAACAGTAATTTTTCCAGTAAAAAATAGAGATGGGGCTTTTTTAATATTCACACAGTGCAGAGACTCTCGTGATTTAAAAAAAATGATGTTGTAACAAGTTTTAATTTTCCTGGAGCTGTTTCTTTTTAGTTAGCAAATTTTCTATATTCGGTTAATTCGCTATTCTGCATGCACTGACTGGCCTTCGTGTGATGGTGTTTTGTAATCAAAGTTAAAAATACTGAAGGATAATTATTATCACAAAAAGTAATTGTTAATTTAAAAATGACTTAAACTTAATGTGATTTTATTATAATGTAGGATAAAAATCTGCAGTGTAGACTTTTCATATCTGGAGTAAAGTTTTTGCAAGAACGATCATAGTCAATACTGAAATATTTGCTATGTTTTTTTGAGGAAACAAATTATAAGCACCAAATAATACAGCCCATCCTGCTGTTGGCAGGACCGTTTTGTATCCACAGCCTAATGCTTAGTAGGACACCCATCTGTTCAAGTGGATGGTCCTTTGAGCAGGAGTGCTATTGGGTGTGCTAAGCTGTGCTGATTAACAGGACCACCCGGGTTCTCTGACACTAGTATATGATTATCTCGCATAGCATATGAACTGCTTTTGTCATACTTAGTGACTAAAATGAAGACCTATTGGATCCTGTGTGTTTCTAATTATTCTTTTCTTGTAACTCTCTTTGTCTGGACAACACTTTGTAGTTGTATTCTTTTTGTAAGCACAACTCCTCATGAAAAACCAATAATGAAGCCGTGCATTTTAGTTCAAACTAAAACTGCCAATTCCTTGCATTGCCAGTTTACATCTAAAGTTTTTTTTAAACAAATTAATGGCTTTAGTAGAGACATAATACTCTGATGAACTTTCACTGCATCGCTGCTCATTTCATGGCATTTCATTAGTTGTCCATTTAGTTTATTATCAGACAGTATAGAGTTGTCTAATCTATGCACATGATCGCACAACTTCTTAGCAAAAATAGGAATCATCATAATGAAAAACACTGTATAGCTTGCATTCATACTTGTGTTATTCCAGGTTTTTCCACTCATGAAAGACTACCAACAACATTTTAGTAGGTGCAAATACTACATGTTAGTGTACAGAGCCACATTAGACAGGCAATCAAAGAATACACCAGTGATAGTGAGCCATCAATCTTTAGAAGAAGTCAACATTTTCATTCAGCTGCTGCTAATCATTTTTAGCAGCTACTTTGTTATGACGGAAATTACATAGAATACACTTTGAATACGCAACCACATCATCAATTGTTATAGACTGTGTTGAAGGTTGTGTAGCAACAAGTAAGCAAAAATAAAAAGATCAATTAACCACTGACTATAAACTGTCAAAAGTTAGAAATATTGTGAAACAGCAGAATGGAGGCTATATATGAGAGTCGAAAGGAAAAAAGACAAGTTGCAGTAAGAAGGTCGAGCCATTGGCGGAGAGATTTACTGAGCTTGTCTTCTGCTAGAATGGAATATTGCCGGGGTTTTGCAGAATCCAAACCATATCATTTGGGAAAAAACCTGCAAAAGACAAAGCAGCAATCAGTCTTTTATGAAAAAAAAACATTCATATTTTATAAAAAGATTATCACCAAATGAATTTTGAATGCTATACTGGATTGGAATTATGTTGTTATCGACTTATAATACGGAAAATGACAGAAAAAAATAGTATTTGCAATATTTGGCCAGACATCTGTCTGATTTTTGTGAGAGAGCAGAAAACTCATAAAAATCTACAGATGAACGTCGATTTCTGTCGGCGACTCATTTTTACTAAAGGGCAGATAACTTCAATAAGTGAATACAAAAAGCTGTTCTGGGAAGATGCATTTTTAACAGCAAAATTGTTGGATTCATCAAAAAAGGCTGATTATATTGCACTGAAATATCCTGTTAGACTGGTAGAGGAGTGTGCACTTCAACTGGTTTTTTACCAACTCACCCAACTCCACTTAAAAAAAATATCTCACATCGGTAGTTTTTTATTTCGGGCTAAAGGTATGTTTTAAATAGCATCAAAAAAGAATTCTTACCAAAAAATTGCACTCCGGTGCTTCCATCTATGTCATTTTACACATAAGCCTCCGGCTTTTTTGTGGAGAAATGAAAAATTGAACGACCAATACTTATTATTTGTAGCGGTGCACTCGAGTTACAAAAAAAATCGACAACGAATTTGGCTAGAGAATGTTTAGGGACAACAATTGAAAGAAGATAAGTTGCTAAAATTGCTCTTCTTTGAATGGAACATGCAAAAAATCGCACAATATAGTTCAAATAATTCTCAGGGGCAATAAATTTGTTCACATTCATTTTACAAGCTATAAGGTATTTTCGTTTCATTACTAAACTTCTATTTGTCAAAGTTTTTACGCACTTGTGAAAACCGTTTGTTAAAAACTTTGAAGTTTTGATTTGGCAAACTTTGATAACACCAACCTTTGAATGAACACGCAGAGTTGTCTACACCAAAAAGCTGATAACTACGCAGTATCAGTGAGTTGGCAGCTTCTTACGCCATGGTATTGTTAGGACAACTCATAAGCAGTTTCCATCAAAACGACACCAATATGAGGAAAATATTGTTTTTGATAGGGGAGTGTGGTCAGCAGAATTTTTACATTTCATATAATGCGACCTAAAATTAATTGCTAGCACAAGGAATGGTTTTTATGACATAAAATATACAGAGTTTCACAGACGCAGGCTTATACAACTTTCAAATTATCCATTTGAGCACCAATAATGAAGTCTTTTGACTTTTACTTGAACTCTTGTTTTGCTTGCGATATCATATTCTGGATTCTTTAATGTTCTTTCTTCTACAATGCTACCCAAAACAAGATTATACTCTTTCTACTAATTCGATGTGCTGTGCAGATAACAATGTGCAAAGAAACAACTTTGTGCCAACAAGTTTAAACGATATAAACATCTATGTTTCAGTCATTTTATTGAGAACACATAGGTTTTGTATAATGCAAACATTAAAAAGGTGATTCATGTCGTCTGAACATCACTGTATGAGTTCTCAAGCAATACTAATTAAATAAAAGTTATTTTACCAAAAAGTTGTATTTATTTCACCGTATAACATTTTACTTTTTTAATCAGTTCTCCCAAAATAAAATGATACACAGTTCGTTATCACCTATGCACCTTATGCAGGTATTTAAGGTTGACTCAGGCAAGTGTCAGGTTGTGGAAGAAGTGGAAAGTCTCTAGAAGGTAAGCAGAAGTCTGGTCTGACCACCAGAACTGCACCAAAATTCATTGAATTGAGTGGAGATGGAGGTTGTATACGTCCAAATACGTTTTGAACTCCATCACGACTTTCTTCCCTGAGCTTGCTCAACATTTGGCTCACAATGACAGGATTCTGGTCAAACAAGTTTCTTGTTTCTGAGGGATCATCTACAGCACAAAATATAATTTGCATAATAATCATAATAGTTAATTTTTTCATCAGCACACAAATATGCTAAACGTTCCAATAAATCAATCAATTTACCTTTGATGTTAAACAGACAACGAGCTACTCTGCGTCCTAGTGCATCAGTTCTATAGCAGGAGTCTCCTGTAATTCTTTGTAGTCCTGGAAGCTCTTGTGGTCTTGGCCACTCTGAAACACCAGACTGTATGACAAACTGCTCGGGTTGCACACCATAGATTAGTTTCCAATCCCTCCATCTGTGAAGTAAATAAACGTAAAGTATATTTTCACAAAATAAATTGGAATGAAAGCCTGCTACAAATTTTAGTATGAAACCACTGAACATTATTCGAGCAAGTTTGTTTTTTAGATTTCCCTGTGTTTTATGTTTCAATAAATTAAAGGATTGAATTGCTCATCATCTCACCTGATGGCTCCATCTTGGGTGCTGCACTCAGGTTCATCATTAGCTCTGGCGTCGTATTTGGTGAGACCAACAAGCATTTCTTCTCTAACCTTGTACCTATCACCGCTTTTGTATTTGTTCTTCAAGTTTGACAGCTGATTGTGTCCATCAATCTTTAAACACTCTGAAATATAAATATACATTCCAACATAACATGTCAGAAACAGGCAAAAAGTGATAATATTTAGGCCATTTCAAACCAAGTAAAAATTCTTAACCGAATTTTTAAAACAATTTTTTAGGTTGGAGCAAGCAAGAGCAAGAATTAATTTAATCACATTTTTAGCTCATTGGTTTCACTTGTCGGCAAAGTTGCTTCACTTTGAGTCACTTTCAAAATACAAATAATGTTTAGATGCGTTAAAGTTTCGTTGTTGGCATACTAAGATAAGAAGCTTGCTCAATTACAGAAACTGCACAAACTATGGGTAAGAAAGCACATATATTAAAGGTATATTCGCTACCTGGATCGATCCGTACAATAAATTTAATTAATAAAATTTTCGCGCAATTTATTTAATGCAACATTTTAAGTGGATCGCAAAATACCATCCCCACAAGCAAAAGAACAATAATTTGTGAGGCATACTCATAGGTCACGAACACTACCGATCCAGAACATAAAAATTAATATATACCCACGTGGGTGACGTTTCAAAGCAGTTCATTCTCGGCATCATTTATTATTATTTCATCAATATTTATTTTTAATTAATATATATGTTGTTTATTATTATTAGTTATTACGATTTCCATGTACAACATTGGTATAATGGAACATAACAATAATGAAACACAAAGCTATTTTGTTAAAACAATAAAGATAAATGTTATACATGATCAAGAATGAATTGCTTTGAAATAAACGTTGTCAACTGGACAAGTGTAAAGCTGTTTATTCCTTAACTCGCTACCACTATCTGCTACTTACCGATGCAGCATGCTAATAGTACCAGTAAGGAGTCAACGACACGACACAATAACCGTCGCTGATAAATTGCTTACACATATGAAAATAATTATGCTCGCTACAATGCGCACTGGGATTTTATGTCCTCACGTTTGATCCGGATATTGGTTCTCATTATTATCTAACAAAATTTAAAGCCCTGGATCGATGCGTTCGCTGCCCACTGATGTGGATAGAAAATATGACTAATAGCTGATGTTCATCGATCCAGGTCGCAAGTACACCTTATAATTGCTAAATTTTGCTACACTTTTATTTAACAATTCCATTTTTCTGGCTTGGCATTAATTTCGAAACGTGAAAAATAAACTGAAAACTTTCTAAGTACTGTAGAAGCATATCATCTCAGCAATTGATTTATCCATGACAAAAACAGACTGTGAAACTACTCAATCACCATATTTGCTTTCAAATTTTGAGTTCAACAAAAATCAACCAAGAAAAAAACTTGACGTAGTCTTGTTATTGATTAGTACCTTTAGCAGCTTTTAGGGGATCTCCTGCTAATGACAGAAATGTGGGCAGCCAATCAGAGATGTGCATGAGAAAGTTCCTCTTTGTTCCTCTGGTCTTTTTATCAAGTCTGGCATCGTAATATATAGTTGGCACTCTCACTCCCCCTTCATAAAAGGAGAATTTTCCGTTTCTTAGTGGGTAGTTGTTGGCAAAGGCTTCAAAGCCCGGAATGGGATTTGGAAGAGCTGTCCCACCATTCTGTAGTTTATAAACATTGCTTTCTTAACATTTCTGACAATCCATAAACAAGAGTGGTTCAGCTATGTTCAACTCCATTCTCAGCATGCATATTATCATAAAATTGAATCAATTTTACCTGTTTTTTTTTTTTTAAATTAAGTGCTCTGTTATTAATCACAGTATATCCTAGTTAGCTAAAACCTTGTATACAATGTCAGACAATTTTAAAAAGAAACAGATTAGAATAACTTTAATCTCAACTTCAGTGTATATGATCTGGTAAAATAACAACAATATTCAAAGGTTCAGAGCATATAACACCCGATGGATAAGGAAAGGATAATATGTTGTCAATTATATTTTTTGTTAACCAAGTCTCAGCATGAATCAAAATAAAAAAAAATTCTTCAAAAGTCTGTCTCAGCTGGTAAACGTTTATTTTTTATAAATTAATAGCCTGTAGTTCATGGCTGAAATGTTATTCATTATTTTTATTATTTTGTTTGTGAATATGGGGTGAATATATATATTCCATAATTTCATAAATTTTGCAATGGCAGGTTGTTTTAAAAAAACATGTGAAATGCAGGTACAGTACCTAAAGCTACCAAATATGTTGCGGCTAAACATGAGACATGGCCACCAACATTAAGTTTCATTTGTCAAAATTGAGACTTCTCGGCCAATTTTTGTTTAAAGGATGTTTTAATAGTTAATCAAGCACGCATGTTTCCACAAGTGTTAAAAAACACCTGACACTTTATTGCAGTTTGAACTCGTGGCATTACAATGTACTTGGGTAATGTACCATTTAGATTGATGCAAGGTCAAGGTATAGGATTACATCACTCACTAAAGAAACATATTATCGAACAAAGCGCAGAGCTTAGTAGTGGGAATTGATAGTGTTGGTCGTGTTATGCTGTTGAATCAATTTCTACATAGTAAAGCTACGTTCACACTATACAATTCTAGGCTATGCAATTATCGGGCAAAATCGGGAGTTGCTCTCTCGATTATTTCTAAGAGTTTACACTCGCGATTTTTTGTGCCCAATATTGCATGGCCAAGACAGTAGCCAAGACTGCGCATTTTATTGATAACTACATAGCTTCAGATTATTATTAATAATAATAATAGTAATAATACAATATAGCTCATTATCTTATATTCCCAGAGATATCAATAGATTATAGCGTTTTTTTCACTAATCAATAATGAGAAATAAATTGCAAACAATAAATAATTAGTAGAACATTTAATTATAATTATAATATTATAATAAGCGATGATAATATTTGTTTTTCAATATTATTATTTATTATAATCAGGGAGCTTGTATTTATTTTTATTATTTTGATATTGATTAGGGCACTCACTCAAATATTTTACTTATAAAACAAGGCTTGCAATTGATCAGGGAAATAATAAAAACAAAGTTCCAAATGTATAAAAAATATTCTAAAATTGGGTTAAATAATTTTCAAGTAGCTGAAAGTTTCTTAGAAAGTATTAAATTGAAAAGCTGCGATGCGGATGCTGATTGGCTATACAGGCTGATAATCGTACAGAGCTCCATCACTGCCCGTTGAAGAAAAATCTGCCACCAATTGTGAAATGATTAAGATGTGCACTGCTCACACTTGCGAGCCAATTTGAGGCTCCACCCACTCGTACGAGTATCGTATAGTGTGAACGCAGCTTACGTGAGATGACACATTATACCTAGATGGTGCAATAATTAATGTGGCAATGTTGATGCAAGAATTCAAATTCGAACCCCTGTTAGGTGTTTTATCTACAGTTGTGAGAACCCTCATTACTGATTGGCTATGAATTTTTTTGCAACCAATTAAACTTTAGCAGAACAAATTGCGGCAGCTAAACCCAACATTTAATGAATCTTCAGCCAAAATCCTTATTGGATAAGACAAATATGTCAAAAAAATTTGATTTTTAATGTGTACAAGCTCAATATAAAAACCTTTGACACCAAATTTTCCACTCACATCAGATGTAAATACTATTACAGAGTTCTGTAACATGTTCTTTGACCGTAAAGTTTCCAAAGTAGCACCAACTATGTCATCTAGAGCTGAAACCAATCCTGTAATGAAATAATGAAAGGTATATGTGAAACCAAAACAAAATTAAAGCAAAAAACAGCATACTAATGATATGCTTTGGGTGATGTAACCTTGGGTATTAAAAGGAAATGAACCTACCAAGGTAATCTCTTCGTTTTTTTGAGTTAGGATCTGCGGCAGAAAGGAAGTTGTGTACGTTAAACATTTCGTTCGTTACCTACAATGGCAATGGTAAATTAGATCATCTCTGTTTAATATGCTTTATTGGTTTCCAGTTGATGTGGTTAACCCCTTACAAAGTAATGGCTACACACCCCTACATTTTTTGTGATGTGTGTCATCACGTGTTTTTTGTGCCCAGTTTGCTACTTTTTGTTCAAAAAATAAAGTTTGGAAGCTTAGATCAACATGTTGGTCTACAGAGATGTTTCTTCTGCAGCTTATGCTTTGGTGATTGGACCATTGTGATCAGATAATCACTTTTGATTGGTTAACCTTACCAAAGAACTATCTATTTTCTATATAAATCTATTTCCCATAGACCCAACGTCAGCTCTTTTAGCTCATTCAAAAAGTGTAATCACTTTTAACAATCATTACGATGAATATAATAGTTATAAATGAATAAGTACAACATTTGATTAACTATTATAGCTTACAGCCATGATAGTTATTATATTGTTATCTTGTGACACCCTCTTTTTTCACTGTACAATCATTTACATAAGCGTTGTGTTGATGTGAAGTCTGTGTGTAGCCTTCTGAGCGTTCCCATAGAGCTCTCAGCCTATTAAGACTTGACAAATCGTAAGTGCGTGTTGCCAAGGCTTAACCTTTCTGGCGATTAAAAGAATCATCATGACTATCATAGCTCATAACTTTTCAGAGACGCTTCGAGGATTTATGTAAAATTTCACTCGCCTCGAAAAAAATGCTGACTTTAATGAAAGTTGGGAAATTTTTTAATTTCTTTTGGCAAATTTTCACTCCTATTTTCCATTGAGCAAAGACTAAACATTCAGATAGCCCTGAGTACATTTTGTTGTCACACCATCTCTGTACACATCGTTTTACTTTAGTCTCTATCATATTTTTTGTAAAACCTCAGATTTTTTACTGTGTATTTACTTCACTTCCCAACTTCAAACCTATACACTGAAATTTCGTCTATGCGCTCAAGCCCACTTGCTGCCATTGGAAACGATTGATTAAAATGTCTCTCTTTTAATACAAGCAAGCATGACAGGTTTGTTGATGGCACTTTTGAAAATGAAAAAAGGCTGTTGCACTTGCATTATGCTGTGCATAATATGAAAAATGAAATTAAACTAGGGAGTATTGTTATTTTGCATCTATATGCAGCAAATAAATAGTCATAATAACGAACAAAGCTTTTTCTGTGAAGTGGCTGGTAGTAAAAATCACAAAACCTTCTTTCTACCCCTCCCATACAACACCTAAATATGATACAATAACTTTTCTATGTCAGCGAAAAACCTATTTTTACTTGAAATTAGCCGTTATAGGAAGAGCTATGTTTGCTGAAGAACAGACAATAAAAATAATAAGTGCAGCGACAAATTTAATAAAAAAAGCAATCATATTATTTGGAGCTTGTGGGTCAACGAAAGGCATCTCACTCAACAAAAACTATAATCAACGAACATGTATTTATATTTTTCCTAGGTCTGAAATAAAACTGAACACTAAAATTATCACGAGCCAGTATAATTTGTTTATGTCAATAGATCGGTTTTATATTCTAAAAAGCGCGATGAGAAGATTCATATCAATCATAATCTGCTAAATAAAAGAATGGACTCAAAAGACTATAATAGTTTATAAGGATGCTATTTTTATCTTATCTCTGTTATTCAGAAATTAGGAGTTATCTTCTCTATAATTTCCTTGGTAATCCATAGGAAATTCATTCAATAATTACGATGTTCCAAACCAATGCTCCGTTTTATCCTCAATGTATCAACTTACGACCCCCTATTTTTTTTGTCGTCTGTTCAACTAACACGTCACGAATACTATTAGTATTTCCATCAACAATTGTTATATCGACCTAATATTAACAGCAATGGAAGTCCTTAACAAAATCTTGAAATCATTTTATATATGATGAAAATTGAGTGAATATTTTGCTTCATGGAAGGCGTGCTCTATTGACCTGCTACACAACATACCTCCAGCGGAGTGTGGGGTGCTGTAGGAGATACCACCATAAACAGAGGCCGTGAGGTATCATGAGCCTGTATGACAGTTCTAACATCAGCTTCATCTTGAATCTGTAAGTAAAGCAACCGAGTGAAGGAAAAATGATAATGATCCAGACAGCAATGGGTACTCTGGACTGAAAAAAACTTACAGAAGCGTGAATACCACGTCCTGCAACAGATGGCTGGTCATTGACGTAACGTGTCATCAATCCTTCATGAACTGCAAGAAAATATACTGGGTTATATGATCTCCACAAAAACACAATACTGAAATCATTGAATTAATGCATCTTCAATGGTGCACGTTAGATATTATACAAACATGACAGTTGGTGATTAAGGTTTAACTGTGGGTAATACAGTAAAAAATTTTTACTGCTGCATAAATTTTGAGCAAATGAACTTTGCTTTCAAACACCTGTACACACACCTTCAAGTAGCAAAAAACTATACTTACTCCAATCAAAGTAACCAGAATCTCCACTAGTAATGCCTCTGTATCCATCAAACCCTCTGTTGGTTGGTAGACATTGCTGATTACATGTGCCTAAATGCCACCTAAAACATATCACAGCACAGGACTGTACAATATAGTTTAAAAACTTTAAGGTTTTGAGTTGTCTGAACATCACAGAAGAAAGACTAGATCACAAAAAACATTTCCAACATTGCATTAAAGGCTAACGAGCAAAGTTGGTAATCAGTTTAAGTTACACAACTTCTGCTGCATAAGCACATATTTGTGACAACTTAAATGACAATTAATACTTTACTAAAGAATATTTTATGAACAGTTGGAAGAATTTTGAAGCTTGCTGATCAGAAAATTTATGCTAAGCATGAAAACAAAATTAATTAGAACATCAAACCCTATGGAGGTTGGTATATACTCGCTCACATGCTGTAACGTCTTCATGAATCTCATAAAGATTAAAAAATACCTGCGTAACCCACCATATATAATACTTACTTTCCAACATACTGAGTTGCATACCCTCTTTCTCTTAAATACTCTGGCAAGATTTTGTGTTCAACGGGAAGACAACTCTTTCCTCCTCCAACAATAACAAGTTGCTGTAGTATACAGTTAAAAGTATTAACTTTTTGTACTGCTCCAATATGTACTGTTATGGTGTTTGAAAAGTTTGTAACATAAAAACAAAGTTACAACCAAAGTTTAAAAAGTTTTGAGAGTAAAATAGAAATATAACAGCACTAGAAATGCATGTTTACCTGGAGTCCATTATTTGATGGATATAACCCTGTCATTAGCGAAGATCTTGACCTACAATTACAAGGGTATAAAACGTAAGTAAGTGTAGACTATGCTCAACGATATGTAATAATCATTAGATTATTGTTGACTGACTTTAACTTACGGAGAACAGGTAGGTTGTACATAGTGTTGAGTTAGCTCTATTCCCAAACTTGCCAGTTTGTCTATATTTGGTGTTCTTACTTTGGAATTGTGAAATCCAACATCGTTCCAACCTGTAGGAGCACAATGTTTTTATTTGTATGCAAATTTTCTTTAACTCATCTGGGTGAGACTAACCAGTCCAATACTATGAGCTGAAGCTTGATGAGATACCAAGTAATCATTATATATTGTAAAAACTGTTATGATAAATAATGTGTAGCTTTATCAACTCAGTGAACGTAGCAAGTTAGTTTCTAGCAAAATAGCATGCAGTATTAAGATGTGAGAAAGGATTGTAGCGGTACTTTTCCAGGCAAACGTTCCAAAGACCTAAAGGATTGACCTTAGCTTGCTAACACAAAAAGATTAAAGGCACTTATTAGCAAAGTTGTTTCGAATTATCGGATGAAGCTCGATTTCCATTCATGTGGTGTTGCCGATTGATCACCAGTCACGCTACGATCGCTCGAGTGTGAACTATAAATCAAGGATTACTGCATGGTATGGTAACCTAGCGTCTGCCAAGGTATAATAAAATGTTCAACTTTTATGCAACGCATGCAGTTTCCATATGATTGGAACCCGATTTGCTGTTAAATTTTGGCTACTTATTGCAAGCAACATTTCACACTTGTATTTTACACTCACCACGGTGTTATGATGTTTTGCAATGCTTCTCTAGGTTTTACTACCTGTTCATTACATTTTCGCGAATTTTTCAATAGGTTATAATTGCTTTTCATAATGATACAATTTTTTCTTTATTGTGAATCTCACCTAAATATCATTATCTACCACTTGACTGAAGCTATATACCAGTAAATATAAATAAAAAATTTGCTGCATATATTTGTCACTATTTATTATAACATTTGGTTATATCAGTATTATTTATCTATTATGGTTCTTACTTGCCAACTCTCAGCATTAATTATTCCGTATAATGTTTGCCATTTTTCGTGTTGACAATTTATTGTAAAAAATATCACAACGCAATTTCCTCATGAAGCTTTTTGCGGAAGATAATTTATTAACAATGCATTTTCTGTCTATATTTTCCAGTTTTACAAATAATGTTTGTTGCTAAAGTTAGCAGAACCCAATTTCTGTTTACAAAAAATCTCTAATTGATCTCATTATCGGGCAGGCACCATCAGAATAATACATTGGTTATGGGCTTTGCTTAATATACAGATTGACTGTGATTTTCTCAATTTTTCTGATGAAGATGGTTCTTCACTTTTGTTAGCCACCACTCATGATAAACTATTATGTGTTTAAGAATTGGCTGAAAACTTTTCAATTCTACTACTAAGCCTCTGTTCTTTTAGATGACTTGCAACTAAACAAAATATGCTTCCATGTTTTTCTGCAACAAGTTTGCTTGCAAGCCATTCGCTGATTATAACGATGCTCTGGACAAAGAAGGCATGTTTTTACATAGATGGACAGGTTCCAATGGTGGTACATGTTAGCCAATGCCTACCTAGTCTTACAATTAGAAGTTATTTTATCAAAAAGATACTATCAGATTCTTTAAGGTGAGCTTCCAAGTACTAAAAAAAAGTTGAACTATATTCAATAATTATGCTTGCTGATTAATTATTGGCTATAAATATATATTTTCAAACTTCCTAGTCAACACTGCAAGGGTACCTATACCAATGTAATGGTTATAAAACGATATCTGACAGCTAATCTGCTCATTAACATAAATTGCGGAGAACTGATTTTAAAATGAAGTAAAATCATGTGGTTTTTGTGATTACATACCTTTTAAATAAAAATCACAAGAGTTTCTGTCAAAACGATATAAAGTTGTGCAGATCCGATCACTGACAAAGAAAGAGATTTCGTGAAATAAATGCTTTTATTCAACAAAATCTTAGCCCTTATTAGTTCCATTCTATGACAAACAAACATGCATTTAAAAACTGGCGAAAATTAATCAGCTCTGTAAGCTTCTGTACTCACAACTAAACAGACGCTGCTTTCACGTTTTTTTTTTGCAAAAAAGTTTGCTTGCGGTGTTGGGATGGCATCTGTTGGTCCTGAAGTCCTGAGAAATCTTTGAGAGTTCTTCATTTTCTTCAATTAACTGTTATGTAAACTTAATTTAATTTGATTGTTTAATAATTGTTAAATGATAGTTAAATAGACAAAAAGCTTCAATTATTTTAAAGTTTTAAATTCATCATGGTAAGTTATAACACAAATTCCAAAAAGGAAATCATCAGGAATTCTTCAAAGTTTCCCAGAAAACTTCAGGACCAATAGATGCCATCCCAATACCAAAAGATGTTAATTGATGGTTAAACAAACATGAAAGTTTAATTATTTTAAAATTTTAAACTAAATATGGTAATAAATAACGCAAATTCTAAAAATAAATTCTCAGGATTTCCTCAAGAAAGCCCAGAAAAGTTCTAGACCGACAGATGTCATCCCAACACCTCACTTGCAGGTTATTAATTGACTATAATGACTCTCTGGTTAGAACAAGTATGCACTTCTACACGGATGAATAGGTTCAACTGGTGGTACTGCCCAGCTTAAACTCTTAAATGCAGTAACTAATGGTCACTGGTATAACATAAATCAAGGTATTAACTACTCACCTCAGTCAAACCAACTTGCAAGCACGCAGTAACTTTCAAACATTTAGGGTTACCTTTTTAGTGTTGGGATCTATCGGTCCTGACAACTTTACGGAATACTTAAAGAATACCTGAAGCGTTCCTATTTACAATTTTTGCTGGCACTTCGCATATACTTTTTAAATTTTAAAATCAATAAAATTTAATGTTCATTTAAATAGCAGTCAACCTTTTTTGTTATTGAAAGTTCATGTTTAGTTAGATTGACTAAAGGGAGCTGATTACAGATAATTAGGAGAAGTTAAAGATTTTTCAGGACTTGAGGACTGACAGATGTCATCCCAGCACCAAACTTTGTGTAAAGTTATTGTACAAAAGCATAAGCAGTCTTTGGAGAAAACAGATTTTTTTTTTACATGAAACACAAACAATGTTTGCGCTAACCTAAAATTTGAAAAAGGAAATCATTTTTGCATAATATTTTTCTGCTTTGAATTGCAATATAACTCAAAAAATATCTTTTATCTAGTGGCAACAAAATGAGGGACCCAAAGATGGAAAAGAATTAATAGCTTGGCTTTAATTGCTTGAGAATGTTAGAAGCTAAACAAACTTGAGCATTAGGAAGTCATCTTTAAACTTTGTTCACTGCATCAAAGCCAAACCACTGACTTGTGAGTAATTTGCTTCTTATTATCGACAGACTGGTTGGTACCAACCATGGTACAGCTCTTAACAAAAGCTCATAAACTTAACAAATGATTGTTTAAGATCGTGTAATATCAAATACCGGTTTGAGCATAAGTAAGCGGATTAACTACTTAATCCACCAATTGATGTCAAAAAAATTCTTGAAACGACCATCAGTATGTGGATTTTGATACGCTGAAGTACATCCAGTGGTGTTGGAATGACATTTATAGGTCCTGAAATTTTCTGGGAGATCTTGAAGAAATGCTGAGGATTCTATTTTTAGAGTTTGTGTTTGTACTTACTATTTTCGGTTGGATATTTTAAAGCTAATAAAGTTTTGCGTTTATTTAACTATTAATTAATATTTTTTGTTATTGTTACCTAATTAAATTAAGCTAAGTTTACATGAGAGTCAATTAAAGATAATATGGGAATCGTAAAGGTTTGTCAGGACTTGAGGACTGATAGAAATCACCCCAGCATCGATCTAATTTGCTTAAAATGAAAGTGCTGAGGATTAAAATGTAAAAATCAGCACCCAACTGGTGATTGGTACTAGCAAAAATCACTGGCTTTATTGTATACAAAAACCAACACTATCAGGGAATCATCAGGAATTAGTGAAAATAGTATGCCAAAAAACTGAGATAAGGACAAGATTGGCGCCAAGCTCTAAATGATAACTGTTGGTTTTACAAAGATTTTGTTAGTTTCAACATAAGCATGGTTGTAGCCAACAAGGATTGTAAATATCCTCATTGTTGACAACCCATAGCTGTGAAAATAGCATTTACACTACATTACATCATGTCAGAGTTGGAGACAGAACCAAAACCTTCGGTGCTGGGGTGACACCTATTGGTCCTGAAGTCTTGAGACATCCATAAGATTTCCTAATCAATGAGAGTATTCACAACCTCTGTTTGCCAAACACATTGCAATAAAAATAATCAATAAACAATCATTCTGTTCGGAACTTGTGGGTCAACAAAAAGTAACTCACTGAGTAAAGAAAATCATCGACGAGTATTTATTTATATTGTTCGTAGGTCTCGAATGAAACTGAACACTAAATAAGTAATAACGACCGAGATGATTTTTTTCATTTTCATACACCGGTTTTACGTCCTTGAAAAATAATTCAAACTAATTGCACTTGTTCAAACTTTACTAAATTGAAGGGCAGCTTGACAAACTGTTCCAGTTTGTAGCAGCTGAAATTTTATTATTTTCACTGTTATTTTGAAAATTGGGAGCTACCTTCTTTATGGTTTGTTCGGTAAACTATAACAGTTCATTGAAAAATTATGATGTTCCGAACTAATGTTCCGTTGCATACCTGAATGTACTTGATGTTTCTGCTGTTATTATTGTTTCAAAAAAGGTAGATGTTGGTGATCAATTGAAGCCAATATCTTGTGATACATGTGGTAAACTGGCTGATCATTCAACTTCAGCAGATGTGCTTCTTTACGATATCTCTACGTCTACATCTAAGCAATGTAAGTGACAAAGTTCATTGCTGAGCAGATTGTATTAGTATGATACTAGTTATAATACTTTTTGCCGCTATTCAATTTATGTGAAATTTGGGTGTTTTCAAATGTTGTAACACTCGCATGCTGTTAATAGTCAGACTAATTAGTGTTTTTTTTCCATTTACCGTCACAGCTGTCGTTAATTGTCCTCTTGGCACAACAGCGATTTAACAAAAATTACCGTTTTAATATAATGTTTTCATTAACAAGCCAATATGCATTCAAAGGTGTTTTTGCTAATCTATTGACACAAAATATTCGTGCACATTATTTCCTAGTGCGGAGGTACCGATATCAACACTACACACCAAGATGAGCCTCAAATTTTAAGTGCTAGGACACACTTACCCTTCTGTAGAATAGCATTGGGCAAAGGAGTCACTCAGTGACTACCAGCACAAGTTAAAATACGTCAACAAAGTGACTGGCTGCATATTTATGGTAACATGTCATCTCAGATGCATCAGGTATTGAATTATGAACACGTATTATTTTTTGTATATTGTTCGGCGAGCAGGTGGCGAATATTCTTATTGTTAATTGACTCTCACATGAACATAACTAAATTTAGTTGTTTAATAATAAACAGAAATGTTGATTAATAATTGAATAAAAGTGAAATTTGAATTTTTTTTAAATTTTAAAATGATTATGGTAAGTAGTAACACAAATTTTATAAGTCAAATCCTCAAGACTTCTTCAAGATTTCCAAAATAACTTTAGTACCAATAGATGCCAACCCAACACCCACATATCAGTTTCGGATGAAAAGCTTTGTAATCAAAGATGAATATTTTTTCAGAAAGTGGTAATTATTTTTGTTTTCTCCAATTTATTTTTCATTTATTCATTAGTGTCATTAATCTTAATACCTAATCTATAAACTTTTTAGGAATAATACAAGTCAGAAAGCAACAAGCCCATGTGACTTGAGTATAAGCCTGCACTAGAATATAATTACAGCAAAGAGTACTATTCCCCTTCTAAACAACGCGAATAAAACTAAATAGATATTTCTATCAAAAAGAGCAACTCCGAATCTTTTTTTGGGAGGAATTTCTGCTAAAAGTATAGGCATACACAGTGATGATAACATATGAGTGTTTCCAGTGAGAAAATAAAAAGGAAGTCGCAGAAAATTTTATCACTATATTAGCTTAACCAAGCATTCTGGACATACAAATATTGTACAACAACTTTGCTTTGGGGCATTACTAAGCAGGCATGAAAAAAATAAAAAAAATGATATTTGTCATGTTATAAGCAAATCTGGGTATATGCTTTATAGTACAATCATGGTCTGTGAGCTGTTTTTGGAACTAATTGGTTGCTGAAAAGATTGCTAAAATTGCCGGGCTAATGTGATTAAAGTAAACTGATAATCAAGGATTCCAAACCCCTTTTATGATAATTCAAAAAACACCTGTGGGTTTCAAGTATGTAATTTTAGTTTGCTATATTGGTTTCATCAAAACAATCGGGACAAATTCCATGTACCTTTTTGCCAGGAAAGCTGTATTGTAAAGAGCTTATTAAAATGACTTTGATTTTCAATTAGAAAAAACATCACTTTTGCAATAGTAGCCGCTAGTAATTTGCTGTTTTGTTTAACATTCGCATAAATAAACCAAAATTTAGTTCTTGGTGGAGCAGTTGTGACTTTTTTTAAAATCTTCTATTTCTCAGTTATTAAAACTGTTATTTGAGATTAATCTGCTTATGTAATAGTTACCTAGATCATCAGCCATGATAAAGATAATGTTTGGTGGTGAGCTGGGTTTGTTTCCACCTCTGTTTCCACCTCTGTTTCCACCTCTGTTTCCACCTCTGTTTCCACCTCTGTTTCCACCTCTGTTTCCACCTCTGTTTCCACCTCTGTTGCCACCTCTGCTGGCAGTTCTCCCACCTCCTCTACCTCCACTTCCTCCGCCATTTCTTTGTTGTGCCTCTGTTGGTTCTATAGACAGAAGGAAAGCTAGAGTTACAAGAGCAAAACAT
The DNA here is from genome assembly GCA_945261195.1 of Cryptosula pallasiana. Classification (NCBI taxonomy): domain Eukaryota; kingdom Metazoa; phylum Bryozoa; class Gymnolaemata; order Cheilostomatida; family Cryptosulidae; genus Cryptosula; species Cryptosula pallasiana. The sequence goes on along the minus strand of OX183136.1, from coordinate 12,913,998 downwards.
GCTACAGCGAGCTTACCCATGTTTCCTGCACCAACTCTCCACAACCACTGCATTGTGGACTGAGTGCAGATGAACTTTTTTTTAAATTTCACAGGTTATGCGTGACTGCTCACAGATTTGGTAGATCATCAATTGTTTTCCTCGCTAAAGTTTATTTCTATTTATAACTCAGGCTATCAGTTTATGATTAGGTTTGTTTAGTGTCTTAGCTGATAAAGCAAGTTTTATGCAATGATCAGTAGGTGTGCTGTAAAAAACTTTACCAAAAAACTCAGTACAAACATAATTAAAAATCTATTTTAGCCATTTGAAGTTAAATTTTATTTGATTTCTTTCACCATAACCAAACTATTATGTATAAAGTAGCTAAGGAACTTTTGAAGTTTCTGTTAGAGTAAACCACTCCATTTTTGTAACAGCTGTTTTCAACTTCACCAGCTATTCTCTGCCAATCTCAGATCAATTTCTGTCTAAATCAACTTAAGATCTTAATCTGAATAGATCAATTTCTGCTTAGGAAGGTTTTTACTGAGATCAATGTAGAGGCCTTCAAGAAATAAAGGAGTAAACATGCTGATCACAAATTTTCTAGCATGTTTGATGTTGAACATATTTCCTGGCCAGTTAGAGAACCTCTTCTCTTACTATTGGCCAAGCATTTGGAAAGATTTCCTGTTATTGGAAGACATCGTTATCCATGCCAGTAGTAAAATGATCGTAAACGTTGCTAGCCATAATTTATTGGAAGCTTATAGGGTGAATGATCTGACATCTTTGCAGCAAAGTGTTTTATATAGCAAGTTAAGCTCCTGAATATACCTTAACGCCTTTAGAAACCTATGCACTAAAATAGCTTTGAATAGAATTATCTCTTAAATGGCTTTGGTCACATTCAAGAACCAAGTTGGTGTTTACCCTGTTGTTGTTGTTGTTGGTTATCAGTTTTTGATATACTACTTAACATGTACAACAAGCAACAATAAAGAGAAAAATAATTGAGAACATTTACACCAGATTGTTCCAGAATATACACTCACAGATTAGTTAACTTGTTGATGGTGCTTTTATCTGGGACTCTGCTTTCTCCAATAGAGTTCTAAAATCTGTGGTGAAAGTTTTTGCTACATTACGGAGGGATAAAACCCTAGATGATAGGTTCTAATTGGTAGATTAAGCTTTTGGAAGCTGTGAGGATGACAAAAATTGAGAAACTTGAATCATAGGTTCTAGAAGATTGGTTTCTGTGGTGAACTTGGTTGGATAATGGTGACTTTGTTGTAAAGGATGCAATATCTACAAAAAAGCTAGCGAGCAAGTGGCACACATCTTATGGGCACACAATTTATCATTGGGGTGACTCTGACTGATGATTTTTGCCAGACAGACCTCCCAAAATGTTGACAGAGAGTATCACTACTACAGAAGAAGTGGTAAATACTATGCTGGCCCTGGAGTTGCCATACCAGCCCTGCAACCGTCCATACTGGCCCTACAGTACCTTTCCTGACCCTGCAGTGACCTCCACTGACCCTACAGTGACCCTTACTGACCCTGCAGTGACTTTTAATGGGCCTGCAATGCCATACCAGGTCAGTAACTCGATGGCCTCCATAGCTACAGTTACTGAAATAGCCTAAATACCCTCAGGAGAACACATGCAGGACCTAACTATCTTTACATATCACCCACCGTGGACCAGAGGCTCCGTAAGACTGAGAACTATACCTATAGTCTCTTATCCCCTCCACTAGGCACCATAGCTATTATATGTATTGTTGTATCTGTATTGTTTTGATTGGTTCATTGCACTTCCTGTGATGTTTATTGGTTATAACATGATGATGCAATCAACTTCCTGCCAACCAGCATATAAAAGGCTGAGTCTCTGTATGATCAATGCCACTTATCTACTAAAGCTACTGCTGTTAATTTCTCAAGGCGATTGCCTCCCTACAGCCTAGATATGTGGACAGTAAATGTGTTTATTATTTAAACTCTGTACAGTTTGTCCGAGCCGAGGGCTCATCAGTTGTGAAGTTTCACCCTGTAGGTTTGACTGACCCAGCGGTACCTCTTGGAGAGAGGTGTGGTTGGGCTGTGCCACCATTTGTGTGCGGTAGGCAGATGCTATTTAATAGACGGTAGTGGGAGCTCTACCAGCACAATCTACTCCAGTATGATTTCCTACGGCTCCGAAGTAACAAAAACCAAGATTACTGCAAATTACACTGGTAATAAAAAACTGAGTTTTACAGATTTTTCAAGCCAAGGGAGATACCGATCATAGTGACACTAAAATCTGGCAACAGGTTCTGGACGGAAATACAGTTGGTATGGCTGAGGTGGCTGAAAAATTAGAAAATTAAAATGATTTATATCATTTGGTGGGTACCAACTAAGTAACTATTATTTCATCAGATAGATTATAATCCTTATCCGTGTTGGTTAACAGGTTGCTCTACAATTTTCAAACATGATCCTTCATCGTATTTATTAGAAGGCCAGAATGAATATTTTTTTAAAACCACCTAGAATTCTATTGCAGACATGTGGTAACTTGATGTGTCTGCTCTGACACTTAACCAGAAAAGAGATATTATCAAGTTAAAAGCGCGTGTCTGAAATGATGAATTGGTTCCCATTGATAGCCATAATAGTCCAAGAATGCCTATATTTCAACTTGAAAAATAATCAAACACATAGAAGTATCTAAACTTTTCTAGTGACAATAATATATACTAGCAATATCCAACACAATTGCATTGTCGAGTTGATAAATGAACACAAATGTTAACGATTGACCGCAAACTAGTCAATAATTTGACAGTTTTCATGTTTATGGTGATGTAATGTCCACAAACGAGTTATGGTTTTAAATGTAGTGAAATACAAGTAAAGAGCTTGATGTGGAGAAAACACTATTTAGATTGTTCTATCAAAAAAATGCATTTTTAGCGCAAAAACGTTTTTATTTGTGAAAAATCGTAAAAATAAATGGAATGTGATATTGTAATAGATTTGCACAGTGCGGCTATTTCCTCTTCAGCCGGTGATACTATTCCACACACATATCTCTCTTGTACTACGCGCTAGATGGCTACACTTGACTACACCCAAGAGTACAGCTGACCTGCCGCTCTCACAGCCAAGCCTAAGGATGGATTCCCGCCACTAGTAAACTGGCGCATTAATGCGTTAGCCTATTGATTCATGTATTCTTTTGTGCCAAATTATGATTGCTTTTTTACACCTTGCTGGGGGTATTATTTCTATCCAATTATATGCATATATGTTCAACTGTTTATTTTTCCTATAAACACCCTTGCATTCAGCCCAGCGGGCAGACATTGAGTAGTAGTTAGAGTGTGAAGTAACTCTCGTGTAGCAAACGAACTGTTTTGACCAGTTATATGTTGAGTCTTCACTCGACCCTTGCCGTCAGTTGCTGCTGTTCGTATTATTATATACTTTGTGTCAACCCTTCAGTTTTGTGTGAGAATTAGACATGGTTTGCTTTTGTTGGTAATAATAAACCATTGTTACCTGCAACTCTGTGATATCTGTGAGGCCGGTTGCCTGAACACAGTTGTGCCTGCTATACAGCCGCATGCGGTTGTATCTAGTGCCAGATAAACCACATGGCGCCGTACTGCCTTGCAGTGGCACCCTTAGCACAGTGCAGATAAAGCTGGACAGTATAGCCCTCCTTGTAGTGCCAGTAACGGTTCTATCCGGTGACGGAGAAAACCGTTACAATATGCTGCTTTCAAAAATAAACTAGAGTTTCACTTTTAATATATAAAGTTATAATAACACGTCAATATCACAGAGAACTGAGCTGGACTTTGGTAGTGACCATTCAGTCTTTATATTCAGAAGAGTGGTGCTTAGTAATAGCTAAAAACTGAAGCACGTTTACATAAATTTATTTGTGGTTTTTGCCACTGCCCTTACTACTACTGCGGCCATTACTGCAAGCAGTTAATAAGGTCAGAAGAGGTGTGGCATTAAATGACCCTCTCTCAGTGTCAAGACCTCTATAAAAATCGTTTGAAGGTCAATCGTAATACTGTAGCGGAATCTGTCATCGCCCACCGCTTGTCCGCAAACAAGCTGAAACAGACAAACACCTTGTCTGCCAACACAGCAACTCATTCAGCCGCTACAGGCTTGATTATCTCTTCTTACTAGAAAGACCACCAGGCCGGTACAGCTCCAGCAAATGCTACGTAGAAGTTACCTCAACTCCACAATCAATGGAGAGCTCTCAGCTCTGGAGTATAATGAGATATTTTCAAGTTGAGACATTTATTTGTCTTAGACAAGTCCAAGTATAAGAGCAAGTGGCAAACAATAGTAAACTCTGGCAGCGAACAAGGTAAAAGCTTGGTATTTTATAGGCTAAGTCACAGCAAGCTCACAGGCAGGTTGTGGCGTAATCTAAGTTTCATGCAATACATCAAACAGGATAAGCGAATACAATAACTGAATACTAATACTATCAAACAAGATAACATGGGCAATGCTAAATATAACTGGTGCATGCCCAGAGGCAAGGGGCGGAGTTACTTAGTCACTACCCAATATAAAGCGACGCTACAGGTTTCTATATCTTTGGGTAGGCCCACAGCTCTTATGAAGTCTTTGATTCCAAGTCACTCGTCTGTGGAGTCATGGAATAGATGGTTAGTGCCGGCTTTGGTCCTTTGCTATCCTCTGGCTATGGCAGCCATCTTGCTGCTGGCCCGGGACACCTTCCCAGGGCTGGTGCTGTGCCGGTATTGTGGTAGTACTTTGCCGACACTGTTATATACTGTATATACCACAATGAGTTACAGCACTGCCAGTTCAATTAATGGCCAGTGCCAGTGTTAATGCAGGCTTATTTGATGCCAAGTGGCCATCTGTGATGCTTTTTTAACACACTGGTTAGGACAGGGTTGCAGTAAAATGCACTACAGCACAATACCAAACCGCTAATCTCAATCTTAGCTATTCAGTATCATCAAATGCGGAAATTTTTAATACCAAATTTTTTTTACCAGCCGTTACTGGCATTTTTAACATCGGAACTTGAAAAGATCTTTAAAAATTTTTGATAAGAGATAATGGCATATCGCTAACAAGTTCTTTTAGCGAAAGACTTGCTTAAAATAAAACTTGTAAATAAATAATTTGAAAATTATATTTTGAAGGTTACATAACGTTCGGAATTAGTATGCTATGTTTACTAAGACAACATCAAAGCCAAATGTGCATAGTTCAACAAGCCTGCCAGGGTTGTTAATGTTAATGGATATGCTTGGATTAGAATTGCTCGAGTGATTTTGAACTATCCTGTATGGTAAGTGCCAGAGCTCTTTGCCCAATCAAGAACTGATATAAAATGTTAGTTACGTTTAACTTTTTCTTTTTTGGTTTTAAAAATTACAGCAGCTGTTTTGTGATGCTTGAGTATGGCAGAATGTGTTATTGCAAAGTACAGTACGCCTGAGTTATACCATTATTTAACCTTGCAGTAATATCCGGCTCTATGATACTAAACTTTTGAAATGTCATAATACAAATATCTCGACAAAAATAAATAGTCTTCAATTGGTGAGCAAACCTTCTGCAATCTATACAATGTCTGGTATATAATATGATAACATAAAAGACACAATAGAAAATAACCTGAGAGCTAGTTAGTACCATGGTAGGTAAATTGTTGATTGATGAGAGCACATGGTGGTTCTAGCCTAGCAGTATTTGGCAGTGTCCCAAGATCCGCCTCTCACAACATTGAGCTTACATAATCATGCTTGCCTTAGTCCCTGGATGTGGTGTCGTTCTACATCAGTCTGGTACAGAAGATGAGTTCAAAGAAGTGTCCATTCAATGCATTAATTATAGCTTTCCTACATGATTATATGCTTCCCTACAGGCAAGCATTACTTCTGCGAGCTCCAGAGCAGCTTTATTACTTCTATTCTGATGAGTGGTTGCCATAAGACACATTCGACGATGCACACAGTATTGCTGGAATCATTATTTGTTTCTTTTGTTTGCTTTATTTATTTCAGCATAAAAATATAGCAATGGAAAAAGGTTAGCAGCAGAAGAAATGTTTGGGCCCAAGGCATAATAGCACTGCAGCTAGTCGGGGCGCAAGCGTGACTGGTTGACTCTTGTCATACTTTGGCGCACATTTGCTTGTTCATGACATGGTGCTTATATGGGAGGCCGAGCTGCCCCCCTCCCCTCCCCCCCCCCCTCCCCCGGTTCCACCCTTTCAATATTTTATTTTATTAAAGTTAGCTATCGGTTTATTCATCTACTCTATGATTACAGGCATTTCCTTTGCTGTTTTTGCTGTCTTTTTATACCACATCAATTCTCAGTACTTTAGACACCTGCTGTTTCTTTCTTTTCAATTATCATGTTTTCTAGCTTTCATAGAAACGAGTCGAGATAAACTTGAAAAAGGTTTTGGTTAGGCTTTATGCATGCTATAAAAGCTTGTTTCGGTCAGTCATTATCCTGGTTTCTTAAGAAGAATCAGAAGTTAAAGCTCTCTTGTTTGGAAAATACTCATAATATGCTGTGTAGAAATGCACTCACTTTCATTATTTCAAGTTGCCACAAATGTTTCCATTATTTGAGTGTGTACCAATATATTGGTAAAGTCCAAACTCCAGAACATCTGCCACTAAGCATCACCAACCTGAGCTGCTCCAACCAACAAATCAGTAAAAGTATAACTCAATCAAAATATGATACAAATTATAAGAAGTTGCACTTATTTAAAATAGTGGTTCCCCGAATTTCTTATGCCAATTGAAGCACATGACAGGTTAGAATAGTCATCAAAAGTGATTGGATTATAGTTTGTAGCGTATTTAAAAAACAAACTATGTTACCATATTTTTTACTCAAACTTTGAGCTAATGTGCGTTTGCAGTACATTCTGGATAACACCCCTCCTCTACTGGTAGCGTGCGTACTACATTACTATATGTAGAAAAAGTCACAAATCTTATTCTGGAATTCTAGTGGTTTGACAAATCACTATTGCAATTTGAACAACTAATTTCCCGGTACAGCAAAACACCATCATTTCTCTTGACAACCAGAAATTGAGTTTGAAGTTTTGTCATCTTGGTTAATCAGTACTGCTCTATACCAGCTACTGCCAAATATAACCTACCAATTCTTATTTTAAGTCTAAATATCTCAACTGTTATTAGTTTCTTGTAAGTTGTTTGATCTACTGTTAACGACCTCGATGAGTAACTCATGTTTTTGATTGCATTAAGCCTGATATATGGTTCCAATCAGCCAGGTAAACCCCAGTGCAACAAACACCAATCAGAAGCAAGATAGGTTAAACTGACATATTTGTATTTTTGTGGTCGTTCATTTATACATGTAGCTAGTTATTTTTTGTGCTGTATTGAATGATTTATTTGCTATTAATCTGAAAGTTACACTTTAATATTCCACACGTAATGAATGTTTTTTTTTTCTCAATAATCCGTGCTATGCTCCATGCCAAGAGATGTTTGGTGTGAGATAATCACTATGTTCCCATGAGTGATTTTACATCAATTTGGAAGCTGCATGCACCATGTATCCAGTGTTTATTGAAAACATTCAACGGATCCTCAGATCGACCTGACGACTAATTATACTTATGCGTGCTTACATAATTAGCATTAAGTCATGCCATAAATCATGCTTAAATGCTTTTCATTGGCATACCCAAGGGCAACTCCTACTTGTTGTCAAAAAATAATAGTTTACATCAAATGTATACATTATAAACAACAGTACTTTTTTCAATAAAAAATTTAGAATTGTTTCTGAATTCAAAAATGTCTCAGTGCATTGGAAGTTGAAACAGTAATCTGTTATGGCAGATTTACTAATTTGCCCTAAGGCCTGTATAGTTCCAATAGTTTTTGATAAAAGGATTTCGAATAATAGCAAGATTAAATAGTCTTTCAACATCAATCAGGACCAAAAACATTCCAACTGAACTTTTTAAGTTTGTTTTTGGTTTTTTGATAGATGTTACCAGGAGGAATTTTGAGACTTTATATCATTTGCGAGAACAGCCATTTTTATAATATTAGCTATTTTGTATGAGAAATGTTAATATTTTCACAACTAAGGCGATGGGGTGAAAATTCGATTGTGGATTTATACTTTATTCACTGTTAGCAGCAACCTATGAGTGTAAGAAACAATATGGTTAAATGGCAGCCACTAAAGTTTATTTGAAGACAGTTTGAGGAAACGCAAAATACCTTGAGTAAAATCAGTAAAAAGTTGATGTAATTTATTTCCTGTAAAAAATTTCCGAATTCCGACTATCAACAAAACAATTATGTTTTTTTTTTTACATTTTCCAAGAAAAAAGGGCTATTCACTATCCGGTAATGCTAGCTAGTGCTTCCCGAGGACAAATTGTAGAGATTCTCAGCGTTCTCTAACTGCTGTGTACTGTATTAGGGCAGGAGCTTGGAGCACTGTACAGTGTAGGGGCTGAAGATATAAAAAACTATCACTTCAATCATGTTTGGCTAGGTACTAGACAGGCTCTGACACTATGGACCTGAACTCAACCTGTACTTGACCTAGACTCGACCTAGACTTGACCTGGACTCGACTTAGACTTGACCTGGACTTGACCTAGACTTGACCTGGACTTGACTTAGACTTGACCTGGACTTGACCAGGACTCAGCCTGGACTCAACCTGGACTCAGCCTGGACTCAACCTGAACTCAACCTGGACTTGGCTTGGACTCTACCTAGACAACCTGGACTCAACTTCCTCGACCAAGGTTTGACCTCAACATGATTAAGGCTTGACCTTGGCTTAACCTTGACCTCGACTTGACGTAGGCTCGACCTCAACTCAACCGATCAACCAACCGCCAGATGCAATCAGGCAACCAATCAATCAATCGACAATGATACTGTATACATATATAAGTTTAATGAGTATAAAAGATACAAAGGCACAAGCAAGGTATATTCTTTAGCATATCAAACTGACAGCTGAACTCAATAACAATTGCTCAGTTACTTATAGAGTTGAAAAGCTTTATCTACTGATGGTGTAAGTGATCCAAGCAATAGAGAGAGGGGGAGAGTAGACTGACCAGGTCAACCCTGTGGGGTAGGGAGGATGTCAAAGAGAGGGGAAGAGTGTGGAAGGAATGCAAGTCAGATAGGTACAGAAGTGTAGACAAGACAAGCTGGCCACCAAACTTCACCACAATATCTTGATTTTCTCCAAAATCAAATGATAGGATGCAGTTATCTTTAGTTTTTAATAAGACATTATAATCGTCAGTGTTCAAGGGTTTAATGATTTATAGATTTGTAGATCATGAAACTTGTTTTGATTTTTATTAGATTAATTGCAGAAATGGCAATCAATAGTCGAAAAATCATAAAATACTTTTAATGTCACTCACCCGGTAACAGATATTTGCAACAACTCATAAGCAGTGGAATGACATTTGAGGCTTTACTGATGTTATCCTCTGTCAAGAGACAAGTGGTATCTCTGGCTGTCAAAGAGAGTTCAAAGGTAGAGGAGCAGTTACCAAGAGTAATCTCTACCTATCTTTACCAAAAAGTATTCAGTTTCGCAATAAAGTTGATCAAAAATTAATTTTTTGGTTCATAAACCGAGGATCAACAAAAAATAACTATGTGAATAAAAGAACTAATTGAAGAGCAAATACTTATAATGCTCATATGTTGCAAATAAAACTGTGTCATGAATTTTTCCGGTCATATTAATTATCCTCTAGCGCACTGTCACCCACTAAACTCCTCATTCGCTGGCACAGCAAGGACTGTAGCTACTGATGGCTTGTCTACCATCAACATCTTTCCACAAGAGGTGTTCCTGTGCCGGCCCCATGCCGGCCCTGTGCCGGCCCCGTGCCGGCATGATGTATGACTATAGAATGAGCCCTCAGCTCAGTCACATAAATCCGAGCTTTAGAGTTTGTACATGTATAAGCTTACAACTCTCATGTTGGCAATGCATGGGGTGAGTACACAGAATGAAGTACAACACAATACCAAAAAATAATGGCAAAAGCCTTGCTTTTTATAAGTAGGCTCACAGGAACATTTGTCCTAGTTATCATAATAAGCGTTTTTGAGGGCTCAATGCAATGATCTACCATTTTTCGCTCAACATGTGTAATCCTCAAACGATCAGTTTGTACAAAAAATTATTAAAAACATTGCAAAACTTTCTTAAAAAATTTCAAGTTATTCTTTTTCTTGTAATTCATTCATATCTCTTGTTTCAGTCAAGCTTTAGAAAGGGCACCTCAATCACAACTTGATTTTGCTCACAAATTATTTATTTATCACATTTCCAATATTTAGTTAAGCATGGCGCTTTGGTTGGTATGGTGGCGTACTGTGCAAGCCTTCAAGTTATGTAGCTTATGAAATAAACAAAATCAATTTAATTAAATATATTAAAGAGGGAATAAAAAGGTGATGGAGGGATACGGGAAAGGTAAGGGGTACAGGAGTGTAGTCAGAGTAGTCAGACACCAAATTTTGCTAAAATATATACAGATTAACTTTTATTTGTTATTATGTATATAAGTTCATTCCTTGTTGCATTACCATGTTGTACTTTTGATAAACTTTCCCTTTTTCCACTGTCAGATTGACAGATCAATTCTACATTACTTACTCTATGGAACTGAGTCTATTGGAGATGAGTTAAGTCAAGGACAAAAAGTTTTTAACGAAGGACTTTGTCTTTCATGAATTGCAACATGCCACAGCATTGATATAAAACAATAGCAGCAAAAATCTCATAAATCTGCATATTGGATTTGCCTTCCTTACTCAATGGTAGTTGGATTTGTCTTCTCTTACCAAACAGTAGTTGGATCTCCCTACTCTTACCAATAATAATTAGATTTGTCTTCTCTTACTCAATTGTACTTAAATTTGTCTTCTCTCACTCAGATGTAGTTGGATTAGTCATCTCTTGCTCAATGGTAGTTGGATTTGTGTTTTTTCTTTCAATATGCCTATTTATATATTTGTGAATGCGGTGAGATAGTTATATAAGACTATTAGATGCATATTACGAGTATCCCGTGTAACGCTCTAGGAAGAATAGAAGTGTCAGTGTTTATAAGGATTATAATTTCTTTTATAAGTCGTACCAATCATTCAGGCTTGTTTTCAATTGCCATTTTAAATACGTGCTTATTTAAATATGCATTAAATTTCTGGCCTCATATACAAACATCTGAACATTGCGTTGTTTCTTTTACAGCTATATTTTGAATACAATAAAAATCATCTGTGTACAAGAAGAAGCGTTTTAGATATTTTTTTAGAACAAGAGATTTAACGAAAATCAAAATACAGTTGAATTAAAAGTAAATTACAGTAGAAAAACTGCAAGCAACAAAAACAAAATGCAGAATTGTTTTAAATAGTTTCACAAGTAACCTTCTTTTTATTGAGAAAACCAAAAACTCTACAAAGATTTCTCACCACCAACGAAAGAAGTAAATTTTCCGAAAGCCCAACCTTGTAGATGAATCAGTCACTATAACAGAAACTGGCCCACCATTTTCACATTACCTTGTGACTGTAACTCCGTCAATAAATTGATACAAAAGACCAAATGAAAGTGCGTTGAGAGAAAACAAAAAATAATTGGGGCCTTTTCAACTGCAAAAAACTGTTTACTCAATTTTATTGGTTTCCCAGTGCTTACCGTAAGACAGTTTTTGGCATACTAGAAGCGCGGTCTACTTTCCAGCTGCTCAAATGTAAGCCTTTATTACTAGCCGACCCTTACTATTTGTTTCGATTCAATTCAAAATATACAGAGTAAGTCTTAATCATTAAGCACTTGACTTCACCGGTTGAATTTTGTCAGCTTTGCTGCTGTTCACAAAGGTCACAGAGATGAACTTTCACTTCACGGTTTTTTGACCAGAAAGTTTTATTCTAGTTTTTAAAGTGGCTGTAAAACCCGTAAGTAGCTCGTTTTGTAGACAGCTTTTAACTGTTTTATGTCTAAAATAAGTTATTTGTTGTTGTGGAGTTGTGGTCTCCTTATTTACACTTGCGGTCCGTGCTTGTTCATCTAGCAACTGAAGTAAAGAAATCCATGTTTCATTATGTCTACGCATTGCTAGTAATAGCTAGTTGTCACTGATAATAAGCAACAGTACAATAACATCAAAGACAAGCTTTAGCATTAATTGATTGACTGATTGATTGATTGGTTGACTGACTGATTGATTGATACAAATGAGTTGAGTCGTAAAATTGCGTAAAATCTAAGCCTTTTTTTTAATCATTTTGAAGATAGGTAGAAACTCTTTCCAATTATGTGATATGTCTGAAAATAAATTGCTACCATTGCATAAAATTTAATTTCTTAGTTTCTCATCAGTGCAACAAAACATTGCAACAGTTGCCCAATTACATGTGTATAGAGCTGTGGTATGAAAACGTGCTTACTTTTTTTTAACCCAGCACTGAGCTGCTTACACGTATAGGTCATCAGTAAATGTATTGAAATCAAATTCATTTCTACCTGGTTGGTATTTGTTTGGATTAGTTAGAACGACCCATCTTCAACAGGAATACTTTCTGATGATCATTGGCACTAAAGCGCATCAAAACTGTAGATTTTGGCTGTTAAAGGACAAAAGCAATTTTATGCAGAAGTTTGATGGACTACAAAAACTGAAAATGTGTGTTCACATGAGTTTAGATGAAATAATTTACGGGTTTTCACTGGAAGCCTATACCCTGTTGAGAATATGATAAATGAGGGCGTTGCAGTTAACTTCATAGGTTGCTAATATAGGTTGTGGCTTCTGTAATTTTGGTATATTTCATATGAGTGACGTCAAAAGTTTTATTGCTATCCGATATAAAACTGCAGCACAGTATGAACTATCAATTCTCTTTTCTCCAAGTTATTTTGAATTAATTTCAGAAGATTGCATTTTTACCTCTTGTAAGGATTACCCTTGTGGCAACTAGTTTACCAGAACAACTAAGATCAACGCCACAAAACTGGCATATAACAATTAAATGTTAAAGTGGGAACTTCAACCATCCGTCACATAAACAAAGTTTCTCTCTGTAGGGTATCAAAAGTTGCGAAAGCGCAATGAAATATCAATTTGAATTTAGTTAAGTTTTGATGCAAAGAGTTGTAGCATTTGTCTACGGACTTTTATTAAAGAACTAAATTGAAATTTTTGCCTCCAAGTTGCAACTCTAAATTCACTGTTTCAATATTTTTACTATTGGAGCTCTAAAAGTTCCTAATCACTGAAATCCATAACACTATCATCCCTGTCATATAGTAAGCAGAGTTGTCTTTCCTAGGGGGGGGGGGGGACAACTCTGCTACAAACTTGACATTGTTAGTATTTTGTCAAAAATAGATAAAAAATATTTTTAATACAGTCCTAGAAATGCATGCACTTCTTTCTATTGTATCACAGATATTTTCAAACCCAGTCACAACACTATTTACTTGTTTCATATAAAGAAAAACTTGCTGGTGTTGTATCTCTCCTGAACTTTTATGGAAAATTTTTTAGAATTCCTTCGGATTCCTTTTTAAAATTCATGTCATTACTTACCAAATTAACTTTAAATTTTTAAACCATTTAAATTTTTATGTTTATATAAATATTGTGTAACATTTATTTGCCATTATTAAATGATAAAGTTTAATTGAGTTTATGCGAGAGTTGATTAGAGAAAATTTTGAAAAAATAAAAATTTTTCCTGACTACAGGATTGATAGATGTGATCCCAGCGCCACCTCACTTTTTAAATATTACTTGATTGAATTGTAAAAACCAGCATGATGTAAAGGTGTGCCATCGTAAACTGTAGTTTCCTTGAATACTTACATGTTTCTCGTGACAGTTTCCAACCACATATGCAAAGTACTCTTATACTTTTCAGTAACTCCTAACTATTAGCGCAAAGTTGGTGTGTAAGTAGAGTATGTGAAGTTGCTGCGGAGTTATCTTTTGTCTACAAATAATCTCTAGAAAAAATAATTAACTTTTTTTACATCACATCAGAAAAAAATTGATAATAAGAAAAAATAAATTCCTTTGATCAGCTTCAAGCATGTAAATTGATTACAGAAGTCACTGCGAAAAAACAAACAATTCAATTTAAATATTTCTAACTGATATTGCTTGAAAAACTCAGGGTCAATGAAATACCTCACTAGTATTGCTTATGATAAAATATTAGGTCATTGTTATATTGTAACGAATTTGCGCTCACATTTACATAGAAGGACAGCAAATGCAATGAAAAAAAATTCTGAAAAAACTTAGAGACAGTGGTGTGTCCTTGATATGCTGCTGGGGACATTTGAATATCCATAGCAATGCTTGTGATCACCGCTAGATTAATCTCCAAACTCTGAGTGGTAACTCTTAAACTCTGGGAAAGAATTTAGTCTGACCAATTTCTCCGATGCAAGCGTGACCTTACAAAGTCACCTGCCAGACGTAAAACAACTACTCTAGTAATAAAATACAGTTTATTCCCCATTTTTTTACACTAAAGAGAGCAGTAATTCCCAAAATCCCACTCAAAACTAATCAACTATCTCTGGGCTAAAGTAGGCTAGCTATGCAGTAGCCCCAATTTAACTCTGAATATGACATTCATAGCAGCTATATGTATCATAAAAATTCAAAAGTTAGCAGTTTTGAAGAAAAAACTGCAATAACAATGACACATACAAAATGGAAATAGGTCAAAACAGAAACAAAAGCTGGCTGTGCTGCAGTTGGTCTTGCTTAATCTCAAGCCCCTCTACTTTTTTTGGCCAATCAGAGAACTTCATCTTGTTATGGATGTTCAGGAATGCTCCATGAAATATTCAAAATTTTTATGTCTCGCATCAAGAAATATTGGGACAGGTGGGGTTGAAGCTACTCTGAACTGTTGAATTTCAAGTTAAAATTTAATATGGAGAAAACAACTCTTGTTATTTCACACTTCGCCTCATTTAGTTTTATTTATTTCGTTTCAAGGATAGTGTTATGAGTGTAAAAAGAGATGGGCTCTAATAAGATGGATGAAGGGAGAGGGATAGGTGAGGAGAGAGGGATGGGTGAGGAGAGAGGGATGGGTGAGGGGAGAGGGATAGGTGAGGAGAGAGGGATGGGTGAGGAGAGAGGGATGAGTGAGGGGAGAGGAATAGGTGAGGAGAGAGGGATAGGTGAGGAAAGAGGGATAGGTGAGGAGAGAGGGATAGGTGAGGGGAGAGGGATAGGTGAGGGGAGAGGGATAGGTGAGGAGAGAGGGATAGGTGAGGAGAGAGGGATGGGTGAGGAGAGAGGGATGAGTGAGGGGAGAAGGATAGGTGATGAGAGAGGGATAGGTGAGGAGAGAAGGATAGGTGAGGGGAGAGGGATAGGTGAGGGGAGAGGGATAGGTGAGGAGAGAGGGATAGGTGAGGAGAGAGGGATGGGTGAGGAGAGAGGGATGAGTGAGGGGAGAGGGATAGGTGAGGAGAGAGGGATGAGTGAGGGGAGAGGAATAGGTGAGGAGAGAGGGATAGGTGAGGAGAGAGGGATAGGTGAGGAGAGAGGGATAGGTGAGGGGAGAGGGATAGGTGAGGGGAGAGGGATAGGTGAGGAGAGAGGGATAGGTGAGGAGAGAGGGATGGGTGAGGAGAGAGGGATGAGTGAGGGGAGAGGAATAGGTGATGAGAGAGGGATAGGTGAGGAGAGAAGGATAGGTGAGGGGAGAGGGATAGGTGAGGAGAGAGGGATAGGTGAGGAGAGAGGGATGGGTGAGGAGAGAGGGATGAGTGAGGGGAGAAGGATAGGTGAGGAGAGAGGGATGGGTGAGGAGAGAGGGATGGGTGAGGGGAGAGGGATAGGTGAGAAGAAAGGAATAGGTGAGGAGAGAGGGATAGGTGAGGAGAGAGGGATAGGTGAGGAGAGAGAGATAGGTGAGGAGAGAGGGATAGGTGAGGAGAGAGGGATAGGTGAGGAGAGAGAGATGGGTGAAGGGAGAGGTATGGGTGAGGAGAGAGGGATGGGCGAGGGGAGAGGGATGGGTGAAGGGTTCTCTAGAGTCAGAGAAGTCAAAATTTCCCAAACTTACCTGTTGCTGCTTATGTAAGGACACAAGGTGTTAATTTGGTTGGGTCGCAGGCAGATGTAGTTCCTCAGGGGAGGAATGGAATTTGTGTAGGAGGGTTCAGGTGGTATAGGAGGTAAAAGGGCTGTAGTAACAGGGATAGTTCCACATGTTTTGTTGTGTTAACTCACTACAATATGTTATTTAAAATAATAATAATTGATTGTTATAAATTTTTACCAACGTCTGCTCACCATATAAAAATGACCAAAAAAAGGCCTCACATTATGATAATTTTTGAATAAATTTAGCGGAATAACGTAATGTTGTATAAAGTCTGTTCTCTCTCAATTTTCCAAAGTGATTATGAACAAAACTTGAAACAAACAGCACAATTTTATTGTAATTTGGTTTTGATAACCTGGTCACCAAATTTATGTATAACCAGTCTCTGTCAAGAGCTATCCAACATCCTTTAGCAGCTTAGATTTTGCTTTTGCATAGGTTTTCCAGTTTGGTAACAGAATTGTTAACGCAATGACACTTGTGTAATCAGCGAAATAGTGTGAGGGACGCCAGAACTCGCTACTGTACTAAGTAACACATTATTATTATCTACCCTTGTATCATGCACTGTCTACGTCTATTCTAATTATTTACCCAAGTGTCTATGTAGCGTTCTATTGCTTAACTACAGGTTCTATGCTGTATCGTTCTATGCATGCATTTTCCTCACAAATTATTATTACCATTTTTACTCGATGCTAATTGGTGCTTAGCAAGGCGTGGTTTACTATTTCCCTTTTATTATTATTATAATTTATCCACTGCTAATTGGTGCTTAGCAAGGTGTGGCATGTCAGATTTCATACAAGGGTGTGACTATGTTAGAGCTACCCGCCTACTTTATTTATATATGGATGTTGTGCAAATAAATGTTAGAGTTAGCCTGACTCTCAGAAGAATCTCTCTCTCTTGAAGCAAGCACTACTAGGAGCAGCATAACTACAAGCGCTGGTCGACTATTAGGAAGCACGAGGCTTGGCGGAAAGTAAGATTGGTCACTCTCTCTTACTGCGTATTTAAATTTTTAAACCATTTAAATTTTTATGTTTATATAAATATTGTGTAACATTTATTTGCCATTATTAAATGATAAAGTTTAATTGAGTTTATGCGAGAGTTGATTAGAGAAAATTTTGAAAAAATAAAAATTTTTCCTGACTACAGGATTGATAGATGTGATCCCAGCGCCACCTCACTTTTTAAATATTACTTGATTGAATTGTAAAAACCAGCATGATGTAAAGGTGTGCCATCGTAAACTGTAGTTTCCTTGAATACTTACATGTTTCTCGTGACAGTTTCCAACCACATATGCAAAGTACTCTTATACTTTTCAGTAACTCCTAACTATTAGCGCAAAGTTGGTGTGTAAGTAGAGTATGTGAAGTTGCTGCGGAGTTATCTTTTGTCTACAAATAATCTCTAGAAAAAATAATTAACTTTTTTTACATCACATCAGAAAAAAATTGATAATAAGAAAAAATAAATTCCTTTGATCAGCTTCAAGCATGTAAATTGATTACAGAAGTCACTGCGAAAAAACAAACAATTCAATTTAAATATTTCTAACTGATATTGCTTGAAAAACTCAGGGTCAATGAAATACCTCACTAGTATTGCTTATGATAAAATATTAGGTCATTGTTATATTGTAACGAATTTGCGCTCACATTTACATAGAAGGACAGCAAATGCAATGAAAAAAAATTCTGAAAAAACTTAGAGACAGTGGTGTGTCCTTGATATGCTGCTGGGGACATTTGAATATCCATAGCAATGCTTGTGATCACCGCTAGATTAATCTCCAAACTCTGAGTGGTAACTCTTAAACTCTGGGAAAGAATTTAGTCTGACCAATTTCTCCGATGCAAGCGTGACCTTACAAAGTCACCTGCCAGACGTAAAACAACTACTCTAGTAATAAAATACAGTTTATTCCCCATTTTTTTACACTAAAGAGAGCAGTAATTCCCAAAATCCCACTCAAAACTAATCAACTATCTCTGGGCTAAAGTAGGCTAGCTATGCAGTAGCCCCAATTTAACTCTGAATATGACATTCATAGCAGCTATATGTATCATAAAAATTCAAAAGTTAGCAGTTTTGAAGAAAAAACTGCAATAACAATGACACATACAAAATGGAAATAGGTCAAAACAGAAACAAAAGCTGGCTGTGCTGCAGTTGGTCTTGCTTAATCTCAAGCCCCTCTACTTTTTTTGGCCAATCAGAGAACTTCATCTTGTTATGGATGTTCAGGAATGCTCCATGAAATATTCAAAATTTTTATGTCTCGCATCAAGAAATATTGGGACAGGTGGGGTTGAAGCTACTCTGAACTGTTGAATTTCAAGTTAAAATTTAATATGGAGAAAACAACTCTTGTTATTTCACACTTCGCCTCATTTAGTTTTATTTATTTCGTTTCAAGGATAGTGTTATGAGTGTAAAAAGAGATGGGCTCTAATAAGATGGATGAAGGGAGAGGGATAGGTGAGGAGAGAGGGATGGGTGAGGAGAGAGGGATGGGTGAGGGGAGAGGGATAGGTGAGGAGAGAGGGATGGGTGAGGAGAGAGGGATGAGTGAGGGGAGAGGAATAGGTGAGGAGAGAGGGATAGGTGAGGAAAGAGGGATAGGTGAGGAGAGAGGGATAGGTGAGGGGAGAGGGATAGGTGAGGGGAGAGGGATAGGTGAGGAGAGAGGGATAGGTGAGGAGAGAGGGATGGGTGAGGAGAGAGGGATGAGTGAGGGGAGAAGGATAGGTGATGAGAGAGGGATAGGTGAGGAGAGAAGGATAGGTGAGGGGAGAGGGATAGGTGAGGGGAGAGGGATAGGTGAGGAGAGAGGGATAGGTGAGGAGAGAGGGATGGGTGAGGAGAGAGGGATGAGTGAGGGGAGAGGGATAGGTGAGGAGAGAGGGATGAGTGAGGGGAGAGGAATAGGTGAGGAGAGAGGGATAGGTGAGGAGAGAGGGATAGGTGAGGAGAGAGGGATAGGTGAGGGGAGAGGGATAGGTGAGGGGAGAGGGATAGGTGAGGAGAGAGGGATAGGTGAGGAGAGAGGGATGGGTGAGGAGAGAGGGATGAGTGAGGGGAGAGGAATAGGTGATGAGAGAGGGATAGGTGAGGAGAGAAGGATAGGTGAGGGGAGAGGGATAGGTGAGGAGAGAGGGATAGGTGAGGAGAGAGGGATGGGTGAGGAGAGAGGGATGAGTGAGGGGAGAAGGATAGGTGAGGAGAGAGGGATGGGTGAGGAGAGAGGGATGGGTGAGGGGAGAGGGATAGGTGAGAAGAAAGGAATAGGTGAGGAGAGAGGGATAGGTGAGGAGAGAGGGATAGGTGAGGAGAGAGAGATAGGTGAGGAGAGAGGGATAGGTGAGGAGAGAGGGATAGGTGAGGAGAGAGAGATGGGTGAAGGGAGAGGTATGGGTGAGGAGAGAGGGATGGGCGAGGGGAGAGGGATGGGTGAAGGGTTCTCTAGAGTCAGAGAAGTCAAAATTTCCCAAACTTACCTGTTGCTGCTTATGTAAGGACACAAGGTGTTAATTTGGTTGGGTCGCAGGCAGATGTAGTTCCTCAGGGGAGGAATGGAATTTGTGTAGGAGGGTTCAGGTGGTATAGGAGGTAAAAGGGCTGTAGTAACAGGGATAGTTCCACATGTTTTGTTGTGTTAACTCACTACAATATGTTATTTAAAATAATAATAATTGATTGTTATAAATTTTTACCAACGTCTGCT
Organism: Cryptosula pallasiana; assembly: GCA_945261195.1. Classification (NCBI taxonomy): domain Eukaryota; kingdom Metazoa; phylum Bryozoa; class Gymnolaemata; order Cheilostomatida; family Cryptosulidae; genus Cryptosula; species Cryptosula pallasiana. Next base: position 12,894,048 of record OX183136.1, on the reverse strand, counting down.
CACCATATAAAAATGACCAAAAAAAGGCCTCACATTATGATAATTTTTGAATAAATTTAGCGGAATAACGTAATGTTGTATAAAGTCTGTTCTCTCTCAATTTTCCAAAGTGATTATGAACAAAACTTGAAACAAACAGCACAATTTTATTGTAATTTGGTTTTGATAACCTGGTCACCAAATTTATGTATAACCAGTCTCTGTCAAGAGCTATCCAACATCCTTTAGCAGCTTAGATTTTGCTTTTGCATAGGTTTTCCAGTTTGGTAACAGAATTGTTAACGCAATGACACTTGTGTAATCAGCGAAATAGTGTGAGGGACGCCAGAACTCGCTACTGTACTAAGTAACACATTATTATTATCTACCCTTGTATCATGCACTGTCTACGTCTATTCTAATTATTTACCCAAGTGTCTATGTAGCGTTCTATTGCTTAACTACAGGTTCTATGCTGTATCGTTCTATGCATGCATTTTCCTCACAAATTATTATTACCATTTTTACTCGATGCTAATTGGTGCTTAGCAAGGCGTGGTTTACTATTTCCCTTTTATTATTATTATAATTTATCCACTGCTAATTGGTGCTTAGCAAGGTGTGGCATGTCAGATTTCATACAAGGGTGTGACTATGTTAGAGCTACCCGCCTACTTTATTTATATATGGATGTTGTGCAAATAAATGTTAGAGTTAGCCTGACTCTCAGAAGAATCTCTCTCTCTTGAAGCAAGCACTACTAGGAGCAGCATAACTACAAGCGCTGGTCGACTATTAGGAAGCACGAGGCTTGGCGGAAAGTAAGATTGGTCACTCTCTCTTACTGCGTATTTAAATTTTTAAACCATTTAAATTTTTATGTTTATATAAATATTGTGTAACATTTATTTGCCATTATTAAATGATAAAGTTTAATTGAGTTTATGCGAGAGTTGATTAGAGAAAATTTTGAAAAAATAAAAATTTTTCCTGACTACAGGATTGATAGATGTGATCCCAGCGCCACCTCACTTTTTAAATATTACTTGATTGAATTGTAAAAACCAGCATGATGTAAAGGTGTGCCATCGTAAACTGTAGTTTCCTTGAATACTTACATGTTTCTCGTGACAGTTTCCAACCACATATGCAAAGTACTCTTATACTTTTCAGTAACTCCTAACTATTAGCGCAAAGTTGGTGTGTAAGTAGAGTATGTGAAGTTGCTGCGGAGTTATCTTTTGTCTACAAATAATCTCTAGAAAAAATAATTAACTTTTTTTACATCACATCAGAAAAAAATTGATAATAAGAAAAAATAAATTCCTTTGATCAGCTTCAAGCATGTAAATTGATTACAGAAGTCACTGCGAAAAAACAAACAATTCAATTTAAATATTTCTAACTGATATTGCTTGAAAAACTCAGGGTCAATGAAATACCTCACTAGTATTGCTTATGATAAAATATTAGGTCATTGTTATATTGTAACGAATTTGCGCTCACATTTACATAGAAGGACAGCAAATGCAATGAAAAAAAATTCTGAAAAAACTTAGAGACAGTGGTGTGTCCTTGATATGCTGCTGGGGACATTTGAATATCCATAGCAATGCTTGTGATCACCGCTAGATTAATCTCCAAACTCTGAGTGGTAACTCTTAAACTCTGGGAAAGAATTTAGTCTGACCAATTTCTCCGATGCAAGCGTGACCTTACAAAGTCACCTGCCAGACGTAAAACAACTACTCTAGTAATAAAATACAGTTTATTCCCCATTTTTTTACACTAAAGAGAGCAGTAATTCCCAAAATCCCACTCAAAACTAATCAACTATCTCTGGGCTAAAGTAGGCTAGCTATGCAGTAGCCCCAATTTAACTCTGAATATGACATTCATAGCAGCTATATGTATCATAAAAATTCAAAAGTTAGCAGTTTTGAAGAAAAAACTGCAATAACAATGACACATACAAAATGGAAATAGGTCAAAACAGAAACAAAAGCTGGCTGTGCTGCAGTTGGTCTTGCTTAATCTCAAGCCCCTCTACTTTTTTTGGCCAATCAGAGAACTTCATCTTGTTATGGATGTTCAGGAATGCTCCATGAAATATTCAAAATTTTTATGTCTCGCATCAAGAAATATTGGGACAGGTGGGGTTGAAGCTACTCTGAACTGTTGAATTTCAAGTTAAAATTTAATATGGAGAAAACAACTCTTGTTATTTCACACTTCGCCTCATTTAGTTTTATTTATTTCGTTTCAAGGATAGTGTTATGAGTGTAAAAAGAGATGGGCTCTAATAAGATGGATGAAGGGAGAGGGATAGGTGAGGAGAGAGGGATGGGTGAGGAGAGAGGGATGGGTGAGGGGAGAGGGATAGGTGAGGAGAGAGGGATGGGTGAGGAGAGAGGGATGAGTGAGGGGAGAGGAATAGGTGAGGAGAGAGGGATAGGTGAGGAAAGAGGGATAGGTGAGGAGAGAGGGATAGGTGAGGGGAGAGGGATAGGTGAGGGGAGAGGGATAGGTGAGGAGAGAGGGATAGGTGAGGAGAGAGGGATGGGTGAGGAGAGAGGGATGAGTGAGGGGAGAAGGATAGGTGATGAGAGAGGGATAGGTGAGGAGAGAAGGATAGGTGAGGGGAGAGGGATAGGTGAGGGGAGAGGGATAGGTGAGGAGAGAGGGATAGGTGAGGAGAGAGGGATGGGTGAGGAGAGAGGGATGAGTGAGGGGAGAGGGATAGGTGAGGAGAGAGGGATGAGTGAGGGGAGAGGAATAGGTGAGGAGAGAGGGATAGGTGAGGAGAGAGGGATAGGTGAGGAGAGAGGGATAGGTGAGGGGAGAGGGATAGGTGAGGGGAGAGGGATAGGTGAGGAGAGAGGGATAGGTGAGGAGAGAGGGATGGGTGAGGAGAGAGGGATGAGTGAGGGGAGAGGAATAGGTGATGAGAGAGGGATAGGTGAGGAGAGAAGGATAGGTGAGGGGAGAGGGATAGGTGAGGAGAGAGGGATAGGTGAGGAGAGAGGGATGGGTGAGGGGAGAAGGATAGGTGAGGAGAGAGGGATGGGTGAGGAGAGAGGGATGGGTGAGGGGAGAGGGATAGGTGAGAAGAAAGGAATAGGTGAGGAGAGAGGGATAGGTGAGGAGAGAGGGATAGGTGAGGAGAGAGAGATAGGTGAGGAGAGAGGGATAGGTGAGGAGAGAGGGATAGGTGAGGAGAGAGAGATGGGTGAAGGGAGAGGTATGGGTGAGGAGAGAGGGATGGGCGAGGGGAGAGGGATGGGTGAAGGGTTCTCTAGAGTCAGAGAAGTCAAAATTTCCCAAACTTACCTGTTGCTGCTTATGTAAGGACACAAGGTGTTAATTTGGTTGGGTCGCAGGCAGATGTAGTTCCTCAGGGGAGGAATGGAATTTGTGTAGGAGGGTTCAGGTGGTATAGGAGGTAAAAGGGCTGTAGTAACAGGGATAGTTCCACATGTTTTGTTGTGTTAACTCACTACAATATGTTATTTAAAATAATAATAATTGATTGTTATAAATTTTTACCAACGTCTGCTCACCATATAAAAATGACCAAAAAAAGGCCTCACATTATGATAATTTTTGAATAAATTTAGCGGAATAACGTAATGTTGTATAAAGTCTGTTCTCTCTCAATTTTCCAAAGTGATTATGAACAAAACTTGAAACAAACAGCACAATTTTATTGTAATTTGGTTTTGATAACCTGGTCACCAAATTTATGTATAACCAGTCTCTGTCAAGAGCTATCCAACATCCTTTAGCAGCTTAGATTTTGCTTTTGCATAGGTTTTCCAGTTTGGTAACAGAATTGTTAACGCAATGACACTTGTGTAATCAGCGAAATAGTGTGAGGGACGCCAGAACTCGCTACTGTACTAAGTAACACATTATTATTATCTACCCTTGTATCATGCACTGTCTACGTCTATTCTAATTATTTACCCAAGTGTCTATGTAGCGTTCTATTGCTTAACTACAGGTTCTATGCTGTATCGTTCTATGCATGCATTTTCCTCACAAATTATTATTACCATTTTTACTCGATGCTAATTGGTGCTTAGCAAGGCGTGGTTTACTATTTCCCTTTTATTATTATTATAATTTATCCACTGCTAATTGGTGCTTAGCAAGGTGTGGCATGTCAGATTTCATACAAGGGTGTGACTATGTTAGAGCTACCCGCCTACTTTATTTATATATGGATGTTGTGCAAATAAATGTTAGAGTTAGCCTGACTCTCAGAAGAATCTCTCTCTCTTGAAGCAAGCACTACTAGGAGCAGCATAACTACAAGCGCTGGTCGACTATTAGGAAGCACGAGGCTTGGCGGAAAGTAAGATTGGTCACTCTCTCTTACTGCGTATTCCCTCGACTCGAGGTGTACGACGCAAAGCACCTGGTGCCCTACTAGTTCGACACTCATTGCAAACCGAACTGTGGAGTTCGAAACAAAACTAACACAACAATAATTATAGCGTAATTATTGTCGGTCTCGACTGCGTCGAACAGACAAGTATTAATTACAGCACCATTATTGTCGGTGGCCTAAAGTTCGCAACAAACTATAAGCTAAACGGTAATTCCTACGGAATTATTGTATGCAGCAAAGTTCGAAACAAACTATAAACTAGACAACAATCACGGCACTGATTATTGTCGAGCCTAAAGAGGTTCAAACGCAGCCAATAATTATTGGATAATTATTGTAACTGCCAGCACTTGTTCCATACCAGATTCGGTTGTTCCATTGCATGACCAAAGTCAGTAATAGCCTGTCAACAATAATTACAGAATTATTGTGCACTGCATTAGCTAGGGGACCAAGCATTCGGGAGGTGTACAGGTGGCTACCACCCAGACAGTAAATTCCTGTACAATAGTGCTTAGTCAGGAAATATCTGAGGACATTATAATCATTTTAAGAGACTTTCTGAAGTAAATAGTAAGAGTATTTGCGTGCTGTTAGTAAAAAAAAATATAAAAACATAATAGAAGTTCATAATTCAATTTGTAGCGTATGCAATGGAACATTAGTGTAGAACAACATAACTATTTAATAAAATGTTTTAGTTGACCAAAGGAATTATAAAGAAGATAACTCTCAATTTTCAAAATAGTCAAGAAAATAATAAAATTTGAACTGCTATAAACTAGGATAGCTTGTAAAGTTTCCCTTCAATTTAGTAAGTTTTGATCACTTGCAATTAATTGGAATTATTTTTCAAGGATATAAAACCGGTCTATGAAAATGAAAACAGTCAAATCGTTCATTATTATTTATTTAGTGTTCAGTTTCATTCGCGACCTATGAACAATATAACCAAATACTTGTTGATTATTTTTTTATTCAGTGAGCTATTTCTTGTTGACCAACAAGTTCCGAACAAAATGATTATTTATTGATTAAAGTTATCGCCGGTCTGATTATTTTTATTGCAATGTGTTTGACGAACATAGGTCGCGAGTACTCTTGTTACGACTAAGCCATAGTCTAGAACATACTACAATAAGTAACAAATCAAATCCATCATGAATTGAAAAATTTGAGAGGATCTGTGTTTGAAGACTAGAATCTTAATCAAATGCTAACAGTTAACTGGGGAAGGAAGAGGTTATTGGAAACTTTCATGACGTTGTTACTGCTGTTGGATAAACATGTTCATTTTATAATACAAAGTTTTTATAAAAAAAATAATTTATCTTAATTATTCTGGTTGGATGCAAGTGTTATGAGAAATAAATTTTAAGATATGCTTCAGTGGTATTAAATAATGGGATAGTATCTGCACACATCATGCGTTGGCTCTGTTATCTGTAGCTAATTTTACTTGCAGAAAATAAACATGACAAGGTGAGAAACAGCTGATGTTATCTTTTTTTGCTGAGAACATATACAAAGGGGTTTAGAGTCTGCAAAAAGCTAGTGAAAATGGGCCCTTGCATAGACCAGGTTTTCACATTGTCTCAGGCTACGGAAAGCATGTCTAAGGCTGTACTATAGAGAAGCTAAGGGGATGTTGGGAAATGTAAGTTTAGGAGGTCCTAGAAAAGTTAGCCTGAGATCAGAAAACTTGTGAAAAAAATGGAGTTGATGTCTGGAGTGAAGAGCACAGAAAGTATTTACGCTACTTTACCAGACATTCTGTTATACAATAAAACCAAATATATAAACATCATGGTTTCCAATTGTAGTTCTTAAAGTCTGTCAGTTTCTTTCACGTTTTTATAAACTATTGTGGTAGATTTTCACACACACCAGTACGAACATGTCAGCTCTCCATTCGACAGCATACCTTCTCTCTCACAGGATCTGATTCCAACTACTCCGCCCACGGGGTATCTCTGCTTGGCTCTTCTCCACGGACTCTATTGACTAATAACAAGCTCATGGCTCTGACTAACCAGACACAGATTCAGTGAAAGTTAGTTATATTGTGACACAATCTGTTTAGCAATACAAGTAGTAAATAGTACACAATGCAAAAGACTTCTGCCAAAACATGGCAAGATTGTTCCTTTTATAGGAAAACAGCAGGAATGGGCGGCCAACATATAACATAGCTCAAAACAAATAATCAATATGACAACAAGGCAGCACAACAAGGCAGCACAACAAGGCAGCACAACAAGGCAGCACAACAAGGCGGCACAACAAGGCAGCACAACAAGGCAGCACAACAAGGCAGCACAACAAGGCAGTGCAATAAGATATTGGAATGGAATTGTGCGAGCGGCTGTGTGCAGCCAGATGCGCCAGAGTTTATCCTACCTTGAGAAGCAGATGTTTATCCCAGAAGCCTAGCAACCAGAGTAGCCTCTGTTCTCACAGATCGAGGAAATCGTAGTAGTCAAGATCAAGCTAAAGAAACCGAGCTAGGACTGTTCCGGTAGCCATCTTGTTCTAATTAATTATTATTATTATTGTTGTTGTATAGTTCGAAATGAGCTCGTTCATATTGTGTATATATGTTTGTTTGGCGCTATTGTATTTAACTTGTAGTGCACCTGTTTTGTCTGCCAATCATATTGTATTCTTTTTATCCAATCATATGTTATAGTTTTTCAACTGCTGATTTGCATGTTGTACTTTATAAGTAATAGGGCAGATCGCCAAACAGGCGAGTTCTTGGAATAGTTGTGTTGAGTAGATACACTGGAAACGTTAGTGCATCCTCGTAGTCTTTACTGGAAGTATTAGTGGGTTAAAATATTGTCAACTATGTACACTTTGAAACACCTCTCGTTTAAATTTTGTATCTTTACGTTGAATACATTGTTGCTGATGAACTACAACTCTTCTTATACTGCCGTGAACTTGCTAGTGGTATTACATTGTTGATAATCACACTCTTAGAGACCACGTTACACTGTTTGAAATTGTCACAAAGCCGCCTAACACGATTGCTATAAACTAAACACGTTCTTGCTGTTAACTTATGACTCTAAGTGAAACCGGAATCTGTGTGCTAATAAACAGATCTCCATATAGAGAAAACAGGAAGTCTCCAGATCGAGACAGATAGACTGATTAAATACCATATACAGTGGCGTTATACTACCGGTTAGTAGTCCTGTATAACCGGTTGTTTGCCTTGAGTTACGCTACCAATACAGCTTAGTGTCCCCGTGTGCTTAGTTAGTACGCATTGCTATCCTCAAACAGGTGTCGGTGGAGATCGTGTGCTCAAGCATCACATAAAACCTTTTCATTATAATGCACGTGGTAAGGTTTCGGTTTCAGCCGGCGGTCTCTCCAATAAGTCTTGCAGGAAACAGGTGTCCCTTATGTAGAAGCATTACTTCCTTGGTCTGAGTCCCTAGTACACTCGTCTTCTCCCACCGGCTGGTATGATTAGGTTGGCCCATGACTGTTTCCTTCCTCACTGGATTCAACCATCTATCTTGCTTGTTGAGGATGTTAGTGTGGCTGCCTTGCCAAACTTGTCTGCCCAGCACACTAGGCAATCACATAGAGCTGGCCACGCGCACTTGGTCAGTGATATACAAGCATCAGGTAGCTGGAGCTATTGGAAAGGGTAGAGTTGTCTGCTCTTAGCCAAATAAGGAGGACACAGCCTCATCAGGACAAAGTGAACGTTCCTTTCCAGTGAGTTGTAGCAGCCAATACTAGGTGATTGGGGGAAAGTAATAATGGTTAGGGGTGGAGGAAGTGAGACTGATGCTTATACTGCCAAAATCTACTACACTATTCATTTGTTAATAAGAACTTTAACAGTCGTCTAAAACCTTTTTCAATTGAACGAGCAGGAAAGTATAACATCGTTAATTATGGTTTAAACCCACCCATGCCAAGTTATTAATTGACATAAAATTGACCATAGATGACCGTTGGTGCGCCACGAAATATGTGAGCAGTCAAACATGACTAGTATACTTTATAAACACTGCATTGAGTGAAAATTGTGGTCGTGGTGGAAAGTTAGTGAATTCAACATGGTTAGACTTGCCGTTGCATGTTTTGCTTTAGCAGCTCTAATCTTTTTTCTCTCTATGGGGTCGGTGGAGACCGAGGTTAAAAAGCGTGGAGGGAAAGGTGGAGCAAAAGACAAAGATGGTGATAGACACCGAGAAAGGCGTAAAGATAGGTGTAAAGACAAAGATGATCTGCAACCAAACCTTATCTTCATCACGGCAGTTGATCTAGATAAGCACAATGTAAGACCAATCAATTCAACACCAGCCATTAGACATTAATCATATTCTCAAACACCAGTAGTAATATATGAGCAGATCTCCCTACCAAGTGTTTTTTTGTGGATTATACCTTGGAGTTTAGGCAATGGGTTACGACGTTGGATGAATTCGCCGAGTTTATATTGTATTTCATTTGAGGGGTACTTGAGTGGCATTTGAGTGGCATTTAAGTGGCATTTGAGTTTTGATTATTTTTTTTACTTAATTTGAACTCATATGGCAGCTAGATTTTGAATGTATGGCATTTAAGTTTTGATAATTGTTTTACATAACTCGAACTCATATGATATTTGGAGAGAGAGGAGAGAAAAACAAGGAGATATAACTACATTAAACCAATATATGATTATATACATTTATTACATAATAAGTAGGAAAATATCCTTGTATAATATACCTAGAGTTAGTAAATACTAAGTAATACAAAGCACTACAACTTGTAATGATAATTAATACATAATCTTTTTTACAATGTCATCATTGATGTACTTGATGTACTGATGTTATATCTTAGGAAGGAAGACTTCTGTTCTATGTACTTTTGATTCCATAATGAACTAAAATAAAAAGTTATGTATTAGCATAGGATAATTAAACAAAAATGAAAGTTATGTATTAGTATAGAATGGTTAAACAGAAAATTTAAAACAACTACAAACTTTTACTAAATAGTGTTTTTTTTATTAATTATTACCTTATCATCAAAAATTGACTGTTAATCAGATGTTTTTGTAGCTTGTCGTGCCTTACGTTGTTGAGTCCTTACCCTTCTAGCTTGTCTTTGAGCGGACTGTCGTTGCATGTTTCTTTTTTTTAGAGCAAGATCTTTACGAGCACACTCGATAGAAATTGGTGTGCTTACCTGTTCTAGTTGATATTGTCGTTGTTGTAATACATAATGTAATCTCTGAATGTCTGATGTAACTTCATTCCCTAAGAGCTTTAATGTTAGAAAAGATTCAGTTCGAAAATTATTTAGCTGTTTTATCAAGTCTTTCTGGATGAATTTACAATTGGTTGAGATAATTCGCACTCTCTCTTCAATTTTTTTATTGCATAGGTTTTGTAAAAGTATCAAGTCCTCTTGAGTCAAAGGTTTAGGCTGAGTTTCTGATTCTGTGTTGTTAACTATTTCCATTTTTTGTGGTTGAATCTAAAAAAATACAGATAATTAATTTTTTTCAGTTGTTTTAGTATAATAAATAATGCATGAGTAAAAACTGTAATTTATTAAGTTTTTACCTTGATGCTCTCCTAATAGCTATAGTAGATGTTGCTTCTCAGTTAGCTGTTGTAGAACTGGATGCTTTCTGTGTGAAAACGATGGCTCTTATATAGCTAAAGTTGTACTGATTAAACCCTATGAAACTCATCTCGTGTCAATCTCTAAGAATCAGCATCTTTTCACGCGAAGGAAAGTCAATGTTTTCGCGAGAATAAATGAATTATTTTCACGCGAATACAAACCACTGCTTTCGCGGGAATAAATAATTTATTTTCACGCGAATAGAAACCAATGCTTTCGCGGGAATAAATGATTTAATTTCCCGCGAATGAAAGTCAATGTTGTCGCGGGAGTAAATAGTTTATTTTCACGCGAATAGAAACCAATGCTTTCGCGGGAATAAATAATTTATTTTCACGCGAATGGAAACCATTGCTTTCGCGGGAGTAACTGATTTATTTTCACGCGAATAGAAACCAATGCTTTCGCGGGAATAAATGATTTAATTTCCCGCGAATGAAAGTCAATGTTGTCGCGGGAATAAATACTTTATTTTCACGCGAATACAAACCGTTGCTTTCGCGGGAATACAAGTTTTATTTTCACGCGAATGGAATGTTGCTTTCGCGGGAGTAAATAATTTAATTACTCCCGCGAAAGCAACGGTTTCCATTCGCGTGAAAATAAAGTATTTATTCCCGCGAAAGCAACGGTTTGTATTCGCGTGAAAATAAAGTATTTATTCCCGCGACAACATTGACTTTCATTCGCGGGAAATGAAATCATTTATTCCCGCGAAAGCATTGGTTTGTATTCGCGTGAAAATAAATTATTTATTCCCGCGAAAGCAACGGTTTGTATTCGCGTGAAAATAAAGTATTTATTCCCGCGACAACATTGACTTTCATCCGCGGGAAATAAAATCATTTATTCCCGCGAAAACATTGGTTTCTATTCGCGTGAAAATAAATTATTTATTCCCGCGAAAGCAACGGTTTGTATTCGCGTGAAAATAAAGTATTTATTCCCGCGACAACATTGACTTTCATTCGCGGGAAATAAAATCATTTATTACCGCGAAAGCAATGGTTTCCATTCGCGTGAAACTAAAATATTTATTCCCGCGAAAGCATTGGTTTGTATTCGCGTGGAAATAATTGATTTATTCCCGCGAAAACATTGACTTTCCTTCGCGTGAAAAGATGCTGATTCATAGAGATTGACACGAGATGGGGTTCATAGGCTTTAATCAGTACAACTTTAGCTATATAAGAGCCATCGTTTTCACACAGAAAGCATCCAGTTCTACAGCGGCTAACAGAGGAGCAACATCTACTACAGCTATTAGGAGAGCAACAAGGTAAGAAGCACTAAAATAATTATTTGTTTTTAATTAATTGAAACATCTAGGTTTTTGAATCTTAGTTTTTAAAAACAATCTTTTAATAAAACAATAATTTCAGTATATTTACATCATTAAACTAAGTTCTTTTACTTTTTGCAGGTATGATGACATCACACTCCAAAGCACTTCCTAAGCTCCATATTGAACCAACCACAGCTACCAACAACACTAACGCTATTTCCACTACAACCATCATTTCCACCACCAACGACATTCACATTGATGATAGAAGATCCAATCATAACACCTTTAATGATACATCTTCTCGCTCAAACACCAATACTCCTGCTGATATAGCAATGAAACATCATGTAGTTTCAGCTGACTCTCCTTTGAGTCCCACACCGGACTACACATATCTGCATGAGAACAGTGAAGTCAAACAAACGGAGGATAACAAAAAACCGACAGTGACATTATCTCGAGCTTCAATTTCCTTTTTATTCAGCAACAGCAAGAATAATACCGTAAACAAACTTAGAGAGTTTGAATTGCTCGAGATGGGTGGAATAATGACAGGAGCTATGCAGAAAGGAATGTTGGAAATCGGAAATTTTGTGAGTTTGTTGGATTTACCAATTCCTACGATATTGGAGGTTTTCGATGTTAATTACGTTGAAGTTTATGGTATATTGGACTATGAATATGTTTTAAAAAACAATCATCGAATTCGAGTCAAGTCACTGATTGACAAAGAACTTACGGTGGAGCTACAGGAACTTGATCCCGGCTCTTCACAAATCCTAGTGTACATGGGAAAGCTAGAAGAAAATCAACCCGATCTGCGTATTGTAGGAGATAATCATCATCAAGAGCTAAAACAACGAGTTGTAGCCAAAATCTTGAGAAAAAAATCATTGAAACAGTTGCAAGCATACTTTGATATCATCACTTTCGATAATATTCCTGTCAACACTCTTCTGACATTCACTAGACTTTCAGTTTGGAAAAATTTGAAGTCGAAGCAGCGAAAACGAAAACAAGATACATCGCCTCTACGTATCACTCACACTGTCACTTACAGATACATGATGAATGATGGATCTTTGATGACTGGGAAGATTGTTGTCCCTCCTGAGAACGTTTTGAAGATCAAAAATCATGAATGTGGTATGATCCACTATAAAAGTAGGATGACAACTGAAAGCGGCACAAAGAAACACATTCTCACGATTCTGAGTGTTGAAGAAGCTTTGATGCTTCTATCTACTTCAAGTGAAAAAGAAGGAATAGCTTTCAGACTTTCTCTATTTGATGATGCTGAGCTGATGAAAAGTTATGATGACGATGTTGCTGCTGATGATGATGATGATGATGATGATGATGATGATGATGATGATGATGATGACGATGATAACATTGATGCTTATACTGATGAAGAAGATGATAATATGACGGATGATGACTCTGAAAACAAAAAATTTGAGGAAAAAGATGAAGTTGTCGACAATGATAGTGAGAAAAGCAATGAAGATAACAATCACATTTCAAGCAAAGCTAGCAGGATTTCGATATCGGAAATTTAATTAAGGTATGTTAATCTTCACTAGTAATAAGTAACTACTAATAGCCGTATTTTTCACCATAGTATAATGTAGTTGTTATAACGACATCTATGTATGCTTTTAGATAGAATACGTGTACAAGTGAATGACCGTCGGCTCGCCAAATCTATCAGCAACAACTCATGAACATTAAATTATATATTATTTGTATTGTGCAATAATTTGTATATATTTAGTGTAATAAAGTATTTTATTCATATTTAACATTAGTAATTTAGCCAATTTGTAAAACTTTCGGGGTAACAACTTTAAAATGTTACAAAATTTCAATGTTCCGACACAAAAATAAATATTTCAAGTTATCGTCTCATTTTTCAAAAATGTTAAGACAACTCCCATTTATAATTTCTAAACTTCGTTTTTGGAAAAATATGTAAAAGTTGTCGGCACATTGTGTCAAAATGGTAAGACAACTCCGCTTTTACACAAAAAATTGTGAAAAATGTTTTATAATTTGTTTGAGAAACCAAAACAGTAGAAGACTTTTTACAACCACAAGCATTATACTTTAGGTTTTACAGTTTTGTGAATTGGGTGTTGATAGTTTGTCACGATATGACATAATAATTAAGTAATTATAGTCTTTTTCATAACAATGCTATAGATTCAGTAATACAGATGTGAAATTTACTGTTTCATCACTTGGATGCAGTATGAAGGTAGTTGATGTAATATTTATTTTGTAATATTATGCAAAGTAATACAGTAAGAATGAAGCGTATGGAGTTCTCAACCACAAAACAAATAAAAATAATGCATTAGGTAAACTAATGACAGAACAATTTTACATGAAGTGTATACATATGAATAAAGTATTCATAAAAACACAGACTATTGTCTGTATATATAATATATATATAAAGAGAGTATTTATAAAAAACATCCTATTAGCTATATATTTTGTGGTAAGAAATTATAAAATAGGATAGTTGCATAAAGCCTATTCCAGAGCCATGATAATATTAAAAAATATAGTGAAATAAAAATTTTAAAACTCACCTAAGAGTGCAGTTAATACAAGAATTTCTTTTTGAGAAAAATCTGAATTTTTTTGCATTTTCTGTCTAATAGACGCTAATTTCAATTTAACACAATCATTAAAACCCTTTTTTTCAGTCCATCTTTTATATTCAAAATTAATTTAAGTGAAGTTATATCAATCTTTTGGCTTTGTTTTAAATCTACTTGAGTTTGTGGGTTATCTGTTGTATTAGATTCTAAAACACTGGTTTTTGGACTGCACTGTGAACTAGCAACAGAAATTAAGTCATTATTACTTTCTTCAGTTTCTGAAAAATCAGAATCTGAAGATATAAGTGCTCTCATTTTTTTACGCTGGGTTTTAAGTAAAAGCTTTCGATCTCCAGCAACCGGTTTTTTAGCTATTGCCAACCATTTACACCCTAATTCAAAATCTAAATCGATGTTTCCAGAAAAATAACCTTCTATTGGATAGAGATATACTAACATAAAATTTTTTGGAAAAGTAATGTTCATAACTAACTCAGAATATTTTTTATTAATAAATAAAACAAAATTATTATAACTAGCAATATCAACAACAAAAAACATTTTAGTTTTCAAAATACAAATATGTTGCTGGAGTTCTCTCAAAGTTGTATGTGATTTTCCGCATAAACAATAAAAAATAAACAAGTGAGCAAAAAAATGTCTTGAAAGAACTCGGCCAGGCTCATGCATCTTCCCTAATTTAAACTTTTTACCACAAAATATACACGAAATACTGTCTTTTTTTTCTTTCAGTGCTTCACTCAGCGTCTTTGTACAATATGCTATCAATAATAACGAAAGCACTGAAAGAAAATACCTTGTGTTTTTGTTATCGATATCTACAAGCAAAATAAACAAATTCTCATTATATATATATATATATATATATATATATATATATATATATATATATATATATATATATATATAGATAACTGTCTTGAGTATGGTATATGTATATAAAGATAATGCATATCACTTACACTTGAAGCACTCCTTATCATCTTTTATTTCCCCATCTATAACACTTCTGCTTCTGTACTGTTCTAGCTGCAGGTTCTCTGCTTGAACTAAAATAGAAAATACGAATGTAATTATGTTAGTTTTTGAAAAAAATTTATTAAAATTGAATGAGTATGTAGTAAATAATATTTTTATCATACTTACATTCAAATGTGTGGCGATCATAGGAGAGAAAGGATTCATCTTTCCCTATATAGCATGCGCTTGCAATAAAGCGTGTAGATGTTTTCTCTACAAAAATAACGTAGTAAATGTAGAGTCGTTATTATTTTACCTACAGAAAAATTTGCATTTTTCATAATACAGAAAAATACTTACTCATAGCAATGTGCGTGGTAGGTTTGGTCTTTTTTGGCTTCTCCGTTTCCTTAAAACATTCTTCCAGCCACCTCATTGTTTCATCATCGGTAGAGCTTAATAAAACAATAAATCAAGATTGTGATTAATTAAAAACTCTATATAATACAGTTGAATAATAAAATTTCAATAATATACTTACATGGCACTGAAATCTATTTCATCTATATTTAGTTCTAATGCATCATTTGAGGTTGTAGACCTACAAGTAATATATATATATATATACATTTGTTTAAATTTATAAATGTAACTGCAACAAAATTGTAAAAGATAGTATAAATAACTTACTCATTTGTTGTAGGAATATTGCTAGCCATTTTTTGTAGTTTCGCAGACTAATACTTGAAATGAAGTACAAATGAAAACTGATACTGTTTAAAAAAATAGTTTCTCTTATATACAAAACATTGAAGTCATTTATCAAGATTAATTTGTAGACTGATTTTCTGATTATTACTATGATAAATGATATTGTTTTTTTAAAAAAGTGGAAGACAATTAGGAAGTTGGTTAAAAAAATAGGAAGATAGAGATTAGATAGATTAATAAGCTTAACCACCACATACACCCCTGTAAACTGTCTTTCCATCTAGCTAAAATTTTTGAATGTAGAGCGTTGGATAAACAAATTTTACAACCTCTAGGTTGATACTCTTTTAAATATCACTAGCTAGGATGAAACTTACATTTCATTTGAATGACAACTCACATCCTTCAAACATATTTTTATAGCAACAATTTTCATATAGACACATCAACAGCAAAACATTGATGCGGTGTAGTTCCATCTTTATATCATCAGACAGTAAATTAATATGTGAGAGCTTCAATTATAGTTTTACAACATTAAGTATGAGTTTGGAATGTAATAAAATACTTTACAGGTACTGATAGCATTTAATAACTAGTTCAATTGCAGTTTATTGATATACTCTACTATAACACACACTACCACAAACAATCATATAGACACATCATCAGCAAAACAATGATGTAGTGTAGCTCCATCTTTATATCATCAGACAGTAAATTAAAATGTGAGAGCAATTATAGTTTACAACATTAAGTATGAGTTAGGAATGTAATAAACACTTTAAAGATATCTGATAGCATTTAAATATGTATATGTAACATATAACTCTTGATTTATTAGACAAAACAGCTTCCTAAAAATAGAAAATATACTATGTATGTTGATACATTATTTGTATTTCACACAAAAAACAATGAGGTATTTTAAAAAAAGTAACAGTCTAACTAATAAAAGGAGCGGATAAAGTCATGCTTTGCTCATGTTTTTTAGACGATAGCGGAGATAACTAGGATTAAAAGTAAAACCACAAATCCGTTTTGGTGGAAGGCTGTATCTGTATTAACTAATATGTAATGAAACAATAAAAAACAGGAGATAGATGCAATCAAGTTCTCTTCCTTTTTAGGTTGAATTCGACCTATAATTCCATCATCTATGGACGTTTGTTGTTTTGTTTTAAATAGAAATAGCATGATAATAAATAGTGCTTAGGTGTAATTAATGACTTTTCTCAAGCGGCTTTATAACACTTGATATTAAAAAGATCAAAACATATAGGATTAAGCGAGATGATGATTAATGTCTTTTCTGGAATGAGTTTATTAGTAAAATGACACTTGCGTTATATTATAATTAATTACTTTTTAAAAATGAACTGGTAACATTACGTCGACTGAAATAATACCTAAAACGTCTCGCATAAATTTTGATCTGACTGAAAATGGACTGAAAACCTTCAAGGTGCGTAAAAATTATCGTAACTCGCTATAGCGGATATTCTAAGAAATATTTATTTTCTCGTTGGTAACTTGACGTAAAATATTTTGTAACGGATGTCACACGATCTCAATCGATTTTTTTCAACTGAAACACTTAGTTACTCGTAAACATTTGATACTCGCTTGATTTCTTGATAACAGCAATATCCCAATTGTGTTTATCGTAAATATTTCAAAAACGGATATTGCGTGTTTCAGTTGGTTTTTCCTACTGAATCACTTAGTTACGCGTAAACATTTGAAAATTGTTTGAATTTTTCGTTGATAAAACATGTTGCAAGTATCTTTTAACAAATATTACCCAATTGTGTTTATTGTAAATATTTCAAAACGGATATTGTCTGTTTCAGTTGGTTTTTCCTACTGAATCACTTAGTTAATCGTAATTATTTTGAAAATTGTTTGATTTTTTCGTTGATAAAACATGTCGCAAGTATCTTTTAACAAATATTACTGTAATTTCAATCAGTTTTCTTTACTAGATTACTTAGTAACTCATCAACATTCATAATTGCTTTTATTAATAGTTGTTGCAAAGCAATGTTGTATTTAAATAATATTACTTCAATTCCAACCAATTTCCTTACTGAATTACTTAATTACTCCCCAGTATTTCATAATTTCTTTCACTAATAATTACAAAGTAATATTGTAAATATATAATGGAATAGATACTAAATTGACACAAATTTTTTTCATATGAATTTAAAACTTAACTAATGTAGTTTTTTTTACCAAACATCAGTACATCAAAAACATCATTGTAAAGGAACAAACTATGCAATAACTGTTATTACTTTGTATTTATTACAAGTTGTAGTGCTTTGTATTACTTAGTATTTACTAACTCTAGCTATATTATATGGAGAGATTTTCTTTACTTATTATGTAATAAATGTATATAATCATATAATGATTCATTTTTAATCAATGTATTTATTCAAATTAGATATATCTCCTCTCTCTATGTAGATATAAATATACCCATAAATATGTACATAATCAACCATATGTACATGAATGTATAGAAAACTAAAAGATCTCTCTCATCTCTCTCTTTCTCTCTCTCAAGATACAATATGTATGTATGTATGTATGAATGCATTGATTGTCATCACAAGTTGTAGTGCTTTGTATTACTTAGTATTTACTGACTCTAGCTATATTATATAGGAAGATTTTCCATACTTATTATGTAATAAATGTATATAATCATATAATGATTCATTTTTGATCAATATATTTATTCAATGTAGATATATCTCTTCTCTCCTCTCTCCTCTCTCTCTCTTCCTCTCTCCTCTCTCTCTCCCTCTCTCCTCTCTCTCTTTCTTTCTCTCAAGATACCATATGTATGTATGTATACATTGATTGTCATTACAAGTTGTAGTGCTTTGTATTACTTAGTATTTACTAACTCTAGCTATATTATATGGAGAGATTTTCTTTACTTATTATGTAATAAATGTATATAATCATATAATGATTCATTTTTAATCAATGTATTTATTCAAATTAGATATATCTCCTCTCTCTATGTAGATATAAATATACCCATAAATATGTACATAATCAACCATATGTACATGAATGTATAGAAAACTAAAAGATCTCTCTCATCTCTCTCTTTCTCTCTCTCAAGATACAATATGTATGTATGTATGTATGAATGCATTGATTGTCATCACAAGTTGTAGTGCTTTGTATTACTTAGTATTTACTGACTCTAGCTATATTATATAGGAAGATTTTCCATACTTATTATGTAATAAATGTATATAATCATATAATGATTCATTTTTGATCAATATATTTATTCATTTTTGATCAATATATTTATTCAATGTAGATATATCTCTTCTCTCCTCTCTCCTCTCTCTCTCTTCCTCTCTCCTCTCTCTCTCCCTCTCTCCTCTCTCTCTTTCTTTCTCTCAAGATACCATATGTATGTATGTATACATTGATTGTCATTACAAGTTGTAGTGCTTTGTATTACTTAGTATTTACTGACTCTAGCTATATTATATAGGAAGATTTTCCCTACTTATTATGTAATCAATGTATATAATCATATAATGTTTCATTTTTGATCAATATAGTTATTCAATGTAGATAAAACTCCTCTCTCCTTTCTCTCTCCTCTCTCCTCTCTGTCTTCTCTCTCCTCTCTCTCAAGATGCCATATGAGTTCAAATTATGTGAAAAAAGTATCAAAACTTAAATGCCATACATTCAAAATCTAGCTGGCATATGAGTTCAAATCAAGTAAAAAAATAATCAAAACTCAAATGCCACTTAAATGCCACTCAAATGCCACTCAAATACCTCTCAAATGAAATACAATATAAACTCGGCGAA
Organism: Cryptosula pallasiana; assembly: GCA_945261195.1. Classification (NCBI taxonomy): domain Eukaryota; kingdom Metazoa; phylum Bryozoa; class Gymnolaemata; order Cheilostomatida; family Cryptosulidae; genus Cryptosula; species Cryptosula pallasiana. Next base: position 12,874,571 of record OX183136.1, on the reverse strand, counting down.
TTCACCCAACGTCGTAACTCATTGCATAACCCCCAAGGCCAGAACCACAAAAAAACACTTGGTAGGGAGATCTGCTCATATATTACTACTAACACCTATTGCAAGTTTAGGACGAAATGAAGGATATACGATAGGTTTTTACGGCAATTGACAATGAACGGATGACTTTCTTAAAATCTTTTGATTATGTTTAAAAAAATTGTTTAAAAAGATTATGCAGGTAAACTGGTTTTTCAATAAAAAAATATTGCGCACAAATTGAGACAATAATTGAGCTATATATGCAAATGCGCTTGTATTGAAATGATAAAAACTTTTGTAAAACTATTTTCATTTTAAAAAATAACAAATATTTAAGGAAAAAACATGATAAAAAGAAAAATATATTCGTTCAATGACACGTTTCGTTGTTACTTTTTGTCATGCAAGGTATAACTTAACTGCATGAGTTGAACAAATCTTTCTGTTCTATGAATATCAGAGGTGGTTTTTTTTACTCTGTAGCTACTGTTCAGTTTTTATCGAAATTTTCGTCATGGAAAAAAGTGTAACTGTGGACAAAAATAAATGACAATACTATTTTGCAATGCTGTCAATATATCTATAAAAAATTGAAATGAACGATTAAGAACCCAAAATTTGTAATCTCCCGAAAACAAATTATGCAAACTCGTCAATGATGTTGGCCCCAATTCCAGCTCTCTCACCTCCTCTTTTCCACCCCCACCCCCCATCTATCTCTCTCTTTCCCTCTCTTCCCTTCTATTTCCCTCTATTTACTTATTTCCAACCTTTCTCTTTCTCCTCTTTCTACTCACCATTCCCTTTCACTTCTAATTAATTAATTCCTTCAAAAGCGCTTGGGTGTGGAGTTAACATTTTCAATTAATTTGAGTTCATTCACATGAATTATGAGCTATATTCACAGTTTCAATTTAGTTTCCTAAAAAAAAAATGTATGATTGTTTTGGGAGTTCACAGAATCAGAGATGGTGTCCACTAATATTGGTAAAACTTCTAAAGCAAGCAAGGCAGGAAACTAAAAAATTAAAAAATTACTCAAGCACTTTTTAGATAGTTATTTATTTCTACTCTCTCTCTCTCTCTCTCTGAGACTGATTTACCTGAGTTTAGGAGAAACAAAGGGGATCTACAAAAGAGGTTGAGAGGGTATCAAAAATAGATGACTCTAGAATTCAACTATCTTCTTTGTGTAATATCATGTAGTATAACTTGCAAGAAGATGTAGTGTATATAAGTGGCACCGCTGAAGAATTTTGGAGGGAGCGTCAAGGGCTGGAGTATGTCAAGTTTGGGAAAAGGTAGAAAAGTTAAGCTGAGAGAAAAGAGGTAAACAAGAAAACAGTTCCCATGCTATGCAAAATCCACCATACAAGCAAGTACTCTCTATCCAGAACAGCTGGAGAGTCTAGACCAGAAAGTCCAGGCCCGAAAAACAGTGTTATTTCTAAAACTCTTTTAGCCAGCAGGACAAACTCAAGCAACCGTTGAGAGTATTAGACAGGAAGTTAATAGAATGATTTTCCAAGTATACCCGTTGCATCTCAACACAAATGTACAGCTATGATAACTACACAGTGTTTATTTAGACAGAGATATTCTAACTGGAAGTTTAAAAGCTTGAACAAGCACATTTGAAAAGACCAAATCATTCCAATAGTTTATACAAACCAGTTAGCTATAGCATTAGATCAAGTACCAAAGATCTGCTTTTTGTTACATAAAAAAAGTCGAAAGTTAAACTTTTCTCATTAGATCCGTGAGTTTAGTTTATTTGTCTGTACAGTCAATACATGTGTAGCATATGTCTAGCGGTTGTCAACACTTTACTTTTGTTTGTGATAGTTCAGAGACCCTGGTTTGTATTGAAACCCCAAAGTCAAAGTGGTTGCTTTATGCTCTGGTCACATGAGTACGATAACGAAACTATCACAAAACTTTATTAGGTGGTCGCTGAAGCACAGCGACTAAAGTTTCGTTTGGGCGGTCACATGACAACTATAATTGATTCGTTACCCCTAGCGATCACTAGTTTCATCCAATGACAGCGCATTGTTCTTTGTGCGAGGGCCTACTTATACTTTTCTGCATGATGTACAAGCTTGGAAATCAAATGAAGCAAGGTTTGGATTAGATTAATTTAATAAATAACTAATTTTGACCAGCCATTACTATTCCAATTGTTTGATTATAATATATTATTACTATCCTTCATTTATTTAAAACTCATTATGAATGTAATATAATAAAGAATTATTTTTTCAAAAACAAATGTGCTACTATGGCTACTATGACCCTGACATTAGAGACCAGCTAATAATGGCACACAGAAAATAAACCAATTAATGAGCTTATGCGGTCCAATGGTCCAATCATATGCAAACATCGCAACCGACAATTTTCCCAAACTTGCTTGATCATGAAAAAACTGGAGCTTTTGCTCAGTTTGCTCGCCAACAAAGTCGCTGGGCCTGGAAAAATAGTTTTGTTTACAGTTTCGTCAAAGACCCGCTCTCGTGTGACCAAGGCTTTATTTTGCAATTTGGTTGAAATAGAGCTCAAAGGTGGGGATCATTTTTCAAATTTTTTTGCTTTGATTTATCTGCAGCTATTTTTAAAAAAACTTTGTCTGGCGAGAATGAAAAACCATATTTATTATGTTTCTTGTTTTTGGAGGAAAGGGAGTGATGTGAAGCTATGCAAGATACATTAAACTCCCAATAGTTATAGCTATAAGTATTACATTGCAAACGTCACTGTAATGTTACGTCACAGTTGTGCAATTCAGCCTAGTTTGTGATAACTAGTCTAGACAACCTCCTAATTGTTAGAAGAGTGATGGATGCCGATGGGTGAAGAGAGATCAGGATTTTCTACCATGTAATAATTCCTTGACTCCACATTCCTACCATTACATTAAAATGTTATATGTGGATATTCAAGTATTCAAAGTGCAATAATTAACAAAGATTTTAGACCAGGTGAAAAACTTTTAAGTTTCTATAAAAAAAAGCGCTTTGTAGAATACTAGAAAGTATAAAAAGCATTGTGGAATCAGTTCTCCAAGTGCTTTATGTATCAGCTTTTAAGTCATGACACAAAAGACACAAAATGCAACTTTGAGATGTATCTTTTAGACTAGAGCTGTAAAAAAACTATGCACTGCAGCGAGAAATACCAATGTGGTTTCATACTATAAAAATTTTAGTCAAGATACAGCTAGAGAATAATTTTATGTGCAAAAAATTGCAACACAGGTTTATTAGAGACTCGATAAACTTGAGACACACAAAAGCTATATAAAAAACCAAAATAATGCAGTTATTTTTTTTGTATTCTTTTTTGCACAACTATATCAAAAAATTGAGGGCAACAGTGGTAACTAAATGCACGTGTGAGAAAAGAACCAAAAGCCCAAACAAACCAAAAATGTCATGAATCGGTTTCTTCAGCGAAATCCTCACTATGTTGCCATTAAAAGGAATATGTGGGTACAGATGGTATCAAGCATGTCTGCTATTTCCAACAAGTTTTATTCTGGTTGGTTGGTGCAAACTCAATTATACTGAGTTAATCCCTTTCCCGCTTTGCCATTGCAGCGTATTCTTAGCACCAGCCAGTAAGCACATCATGTGTGATATCACGGGTTGTTGTGACATGTGGCAAATGACAAAAGTAATGGGTGTTCGTAAATTTATAAGCCCTTTATGAAACAGAATGTCACATTTAATCATTTTCAGGATTTAATAAATTTTTGTACATTGTCAAACAAATTGTAATGAAGACAACTTACAATGCATTGAATTAAAAATAAAAACAACATTGTCATCAACTAATACAGTTAGTAAAATTGTATTTTCTTGTATCGTAACCATTTCATGACATCTGCTACCATAAAAGATGTTTTTTTGAGGATGTTAAACCAGTTTATAAAAATGAGCAGATTAGACTGGTTTGTTATAATTTATTTAATGTTCAGATGTTTTTGTTTCTACAAACAATAAAAAAAAACTCTAGTTAAGTGTTTTCATTCAGTGAGCAGGTTGTTGTTGATTCTCAAGTTTTGGGTGAAATGACTGTTTTTTGACTGAAATTAGTGTCAACCTGATTGCTTTTGTTGCTTTTTGTTTGGTGAACATAGGCAGCAGTTGCTTCCATTGAACTAAAGATATCCAATGTTTTCCTGATTTAATTGAAGTGGTCTACCATTTAGTAGATAAATATGTATTCCATAAATACAAATTGTTGATAAAACACGTAGTACATATGTGCAAAACTTATTTTTTTCATCCATAACTTTCTCCACATCTTCTTAAACTTGATTTTTGGGCAGCATCTAAAATAAAAGAAAAACCGATGTGGAACAGTTTATTCCACCAAACAGCTGATTATATTGGAGTATTATGTTACTTTAGAATGAATATATTGAAATTAAACATTTTTTAAGCCTTTTATGTTAGACCTCTATCTTGTGCTTTGGTTAGACTTTCTTCGTTCTCCATCTACAGCTTTATGATATTTCATTTACTTTATGGTATCGAGTTGATTGTTGCTGAGATGGGTCAAGGTGAAGATATGATGTAATACATAATATACCAGTTACTGTATGGTACTGAGTCTATTGTAGCAGAGATAGGTCAAAGTAAAGAGATGATGCAATACATAAGGTACTAACCAGGTAGTACAGTGTGTGTTACATCTCTTGTATCATAACCAATATCTATATTCTGTTTTGTTTCTTCTACAGTCAAATCTTTGTTCTCCACTATGTTAGTCAGTGTTAGACTTTTCCTGTCAGAAGAAGATAACTCTGAAGGTTTTTGCTCAGTAAAGTTAATTTTTATAGTAACTCATAGTTCTTGTGCATTAGAATTTCAACAGATCATTTGTTATAAATTAGCTATCAATAAATAGCAATCAATAAACAAACTATATGATATATTTTATTTATTTACTTGGAGAAATTAATTTGATGTCTTTTGTTATGAAAAAACAAAATTTCAGAATAATCACACAACGCCATGATATAACACTGGTATAGAGTCACTGTTATTATAACAGTGACTCTATACAATGGTATAACAGTCACTATATTCTATGGCATGCTAGTCACTCTATACAATAAATTAATAGTCACACAATACGATGATACAATAGTCCCACAATACACTGTTCTAATAGTCAACAACACGATGGTATAATAGTCAAGCAAGACAATGATATCATAGTCACATAATACAATGGTATAACAGGCATTCTTTACAATGGTACAACAGTCAGACAACACAACAGTGTAATAGTCAAACAACACATTGGTGTAATAGTCATATAATCCAATAGTATAACAGTCACTCAATACTATAGTATGTTAGTTACACAACACCATGGTATAGTAGTCATACAACACAAAAATATAATAGTTTCACCCTCACTCCTGTAAGTCACACACCTTCAACCCCCCCCCCCCCCCACCTTTCTCAACCGGTTCCCGAGAATCTCCCCCTACCTTTCCTTTGAGTTATTACATACTACAGTGGGATAGTTGAGTCCCAGCTTCCTGCTCTGTCTAAATACAGAGATCAGAACTATCGAATTGGAGTTATATTCTATATTGTAAGTCTTCGAAATAAACCTAGACCAGGATCGGAACTAAATAATTGGAGTATTTAGTACAAACATTCCTATTAGCTCCCACTCAAACTCAATTCAATGGTCACCAGATATTGGGTGCATCATCCAGTGTTGAAGATATTTACTGTTAATCAAGAGGAGAAGGTAACTCCCCAAGTATCAAGGATTAGCAATAAAGAGTGACAACGAGATCTAATCGGATTGCTGGCGCAAGTGAGACGGAAAATTGCTACCAAAGGTAAGGATTAATTTGTCCCTTCACTGACAGTTGTGATTAGAGAGTTTTCTATTGCATACATTTAGCATAAATAAAATTGCAAGTATCTTTTAGTTCAGTTTTGTGTCAGAATTTATACCGATAGCTATGGTGTGTATTTTCACACATCGTAGCTATGAAATTTTGAGCAACTTGAATATTCAAGTTGTTTGTTTGGCAGATCACCACCTCTGAGTTTTGTCTAGGCTAGGTAGTGTTAGTGTCAAAGGAGAAACTTGGACAGGAAAAGGTTAAAGTGATTCAGATATGAACTGAGTGAGATTTGACAAGAACTCAGTTGTGCTGACTAGGATTATAGTTGGCGGGACTCAACCAGGAAGCTGAGTGTTAACCTAATGTAGTAATTTCAGTATGATTGTTGGCTTGTAGTGACAGTACCAACAGAGCTATTGTGGGTAGTATAGACCCAATATAGACAGTCTTGAGTACACTGCCAATCAATTGCCCCTCTCTCCTCTCTTTTCTCTCACCTTTTTGTGCTATCTCCTTTTCAGTCCACTTGTGTATAGTAGAACTTGAACTTAGACCCTGAACATTCACATTCATCTCCCCTATGTATTGGTCAGGAATGGTTTCACTTGATCACATAAACCGTAAACACCCAGGTTTATCAACATACCATATCTTACCGTCAAACTACATTGTTTAAAATCAAAAAAGATTTTATCAAGGTTACATACATCGAGGACAAAACCTTTCTGCTCATAACTGAACACTTGATAATTTTAAAAGCCGCTTCTACTTACCAGTTAAATTCTAGGACATAGCTGTGTGCTTGAAAGGGATGTGTGGAGTGTTTGACAAGACATCAATCAATCACAATGTTGCTGACAGCTTACCTGAATACAAGGATAAAGTTTAACTGCCAGGAGTTGGTTTCCTCATTTATAAATATTAACCAGGTAACTTTCTTTCTCGACCAAAGGTGTGGTTATAGATGAAATGCGCCATGATTGCCAACGGCAAATAGTTAATCTAAAAGTGATCACAATGTAAATGTAGTCGTTAATGCGTTTTTCCGTGATGGGCTACTTTTAGGTAACTTCTGGCCCCTGATCTATCTTTATGACAATGATTACTCGTATATATAAAATAAATAGTCATATCGCAACAGTTGCATGATCTTTTTAACATTGGAGTTGCCTTCTCATTAAAAAGACAACATCGCCCATCCTGAAGTCTTATCAATAGCAGCCCCTCACTATAGCATTTTATTTCTGGCTGTGGTGATGAAAGTATCGTTAGCTAGAACAGCTAAATTACTTCTAGTAGATCGAACAGTGATTGAAACTGTGGAAACAGTTTTGAATAACTTTTTTCTCACATAATGAGTATTTATTTTTTAATAATTACCTATTTTTTATAGCGCAATACATCATGTTTACAAAAAAAAACACGAGCAGCACATTTCAATAAATAAGTAATAATTATTTAGTGCCTGTCATGTCATTTACTGACTTACCTGGATTACAATTGTCAAATGAGTCTAACTAGCACATGTTTACTAACGGGAACCATCTAAGATTGAAAAGATCACTTACCCAACTTTGCAATCCTGTAATACTCTTATGCTTCTGTGCTTACTTTGCAGTCCTCTTTCAATGATCATCACCCTTCGCCCTCCCACCCCTCGCTCCCCATAATATGCATATGAGAACTTGTTGTAATATCAAACATTATTCATATTCAATGATCATACAGGGAGAAAATTATTTGTTTATGGTGAAATAAACAAGTCGTCTTTGTTTTCCATGACAAAAACCGCTGTGCGTGGAGAGGCCTTAACAGTTTCTGCAAATGATGTTATCACTTATCAAAGGACCTATGTAAGATTGCTTGAATATGAGAAAAACAAAAACTTTGTTTTCCAATAGCATAAATGCTTCAGTCTATAAAATCATTATCAAAATTCAGATCCAAAGGTGTGGTCACACATTGATGATATTGCAATGAAACGTATACATGCAGTCACATACCTTAAAAGGTGAGGGCGTTGCACCTCATTGATATACTAATCTACTGGCAAATGTGCTCATTCATGCTGAGGTTTGCTATTGACAAGATGATTGCTTCGCAACCAGTAGTATTGTGGTAGTCTTGAACCAACCATTAGTATGCCCTCAATATCATTAAAAAACCTAGCACTGCAAGGTCTTGCCCGAACATTACGAGAGTTCTGCTAGTGAAATATTACGTAATTTATTCATTTTGGTACATATTGTCAAAGTGCTGCTGCACCTGTAATGTGTTGTTTTGTAGAAATTTTCTGCGTGCTCTAACTGTTGGTGTACTGGGGAAGGAAAGCCTGCATTGTACACTGGAGATGGGGGTGATTAAGGAAACTGGAATTAACACTGTTACTGAAAAGGCTTTTAATACACTCTACTTGTCCTTGCCTTAGACTCCACTGTGGCTCGATCAATATTTGACTTTGACTCGACTTAGTATCGACCTAGACTCAAACTGACAACCAACTACCTGATGTAACATTACATTCAAGTAAAAAATTTCATCGTATATTTAGGTAGAATTTTAATGGTGGTACCGACGCAAAAATATAGAAAATGTATGTATACTAACAGGGCGAACAACCATTTGCACATAAACAGTAAAACAACCATATTTATAAAGTGCAAGGGTAGTTGAATATACTCTCCTCTTATTGGTCATCTGACGAGCAGACTGAGTGTAATTAGTCCACATCTTTCTTTTTCTGGTGAGAGATACCAGTACAGTTGCACTCAGGAGCCAAATACAAGATGCATAGGTTCTGGCGCTGGTCATCTCCTTCTTCATTACGAGTTGTGTCCCTGAGGAAAGACAACCCAAGTAGAGTTTGTAGCAATCTCTATCGATGTTTGGTTTGGTGGGGGGGGGGGGGCTTCTATTTACAATAGGGAACTGTCACTTGAAGAAGAGAGAAGAAGGGGTTGGGTGTAGACTGGTTGGGTTTCAATAGACTTGGGTGAAGGGGCTACCTGGGGATGCAAAGTACAAAGCTCTACCTGCTGAGGGTATGATTGAATTGGACAGTAAAAAGCGAGAGAAGGAGAGGTTAGCCGGGCCATGGACAAACTGGTGGCTGAACTAACAACTGAAACAGGATGTAGCATGACCAATAATGAACCGATTTTCATCTGTTCTGGTCCAAGTAAATGTCCTGTTTTTCCCCTAGACAGCAACTTTAAGCTATCCCAAAGTACCCTGAGCTGAATTACTCATATCATAGGATGAACTCATTTCCTGCAAAGACTGAGGGCAGGACTATCACAAGCAGGAGAGTGTTAATGATGTGAGAGGGTGAGTAGAGATGAAAAGCACAGGCTAGGACAAAAGGGTGTAGAGAGGCGGAGCCAAAGAATCACGATCCAAGATCATTTGTTAGGGTATCACACTGTGCTGTTTTGTAAATATGTATTACTTTATTGCTTGGTGTATATCTTTTTATTTATATATATAAATGGTTATGCTTTTATTTGGTACGACGGTGTCCTGGCGAATTCTTGTAATTGCCAGACCAACTTGTGAAATCTGGTAGAGCACCTTTAATCTTCAGTTGGATCACTTACCTGTATCGTATCTCGGAGATAATAAACTCAACACTTTGGAATCTGTCTAGCCTGTGGGCTATTGTTAGGATGTGAAGTTGAGGAGGAGGAGATTTACTGAGTGGAACCTCCATGGCAGGGACTGTTATAGCTGAGAGACGTCAGTCTGGGTAGTAGCAAAGTTTGAGGAGAACTTGTTGTAAAGACCTAGTGGTTTAGCTCTTGCTGTTGGAGGAGTTATTGTGTTGGTGTTACAACTTTATAAAACGGTAGTTGTGTCCATGAATGTGGACAAATATACTTTGCAATATAACTGTAAAACAACTAAACGAAAACGTGAAGATTCTTGCAAAATGCTGTACTGAAATATTTTACTTTGGGTCAATTGTTTTTCACTAAGTGAACTTGATACATGAGAAATACTTATAGATTTTGCCTGAACAGATATCATTTTTCATGATAAATAGGCTATGTCCTAGAGCATAGATCTGAACATTAACTTAAAACAATTGTTTATCACAGCCTGAATTACAGTTTTAGTCAAACTAATTATAGCTTTGTAGCCAGCTCTAATGTCAAACACTGTCGAACATAGTCAAACACTGGCATAAACAGTCAAAAACTGTCAAATGCTGTCCAACACCATCAAAAATGCTAAACACAGGTTTTCTAGTTGTACATACAATTTCACTTCAACCTTCACCTTCAAAGACTGCATATTAAAATCCTTAAGATAATTCATATTCTGTATTAAGCATTTTAATGCGCTTTTCATAAAAATACTTTCAACTGAAAAGTCAAACCGATTTATGGAAAATCAATTCTCTGACCTAAGAAAGCACTAATCGCGACAACATGAGATAGTTTGTCTAATTTTGATCTAAGCAGGCATTCACAAAATTGTTTTAGATGAGCAGAAATTCAGCACAAAACTCTGGGAAGCTAAAATTACTAGTGATAATTATCTACGACTTCCGGTTGCTTCTTCAAATTTTCTTGGACTTCAAACTTTTCCATGAAACTTTCATCAAATATCTTAAGAAAAAGACAGAAGTTTTTGAATAATCTTCTTTTGTATTTTTCCCTAGCTTCTTGTACAATGCTAGCTTAATGCTGGGGCAATAATATGTCAGATATAAAAGCTAGCAACATTTACATATACATACGTATAGCATGTGCTTGTTTGGTGAGCAGTTAGACAAAGCCACAATAGTGTATAAACATGTCTATAGTGTCATTAGGAGTTGTCTGCTAAATACTGGGAGTAGGCGACTCCTGAGTGGTGGCATTTAGTTGGGAATTTGGGTAATTAAAATGCTAATATAACTGTTTTGACTGTAATACCAATAGTTAGATAGGTTAGATTTTCACAGTAGACTTTACTGGACCCATTTGAAATATGCTTCATTGTCGGCTTGTGTAAAAACTGTTGATACCGCCATTTCATACATTTCATACATTTAATACTGGTTTAGCTGTGAAGCAGCTGCAACGTAAGATTTACAAAATGTAATAGGAAAAGTCAGTTAGTAAAAACTAAGTAAGATTTTTTCAATAGCAGATATTAATACATAAGATAATTATATCAAATAGCAACAGCTGTAAATCAATAATTCCATTTATCAATGTGGATAAATTTGTTCATCAATCTCACAGTTGATCGATTGTTACACTCTCTTATTGTGCTTTAGGTAAGTTTCCCTCTTTCTCTACCTTTATCTCTATAATATACCAGTTATTGTATGGTACTGAGTCTATTGTAGCAGAGATAGGTCAAGGTAAAGAGATGATGTAATACATAATATACCAGTTACTGTATGGTACTGAGTCTATTGTAGCAGAGATAGGTCAAGGTAAAGAGATGATGTAATACATAATATACCAGTTACTGTATGGTACTGAGTCTATTGTAGCAGAGATAGGTCAAGATAGAGAGATAAAGTAATACATACAGTACTAACCAGGTAGTAGAGTGTGTGTTACATCTCTTGTATCATAACCAATATCTATATTCTGTTTTGTTTCTTCTACAGTCAAATCTTTGTTCTCCACTATGTTAGTCAGTCTCAGACTTTTCTTGTCAAGGAAAGATAACTCTGCTGTCTCTCGTTGAGATACTATGACACAAAACTATTTGTAATCAATAGAACGCAGTGCAACTTGCTATCATACCTGTTTTACTAATGAACTCTAGACATCAAAGTGACATTGATTTCTAGTTCTCACCTGCCTCTACACAATGTTTCATGTCTGTAGTATTTATTATTACATCAATGTCAAGGTTGTGTGTAGTTTCTTCTGGTGCTTTCTCTTTGTTCTGTGTGATGTTAGTCAATTTTATACTTTCTCCCTCCTTAGCTCTGCTACTTTTACATACGTGAGTCATATAATTGGTCAAAAACATTAAGATGTTGGCCATTTGAATAAAGAATAAAAAGATAAACTTCACAATAAATACCTTCTCTCATGAGCACATCACTAGATAGTTGAGGCTCTACAACATCATCTATTACTGTATCTTTAAATGAGATGTCTATGTTTTTGGTTATACCCACCAGATCTTCTGTGTCTGCTGCACCTTTTTCTATAGCAGCTGAAAGCTTTAGTCATGTACATAGACGCATTTGCGTATTACAATAGGAAAAGATCTCCGAAGCATTGGAAATATTTTGAGCTGTATATAAACAGTACCAAGAGTACAAAATTTTACTAAAAGTATGACCACGTTTAATGACAGTTCTTTTGCACATATCCAGACACTAGAAATACAGCCAAACACATATAAAATGCCACAAGGAAATGAAACACTTGATTACACAAACTACTCTCAAAGTTTTCAGAATACAAAACATATTTGTTACAACCAAGTTTCACATAGACTGAGGAGAGACTCAACAGCGGCATGTAGAAACAATTGTTGCGACGATAAATGTTATACAGTCCGCTGTATTATAATATATTATTACATATCATTTCTGAAAATTCTTCCCTTGCATGTACTCGAATAAATATTCACAACAGTGCATCCAAACAGAAACAAACACAGCCCTAGTTTTAAGCAAAAAAGCCAAACCACGTTAAGGATCCAAGCAAGCAAAGTAAAATACACAAACCTGCTATTTGAGCTTTTAGCTCAGTATTTATAGCCTCAAGTTCAGCAATCCTAGACTCAGCTTTATCTAGTTTGGTTTGAAGGGCCACAGTCTTTTGTACCAACACAGAATCATCTTGCTTTGTGAAGTATGGACAGAATCACACCAGATAATATTCTCCTGATATGTAATGCGATGGCTGACTTGGCATACCACATGTGTGTCACATGACTTGTTCTATCATGTGACACACTACATCACATGACCTATCAGGTGATACACCACATATACATTGCATGTTGTGAATCACTAGCTCATAAGTATCACTGGATAAATTTATTGGAGTCACCTTCTATACCAAATATACGTGTAAGTAGCATTCAGTTCACCTTTACATCATTAAGTAACACATCACATGACGTATCATGTGATGTGCCATGTGGCATATAAACACCAGCTTATTACTTTTTGACCTGCCATAACTGACCATGAGATGCTTGGGGCTTCTGCAGTGAGTCTATAAAGTTTATAGTCTGAGTTGTCTCCTCTTTTATTTTCTTTTTCTCTTCGGCTTCTAGATAAGATACTTCTGGCTCAATATCACTCAATGTTGGTTTCGTAGCAGAACTTTCAGTATCCTTAAAATTACCTAAAACATTGTGACTGCTATACAAACCATAACTTGCAATGAATTTTACACATAAAGTATTTGGGAGTTGCCTGATCTTTCACTCCAAAACTTTTGCTTCAATCGTTGGACTTGTAATTTCTCAAGTTTTAGGTTCAAACCAATGAGAAATGTTTTTTGTTCATGATCAGGAAGAAGGTCAATTAATTAAAATGCTTTTTCCCTGTTTTCCCACATCATTGCAAGAAGTCAGCTTGAAGTCTTCAATAGTAAAACAAAGCAAGCGGTGACAATAGTTTCAGCCAATCATAACTCATTTACTTGTTAGCTCCCTGCTGTTTAGTGTATTCTCTATGTGCTGTGCTACCAACATATTTTGTTTCATATTTGTCTCTTCTCCTGCTTCAAGTTCTTTGTACTCCATCCGTATTTCAGTGCTCTTGCCATCTGTTGCATTACATAATACATGTTAGGATACAGTTTGTATCTGGAAGTTATTGTTTGGTTTTTTTATTTAATCAAGTTTTCAATGAGCCGGACACCCCATTAAATGAAGTTACTATACACTACTTACAATCTGTAGGTTTTTCCTCTCCATGGATGTCCATCTCCTCTAGATTGTAACCATTTTCCTCCAGAGCAGGGATGTTTGGTAACATAGACATACCTACTTGGAGTTGACTTTCATCGGCAGAAAGGTCGTTCAACGGAACTAGATTCACTGCTGGATCTTGACTGCCATAGGACGGAATTGATTGATCTTCAAATAGGTACAAGCAGAAAACAGGTCATTTTAGCAGTTCAAAGCTGGAAGATATGAAAACATGGCCATAACAAATTGCGTTGTTAAAAAATTTGATTTCCTTTCAGTCAAAAGTCTAGAGTTAGTAAACATTGTGGAACTGCGAACATGAGAAGACTTTATGAAGAGCTCAATGCTGGTGAGCATGAAAAAATTAATATGTAAAGTGAACAGATGTATGTACACAATAAATCTCATTCCGAAATTTTGACAAGTTTTTCTAAAAACTTCACATAATAGTTAATGGAATCTACTAGCTGTTGAAACAAACAGTTGTACTTTGAAGACAAAACAATAATGGTTCATTAACAGGAGTACAAGTAAACTGTTGCGTCGAATACATTACCACTACAGAGTGAAAGTTGATTGTTGGCAACTACTCACTCACCTACAGCTGAGAGACTTTCTGCAGTATGGATATCGATTTTCTCTCCCGCCATTTTTTCATCTGGTTCCACAGCTACTAGGCCATTTCTGTCTCTCAATGCCAGCAGAATATCTCTCTGCTCAGCAGAGAGATATTCTATGATCCTTCGAAAAGTATATAGATGTCCTTGGTACGCAGCATGATGTAGCGCTGTATAGCCATCTTTGTTTTGTGACATCGCAATTTTTAAACGCTCTTCTTCATTTACTTGACGCAAAATGTTCTGCACAATCTCATTCTGACCAACAAGCGTCGCATGAGACAAAGATGTGTTGCCATTGACATCTTCTGTCATTAGTAGATTATACAGCAATACAGAGTTTTCCAAAGAGAAAGTTTCTAAGATCAAGTTTAGCACTTCTGAATGCCCACGACTTGCTGCAATGTGTGTTGAAATGTTCCCTGTGTTATTTTGTATGGTTAAGGCATTTAGTCTCTCTTGAGGTTCCATAAAGCTAAGCATGCACTGTACTACACCAGTGTGACCTTGCGCTACCGCTTCTAACAATGGTGTATCTCCATCGTTGTCTTGTAAAGTGATCAACTTAAAACTATCCGTTGAGTCGAGTACATTTAGTATACAACTAACTACATTAGTGTGACCTTTGTATGCAGCAAAGTGTAGTGCTGTTCTGTTGTAGTCATTTGGTATGGCTAACATATCAAATTGAAGTTCTGGTCGGATTGAGTTTAAGATTGTTCTAGAAATGCTTTCATAGCCAGAATCTGTAGCATCCGATAATGCAATATTACCATCATCGTCTTCTGTTGTCAGAAGTTCATACCGTTGGTCAGATGTGAGTGCTTTTAGGAGCAGCTCCAGTATTCCTTGCCTGTTCTTTTCCGCTGCAAAATGAACTACAGTACGACCTCGATGAGAACGACCAGATAGTATTGTGTGTAACCTGTCAGCACTGGTAGACTCAAGGACATGTTGTACAAAGTCAACATGTCTGCTATATACAGCACGACACACAGCTGTCACACCAAAACTGTCTTGTAACATCAACAGGTTGTACTGCTGCTTTGATGTAACTGAGTTCAATATAATCTGTAATGTGCCAACATCTCCGATATACGCAGAATTTAACAAAGTTGTGTTACCATCACTATCCTGAAGCTTTAGCATGTTGTATTTTTGCTCTGGTGTAACTGAGTCTAACATGATCTTTACAATCTCGGTATGTCCGTCATGTGCAGCCAAGGACATTGCAGTGGTACATTTATTGTCTTGAACCATAAGCAAGTTGTATTTACTTTCTGCTTTAGCCGAGTCCAACAATACTTTTACGGTTTCAGTATGTCCCTCAGACGCAGCTAGGGATAAAGCGGTTTTACCATTGATGTCTGATTGCATTAACAGGGCATCGCTAGTGTTGGATGTAAATAAGTCTAACATTGCACTTACAGTTTCAGTATGTCCCTCATAGGCAGCGAGAGATAAAACGGTGTTACCATTGCTGCCGGATGCATTAACAAAGCGTCGCTATAGTCAGATGTAACTGAGCTTAACATAACTTTGACAGCCTCAGTATTTCCAGCGTAAGCGGCAAGTGCAACAGCCGTGTTTCCATCTCGATCTTGCAGTTTAAGAATTTCAAATTTCTGCTCCGATATTATTGAGTCTAAGATAATTTTCACAGTCACCGCATGACCGATGAAAGCTGCATGTCCTTGTGCAGTGTCTTTGTAGTTACTTAGTAGCTTAAGCATGTTGTATCTCTGCTCAGGTGTAACTGAGTATAATATAGTCTTCACTGTCTCTGCATTTTCATTGCAGGCAGCCAGTGAAAGAGCAGTGTTACCATCGCTATCCTACAATCGTAAGAGGCTGTACCTTTGGTCCGGTGTAACTGAGTTTAATATCGCCGTTACAGTCTCTATATGCCCTGAATGGGCCGCCAAGGATATAGCAGTGTTACCTTCACTGTCTCGCAATGCTAACATGTTGTACCTCCGCTCTGATGTTACCGACTCTAATATTACTGACACTGTTTCTACATCTCCGAGAAAAGCAGCCGCGAGTAAACGGTTAAAATCATCCATTTTTGATGCTCTATTTGGATGATACAACAAACTTTATAAGAAAATTGATGTGATTGGTTAAGTTAGACACTCCAATAGAAGTGTGAAAGATTCTATTGTACTCTATTGCACAGTCATTTCTAACACAAGTTACAACTGCTATTGTGATGGTAATATTAATTATTGCAAGATGGATGATTGATTGGCGAAACCTGTTACGCTTGAGTCCATCAATCAAACATCAAGTGGTACAACACGGAGATAACAAAACTTGCCTCAGTAAAACAGGGAGTTGATCACTCACGAAATTAGTTTTTCTTTTGGTTCAAGTTTGTTACACTGCAATGAAAAAAGTGTTTCTCAAGCAAACAACTTCATTACTATTTATAATCTAGCGAGTTTTTTTCAACGTCTTATCAAAAGCAAAAATCCTGGAAGGTACTGTACAATGTATCTATTGCTGTGAAACCATTTATTCATTTTAGTTTTTTCTCAATGAAATGAAATGTTTTGCTTTATCACGGTTTTTTTGTTAGTTTAAATTTGAAAGAAAGTTTAGTTTTTAGTATCATCAACATGGCTTTTGTTTACTTCTTATTAAAGGTAGTTTACGTTTGATAAACAGCGCTAAAAGTGCGTCCATGTTACATTTTATTCATTTTTTATGAAAAACGTCCTAGGATAGGTGCTTCTGGTGAAATGGTTAGCATTAGGTGCTTTTTAATCCTTGCCTTCAACAAAGGATCGTAAACTGTAAAACTACCAGTCAACTGATTGCGCTCGTTCCTGTTGCTCATTAAAAAAACTTCATTCTTCCTATACAAAGTTTCATGTACTATGAAGCCAATGCTATTGCCAGTCACAGTTTGTATAACACAATTCAAGGTTTTAATACTTAGTGCGGCCCTAGCTGTTTTCTACAATGATTGATCGCAATATTTTGGCTCAAAACTGTATAATGGCATTATGTGGCTGGTAGTCAAATGGTTGCTATGGAAATAAAAACACTGAAAAGTGACATATATGGTTCAAATTATTTGAAATGTTTATGTAATAAGAACAGGAGAAAATATGGTTTAGCAAAATTTAATTTATGAATCTCCTAGCAAAATGATTCTACTGCAAAAGTTTTCCGTTACACAAATGTGATAAAAATGCGCTAAAATCTATTGATAGGTGCAATAACACACTAGAAATATTCAAATTTGATATCAAAGCAATATGAATACTGTTGCTTCTCCTACAGACCCTCCAGTTCACTTTGAAATCTTTCAGCACATTCGCAGGTTCTTTAGAACTCTTTGCAATGCCCTTCCAGTTTTTATAACATGTTCGTGGATCCTGCCATTTACCAGCATATTTCAGGCAACAAGTCACATACAGATTATAAGATCTAGCAAAGTTTGCCAGTTTGTTTTTATATCCACTTGGATTTACAGTTCAAGAGGAAAAGTTGGTGTCAGGTTGATGTGATGTTCTCACCAAGTTATACATACATTATTATAGAGAGGAGCAACTCAGAGTTTTTTTATCAATATTTTTCACAATCACTTAGTGATTAGCAATCCCGCGAGAACAGTAACAAAAGGTCATTGTAATAGTAACATTGCTACTAATGTGCCAATCTATGTCATTTCAATTGATAACTGCTTATTTTATTAGGTCTTCAAATTGTTTGACATCCTTCACACCTCTTCAAAATGATCAGTATTCTAATCTTGCACAAGCAATTTAACAGAGAGGTTTAACAAATGCGCAGTTACAGCTACTTTGAAGACTGGGATCCACTTGAGAAGTTTGTACCGCATGACGAATTAAGCTGCGAAAAAAACGGCACACTTTACAACAACAGAAAAGTGTAGCCATCAATGGAACACATTTTAACAATAGCTAATGATTTGATGTGCTCATAAATGCAACACTTGTTTTGCGCGACTAATGGTTTTCTAACCACACACAAATAAATATAAAACAGCTTTCGTCTAGTAATATTCACAATGATCATACATTTTACTGATCCTCTCTGGTCACTCTCAACCATTGACTCAGATTAGTAATCACTTGGTACTACACAGAGAGATTTTCAATATAATTCAACAATGGATCATCAGTAGTAATATATGAGCAGATCTCCCTACCAAGTGTTTTTTTGTGGATCAGACCTTGGGGGTTATGCAATGAGTTACGACGTTGGATGGATTCGCCGAGTTTATATTGTATTTCATTTGAGAGACATTTGAGTGGCATTTGAGTGGCATTTAGGTGGCATTTGAGTTTTGATTATTTTTTTACTTAATTTGAACTCATATGGCAGCTAGATTTTGAATGTATGGCATTTAAGTTTTGATAATCTTTTTACATAATTCGAACTCATATGGCATCTTGAGAGAGAGGAGAGAGAAGAGAGAGAGGAGAGAGGAGTTTTATCTACATTGAATAAATATGTTGATCAAAAATGAAACATTATAAGATTGTATACATTGATTACATAATAAGTAGGGAAAATCTTCCTATATAATATAGCTAGAGTCAGTAAATACTAAGTAATACAAAGCACTACAACTTGTAACGACAATCAATACATACATACATATGGTATCTTGAGAGAAAGAAAGAGATAGAGGAGAGAGGGAGAGAGAGGAGAGAGGGAGAAAGAGAGGAGAGAGAGATTCTTTAGTTTTCTATACATTCATATGTATATATGGTTAATTATGTACATATTTATGGGTATATTTATATCTACATAGAGAGAGAGGAGATATATCTACATTGAATAACTATATTGATCAAAAATGAAACATTATATGATTATATACCTGATTACATAATAAGTAGGTAAAATCTTCCTATATAATATAGCTAGAGTCAGTAAATACTAAGTAATACAAAGCATCACAACTCGTAATGACAATCAATGCATACATACATACATATGGTATCTTGAGAGAAAGAAAGAGAGAGAGGAGAGAGAGGAGAGAGAGGAGAGAGAGTTTTTAGCTTCTATACATTCATGTATATATGGTTAATTATGTACATATTTATGGGTATATTTATATCTACATAGAGAGAGGAGAGAGGAGATATATCTACATTGAATAAATATATTGATCAAAAATGAATCATTGTATGATTACATACATTTATTACATAATAAGTAGGGAAAATCTTCCTATATAATATAGCTAGAATCAGTAAATACGCACATGTCCATATTCATGTACATGTGCATAAATGGACATGAATAGGTACATGTCCATATTCATGTCCATATTCATGTCCATATTCATGTCCATATTCATGTCCATTTATGTACATGTCCATATTCATGTCCATTTATGCACATACCTATGTTCATATTTATGTACATGTGCATGTCCAAATTCATGTCCATATTAACATTTTATAGCTATGTACAGAGGAGAGAGAAGAGAGGAGAGAGAGAGATTTTTTAGTTTTTTATACAACCATGTATATATGGATAATTATGTACATATTTATGGATATATTTATATCTAGATTGAATAATATACATTTATGACATAATAACTATATTGAATGCTATAAAATATGTTGGAAAATCACCAAATTAGTCCTCTAGATGGTTAAAATTTACAGTATTTGGGAAATAACTGCAAGAGAGGAGAGAGGAGTATTTGGTAGAGGAGAGAGGAGAGAGGAGAGAGAGGAGGCTTGAGCGTAAATATTTCTTTTAGTTATTTACATAATAAGTATATTGAATACTATAAAATATCTTGGAAAATCGTCAAATTAGACCTCTAGTCTAGATGGTTAAAATTTACAGTATTTGGGAAATAACTACAATAAAAAACATTATGAATGTATGGCATTTAAGTATTGATAGTTTTTTACATAATTCGAACTCATATGGTATCTTGAGAGAAAGAAGAGAGGAAAAGAGGAGAGAGGAGGGAAAATAATTGCACTCAAATGAAAAAAATAGATGAAGCTAGATATTCATCTATTTGTATATATCCACAAGAAAACTGGGGTATTTGGTGAAATATTCTTTTATTCCATTCAATATTTCCTTAATTTTATTTGAGTTGAAGTATTATTTACAATGGTTAGAATTTATTAAAATTACTGCTCAATCCTTTATCCAACACCTACAATAATTCTTAGTAATAGTAGTGTAATGAGACTGAGTAATAATCTACACACACCTTGTTCACTCTGTATGCTGTAGCACATGTTTTTCCTTTAGTTATCTGCAGTTACTTCAATTGGATCTTATCCAGATGTTTTATAGTCTTTGCTGCTACTGCGTTTTGTCTCAAACAAGAGTCCAAAGTAGGCATTGTGTCTACAAAATACAAAAAAATTGATTGTTACAATTGATTCATTTATTTTCATTGGCTTTATCTACATATACATAAAGTAGCGAAGAAACAGTTTGTGTGAGTATGAAACTATCTAGTAGAGATAAATTTATATCTAGGTTCAACTAGCATTAAATATTAATTACTTATTATTTTGTTAATAATAAATAATTAGAGTCAGTTACTTTACTAGTGCTCGGACAAACACACAATTCTGTTAATGTCAAAGTCTGTGATCTTACAAAGAAATAACTTAGATACTATTAGCATAAAATTATCTAGTAAAGATAAATTACCTAGGAGTGAATTCTAGTTGAGGTTCGATTATTTTAAATATAAATAATTAAAACCAAATTGATTGGAATCGTAGTAATATTTTTTAAATACAACATTGCTTTGCAACAACTATTAATGAAAGCGATTATGAAATGTTAATGAGTAACTAAGTAATCTAGTAAGGGAAACTGATTAAAATCACGGTTATATTTGTTAATAGATACTTGCGACATGTTTTATCAACGAAAAAACCAAGCGATTTTCAAATGTTTACGAGTAACTAAGTGATTCAGTAGAAAAAACTAACAGAAATCACGCGATATCCGTTTTTGAAATATTTACGATAAACCAAATTGGGACATTGCTGTTATCAGCCAAAAAATCAAGCGAGTATCAAATGTTTACGAGTAACTAAGTGATTCAGTTGGCAAAAACCGATTGAGATCATGTGACATCCGTTACAAATATTTACGTTAAGTTAGCAACGGAAAAAACAAATATTTCTTAAAATATCGGCTATAGCAAGTCATGATAATTTTGTACTCGCTCTAAAGGTAACGGTTTTCAGTCCATTTTCGGTCAGACCAAAATTTATGCGAGACGTTTTAGGCATCATTTCAGTCGACGTAATGTTACCAGTTCATTTTCACAAAGTTTTTAATATTTATTTTAAAAATAAATATTTAGAGCTTTCTACTAGTGTTAAATGGTTATTGATTATTTTGTACCTTATCACCACTTAGAGCCAGATGATTTAATTAACTAAAGACAAATAATTATTTTAGCGTTTCTTACCTTGATGCTCTCCTAGTAGCTGTAGTAGATGATGCTTCTCCGCTTGCTGTTGAAGAACTGGATGCTTTCTATGTAAAAACAGTGGCTCTTAAATAGCTAAAGTTGCACTGATTAAACCCTATGAATCAGCATTTTTTCCAATGCTTTCGCGGGAATAAAAACTGTTTATTCCCGCAAAAGCAACGGTTTCCATTCGCGTGAAAATAAGTTATTTATTCCCGCGAAAGCAACGGTTTCTATTCGCGTGAAAATAAACTATTTATTCCCGCGAAAGCAACAGTTTCTATTCGCGTGAAAACAAAGTATTTATTCCCGCGAAAGCAACGGTTTCTATTCGCGTGAAAATAAAGTATTTATTCTCGCGAAAGCAACAGTTTCTAGTCACCTGAAAATAAATTATTTATTCCCGCAAAAGCAACAGTCTCTATTCGCGTGAAAATAAATTATTTATTCCCGCGAAAGAAACAGTTTTTATTCGCCTGAAAATAAATTATTTATTCCCGCGAAAGCAACGGTTTGTATTCGCCTGAAAATAAAATGCTTATTCCCGCAAAAGCAACAGTTTCTATTTGCATGAAAATAAATTATTTATTCCCGCGAAAGCAACAGTTTCTATTCGCCTGAAAATAAATTATTTATTCCCGCAAAAGAAACAGTTTTTATTCGCGTGAAAATAAATTATTTATTCCCGCGAAAGCAACAGTTTCTATTCGCCTGAAAATAAATTATTTATTCCCGCGAAAGCAACAGTTTCTATTCGCGTGAAAATAAATTATTTATTCCCGCGAAAGAAACAGTTTTTATTCGCCTGAAAATAAATTATTTATTCCCGCAAAAGCAACGGTTTGTATTCGCCTGAAAATAAAATGCTTATTCCCGCAAAAGCAACAGTTTCTATTCGCGTGAAAATAAATTATTTTTTCCCGCGAAAGCAACAGTTTCTATTCGCCTGAAAATAAATTATTTATTCCCGCGAAAGCAACAGTTTGTATTCGCGTGAAAATAAATTATTTATTCCCGCGAAAGAAACAGTTTTTATTCGCCTGAAAATAAATTATTTATTCCCGCGAAAGCAACGGTTTGTATTCGCCTGAAAATAAAATGCTTAATCCCGCGAAAGCAACAGTTTCTATTCGCGTGAAAATAAATTATTTATTCCCGCGAAAGCAACAGTTTCTATTCGCCTGAAAAAAAATTATTTATTCCCGCGAAAGCAACAGTTTCTATTCGCGTGAAAATAAATTATTTATTCCCGCGAAAGCGACAGTTTCTATTCGCCTGAAAAAAAATTATTTATTCCCGCGAAAGCAACAGTTTCTAATCGCCTGAAAAAAAATTATTTATTCCGGCGAAAGCATTGGAAAAAATGCTGATTCATAGGGTTTTATCAGTGCAACTTTAGCTATTTAAGAGCCACTGTTTTCACACAGAAAGCATCCAGTTCTTCAACAGCAAGCGGAGAAGCATCATCTACTACAGCTACTAGGAGACCATCAAGGTAAGAAACGCTAAAATAATTATTTGTCTTTAGTTAATTAAATCATCTGGCTCTAAGTGGTGATAAGGTAAAAAATAATCAATATCAATAATTATTTAACACTAGTAGAAAGCTCTAATTATTTATTTTTAAATTTTATGCTAATAACATCTAAGCTATTTCTTTGTAAGATCAAAGACTTTGACATTACCAAAATTGTGTGTTTGTCTGAGCACTAGTAAAGTAACCGACTCTAATTATTTATTATTACCAAAATAATTATTTAATGCTAGTTGAACCTAGATATAAAGTTATCTCTACTAGATAGTTTCATACTCACACAAACTTTTTCTTCGCTACTTTATGTAGATAAAGCCGATGAAAATAAATGAATCAATTGTAACAATCAATCTTTTGTATTTTGTAGACACAATGCCTACTTTGGACTCTTGTTTGAGACAAAACGCAGTAGCAGCAAAGACTATAAAACATCTGGTCAAGATCTACCAACACCAACGATAGATGTAACACAACATGACTTTTTCTCCTACTTATATGATACCAAACCAATGAAGAGTCAAACTACATGAATTTTGAAGACAGCACACTTCTTCAACACAGCAAGAATTCCTTTTAAGACCTACCACCTACTTAGAGGATGCCAAACCAATGAAGACTCAAACTACATGGATTTTGAAGACAGTGCACCTCTCCAACAATACCAAACCAATGAAGACTCAAACTACATGGATTTTGAAGGCAGCATACTTCTCCAACACAGCAAGAATTCATTTCACGGTCTACCACCTGCTTAGATGATACCAAATCAATGAAGACTCAAACTACATGGATTTTGTAGACAGCACGCTTCTCCAACACAGCAAGAATTCATTTCAAGATCTATCACCTACTTAGATGATGCCAAACCAACGAAGACTCAAACTACATGGATTTTGAAGACAGCACACTTCTCCAACATAGCAAGAATTCCTTTTAAGATCTACCACCTACTCAGATAATACCAAACCAATGAAACCTCAAACTACATGGATTTTGAAGACAGCATACTTCTCCAACACAGCAAGAATTCATTTCAAGATCTACCACCTACTTAGATGATACCAAATCAGTGAAGACTCAAACTACATTGATTTTGAAGACAGCACACTTCTCCAACACAGCAAGAATTCATTTCAAGATCTACCATCTACTTAGATGATACCAAACCAATGAAGACTCAAACTACATGGATTTTGAAGACAGCATACTTTTCCAACACAGCAAGAATTCCTTTCAAGATCTACCACCTACTTAGATGATACCAAATCAGTGAAGACTCAAACTACATTGATTTTGAAGACAGCACACTTCTCCAACACAGCAAGAATTCATTTCAAGATCTACCATCTACTTAGATGATACCAAACCAATGATGACTCAAACTACATGGATTTTGAAGACAGCATACTTTTCCAACACAGCAAGAATTCCTTTCAAGATCTACCACCTACTTAGATGATATAAAACCAATGAAGACTCAAACTGCATGGATTTTGAAGACAGCATACTTCTCCAACACAGCAAGAATTCATTTCAAGATCTACCACCTACTTAGATGATTCCAAACCAATGAAGACTCAAACTACATGGATTTTGAAGACAAGATGATACCAAACCAATGAAGAGTCAATGTTACACAACATTACTTTCTCTCCTGCTTAGATAATACCAAACCAATGAAGACTCAAACTACATGGATTATACTTCGATGATGCTGAAAAAACTGTCCAGAACAAGAGCTCAAGAAGCTAATCTATAACTCAAGGCAATCATATCACTATAGGTGAGTTTTAATAATTTTTACCATAAATTAAACAAAGTTATTTCCCTTTTCTAATAATGTAAACTATCCAATGTAAGTAGTAATATATGAGCAGATCTCCCTACCAAGTGTTTTTTTGTGGATTTGATCTTGGAGTTTAGGCAATGGGTTACGACGTTGGATGAATTCGCCGAGTTTATATTGTATTTCATTTGAGGGGTACTTGAGTGGCATTTGAGTGGCATTTAAGTGGCATTTGAGTTTTGATTATTATTTTACTTAATTTGAACTCATATGGCAGCTAGAGTTTGAATGTATGGCATTTAAGTTTTGATAATTGTTTTACATAACTGGAACTCATATGATATTTGGAGAGAGAGGAGAGAAGAACAAGGAGATATAACTACATTAAACCAATATATGATTATATACATTTATTACATAATAAGTAGGAAAATATCCTTGTATAATATACCTATAGAAATTAAATATTGTATGATTGTATATATTAAAGTTTATATTCTTGAAAAAGACATAACATAACTTCAAACGAAGTAATAGATGAATATAAACATTCATCTGTTCGAATATATCGTAAAATAATAGGTTTAAACTTGAGCATTAGTTCTTCACTCCATTGGGCTTTAACTAACCTTTCTGTGAGATCTTGATCCCATACCTTCTTCTTAATTTTTTTTAAAAAATGGTTAATATTTACGATTTTAGACATTTTCAAAACTGTCTCAAAATTGTTTTGAATTGTTAGTTTTAATAATGTTTTCTGATTGTCAGCATTCTGGTTTAATGAATGTGGTTGGTACTGTATGGGTAGCTCTCCGTATAAAGATGCTAAAGTTAGCAAATGCTGTGTTATACAGAATAACACAGCTTGCAATGTTAATGGATATTTCGCATTTTCCTGCACAGCTACATTTTCTTTGATATACTGGTGATAAATCTGTGGGAGGAAGTCTGTTATTGTATATGGCTTTGAACTCATAATGAACTAAAATAAAAAAGTTATGTGTTAGTATAGGATGATTAAACATTGTTGTAAAATAATTACATTTTAGCTTCGATTAAAATAGTTTTTTATTAATTCTTACTTTATCACCAAGAAAATCAGCTGTAGTAGTTGATACTCCTGAGGTTATTGTAGAAGTTGATGCTCCTGAGATTATTGCTGAAGAGAATGATTTTTATGTGGAGAGAATTGTTCTTATATACTATAAGACACTCCTACTCATTTAACTTATAACCAATAAAAACACTCACGCGAAAACTCTATCAGAATAGTGTTATTCGCGTGAAATATTCCTGTTTCATTCGTGTGAAAATAATTTTTTTATTCCCGCGAAAGCAACGGTTTCCATTCGCGTGAAAATAAAGCATTTATTCCCGCGGAAGCATTGGTTTGTATTCGCGTGAAAATAAAATGTTTATTCCCGCGAAAGCAATGGTTTCCATTCGCGTGAAAATAAATTATTTATTCCCGCGAAAGCATTGGTTTGTATTCGCGTGAAAATGATATGTTTATTCTCGCGAAAGCAACTGTTTCCATTCGCGTGAAAATAAATTAGTTATTCCCGCGAAAGCATTGGTTTGTATTCGCGTGAAAATGAAATGTTTATTCCCGCGAAAGCAACTGTTTCCATTCGCGTGAAAATAAATTAGTTATTCCCGCGAAAGCAACAGTTTCTATTTGCGTGAAAATAAATTATTTATTCCCGCGTAAGCATTAGTTTGTATTCGCGTGAAAATGAAATGTTTATTCCCGCGAAAGCAACTGTTTCCATTTGTGTGAAAATAAATTAGTTATTCCCGCGAAAGCAACAGTTTCTATTCGCGTGAAAATAAATTATTTATTCCCGCGAAAGCAACAGTTTCTACTCGCCTGAAAACAAATTATTTATTCCCGCGAAAGCAACAGTTTCTATTCGTGTGAAATTAAATTATTTTTTCCCGCGAAAACATTGGTTTGTATTCGCGTGAAAATAAAATGTTTATTCCCGCAAAAGCAACAGTTTCCATTCGCGTGAAAACAAAGTATTTATTCCCGCGAAAGCATTGGTTTGTTTTCGCGTGAAATTAAATTATTTATTCCCGCGAAAGCATTGGTTTTTATTCGCGTGAAAATAAAATTTTTATTCCCGCGAAAGCAACTGTTTCCATTTGCGTGAAAATAAATTGTTTATTCCCGCGAAAGCATTGGTTTTCGAGTGGACAAAATGCTGTTTCATAGTTATATTATAAAGAAGGTTGGTATTCATAGGATTTAATCAGTGCAACTTTACCTATTTAAGAGCCATTGTTTTCACACAGAAAGCATCCAGTTCTACAACAGCTAGCGGAGAAGCAACATCTACTAAACCTTCTATTGCAACTACTAGGAGCTCACCTTCTTTATAAAGGTAAGAGTAAAAATATTTATTTTCTGTTAGCTAACACAACTAGCTGAAGGCTTATGATCTTTATGATCCTTTAAAATTAATTACGAAAAATTAAACAAAAGGTTTTGTTTTTTTAGAATGAATACTCAAGACGAAGGAAGTCAACCGATGAATGAAGAAGCAGAACCCCAGCAAACCTTTTCCCCATCACCTTCTCCTATCTTTGACATGCCAGAAAGTCAATTGGTGGTTGATGAACCAGAATCCCAACAAGATTTTACTTCATTCACATCTCCTACTAACAACCTACCTTCAAAAAGAACATCAATGAGGAAACGATCTTTTATTGATTTGACAAAAGATGATAATGAAACTGGCTCGAAGTGCAAAAAACTAGTTTTGACGGATGTTGGAGATGAAACGCTTTTTCGTCACACCAGATTACCCTTTCAAGATGCTGGAAGTAATGAACTAACTACTCTCACCTACAAGAGCGCCGGGTTAATAAACTCTCTCTCTCCAGATAGTCTAGAAAAACTTGAAGAATCCATGGAAATCTGCGAACTACCAGTACCAACAGTTATGGAGGTGTTGTCTGTTGAATTTCGTGATGAATCAAAGTGCACCATCATTTACAACTACCGAAAGGATAAGAAGATAACTCGGGTGAAGACTGATGTTTCAACCAAAATAGGACTGCTTGTTAATAAAGCTAAGCAAACACGTCCAATTGTTTTAATTTATATGGGAGAAGGAAAGACAGGAGATGCGATTTTTCGTACCGCTGAATCTCAAGGAAGTAATCAAAAGATTAACGATCCATTCAACTCATTGTACGGCAAGAGTTTGAGACAAATACAGGCTCATTTCAGTGTTGCTCACCTACACGATTTTCCGACAGGAAGTGTTATAGCTTATGAGAATCCTGGAATGCTAAGAAAATGCGATACTCGTTGGAACAAGACTGCTGATATTATAGTGGCTAATTACAGATGTATGGTGAAAGGAGAGCTATTGATTGGAGATCTTAGCATCCCTGCTCAAATAGCTTCATCTGTGGTGGCGGAAAAAAGCAATGTAATCGTATTCAAAGGACTAAAACAAAATACGAACAACATGATTTCCTACGACATCATTCTACTCTCAGCTCTTCAAGCTTTCATTCAAGTCTCAGAACTGTTTGATACTTCGCTGCAACACACCTGTCTCTCCTACTTTGATGAAAATGAAAAAGAGAATTGTCCAGAACAGCATATCGGAGTCTTAATCGATAACACAAAGGATGTGACTCGTCATCTATGATGGTAAGTTTCATATCTATTTAAAAGAAAGATCCGAAGTATTTTTGTAAAATTAATTCATATAACTATGTATGATAGAGTCATTAGTTACTATGTCTTTTAGATATAACTAAAGAGCGCTCCTGAGGAAGAAAATGAGAAGATCTTATTTACTTCTTGCTTGAAACATTACAAAATAATAGTTTTTATAGGTTCTGTAGTGTTTAGCACAAATAATGAGATAAGTTGTATTTTATTCATTTTATTTGTTATATCAAATAAAAATCAATTATAATAATTTATTTTAACAATTTACTTAGTAAATTAGTTCCTTGTATATGTACACCATCTATTCCTTCTACTGTATTATCTTCTATGAACTCGAAGTGAGGATAGGTCTGTATGATAAATCTCCGTATTGAGTGATCTCTCATCTCACTATCTCCTATGTCTCGTAAACTTCTAACAATTTCATCCATACTCCATCCTCTACTTCTCAATAAACAAAAGTATACACAATAATCACCACATACAGTTGACAAAAAATTTTGTAGTTGTGTTTCATTACTTCGTATTGTTTCATATCCTCCATGAATACTTAGTATTTCATTTACATCCGGATAAAAGGAAACAGAACTCCCAAATGAGTCAAAAAAATCCACCTCTGAATCATTAGCGTACACAGCCAACCAATGCTCTCCAGGTTGGTGAGAATAATGGGTGTTGAATACGAAACATCCTGTTGGAAAATTGCAAATTTGCTTCCAAAACTGTTCTCTAGCTCCAACATGAATCCCTACGCTTTGACATAAAACGTCTGAAGATAAGATCGAACGAATTTGCATGGTATTCATCTCTAACTTTCTGTTTAAAGCACTGCGTCTCCCCCGATAGTTAATTGAAGAATGCTATCCATCTCCAGCACACCGTCTTTTACAAAGTATGCTACCAAGGATAATCCATCAGTCGTGTTAGTGCTAAAACGAATTTCCACACTTGTTGTGACATTTTTCATAGAGTGAAAGCCTTCTTTAAGAAAATCACCAGTCAAATCAAATCCATAAAGTGTAGTACCATCAAGGTATTGTTCTTTCGTAATACCGAGACTATCGCCTTCAAGTAAAGTTCCGGTAGCGTGTAGAAACTGATGATATTCTCTTCCAAAAACCCCTCTAGCATAATTTGGCTCAAATCTTCTTCCAATTGGACAATCACCAACTCTCAATACAATACTATCAACATTAGCGTGCGTCATTCTATATGGATTCAAGGCAAAACGTCCGTTCATTGCGTTGTGATCAACTAAACCTAAATAGACCTGTTTAGGTTTTGGTTTGTTTTCTTCCAAAGTGATGTCAATCTGCGCAACCCCAGCACGAATTCCATATAGTTTTATCCGTTTTCGATCAACTGGATAAATGTAGTTGTGACCTTCCAACGCCAAACTGAGTTGGGAGTTTTGTATTGTAGGATTCACCTTAACTTTACAAAGATGAAGTTCAAATTTATCAATTCTAATCTTTGCTCCTCCTGCAGGCATCTCATTCGCAGCAAACAAAGCTAGTTTGCCGGAGGCACGCTCAAACTCCAGCTGCATACTAGGACCTGGAATTATTAGTTTTTTCTGCTGAAATAATGCAAGATGAGGTTTTCCAGTTAATTCTATTGTCTTTCCACCTATGATTAGAGCTCTCCTCTTTTTCTTATCCGCGGTTTTGTGATCAGCAGCATCTTTGCTAGTTGAATCATCAGACAGCCATCCTTCCATCTCACCTTGATATTTCTTTCTTTCTGCACTGTTTTCGAGTAGTTGTGAAAAGTAGGAGCGTAAACCGTAGTTGTTAGCGTATTCAACAGTGGTTCCTTCTATCGACATTTTCAACTCGCTGAATAATGTATGCATTGAATCCCCCATCCACACAACTGCATCATCATCATTACCTGCAATATCGCTTCCATCATCTTGAACAACTGTGGCTTCAACTTGCAGAAACGAGTTGTAGAGATCTGTGTAATGTTCAGTGCTCCCTGACAAGGTTAACTCGATACTACCATAAGGATCTAACCTATCAGGTCTGATGACAACATATTCTGATCTTTCTACCGATATGTTTGTTGGTTCCGTAGCAAATACATCCAACGTTGGATTTATGTTGTAGGAAGAACCTTCCAACTTATTACCTGTTGTTCCATTTAGGCTAGCCATCTTTTGCGAATGATGATTGCTTGAGGTGTTACTGCTTAATGAATATAGTTATCAAGCTCTGCTGTCTTTATAGCGGATTCTGCTACTATTAAAATATGCCACGTTTACCAACACCTCTTCTCTTCTTTCCACCTTTTGTTTTTCTCCTTTTCATACTATCTAGACGGACTGCATTGAGCACATCTCCCCCCAGATCATTCAACTCTGCCAACCCCCTCTTCTTTGCTGATGCTGCAAAGCTTTGTCCATCAATGACATCACGCGCTCCATTTTCACCTACAGACAGTGCTCTTTTCCCCAAACTAATTGCTCCTCTTTTCAGCATTGGTGCTGCGGATTTAAGTATACTTGAAAAAATACTATCAAGTCCATTTCCTCTCATATTAGGCATCACCCGTCGTCCACTATACACTTCAATTCCATTTCCAGCTTGCATCTTGTAGTACTCATCAAAAAATTCTTTTGAGTCCTCAGGGGTGTATCGTACCAAACTCATTATAATATTTTCTCTCTAAAGTGAACCGTCAACACAACCTTTCCACCATCAAATGGTATTCGTTGGCCGTCGTCACTCGTTATAAGTACTTGAACCAGATCACTATTTATTGATGAAGCATCAACATAGTGAGGATTTTTAAATTCTTGATACACAACGCTATTCTTCTTTCCTTGAACCGGAACTACTCTCAGTAAAGGTACATTCGTATCTCCTACCATTCTATTATCAACAATGTTGGAATAAACATACAGAGATGTTAAACCAGAATTTATATCAGGGGGTGAGATATTATTGTATCTACCATGAGGGTACATAGTTTTTGGATCAAATCCAAAAATATATGCTATATCTTTGGAAAAGCTTATGGCAGTATCAGGATCGCTGTTAGTTAGTAAAGTGGTGTTGGTGATCTTGTTGTAGGAGATGGCAAATTTTTTGTCTAAATCCATTTCACTCATTCTCTTTCGTATAATCTCCTTCAACTCCTCCATACTATCATATCTTCCATTACCAATTAAGATGAAGGACTTTTCGCTTTTACCAGAGACATTAGTCTTTTCTAGATATATTTTCCCTTCGGTAACATTCTTCCAATTATTAGAATAAGACATATCTAGCAGAGCTACCTCCCATTTTCCACCATTGATAACCAAATATTTATACAGTCTCACTGTAAATTCGGAATTGTTATTATCAGGAAACTCTTCACCGCTAGAGTTTGAAGGTAAAGTTATCAGCATCGACATTTTCTCAACGTATGATGATTATATCAAGCGTTCTTTCCTTATAAACTATTCATCTACCCACTCGTTGAACTTTTCTCCGTATCCTAACCACTTAACCAGAATCTGTCTTTTACCTCTTTTCATTCTTCTTCCCAATATCTTTTCAATTCTGAAAATCGTGGGTTTTTTTACTTTTTGCAACTCTTTTTCGTAAAAGGTGCCATCAATCATCTCCTCAGCTAAATCTTTTACCCTATATACAACAGGTTTTTCATCAAGAAGTACATCAGTGATTATAAAAATCTCAATCGTCCAATTCGGAGTGTATCCTCTTTCAAACGCTCCTCTTGCCTTACTTATTCTCACATAATCCCCAATCTTTAGTTTTGCTTCTTGAGCTAAACTATGTTCACCTCCTTCATACACACGATTCCATACAAGTTCCTGATTTTGAAAATTCACATCATTCGGTCTCATACCTATAGCACCATGAATTGTGTTGTTGTATGCATCAACCATTTCTGGTAAAACATCAATGTATCTGTCATCATCTTTATATGTCAAATATCTATATATCTTCTCTTTTAAAGTTCTGTTAAAACGCTCCACCATCGATGCCTTTATCGTCTCACTTTCGGTTGTAAAGCGCTTGACTTTTTTTTCCGCCAGGAGAGTCTTTACATTGACATTGTCAAACTCTTTACCTTTATCCGATTGTAAAGCTTTATAGTTTTCCCCTTCTAGTATTCTTCTCAATCCTCTTGCCACTACCTGCCCTGATTTGTTGATGAGTGGCACAGCCCAACCTTTTCTAGATAGAGAATCAACAGCAGTCAGTAAAAATGCTGCATTATTATTTTCTTCTTTTCGAGATCGAACATCCATCAAATCTACCTGTAACTGTTCCCCTATTCCAGCTACAATTGTAGGACGGCGTTTGAACTTAGTTACAACTCTTTTATGTAACGTGTAGGCATCCTCACCACTCAACCATTCACGGATTCTTTTTTCCCCCATTCGCTTTCTACGAGCTTTCAGTAAAGCTCTAGCTCCTCGTAGAGATGTATGTAATGCAGGATTGTAATACAACTCTTTTAGCGTGTCGATGTCCATGAATTAGTACCTGGAATGACCAACTTTTTCTTCTGACTCTTACGTGTTTGATGCGGGGATTTTCTGACAGTTGTGATTCCTTCATCAGTTAGCAAGCTTTTAAATCTACTGTAATTGGTATTTCCCGATTGTATTTTACCTCCTTCAGTTAGAACGTCTTGTAGTAAAGTTTTGGAAGTCTTAGGATTCAACCAATGTTCTCCAATTTTCAGTCTGTTCTTGTCCGAGTCGAATCTACCAATTTTACTCAGATTATTCAACATTCTGACAGCAATCGTTTGATCACTCTTTTTTGTTGTTAATTCAGTTGCTTTTTTTTCAAACTCTTTTAAATTTTCACTTTCACTATCATACTCATCTTCTCCATCAGTAAGAAATGTATTTCCAAATAGGGTTGAGTCTTCAGTATCAAACAACCTCCCTTTTATTAATTCCATCCCAATGTCATCATCATCATCCGTTTTCACTGATTCTAACTCAATGTCTTTATGAGCATTTGGGTAAAGGGTATTAGGTTTATCATCAATAACTGTGCTATTGGCTAAAGGAGAAATAGACTCTATCTTCTTTTTCTTAATGGGACTCCAACTATCCTTTTGTGTCTGATTTTGGTTATTTTTAATCTTTTTGACATCAGACAAATACTTACGTAGGTTTTCAACATTTTCATCTAACTTTTCGTGTGAGGATAAGTCAGAATCATAAGCCGTTTCCAGTAGATCATTTCGCTTTCTCTTCATATTTCTCACTGTTATAGCTTCCATAGGATTATAATACAATGGAGGTCTGATCTTCTCTTCCTTTACCACTGTTTTATATTCCTTTTTTTCCGTTAATCTATAGTATTCATTTTCAGTGAGTATAAAAATACGTCTGGAGAATGTTAAAAGCTGACGATTCATCTTTTTATTGATGACAAAACAGATACAATAGGGTTTATAATAGCATCCAAAAGATTTCCTCTACCAGTCTGAATCAAAATTTTACGTTTATCATCAACTGTCCCTCTACCACTAAGTTTATGTAGTTCCTTCTTGTAACGCTGCAACTCAATAAACTGCTCAGAATCAAGAGGAACATTACCTAATGTAATATTTTTAACACTTTCTATCAATGATTGAAACAAATCTGAGTTAGCCTTTTCGACCATAGTGATATTTCCTTTCTTACTCAGTTCATCCAGAGCTAAAATTGCCGTTTTATTTCGCATCATTCGTGTTGAGACTTTCATCTTTATCTTCTCCCTCCTCCTAGCACACTTTTAAATAACCCAGGAACTATATTGCTGATGATAGGTCCTAGTAGAGCGCCTAAAAATCCTCGTTTTCGCAATACAGCTTTCTTTTCATCTAACGTTGATCTTCTTACTAAAGCGCTAATATCCTTCGCGTTCCGCTGCAACTGATTGTACTGAGATGTTGTCAATGGTATCGTTCCATTTATAATAGCTTTAGCGCATTCCATTAGAGTCATAATAAACTCCTTTTTGGCTTTGGCTATAACAGACTTTTGAATAGCAAAGGTTGCATTGTTGAGTGATAACAATACCGCAGCATTTCTTGTTAATTTTTTCTCCAAATCTTTAGTCATTATAACTCTTTCGTGTTACGTCGTTGAATAACAAAATATGATTGAGGTGAAATGAATAGTAATTGTATTTATATCCTTTTACTTGGGCACATATAATATCATAGGGAGATCCGATGTAAAATTTCCCAATAGTCTATCTTGATCATTCGTTTGTTGAGTCGTATCTATTCGTAAATAAGAGTATGGTTTTTTTGTTGCATCTTCAAAAGCCTCTTGTACATATTTTACTTTTGATGGAAAACATTGTCGAGCCAAATAGGAAATAGAAGAAGCATCTCTAGGGTTTTTAAAAAGAAAAAAATAATGACTATTCAAGGAAATTGTACGATTTCCTTTTAAAAAAAGATTCTGAACAATAAAAAACACACTTATGTTCAAATGATGACTATGTTTTGTATACAGAGCATTGGCATCAGCTTTACCAGAAACTTCATCCATGAGATCATCAATTATCAGCCATCGGTTTTTACCATCTCTGGGAAAACTCACTGTTATATCTATCATGCCTTCATGAAAAATCACTCCTGGTACATCATCAAAGGCTTTTTGGTAGGCTCCATAACAGTAGTGAATTTCAGTTGGTGGAGGGTGTGCTATAGTCTGACTGGCTTCAATCATTCGAAAAATCGCTTGCGTCTTTCCCGATCCAGTTGGTCCTGCAATCATTGCTGTAAAAGGAGAACGCATCCTTGAGTCATAATCTTTAGGTTTCCCATTCATCATAAAAAGATGTTCATCAACCAACAGTAGTTTCATTTATGATTCCAACAGGAGAGTTTCTCGCTTTTTGTATTTTTTCCATAGCTTCTTCATACATACTAAACTCAGTAACACCTCCAACAGTGGAAAACCCTACGATAAATACCAAAATCATCATAATTATCAACGCTTTACGCTTCATACTCGGTAAAACATCTATCGTATCACGTATAGTACCATCAACAGTATCAACTTCATTCATCGGTCTCATCTCAACATCATCCTCTGTCGACATCTTAACTTCCAATAACAATACAATCATATCGCGCTCCATTTTTATACAATGTAAAAAACATCAAAAAAAATCAAATGCCATACATTCAAAATCTATATGTCATATAAGTTCAAATTAAGTAAAAAAATAATCAAAACTCAAATGCCACTTAAATGCCACTTAAATGCCACTCAAATACCCCTCAAATGAAATACAATATAAACTCGGCGAATTCATCCAACAACGTAACCCATTGCCTAAACTCCAAGGTTAGAACCACAAAAAAACACTTGGTAGGGAGATCTGCTCATATATTACTACTAATGTAACTAGAACTATAATTCAAATTCCTGTAATTATTTTACATTTTTGCTTAATCATTCTTTACTAATACATAACTTTTTTATTTTAGTTCATTACGAAATTAAAAGCACATAAAACAGAAGTCTTCCTTCCTAAGATATAGCATCAGTACATCAAAGACATCATTGTAAAGGAACAAACTATGCATTAATTGTTATTACTTTGTCTTTATTACAAGTTGTAGTGCTTTGTATTACTTAGTTTTTACTGACTCTAGCTATGTTATATGGGAAGATTTTCATTACTTATTATGTAATAAATGTATATAATCATACAATGATTCATTTTTAATCAATGTATTTATTCAATTTAGATATATCTCCTCTCTCCTCTCTCTCTATGTAAATATAAATATACCCATAAATATGTACATAATTGACCATATATACATTAATGTATAGAAAACTAAAAGATCTCTCTCTCTCCTCTCTCTCTTTCTCTCTCTCAAGATTCCATATGTATGTATGTATGAATGCATTGATTGTCATTACAAGTTGTAGTGCTTTGTATTACTTAGTATTTACTGACTCTAGCTATATTATAGAGGAAGATTTTCCCTACTTATTATGTAATCAGGTATATAACCATATAATGTTTCATTTTTATTCAATGTAGATATATCTCCTCTCTCTCTATGTAGATATAAATATAGCCATAAATATGTACATAATTAACCATATATACATGAATGTATAGAAAACTAAAAAATCTCTCTCTCTCTCTCTCCTCTCTCATCTCCCATCTCTCCTCTCTCCTCTCCCCTCTCTCTCAAGATACCATATGAGTTCGAGTTATGTAAAAAAATTATCAAAACTTGAATGCCATACATTCAAATTCTAGCTGCCATATGAGTTCAAATTAAGTAAAAAAATAATCAAAACTCAAATGCCACTTAAATGCCACTCAAATGCCACTCAAATGCCCCTCAAATGAAATACAATATTAACTCGGCGAATCCATCCAACGCCGTAACCCATTGTTTTCACCCCGAGGTCTAATACACAAAAAAACACTTGGTAGGGAGATCTGCTCATATATTACTACTATCATCTTTTAATACTAATTTGTCAATTAAATTCTCCGTTGGTGGTACATTAGGAGTATTCACAAAGTGATTGTTAAACCAGAGAAAAAAAATCCATTGTGCTCAAAAGCCAGAGCAGAACATTAGTTTGAAGCATTGATAATCTTTCAATTATTTTTATGTTCCTGAACAAATCATGAAGAACATAACTTCCAATTTGGAAAAACACTCGGGAAAAATTAAAAAAGTAGTTGATATAAACTAATTTAGTTTGTAAAGTTGCTCTTTTTATACAACATGCTTCCAATATGGTAGCTATCTCCTATGCTTTTTTATATAATATGTTTCAAAGACCGTAGCTATCTCCTCGTGCTTTTTTATATAATGAGTTTCCAAGATGGTAGCTACCTTCTAGTGATTTTTTATATAACTTGTTTCAAAGATGGTAGTTGTTTCCTAATGCCTTTTTATGTAATATGCTTCCAAGATGGTAGTTATCTCATCGTGCCTTTTTTATATATTATGTTTCCAAGATGGCAGTTATCCCCCCGTGTTTTTGACTATACATAATCTGTCTGTCAAAATGAACAAACTAGACTCGCTTGTTAACAATTGGTCCAGTGACCAGTTTCATTCACTGCCTACAAACCATATTAATAAATGTTCACTGATTTGATATTTCGTTTAGTCAGCTATCTTTTGTGTTCATCCACAGGTTATGAGAAAATTAAATATTTATTGATAAAATTTGTTTCCACCTTGATCATTATTATCGCATTTTGTTTAACATACAAACACCGGCCACGTATACTCAAATCAGAGGTATAATTCCACCGCAAAAGAGAAAAACTTTTCAGGAACAAGTAGATTTTTTCTAGACAGCTTACAGTGTACAGAGGCAAATAGAAAACTTTCAAAAGTGTGATAAGATTCGATGTCAGTAGTAATATATGAGCAGATCTCCCTACCAAGTGTTTTTTTGTGGGGTTATTATCTGGGGTTATGCAATGGGTTACGGCGTTGGATGAATTCGCCGAGT
Source organism: Cryptosula pallasiana (assembly GCA_945261195.1). Classification (NCBI taxonomy): domain Eukaryota; kingdom Metazoa; phylum Bryozoa; class Gymnolaemata; order Cheilostomatida; family Cryptosulidae; genus Cryptosula; species Cryptosula pallasiana. The sequence continues at coordinate 12,836,208 of OX183136.1, read as the reverse complement.
TTATATTGTGTTTTATTTGAGGGGTACTTGAGTGGCATTTGAGTGGCATTTAAGCGGCATTTGAGTTTTGATTATTTTTTTACTTAATTTGAACTTATATGGTATATAGATTTTGAATGTATGGCATCTAAGTTATGATAATTTTTTACATAATTGTATACATAATTCTAACTCATAGGGTATATAGATTTTGAATGTATGACATTTAAGTTTTGATAAATTTTTTAATTCCTACTCATATGATATCTTGAGAGAGAGGAGAAAGGGAAGCATTAGTTATCTTTAGAGAGAGGAGAGAGAGAGAGGAGAGAGAGAGGAGAGAGGGGCTACATCTACACTGAATAAATCCGATGATTAAAAATAAAACAATATGTGAATATATACATTTATTGTATAATAAGTAGGGATACATAAAGAGAACATATTAAATATTGTGAGCTTGAAATAGTTCCAATATCATTTCAAATGAAATAGCGGATGATGAGAGATTTTCATCCATTTGTATGTATCTATTGTTGTACTGATGTTATAACTTAGGAAGGAAGACTTCTGCTCTATGTACTTTCGATTCCATAATGAACTAAAATAAAAAGTTATGTATTAGTATAGGATGATTAAACAAAAATGTAAAATAATTACATGAATTTGAATTATAGTTCTTTTCACATTGGTTAGTTAACATTATATAGTAAAGGGAAGTAACTCACCAAGTTATATTGTTCGGCTTGTTTTTTCTTGAGCATAATTTTCATCAAGTGTTTTTGATTCTCTCTCTTCTATCTAAAGCAAAAACAAAAAAAACAATTACTTTATAAATAAATTCTATCTAATTGGAAGTATTACTTATATCAGTTAGTTTACATTAAATAAAAAACACTCACTAGGTTGTGTTGTCTGACTTGCTTTTCTTGAATATAGTTTTCACCAGGGGGTGTTGGTTCTCTCAAAGATGTAGAAGATGTGTTTCCCGCTCCCATTGAAAGTACTAAGACCTTGTTCTCAAGAACCTCATCTGTAGTAAAGTACTTCATCTGGTTGGAATCATCAAGTTTGTTCGATAGGTTTTGAGCCGTTTCTATCGCTTGTAATGCTGTGAATGTGATTATATCATGTCGATGATAACCAAATCTACTAACTTCACGATTTCTTACAAGTATGACTCCTGTTCCAATTCGTTTGACATCGCTAGCATGTTTTTCAGGTATATATAGAACTCCCATCATCAAACCGTCGTATTGCAAACATCTGTAGTTTACCAGTAGCGCATCCATCACCACTTCTCCGTTAGGTAATGTTAACTGAGTTGATATTTGAGGAGATTCAAAACTGATTACACTTCCAACAGCAAATTGAGAGAGCGTTGCGATACGAACCATACTGATCAACTGACTAGGCGTTTTTTTTTTTATTAATCTACTTAGCTGTTTAGCTTCCTCAAGGGAAATATTGGATGGAAAGTTGATAGGGTGAAAGATTGGATGTTTGTCTGAATCGAATCCCATAAAAACCACCAGTTTTGGAACATCCGGTTGTGTTGGAGCTAATTTGTTATAATCCTCATTTCTCACCATGGATCTCACTTGTCGCCTGTTGCCAAATGTTTCGACATTGTAGCGGATAATGCATAAGTTTTTATATACATCCTCAGCTGGTCTTTCGATGGAAATTATCTCGAGAAGTGATGGTGTTTGATTTAAGTGAAGTGGTTGAAACCTTCCAATCATTACTCTGTCATTGGTATCGCAAGAATTGAGCAAACTAGCAGCATTTTTTGACAAGCAGGAAAGATGAGAAAGAGATGGTGCTTTCAAAGTCCAAGCATAGTCAATCATTTTATTTCTATCCGAATCCCATGGCTTTGGTCGAACTGTTTTCAGTTTCCTTTTTATTATATGTGAATCGGGAGGGATATTTTCTTTATCATCGGAGTATGGTTCGAATGTTGAGAGAAATGAGGTATTAGGGTCTTCATTCATATTCAGAGCGTTCAGTGAAAAGTTGGGACTGAAAAGAGAGTAAAAAAATATGTAACAGATGGTTGGAATTTTGAAAAATATTTGAAAAGAATAAACTACCTAGATATTTATAAAACAAACACATAATCAAAACCAAAAATAATTTTTCTGATGTGTTATGGTGAAACTATTTGATCTTTTATTAATATGTTGGAACTGAAAAGAGAGTAAAAAATATGTAACAGATGGTTGGAATTTTGAAAAATATTTGAAAAGAATAAACTAACTAGATATTTATAAAATAAACACATGATCAAAACCAAAATAATTTTTCTGATGCATTATGGTGAAACTATTTGATCTTTTATTAATAAGAACAAAATATTAAAACATAAAATTAACTTTTTGAAGTATTATAGCAAATCTAGTTGAAGTTTTCTATCAATATATGTTAAAGAATTATTTAGTGATTCTCACCTTATTGACTGAAAGTCTTTCTATAGTTTCAAGTAAATGTAGTAGTTGGTGTGTAGATGTTGCCTCCTTGCTAGCTATTGTAGAACTGGATGCTTTCTGTGTGAAAACACTGGTTCTTAAATAGCTAAAGCTGTACTAATTAACCCTATGAAACCTTCTATATAATATATCTACGACTCAGCAGTTTTTTCACGCGATATTCCCGCGAAAGCTTTGGTTTTTTATTCGCGTGAAAATTATTTTTTTTACTCCCGCGAAAGCAACGGTTTCATCCCTATTGAAATAATTGTTTTATTCCCGCGAAAGCATTGGTTTCTATCCACGTGAAAATGAAATGTTTATTCCCGCGAAAGCAACTGTTTCCATTCGCGTGAAAATAAATTAATTATTCCCGTGAAAGCAACAGTTTCTATTCGCGTGAAAATGAAATGTTTATTCCCGCGAAAGCAACTGTTTCCATTCGCGTGAAAATAAATTAGTTATTCCCGCGAAAGCAACAGTTTCTATTCGCGTGAAAACAAATTATTTATTCCCGCGAAAGCAACAGTTTCCATTCGCGTGAAAAAGAAGTATTGATTCCCGCGAAAGCTTTGGTTTGTGTTCGCGGGAAAATAAAATATTTATTCCCGCGAAAGCAACGGTTTCCATTCGCGTGAAAATAAAGTATTGATTCCCGCGAAAGCTTTGGTTTGTATTCGCGGGAAAATAAAATATTTATTCCCGCGAAAGCAACGGTTTCCATTCGCGTGAAAATAAAGTATTGATTCCCGCGAAAGCTTTGGTTTGTATTCGCGGGAAAATAGAATATTTATTCCCGCGAAAGCAACGGTTTCCATTCGCGTGAAAATGAAGTATTGATTCCCGCGAAAGTTTTGGTTTGTATTCGCGTGAAAATAAAATATTTATTCCCGCGAAAGCAACGGTTTCCATTCGCGTGAAAATAAAGTATTGATTCCCGCGAAAGCTTTGGTTTGTATTCGCAGGAAAATAAAATATTTATTCCCGCGAAAGCAACGGTTTCCATTCGCGTGAAAATGAAGTATTGATTCCCGCGAAAGTTTTGGTTTGTATTCGCGTGAAAATAAAATATTTATTCCCGCAAAAGCAACGGTTTCCATTCGCGTGAAAATAAAGTATTGATTCCCGCGAAAGCTTTGGTTTGTATTCGCAGGAAAATAAAATATTTATTCCCGCGAAAGCAACGGTTTCCATTCGCGTGAAAATGAAGTATTGATTCCCGCGAAAGTTTTGGTTTGTATTCGCGTGAAAATAAAATATTTATTCCCGCGAAAGCAACGGTTTCCATTCGCGTGAAAATAAATTATTTATTCCCGCGAAAACATTGGTTTGTATTCGCGTGAAAATAAAATATTTATTCCCGCGAAAGCAATGGTTTCCATTCGCGTGAAAATAAAACATTGATTCCCGCGAAAGCATTGGTTTGTATTCGCGGGAAAATAAACTTTCTATTCCCGCGAAAGCAACGGTTTCCATTCATGTGAAAATAATGCTGATTCATAGCAGTGCAACTTAAGCTATATAAGAAGCACTGTTTTCATACAGAAAGCACTCACTTCATCGTTAGTAACTGAAGGAAGAAGATCTACTACATCATCATCTACTACAACCCTCCTTCTTCATCATTTGAGTTACATAGGAAACAGCTGAAGTTCAAACAACTATGTATATAATTCATCTAATTCAAAGAAAAACAAGTCTTCATTTGTGATGTAAGTATTTATAATTGGTTTTAATTGTAATCAATTTAAGCGTGAAGACATTTTCTGAACAAAAAACAAGATTATTCACTATTTAAGATATCAAAAAATGCTGTATGTAAGTTTTAATTATGTTTATTCTTATTATTTCAGGGCTTCAAAATGAAAAAAGTACTCCTTTTTCATCCGAATTTTATAGAAAGCAGCTCTCAAGTTCAAACTGCTAGGAATATCATTCATTTTAATTCAAAAGAAAGACAAGTCTTCATTTCTGATGTAAGTATTTACATTCTATTACAATAGTAATCAATTCAAGTATATTGAAAAAAAATTGAAACCTTAGTCTTTTTTTATTTTTTGCTAGAAGCATTATCATTTTTTTTTTTAGAATAACAACGAACTAGATCAAAAGGAAAGAACTTTCCATCAAAACTTCAACTTGAGTAATAACTGAAGCTGCTACTTGTATTATATATAAATAATGTGTCGAGTAACAAACAACAGATATGTAGCAAACACTATTCATAATGAAAAAAAAGAAATGCGAAAAACTCAGAATTGCTTTGAAAATACTAAAGACTGCACCGAATGGATAGATGATAGTTTACTCGTTACTTCGTCGTTGTTTTTACAACGAAATTTTCCTGATACCACTGCAATCACTTATGTCGTCGCAACTTATCCGGATAATCACTGTAGTCTTTTGTCATTAAAATTACAAAAAACTATTGCGCAACTTTCCCCAACGGACTTTTTCAAGTTCATTTACAATGAACTCTCTTTTTATGAAAGAGAGGCTTTAATGCTTGATGAAAGTTATCGAAGAAAATCATTTCTTACAAATTGGAGACGAGTAGGTAAACATTGTGGTGAAAACATGGCTGCAGCTGGTTTCTATAACCTTGAAAAAGACAACGCTGTTCGATGTGTTTTTTGCCAAGGGGTATTACTAAACTGGAAGGATGAAGATGAACATCCGATGAAAGAACACGCTAAAAGTTTTCCGTTTTGTCGATTTGTTAGAGGATTTAACACTCACAATCGTCTGTATAGACCTAGGAAACTACTTGCAGATTAAATGAAAAACATCTCAATTGTCAAAAGTTATACGATGGAAGAACAAAAGATCAGAAGAGGAGATTTAACTGCAGAAGTATTACCTCTAGGTATATCAATTGATCGTGCTGATACACCACGTTTTGCTACTGAAACATCTAGAGAAGACAGTTTCAAACAATGGAAGGGTAAAGTCTCCATGAAACTCCTTTCCAATGCAGGTTTCTACTATACTAAGTTCGGAGATAGTGTAAAATGCTTCTTTTGCTAAGGTGAACTTAAAGAATGGGAAGAGAGTGATCTACCGTGGGAGGAACACTGTCGATGGTTCCCAGACTGTTATTTTTTACTCGGGAGTAAAGGTGAAGAGTATGTTGAGGATGTTTACATGCGAACGGAAAAAGGCAAAAGGTGTAAGCGACGGGTTGAAAAATATCGAGAAAAGGTAAAACAAATAACACTCAACAATGACACCGAAGAAATGAAACTTATTTGCAAAAAAACTAGGATACAGTCAAAACGATATCGAACAAGTTTTAGCGTTAAATGGAAAACCTTTTGAGCGAATAGGTTTTATGATTGACGCCTTACATATTTTTGAAAATGATTTTACAACTGTTGAGAATTCGTCAACACTGTTAAAAAATGATGCTAAATCAATTGATTCGTTAAAAAAAGATAAAGATCAGACTAAGCAAAGCAAACTCGCTCAATGTGTGTCTGAGACGCATGAAAAAAAAGTAATTGCAAATCATCTCTCTCTTCCATGTGGTCATCTCATTTACTGTAGTGAGTGTAAGGAAAAAGCACTTACTGAATGCTCATCAGAAGTAAAACCTTGCCCAATCGATGGTTGTCAGATTGAAATTAAAGCATTTATGAAGATCTACATGAGCTAGCATAACAATTAACCTCAAAAAAAAGAAAAAGTAATGAATGATTAAATAGGTGTTTCAATTTGAAAACGTATCATTCGCGTTTTGTAATTTAACGGAATAACAACAAATATGTTACGTGTTGAAGACTTTGCTCACCAAGAAGCTTCCGATGCTATAGGACCTAGGACTTTTTTGGCTGAGGTTTCTGATGAAATGCTGAGGATTTATTTTACGAAGGAATGTGTATACTGTGTACTAGGAGGAAGTTTTTACAAGCAAGCAACCAATCTATCGCTACTAAACTGTTACTGTTCACACGTTGATGACAAATGGATCACTTGTAAAAGATATGCTGAAATGGTTGAAGGTGCTACACCTACCAAAAAAGAATTGGGTGATGCTATCGACTGGATTGATAGAAGACAAGTTTTGAAAAATGCTAAAATGGGTTTTTTGGTGCATGATGAATGGATTAATGCTTTTTTGGATCTTTCCACTGATGATTTGAAGTCTCCCTTTTTGTTAACAAATTTGAGAGCACGATTAAATCCCTACCTATTACCTACTAGCCAGAGCAAACTGGCTTATCAACGACTAAAGGATAAATTACTTGCGATAGCAGAAGGATATCCATACGCTCACACTCTTGATGAAAAAGAAGACTCAGTCAACCCGATAATAACTATTGATTCGACAAATATATCTGAAGACTCATAAAAGAACTGCTACAAAAAAAGTTGCTTCATTTATCTCTGAACTACAGCAGAAACATGAGTGGAAAAACTCAAGGATTCAAGTCAATTGGTACATTGGCTGATTTTGTTCCTAAGTTCATAAGGGCTCATTTTGAACACATTCCTTTAGAGCGTTCGAATCCTCTTTTTGTTCAACTCATCACCGAAGAAGTATTTTATTTTGTGTTAGGATTCAATCTAGTTCGTAAATCAATACAAAGCATGCTTTTGAGCTGTAATTGTATTTCAAGAGCAAATCCTCTCGAATGCTTAAACTGTTCTAGGAGCTTTGATCCAAAAGTATGCTGTCCGCAAGCCAAGTTGATAGATTTTGAAGATCTCAAAAGAGCGATCGAACTGATTGATATAAAGCAATGTTTGAAAGATGCTGAACTGGGTGATTTGATAGATATTTCGATTTTAAGAGGTTTGACTTCATTTCGCTGGACAGAAACACATATTCTTTTGTCTCAATCTCGATTGGAACCATACTTACATTTTGGTAACCACTTTGATGAGATTGTTTCACATCTTCAAAATCGGTTGAGAGAGCTGAACAAGCCGCTAGCCGCTTACATATAAATAGAAAAAAACCTCAAGAAAGAAAGTATTCAACTTTCAACACTGAAAGCGAAAACATTTTAAAAAATGAGCTGCGTATTTATCTTGCTACTGGCACTAACATTTCCCAATGTTAGTGGAGTATTCTATACCAACGAAATCGATGAATGTATAGCCGGAGCTATGGACAAAAATGACGTCTTGGTTTTTTCACCTTTCGAAAGGACTATACGATATAAAGATGAAAATGGAAAAAACTGTGTGCGACTCTACCCTCCCGACTTATTATATTGCGGTTTTTTCATCCCTCAAAGCGCTTCTTGGATCTGCAAGGACACAACTTCTACAGATTCTGTGCCTTGTGATACTACAATAAAATACGTTTTGAATCAAGCGGAATGTGAAATGGGTATTACAAATAATACGGAAGGACTTACTCAAAATACAAAAGTATATCGAAATGGGGGTTTATGTGCATTTCAATACAACAGCAGACGTATGATCTGTCCAATAAGAAGACAGTTTGAGACGTTCAAATTTGCATGCATGCAATGCGCTCATTCCGATCATTCGATCAACAAGGAGCCTACAGATACCCTGACCTGCAATACACCAACAAAATACACTCTGAATCAGGAGGAATGCGCAATAGGGGTTAAAAATAATACGGAAGGTCTTACTCAAAATACAAAACTATTTTGGAATGATGAATTATGTGTATTTGAATACAACACCTCACGTTTGATTTGTCCACCAACAGAAGAGTTTGAGACAACCAACTTTGCATGTGTGGAATGCAATCGTTTGACCAACGAGGAGCCAAAAATAGCTACTATCATCACTAACATCAATGGTATTGAAGGTGTAAATTTGTCATTTTCGAGTTTTGAAAGTTTGAAGTCTGTTCAAAACAAAACTATCATCAGTATCACATGTCAAGGAGATACCAAAGACAAATGCAATCCCAAGGTTATATATATAGAGCTTTAGTTGAAGCATATTAACCAAAGACCACCGAAATGCAAGACAGTTAACTCTAGATGATGAAAGTATAAACTAGGTTAAAAGTCTCTCTCTCTGAATAAAAAAAAATGAGATATTGCATCTATCTCCTATTATTCCCAATCCTAAGCGGTTATTGTCTTGTAACAGAGATTGAACCATTCACTTTATCTCATAGAGCGTCTGGATGTTTTCAGGGAATTCTTAATATGGAAGCGGTTGGTTCAGTAACTCGTATTTTAAGAAAAAACTTAAAATATCGTATGTTTAGACTCACATGTTTCATGGAACCTACTCACCTACGTAGAAGCTGTGACACTCGTGATATGTGGCCTCAACACTACTTTGTTTGCAAAACCACTGAAGCTTTAACTTACATCCGTTTATACGACGAGGGATTACTAACTACAACTCGAAGAACAACTTCAACAACAACCACTGCAACTCCACATACAACAACAACAATCACCACAACTCCACAGACAACGACGACAACAACCCCGACGACAACCACTACAAACAAGCCAGTAGTTCCAGCTTTATCACCATCAATTCCATCTCTTCCACAAGCTCTGGGTTTAGTCGATTTAATTTTGGAACAGCCAAGTCCTACAAACTCTACTATATACAATTCTGAAGAAATCGAAACTACTACTGATTGTGTGTGTGATAGATACATCATATGCGAAAACAATTCAGTATCAATTACAAATTCAACACCGTCGATTTATAGAGTTTTTATTTATAATGATTTGGAGGGTTTTTCAAAACTTTCTCTGTCTATATCGGAAAATAGTAAACTTAAGCTTGAAGAAAATCTTCTCATCATCATTGAACCTGAATGTGATGATATTTCTTGTAAAGTCATCAAATACTTTACAAATTAAAAAGTTTTTATAGACTTTAACTCTATATATTCAACTTATTACACTCTATTATGATATCTATTTTATTACATTCTCCTTTTTTTGTAAATTTGTACAATTAGATGAAATTTAACCATTTAGAGAATGATTTCTTTTTGCATATTTTAGTTCATGACGAATTCAAAAGCACATAAAACAGAAGTCTCCCTTCTTAAGATATAACATCACTACATCAAAGACATCATTGTAAAAAAAGACTATGTATTAATTGTTATTACTTAGTATTTACTGACTCTAGCTATATTATATAGAGAGATTTTCCCTACTTATTACACAATAAATGTATATATTCACATATTGTTTCATTTTTAATCACTGTATTTATTCAATGTAGATATATCTCCTCTCTCTCCTCTCTCTCAAGATATCATATGACTTGGAATTACAGAAAATTATCAAACCTTAAATGCCTTACATTCAAAATCTAGATACCCTACGAGTTATAATTATGTATATAGTTATGTAAAAAATTATCATAACTTAGATGCCATACATTCAAAATCTATATACCATATAAGTTCAGATTAAGTAAAAAAATAATCAAAACTCAAATGCCGCTTAAATGCCACTCAAATGCCACTCAAGTACCCCTCAAATAAAACACAATATAAACTCGGCGAATTCATCCAACGCCGTAACCCATTGTATCACCCCAAGATCTAATCCACAAAAAAACACTTGGTAGGGAGATCTGCTCATATATTACTACTGATGTCTAGAAGTTCTAAGTGTCAAGCAGAAGTGAACACAAATGCAAAGGATGGGTAACTGCTGATCAAACCATTCTAACGTTTTTTCACTTATAATTTAACCCGTTGATGACAAAACTCACTTTAAGTCAAAATGAGCATCAAAAATGACAGAGCGTATACATTTGAGGAAGTAGAAAAAACAAGTTATCCCAAATGAGAGGACAACTCCACTTCTTTCACGAATGCTTCAATTGAAAAACTTTTACATTTTGGTGCGAAACCAAATCAGGAATCGGGTTTTCTAAAAGATTATTAAAAGCAGAAGAGAAAAAACTGGGCATGAAAAGGATGTAAAGAGTTATGAGGGATGGACTTTGGGGCTGCTAGGGTGTTTCCGGAGGAATGCCATGGGACGGTGACGCTTCCAGACTTGGGTGAGTGAAGCCTATCGACCACATCTCTGTAAAAATCCACACCAATATTGCTTTCGACTGTCTAGGATAGTCGAAAGCAATATTGGTGTGGATTTGTTTTATTTGTGGTAACTCATGGTATAATTTTTTTTGAATTTTTCCTGAAACAGTATTTTGTTTGGTCAACTTTTGATCTCAAATTAATTCAGCACTATTTGAATCAACACTTGGCACAATAAAAAATGTCCGTTTTATAGCGGGCGCATTAATTTCTAATTCTTTTTTTGCACAAAAAGAGTTTTTTTATCACTAATGAGTCACCAGAAATGAAATCAAACAAAAATTTTAAACACTTTACTATAGCTTCAACATCATATATTTTTTTATTTTGTAGACCAACTCAAGCTGCTTTGAAATTTTGATTTTGTTTCTGCTGGATCAGTCACTGAATTCATTGTTTTTTAATGAAAAAGACTTAAAGTTGAGTTATTAGGTGAAATTTATTTAGAGTTTTTTCACTTATGAATGCTGCTAGCACTTTAACAAAAAACATGGCGTTTAGTGCGGTGAAATTCACTGAACAAATTTCCTTTTACTTCCATCCACCCATTTTTAAGTCTTATGGCACTCCCCTCAGTACTTGTCCCCAACCTGCTTAACCTTCACTTGTCTAACCACAGTAAGTAACCACTTTATGTAAATAGTGTCCCACCAACCTCCACCCCAACCACGCTTACCCTCTCCTCACCCTCATACTCATTAAGTCCTTAGTCGACACCCCTATGCTTCTCCCCTCCCCCACCCTACAAGCTTTAAATCCCAAGGGTTCTTAGATTTCCCTCCAGCCTCTTTTACATGATGCACTCCCAAAGGCTGAAACTTTCTTGGAGTTGTCTGCTCTTTGGAGCACAACTCCTTTTTCTAGACAAGCCTTAATGGACATCAATTGAAATAGATGAGTGCAGATTGAGGCAATTGAGTTCAACGGAGCATGAACTCTGTATTTTAGGTATCAACAAAACCCTTTAACACTTTAGTCTCGATTACACTTTTATAGTGGAAACTTTTCCTGCTTATATCTTATATAAAATTTGGTTAGCCGACTACCAGGGCATTGTGTCTGGATGGTTTCTATTGTTACTTCTGAAGCTGGTTGTGGGGAAATCAGTAATTGATCAAGAGTAGAGGTCAAGGTCATGCAAACTCGAACTCTGGCTGGTTATACTCAGAAATTGATTAACTCGCTCAAAAATGTTAAAGATATTGTCTGATGTTGTTTAAGTATCCAATCAATACTCTCCCTTTAAACTGTGGCAGCTTTCTTCAAGTAATACAGTTGTGAGTAGTAATATAGGAGCAGATCTCTGGCATTGAGTCCAAGTAATACAGTTGTGATATAGCTTGGCAAGTGAAGGATCTTCTCTACATTTAGTAAGCTGCTATAAACTGGTTGGCCTGAAAATCTCTCCCAAAGTGGCTCCCTTTTAACTTTCTGTAGACTGTACTTTTCATAAAGAACTCAGCCATTGAGAGAGTGACCACAGCAACTTGGAAACACGCAATTTATAAAATAGTCTTTTTATTGTGCAACAGGTAGAAGAAAACTATACTGCTCTTAAAAACTGTGTGAGAAAAATGCACAAACTAAAGCCTGTAGCACACAGAAATACAGCATTTTTGAATTTCAGTAGATCAAGTGTGAAGGTTTGGGGACAGTTTTGCTTAAAAGTGGTGCATTAACTCAACTTTATATGCTTATGGTAAACTGAGTGTTTAGGAGACAGACAGACAGACATAACTCATCTGTGCAGCATATGAACAATTTTGCGGCTGAAAACTACTTTTTTTTTGCTGCAAGTGTTTTCAAGGTTTACTTGAGAGACAAAAAATACTCAATCCATAACTTTATCTCTCACTCACTAAATAACGGTGGATAATTACATAACTGCTAGAGTAAACAATAACATCAAGTTGACTTGGAATAGATTTCTAGCACAAACCAAATCAGGTTAATGCATAAGTGCTCTTTTATTGATGAATGTCGATAACAAGAATGCTATAGTTAGTGCTACGGGTTTTAGAGCTTTACTTTTAAAGTTTGTTTGTATGTTTAAGTATTGTCCAAAATGAGTGCAAACAACTTTAAAAGTAATTAAACCATTTTGTCTGCGATCTTCTAGTTGTTTAATCATGCATGAGAAAAGTAGCTAATAAAAAAGCCCAATTTCAGAATAGCCACCTATCAATATGAGCATAGTGGCAACATTAAGAGTATTCGCAACCTATTTGCCGAACAAAGTACAAAAAATGATAGGTTTTCGTAGTTCAATAAGTCCCAAATGGAGAGGAACATTAGTTTAGAACATCATAACTATTCAATGAACTGTTTTAGATTACCGAACAACTCATAAAAAATATAACTCTCAATTTTCAAAATAACGAAAACATAAAAATTGAATTGCTATAAACTAGAATAGTTTGTAACGCTACCCTTTCAATTTAGTAAATCTTGAATGATTGTGATGATGTTGAATTAATTTTTCCAGTTATAAAATCGATCTAGGAAAATGAAAAAATGAACTCGCTCATTATAATTTATTTAGTGCTCAGTTTAATTCTTGACTTACGAACAATATAAATAAATGCTCATTGATTATTTTTTGTATTCAGTGAGCTGTTTTTCGTGAACCACGAGTTCCAAACAAATGGTTATTTGTTGATAAAATTTATTGCCGGTCTGATTATTTTTATTGCGATTTGTTCGGTGAAATTAGGTCACTGATACTCTTACTTACTTCAAACCCAAACAAGCAATTGCTACAACTGCTATTGCAGCAGCTATTAGAACATAATTATCCAAGCAAGCAAGATCACTCTCCACTTTACTGTCTTGGCTCGTGCCTTTTTTCTTCTCTAACTCGTCAAGTGTATTGCTGGTCTGTTCTTCCTCAAGTTTCTCCACTGGAAAGAACAAACGAAGTACGTTACCAGTGCAAACAACACAGTGGCTATTTGTATACCTGTTGAAAGATTTCAGTTAGATTTCACAAAACATAAAAAACAAATAAAAAACACTGTTTCAATGTATCAAGCTATCCATATGAACATAATGTCAAGATTTACTTGGAACCGAATTAAGTAAATGGTAGCAATTGCAAAATTTCTGACTGCAGAGGAGGTTTGGACGTAACAAGCAATTGGAGACAAGAGACCTGCCGTATATGCTCCATCAGATGAGTCCAAGCTATAAAGATCACTTTCAATTTCACTTTCTTGGCATTTTGATTTTCCTAACTCCAACTCAGGGATTGTATTGATCATTAGTTCGTTCTTCACCGCCTCCACTTAAAAGTGCAAAGTATATAAGCATCGCGTACAGCAAAAAGTTTTTAAAGCATGCCAGCATTGAACAATTTTTTGTTGAGTTTCTGAATATTCAAGTCTTAAGCAGCAGATTGATGTATTAAATATCCCTCTAGGCCTACTCAGTGCTGATTTACAAGATTGCCAAAAAGCCATTGGCCTTAGATGCTCGTCGCATCAGCTGAAATTTGGCTTACTATAACTTCCATTGATTGCCGAGTATGTCATCGGATTGTGAGCGTGGCCAATTATAATAAATAACAGCAAGTTTTTATAAATGAAGTTACATCGTCTGCGTTTAAAATAAACTCTGACTGGAAATTTATTTAGTCTTAGGTCAACTGAGGGTCATTGCAACAGGAATAAAGAGTCTTTACGAAGACACCCCATCAAAAATTCGTTCTAAGATTTAAAGCTGGGCTTTATTATTACTCGCCATTTTTCATCTGGCTTAAATTTGCATGCCGCATGCATAAAATTGGAATTCGTGGTTTCTCTCAATATGGAAGCAATTAGTGCACACGGATCGTAAACAAAATCAACAGTTGCTTATCACGCAAGTTTCATATGTGAAATGGCAACGAGAGACGATTGTGGGATTTGCCAGGTGGTCCAAAGTGATCACAATCACAAGGATCATCATATGCTCTTTTCGTCAAAAGGATACAAGAAATTGTGCTTGTTTTGGAGAGTTAGGGAACAATAAATGGTAGTCATACAAGAGTGGTGTAGTATTATTACTACTCATTAGTATAATCAATGATAGCTAGGTTGATAATAAAACAACGCTCATTTATTTTGAGTTTTGTATATATTGTTGTAAGCGGTTATGACCTATTAGTAAACATGGGGTTTGTTAGGACTGGCCGGCCATGGTGGACACCTAAGGATATATGGTTATAAAACAATAGTTTGTCAACAGAGTTTTCGCAGCTTTTCTCCATGCTGTAGTTCTTCACCTCTGGCGAGATCCTCATGAGATCCGATAACTTTGTAATAAGTTTTTTAACTAAAGATTATAACTAATAATATTACAAGTGGACAGCACAGTAGTGAGTATAGAGAATAATAATAAATAAAATAATAATGAAGATAAATAGCGAGATCTGATTGGCCAAATAAATACTCTACGGCAAAAAAATAAATATACTTCCTATCCGAAGATGACGACAATTTTAAACAGTGTAAAAACTGGCAAGAATTTCTGTTCGGGGGGTATTTTTCAGGCTTGTAGATCAGCATTGAGTAGGCCTAGAGTGTTATTCAATACATCAATCTGCTGCTTAAGACTTGAATATTAAAAAATTCAACAAAAAGTTGTTGAATGCTGGCATGCTTTAACATGGTTTTACATGACTCAATTGGTTTTTCTTCAAAAGTTATGTTTTTGGCATTCACTGTTGCTTTTTCTTCCAAATACAAAAGGTTTTCTGTTGTTTTGACACCAGACTCCTTATAGTCTTCCATTTTGCTTCCTGCACCAGCAAATGGGTTTGTGACATCTTTCCGGAAATCTTTACTTTCAGCTAGAATCATTTAAACATCTCACACTCAAATTTTGTTGTCGGCATTTGGAGTTTCGAATTATCAGAATACTTGTTTAATGAGAGTACAATTTTATGTCTACCTTGAAGTTCCTCCTTTATTTGTAAATTTATTTCGGCGTCTTCAAGAGGTTCTGGAGAAACACGGATATTGTGCAAGGGTTGAACTCTAAGATCAGTGTAGGTTTGAGAGTGAATATTGCCTTCATCAGGTACATGTCCTTCAGCACCTTCTGTCTGTCTATTTGCAAATTCTGGTCCATAGTTTGCAGCTGTCAATGTGAAACTGCATTTGTCAAGTTTTGTGCCAAAATCTCAGATGACAGTGACTGACTAACAAAGGGAGTTTTAATGACATTACGACATACTACTGCCAAAATTCTCGCAGTATGTACAACAATCGTACAAACTGATATATAATGGCTGTATCAAAAGATTTTAAGTGATAAATAACCTTCATAGTTTGTTCAAAATTATTATCGAGCAAAATATAAAACGAGTATACACCAAAACTTTCTTTGTGCATATAACTGTGAACAAAGTTTAAAATGATCAAGAAACTTTCAATTAAACTGAATTTAAAATTATGAGAGTAATTTTGTCGAGCTTACCCATTTCATGTTCTCCACGGGTCTCCTCCTGCACAGGGACAGTGGCCACGGGTTGCTGTAGTTCTGAAACATAAAATTATTTATGGGTGTTTAACTAGTAGATATTTGTGCATCTTTATACTCTAGTTGTGCTTTTGGTGAAATTTCCTTCTGTTGTATATTCAGCTTGTAACAGTTAAAGTTCCCAACAACAACTACTCAATATAACCACAAGCATTGCTCAAAGAATGGCTACGGCCATTTTTATATTTATCTGATATGTCATTGATTTGTCCTTATGAAGTGCTTCAAATACCAACTTCGTCAAAATTCAGTTTATTTCTATGTTTTCTTAAAAACATTAATAACAAGCATGTTGTGAGTGTTGTCTCCCCTTCGAAATCTTTTGGAAAAACATATGACGTACGCAAGTGTTTTAGTGAACGCTAGACTTTGGTTTGGATCACCAAAATTGCTGAAGCATAATAGCAACGATAGTATATCGTTGATAACAGTACAAGTGACCTGGCTCATTGATTGATATAACTAGTAGCGGCACGGTTAGTAGTGAAAACAGTAGTATAGAGCCTGCAGTTGAATAAGAAACCGCTAGCTTTGAAGAATTGTGGGCACATACTATAGATGCGGTACTAGAATTTGGACTTTTTCAATCTTTTAAATGCAACTCCTCAGTAAAGATTAAGGGCTAAGGCTTTGGTCGACTGTAAATCTTAATAAAACCCATAAAAACGGCAATGCTGTCCAGGCAGTTATCACTCGTACCAGAAAAAAACAAAAAAATGTTAATGGTAGAATTTATACGTTATCCACAACATCTTTAATTATTGGAAGCAGAGCCATTGAAAAGAATGGTTTCAGCAGCAATCTCATAACTGAGACTCATAAACAGTGGAAGAGAGTTGCCTCTCTGGTGGGCTGCTTAGCAAAATCTAGCCAATCAAACAATGCCTCCAAACCCAAAACAAAAGCATTGATTCATTTACATACTCTAATACCAGAATGAACAGACACACCGTCCTGAACCACTAAAGGTATAGTAACTGACACGAGAGAAACTCCCTCATGAGCTGTGGAGACAGAACTAGTGGAGCTGAACTATCCAGAATCAAAAATATACAAAATTACACACAAAATAATCCATTTTTATTCGCTAAAAATTGCCATCACAAGTTGTCGAACAATCCCATCTCGGAAAAAACTGCTTACAACCGAGGCATATATAAATGGTATATTCGGTATGGCTAGAGGCAAAGAACTCACAAATAGGTAGTCCACAACCAGAACAGCAAAAGTTTTCCTACTAGTTATGCCAAAGCTCTTGCCCATCTTGGAGTCTGGTTATAAGGGTTACACACAAGGGAGTTCGAAACTACACATATTGGCCAGCAGGTTAACACTAAACATAGAAAGAGAGGTGAACAATCTGCCCAGGCAATTTCACTTGCAAGTAAAGGCCAGAGAGCTAGCTGCCAGGCGAGATCAACCCTTCTACCAAATTAAAAGTATCGAGCCCTGCCCATGTCAAATTCCACAGAACGAAATGCCAACCTCTCTCTCAATCGAAGACAGCATCCCAAGATCTTGACCCACCAACAACACAATCAGCACATGCAGAACTGGTTCACTTATTTTACCAGTCAAGTCAAGCAACAGAGACACGCTCCACCCAGCTTACAGACTGTGCAACTTATCAGCTCCCCACGGAAACCATATATAACAATAAGTGATCGCAGATCAGCATACAATGATCTGCGATACATGTTCACATAAATTATGATCGCCAGAAGTATAATCACTTTCTTGACTGGGAGTAATAAAATCCTGAAGCCCCCTTCACTGGTCAATGATCATATTTACTAAATGAATTATTGTTGTTTAATGACATCCATCTATTTATTACTTTTAATTTTATTATATTGTTACTAATATTATCATTAAATATTATTTTATAATTTTCAATTTAGTTTATCACTATTGTTTAATGGTGTACTATTATCTTTTCAACTATCTTCTTCACATACAATTTTTGTATCTCGATTTACAATAATATAATTATTATGCTATTATAAAAACGCTTACAGAAAGTATATATATCTATACATTTAAATCAACTATCATAATATTTCATTCAGACAAGTAATAACAAATAATAAGAATTAATATTAATAATTAAAATTATAACAATGATAATTTTATTATTTATTATAATTTTTTGATGGGACTCAAGCTTACATGAATAGCCTTGACCTAACTGTGGTTATTGAGAAAGAAGTCAAGAAAATTGTACACTCTGTTGTACGAAGTCGTAGGAAATTTTGTCTTGCTGAACTTTCCTGGGAACTTCTGTGATAAAGTGCACAGTCATACGAGCTGTGCAAATACTGGTTTCACATACATCGCAAGTGCTCATACACTTATCCGCGCTGGATTGCGAGCACTTATGATATGTATGTGAACCAGGCTTAAAATCACAAATTTTATTGCACAAGATTTTCCCTACAGTTGCTGCCTGCGGTTTACTAATGTTTGGTTTCAAAGATTTTCTTTCTGTAGAATTGATTGAGCTTGCTGGATAAGTTGCTGAAAAAGTAACTTCTTTCAAATGAGTGATTTAATTTGACTCTTGGAGATACTCATCTGTATAGAGATGAGTATAGAGTATGTATTTCAGAGTTCAAAGGAAAAGGATATGAAAACTTTTGCCACTTTTGTGGTTTGGTGCAACAATCCGAAGGAGGAGCCAATAGTAATGGCTATATAACATCTATCAAATATCTACAGAGCTGCGGTATTGATGTGCTTTAGAGGGAAATCTGGGTGGGTGGGTTGGCTGTTTCAAGCATGATTGGTGATGCAACTCTGCCAAATATAACGTGAAATTTGGGCGATGATTCTCTGCAACATGAAGTCTTTGTACAGTAGCTACTAATCAGACTGTTTTCTTCGGAAGACAATGACTTGTGCAAGTCGATTTGACATCAGTTGGTTGATTGGATAAGTACTGCTTTAAAAAGTTACGATAGGCATGGTCCCACTGGACCCTTTGTTTTTGGCAAAGGGGCTGGACAGTACAAGAGCAAATCGATGAATCGATGCAAATACCAGTACACTTTTTGCATGCTGTCTCCAATGCCAATGGGAAAGGCACAAAAAACTCTGTGGCCAATGGGATTTCATGTATGCCAGACACATGTGGAAGACAAATTAATGTATGGCTGTAAGGTGGCGCTTGAATACTTGTAGTGGATATATCATCAAAGAGGAAAATGTATTCAATGCAAAGACAATAGGGAAGAGCCGGTGATGGGAGACACTGGTTGCCAGCAGATGGATTCTCATCAGGTTTTTCCTATTTTCATGGTTGTAACCAGCATGAACATTGCTGTAGATAGAGGTGGGATATTGGTACAAACAATGCGTGGAGTTAGAGCATGGATTGACTGTTCGCTGATTCTTGGGAAAAACAACAATACATTGCCGGGTCGAGCTACAGGGTAAAACTCAACTGGCAGTGCAAATGAGGTAGAGCGGTAAAAACCAATCTGACAAAAAACTTCCATCTCACTATGTTTTAGCTTGTTTTATCCAAACAGTTCCCACCCAACCGTGACCTTTCATTCAGTACTGCCATGAATTTAAAGCTGGAAGTAGTAATATATGAGCAGATCTCCCTACCAAGTGTTTTTTTGTGGATTTGATCTTGGAGTTGAGACAATGGGTTACGGCGTTGGATGAATTCGCCGAGTTTATATTGTATTTTACTTGAGGGGTATTTGAGTGGCATTTGAATGGCATTTAAGTGGCATTTGAGTTTTGATTATTTTTTTACTTAATTTAAACTTATATGGTATCTAAATTTTGAATGTATGGCATTTAGGTTATGATAATTATTACATAACTGTATACATAATTATAACTCATAGGGTATCTAGATTTTGAATGTAAGGCATTTAAGGTTTGATAATTTTCTGTAATTCTGACTCATATGATATCTTGAGAGAGAGGGGATATATCTACATTGAATAAATACAGTAATTAAAAATGAAAGAATATGTGAATATATACATTTATTGTGTAATAAGTAGGGAAAATCTCATATAATATAGCTAGAGTCAGTAAATACTAAGTAATAACAATTAATACATAGTCTTTTTTTACAATGATGTCTTTGATGTAGTGATGTTATATCTTAAGAAGGGAGACTTCTGTTTTATGTGCTTTTGAATTCGTAATGAACTAAAATAAAAAGTTATGTATTAGGAGAATGATTCAACAAAAATTTAAAATAATTACATGAAATTGAATTATAGCTTTAGTTACATTGGATAGTTTACATTATATAGAAAAGGGAAATAGCTCACCAAGTCACATTGTCCAACTTGTTTTTTGAATTAGAGACTATCCATCGCTAAAACACTCATCATTTTTTTTTCAGCAACATATCCTGTCTCAAAATCATCAAAGTCTCCACATAGAAAATCTTCAAGTTCATCATCATCATCAATTTCTAATATTGTTTTGTTGTGCTTTGCTTGATCACAATATTGCTTCCAATACATTCGACCGAGACAGTATGGAGAGCAAAATGAAAGATCGTATTCTGTCTTAAATTTTCCGTGGGTTGTTTTTCCTCTGTAGATCATCACACCTGGAGTATATTTGTTAGCTTCTGAAGCATATTTGTCTGGTATGGCGAGCGTCTTCAACAGCGTTTCTCCACATTGTTCAATGCTATAACGGATACAAATTACATTCGACTGCCCTCCTTTAAATCGATGAGGAACGAATCTATCAACAACATCTTGGTAAGGAAAAATAGCGCCAGGTTGAAAACTATTGAGGGTGTTGATGTTCAAGAAGCGTTTGAGCTGACATTTAGTCAATGTACTAAAATATAGTGATTCCTCTTCAGCTTTCTTTTTGCTTAGAGGATGTCTGCTAACACGTCTGACATCATACCAAAGAACGTTTTTATTTTTTGGTTTTCCCTTTCTACCCAAATATACAACGTTAAACGGAGGGGGGTAATTATCACAGTTGAAGTTTTTAGCTATTTCAACTGGACAGAGGAGTATTTTGGGTTCGAGTTCATTTATATCTGAAGGATCATGGTAGTGTACTTGAGAATATCTACACTTCTCCTTACTTGATGGATGTATCACACCAGTCACTCGCATAATGCTTGGGATAGGAAGATCTTCAAATGTTTTGCAAATCGGAACTTTTGGTGAGTCAATCACTTGAGAACCTTTAGACTTTTCTAATTCCCTAGCTCTCCTTTCATTGAGACATTCAACTGTTAAATGAGTTATAGCTGCACTCTCCATTGTTTGCTTATCAACGGAAGTAGTTTGTTTTCTCACTGTTTGTTTTCGTTTCCTTACTATTCGCTTTTTTGGAGCAGTTTTCCTTCTCTTAGGAGTTGTTTTGCCGTTTTTCATTTTATTTTCTGTTGGATATGGATCTGTGCTAAGGAGCTCTTCAGAAAGAGCATCCATAACATTCTAAAAATAAAAGGGTAATATTTGCATGAGTGGCTAAGAGTGTATTTATTACTTAGAGTGTCTTATATATATATATGTATTTATGCCAAAAGCAGTTAAGATCATAGAGTTATGGTAGATTGAGAATGTGCTTATTAAACTATTGGGATGTGGAGACAGACAACAAAGGATGCATTCAAATATATATATATATATGTATTTACTTAATATCATACCGCTTTTAACATCTAAATTGGTAAGAAATAAAATATAATAGTTTGAACAAAATATTGTAAAATATAAAAAACAACTAAAAATTTTTCATAAATATGTATGAAACGCTTCTAACATTAGTTCTAAAATACCTACAGAAGAGGATAGAGCTTTATCTATTTGGACGTAATTATAAATATGCTTTCTGAATTTATAAAAAGTTTTTTTGTTCCATGTCATGTTGTATAATTTTTTGAAAACTATTTGATTCCAAGCACTTCTTTCAATTTCTTTTAAAAAATTATTAATATTAACGACTTCCACCATTGACAAAACGATTTCGAAACCGTTTTTTATAATGTCATCAAAACGTTCTGTAGATATATCACGTTTCTTACAACACATCCCCATACTCATCATGTGTTGAGTTATACAGAATATTATAACTTGAAATGTCAAACGTTCTACAGCTTTTTCTTCAACAACATCATTATTTATCACATAGTTATGATACATTTCTGGAAGGAAGTCCTTTAAGTAGATTGGATTCGTTGTTGCATTGTTCTAAAATACAAGCGATAATTAGATAACTAAAATAATTAAAGGTGTTCAACAGGTGTTAAATAGTATTTTTTATTATTTCTTACCTTTTCATCAGGCTGAGATTCCGACTTTAGATACAATGGTTGACTTTCTACGACTTGAGTATTCATTCTCAAAAAAACAGAAAAAATTGGTTCAATTCTTTATAACCAATTTAAAGATAGATATGTCATAAAGCCTTCAGATAGTTGTGTTAGCTAGCGGAAATATTTGAATTTAAGTTTTACCTTTATGAAGAGAGAACTCTTAGTAGTTGCAATGGAAGATGTAGTAGATAGATGTTGCTCCTTTGCTCACTGTTGTTGAACTGGATGCTTTCTGTCTGAAACCGTTGTCTCTTATATAGGTGAATGTGTGAAAATAAATCTTTCATTCCCGCGAAAGCATTGGTTTGTATTCGCGTGAAAATAAATTGTTTATTCCCGCGAAAGCAATGGGTTCCATTCGCGTGGAAATAAATTATTTATTCCCGCGAAAGCATTGGTTTTTATCCGCCTGAAAAAAAAATGTTTATTCCCGCGAAAGCAACAGTTTCCATTCGCGTGAAAATTAAATGTTTATTCCCGCGAAAGCATTGGTTTGTATTCGCGTGAAAATAAAGTATTCATTCCCGCGAAAGCAACAGTTTCCATTCGCGTGAAAATAAAATGTTTATTCCCGCGAAAGCATTGGTTTGTATTCGCGTGAAAATAAAGTATTCATTCCCGCGAAAGCAACAGTTTCCATTCGCGTGAAAATTAAATGTTTATTCCCGCGAAAGCATTGGTTTGTATTCGCGTGAAAATAAAGTATTCATTCCCGCGAAAGCAACAGTTTCCATTCGCGTGAAAATAAAATGTTTATTCTCGCGAAAGCATTGGTTTGTATTCGCGTGAAAATAAAGTATTCATTCCCGCGAAAGCAACAGTTTCCATTCGCGTGAAAATAAAATGTTTATTCCCGCGAAAGCATTGGTTTGTATTCGCGTGAAAATAAAGTATTCATTCCCGCGAAAGCAACAGTTTCCATTCGCGTGAAAATTAAATGTTTATTCCCGCGAAAGCATTGGTTTGTATTTGCGTGAAAATAAAGTATTCATTCCCGCGAAAGCAACAGTTTCCATTCGCGTGAAAATAAAATGTTTATTCCCGCGAAAGCATTGGTTTGTATTCGCGTGAAAATAAAGTATTCATTCCCGCGAAAGCAACAGTTTCCATTCGTGTGAAAATTAAATGTTTATTCCCGCGAAAGCATTGGTTTGTATTCGCGTGAAAATAAAGTATTCATTCCCGCGAAAGCAACAGTTTCCATTCGTGTGAAAATTAAATGTTTATTCCCGCGAAAGCATTGGTTTGTATTCGCGTGAAAATAAAGTATTCATTACCGCGAAAGCAACAGTTTCCATTCGCGTGAAAATAAAATGTTTATTCCCGCGAAAGCATTGGTTTGTATTCGCGTGAAAATAAAGTATTCATTCCCGCGAAAGCAACAGTTTCCATTCGCGTGAAAATTAAATGTTTATTCCCGCGAAAGCATTGGTTTGTATTCGCGTGAAAATAAAGTATTCATTCCCGCGAAAGCAACAGTTTCCATTCGCGTGAAAATTAAATGTTTATTCCCGCGAAAGCATTGGTTTGTATTCGCGTGAAAATAAAGTATTCATTCCCGCGAAAGCAACAGTTTCCATTCGCGTGAAAATAAAATGTTTATTCCCGCGAAAGCATTGGTTTGTATTCGCGTGAAAATAAATTATTTATTCCCGCGAAAGCATTGGTGTTCTTCCGTAGAAACAATGTTTCATTAATTTAACCTTATGATAAATGGCATGATTTCAGCTATATAAGAAGCACTGTTTTTACACAGAAAGCAGTCACTTCGACATTAGCAACTGAAGGAGCAAGATCTACTACAACATCATCTACTACAACTGCTAGAAGGACTTTTCTGTTTGGAGGTAAGTCAACTTGATTGAGTATAAATTTAATTTTTATCGATTTAGATACTAACAGCGGTATGATATTGAGTAAATATATATATATATATATATATGTATATATATCTTCAAATTGGTTTGAAAAAGAAATCATAACATGGATTTTTACTTTATCTTTTAGAATGTTGACACAAGTCAATACAAAACAACTGAAGAATAAAGAACCAAAACCTTCGCAAGATAAGGTGATTGATGACAATGTACTTCTTCAACGCACTATGATCCCCTTTCAAAGCGCCAGTCTGAATACTCTGGCAACTCTCATCATCAAAAGCGCCTCTCTGTTAAGTACTCTATCTCCAGCTTCCAGAAGAAACATTGAAAACATAGTCAAAGTTGAAGATTTACCAATACCTACAGTTATGCAGGTGTTAACCGTTGAGCTCCATGATGAAACGAACTGCACCATCATATACAACTATAAAAAGGATGGAAAGGTAGTTAGAGTGAAGAGCACTATTCCATTAGCAGCGGGATTACTTGTCAATGAAGCTTCGCAAATAAGACCACTGGTTTTGATCTACATGGGTGTTGAAAAGACTGGAAAAGCAATTTTTCGTGCTGCTACAGAAACAGGAACTACTTTGAGGTGTGAGAATGTGTTTGATGTATTACCAGAAAAAAGTATGCGAAAAATCAATGCTTATTTCGAGGTAGCTAATCTTCAGGATTTCCCAACAGATAGTGTCATATGTTTCCAAAACCCTGAAGTTATAACAAAGTCTGACAGGCGATGGAATGGAAATGAAGAGACTCTTCTAGTTCAATACAGAAGTGTTGTAGATGAAGAATTACTGATCGGAGATATGCGCATTCCTCATCAAATAGCTTCTGCTGTGACATCGGAAAGATTTGGAGTGATTTTGTTCAAGGGTCTGAGTCGAAACGCAGACAATTCAATTTTCTACAACATCAGTGTACTCGCAGCTCATCAAGCCTTCGTCCAAGCCTCGGAACTGGCTGATAATCCAAAATCTGAGGATTTTCTCAACCACTTCGATGATGCTGAAAAAGAAGACTGTGGAGAACAAACTCTCGAGAAGCTAATCTATAACTCAAGGGATTCATATCACTATAAGTAAGTTTTATTAATTTCTACCATAACCTTGAAAAGTTGATTTGTGAAAATTTTGTGTATTCTTACAATGAAAAACCCCTTAAAATGATAAATTTGTGAACATTTTTGTAAAACATTTTTAAGTTATATATATATTTCGAATTAAAAAAGGATTTTGTTGTGTCATCAGTGTATTTTTTTACATAAAAGTTGGAAAAATAACAAAAAGGTGATAATTATTTTACAAAAATGTTCAATTTTTCACATAAATGATCAACTCATAACCTTTTTTTTGTAAAACATTTTTAAATTATATATATTTCGGATTAAAAAAAGGACTTTTTTGTGTAATCAGTGTATTTTTTTACATAAAAGTTTAAAAAATAACAAAAGGTTATAATTATTTTGCAAAAATGTTTAGTTTTTCACATAAATGATCAATTCATAAACATTTTTTGTAAAACATTTTTAAATTATATCTATTTCGGATTAAAAAAATGATTTTTTGGTGCAATCAGTGTATTTTTTTACATAAAAGTTTAAAAAATAACAAAAGGTTATAATTATTTTACAAAAATGTTTAGTTTTTCACATAAATGATCAATTCATAAACATTTTTTGTAAAACATGTTTAAATTATATCTATTTCGGATTAAAAAAAGGACTTTTTTGTGCAATCAGTGTATTTTTTTTACATAAAAGTTTAAAAAACAACAAAAGGTTATAACTATTTTACAAAAATGTTTAGTTTTTCACATAAATGATCAATTCATAAACATTTTTTGTAAAACATTTTTAAATTATATCTATTTCGGATTAAAAAAGGACTTTTTTGTGCAATCAGTGTATTTTTTTACATAAAAGTTTCAAAAATAACAAAAGGTTATAATTATTTTACAAAAATGTTTAGTTTTTCACATAAATGATCAATTCATATACATTTTTTGTAAAACATTTTTAAATTATATATATTTTGGATTAAAAAAAAGGGTTTTTTGTGTAATCAGTGTATTTTTTTTAGCTAGAAGTTGAAAAAAAATCACAAAAGGTTATAATTATTTTACAAAAATTCTTAATTTTTCACGTAAATAACACGTTTTATCACATAAATGCCTTATTCATGAGTGTTTGTTGTAAAACATTTTTAAAATTATATATATATATATATATTTATATTTATACATTCCGAATCCAAATGAAAAAAAAGGACTTTTTCGTGTGTAATCAGTGTATTTCTTTTACATAGAAGTTGAAAAAATAACGAAAGTTTATATTTATTTTACATTAATTTTAATCATACTATACTAATACATCATTTTTTATTTTAGTCCATTTTATCGTAAAAAGAAAACAGAGTAAAGAACTTTCCCTAAGAAATATTGAGCTGAATGATGTAACTCAGTGAGTTATTTTCCTGTTATATATAATGTAAACTATCTAATGTAGCTAAGAGTAAAATTTAAATTCGGTAAAATTTATTTATATAATGAATAACTTTTGTATTTTAGTCAATTATTGGATCACAGAGAATACGGAATACAAGAGTTCCTCCCTGGGTCTAATAATATACCAGAAGAATATCGAGAAAGATATTGTTCAAGAAAAGCGCTTTGTAACCATTGATATCGTAAGCTATAGTAGTTTGTATTACAGAAAATTTACTATAAAACAGTTTTATGAATGTAAAAACTAGATATGGTATTTTCTATTACAATTATTTACTTGTAAATTTTATTCATCTAGAGAGGTAATTTGGTGATTTTTTGACAGTTTTTAAAAAAGTTAAAAAGTACAAAAAAAATCAAAAAATATCGAAAACTATATACTTCAATGATTATTTTTTAAAAAAGTTAATTTTATTCATCTAGAGAAGTAATTTGGTGATTTTTTGACAGTTTTTAAAAAAGTTAAAAAGTACAAAAAAATCAAAAAATATCGAAAACTATATATTTAAATGATTATTTTTTAAAAAGTTCAAAAAAATGTAATAAAGCTCTGTTTTGAAACATAAAAAATTTAAAAGGATTGTGTAGGATAAAATTCTCACTCAAAGAATTATTGAAAATTGAATGAAAGAAAAAATCATTTTCCCAAATACCAAAGGTTTGTAAATATAAAGTGAAAAACTCTATATATATATACATTGTTTTTAAAATAATATCGAAAACTATATATTTCAATGATTAGTTTTTAAAAAAATAAAAAAATTTAAAAGGAAGGTGTAGGATAAAATCCTCACTCAAAAAATTATTGAAAATTGAATGGAATAAAAGAATATAAAGTGAAAATCTCTATATATATTTATTTTTTTTAAAAAAATATCGAAAACTATATATTATAATGATTATTTTTTTAAAAAGTTGAAAAAACAAAAAAACTTTGTAATAAAACCCTGTTTTAAAACATAAAAAATTAAAAAGGAATGTAATAAAAGAATATTTTACCAAAATACCTCATTTTTCTTGTAAATATCTAGTAAAAATTTCTGAAATATTGTTGGTGAAATTTACTGGAAAATGGTTTCAAGTGTGTCAAAGACTAAATATGATGTTTTCATTGAAATGTTTATTTTCAAAAGATCCAAATAATAACATTGAATCAATTAGTTAAATTTAACAGTCAAATTCTTTTTTATCAAGTAGGCTTAATGTTTCTATTGTGATTAATTCTCAAATATTGTAAACTTGAACTATCTATAGGAGTAATTTGTCGATTTTGATGTGTTTTTTTAAAAAATTATCATGTAATACCACATACTTCAGTTCTAATTCGTTTTGAACAATTTCATGGGAGACAAAGAATAAAAAAGTTACATTGATTTAGTTTTTAGAATTAAAGTTGCTATCAAAAATGGTTTGTTCTTGTTTAAAAAAATTATTACGTAATACCACATACTTCAGTTCTAATTCGTTTTTAGAATTGAAGTCGCCATCGAAAATGGTTTGTTCTTGAATGGGTAAATCCATAGCCTCCTCCTCATCATGACAAAAGCTTTCTGATGATTGCGTTTTGAAAAACAAATTACATTGTTTTAGTTTTCCGAATTGAAATTGCTATCGAAAATGGTTTGTTCTTAAACGGGAAAATCCATAGCCTTCTCATCATCATGTCTAAGTTTTCTACCCCAATATCTCCAACCTCTCAGAGATAGGGATTGTTCTGTTTAAAAAAATAATGGAAATTGTATATATAAATGATTGTTTTTGAAAAAAATGGTAAATTTTTGAAAAAAATTCAAAAGGAAAATGCAGGATAAAACCCTCACTCAAGAAACTAATTTTGTATGATAGGTTGCTCACCTAATAATAAGAAAATAATGAATAATTTATATTTAAGCAATTATTGAAAGAATTAATGAAAATTGAATAGAATAAAGGAAATATTTTACCAAATAGTCTGTTTTTTTTGTAAAGATATACAAACAGATAAAATTTAACCATTTAAAGGATGATTTCTTTTTTGCAAAAAAAAAAATGAAGATTTAATGAAATGAAAGAATATTTTACCAAATACCTTGTTTTTTTTGTAAATTTGTACAATTAGAATAAGAAAATAGTGAATAATGTATATTTAAGCAATTATTGAAAAAATTAATGAAAATTGAATAGAATAAAGGAAATATTTTACCAAATACCCTGTTTTTTTGTAAAGATATACAAACAGATAA
The DNA here is from genome assembly GCA_945261195.1 of Cryptosula pallasiana. Lineage (NCBI taxonomy): Eukaryota > Metazoa > Bryozoa > Gymnolaemata > Cheilostomatida > Cryptosulidae > Cryptosula > Cryptosula pallasiana. The sequence goes on along the minus strand of OX183136.1, from coordinate 12,807,283 downwards.
AATTTAACCATTTAAAGGGTGATTTCTTTTTTGCAAAAAAATAATGAACATTTAATGAAATGAAAGAATATTTTACCAAATACCCTGTTTTTTTGTAAATTTGTACAATTAGATGAAATTTAACCATTTAGAGGATGATTTGTTTTTGTAAAAAATTAATGAAAACTGAATAAATCGAAAAAATATTTCACCAAATACCTCTTTTTTGTAGATGTAAACAAATAGATGAATATCTAACTTTATCCATTTTTTTTCCATTTGGGATCATGTTTTGAAGGTTTTCAAGATAGTTTTTAGTAAAAGCTTATGCATTGATTGTCATTACAAGTTGTAGTGTTTGGCATTATTTAATATTTACTGACTCTAGCTATATTATATGAAATTTTCCCTACTTATTGCACAATAAATGTATATATTCACATATTGTTTCATTTTTAATTACTGTATTTATTCAATGTAGATATAATGAGTCGAATTACAAAAAAATATCAAAACTAAAAACGCCATACATTCAAAATCTAGATGCTCTATGAGTTAAAGTTATGTATATAATTATGTACAAGATTATCAAAACTTGAATGCCATACATTCAAAATTTATAAGTTCAAATTAAGTAAAAAAATAATCAAAACTCAAATGCCACTTAAATGCCATTCAAATGCCACTCAAATACCCCTCAAGTAAAATACAATATAAACTCGGCGAATTCATCCAACGTCGTAACCCATTGCCTAAACTCCAAGATCAAATCATCAAAAAAACACTTGGTAGGGAGATCTGCTCATATATTACTACTGCTGGAACCTATGTAGGTAAAGCCAGAAACAGACTAGCGATATTTGAGGGCGATTCCCAGGGGGTAGCTTCGTGAGTTGGCTTATCACGGCGCTGTCCAAAGCACACACAGGACAATGACGTTGTCATGTCAACTTGATAAAAACCAAATTTTTTTGTAATTACTGTTCTCTCAGTCAGTTATATTAAGAAAACAAATCAATACTATTATTAATTAATAATTGTGAACTGAACGAAGATAGAAAAAATGCTACCACTGGCAATCAGTTTAATTAACATAAGTTTATATAAATTATAATAATTATTTATAAACAATAACCTCAAACTATTATTTAAATTATCATTATTAAACTATAATTCACAATCTACATATATTACACCAATAACAATAAATAATAAATAACAACAATTATTGTAAATAATAATATTAATAACTAAGGCTTAATTAAAATCACAGTGTGATTAAATTAATCAAAATTACAGATAAAAGTGAAAGAATCTGTTCAAGTTGATGAAGAAATCATAGTAGTTGGTCAGCTGTAGGAAATCTGACCAATAAGAGCACAGCGATCCGGCTGAGCGCCGCAAAATATCTGGCTGGCTGGATACTCGGCGTTTTGTCCCAAATCACTCAACGCCCTGGGCGCCGCAGCGCCCACGGGCATAATCGCGCTGAAAACCGCCAGTCTGTTTCTGGCTTCAGAGAAATGTGTTGTGCAAGTTTCTGATTAGCTAGGATGCAACCTTCCTGATAAGTACCAGAAGTTAAAAGCATATTGTTGAGGCATGGTCAGCTGGGGACAAAAATTTCAATTCACACCAGGAGATCAGAATCTACAGAGATTGTTGATCAGATCATTGAAGAGTGTGTGGATTTAGTTGGTGAATGATCATTTCTGCTGGTAGTTGCAGCGGGGTTTTGTTGCCATTGGCATTTATTACGCAGTCAAGTTGAGTCAACGTTCCTGTCTAAGCATATCAGAAAGCGTCTCTTGGCATTGAGATACGATAGATATGCTGATCGATTGAAAAGATTCTCATCAACTAAGATAAGCACAGAATTTCCTACTGCACTGCGGTCATGAGGTTGCCTCAAAGATGATCTCTTAGATAAGGTTTAATTTGATGAAACACTTGAATGAGGATTGCAGCACTATAGCTATACGGATATTTTTTAACAAGAACTTGAGCAAATAAACTAGCAAAAGTGAAGTGTAATTTGTAATGTTAAAAATTCAATACAACAAATAGACTAGCTGTAACCCTACAGTATCCGGGCAAAAAGGAAACAACAATGTCTCTCCCGTAGATAGCTAGCAAAACCACTCCATTTGTTGACCTTTTACTGTGATGTATGTGAGTGGTTGACTTTGACAGGTGCTAGCATGCTTATTACAAAGGGCGATTAAATGCGTTGTTGCAATAACATTGAAAACCCTAACTTTTATTGCCAAGTATCACAGAAATACTTAAGAGACGGGGCCTAAAAACTCCAAACTGATTATAAGAAGTTAGTCATGGAGCTGAGGTTCCAGCAATTTTACAAAATTTGTTGGCTATCCAAATTTAAAACACACTGTTATCGGGCTTTAGTGACACAATTATCGCGCAAGTTGATGAACATTTTGTCATGTCAAAGACAATTCGCTCTACAGCTTTTTCTACTTCGGATCTACCTGCTATCAGAATACCAACCAATCAACATAAAACTTGCTGAATAAAAACAATGTTACCACCATTCTGTTATATTTTTTTCATTAAATTAAGGTAAAGCACAAAATAATTTGTTATATATTGATAAAAAATCATAAGTGATGATTAGTATTATCATCAAATCAATTGATATCCCTTTTTGAAAATATTTGTTATCCTGAATTATAATTTACTCTGCTCATGCTAATTATTATTTTGTTTCCAATCTATTTATTGTCATTGTATGGCTGGTTTTTCTTTATTCATTTACCTTTAATTATTTTATGCACAGTTTTTTTGCGGTTATTATTTTAGTATGGTCAAACGAGAAGCTCTTGATGCCCATGCTTGGACAAGTATATGTCTATGAAAATTCAACGAGAATCACTCAAGGTGTTATACTTTTGAAAAAAATGTCTAACATACTCTTTTGGTAAGCTAGTGAAACAGCGAAATATTTTGGATCGGTTAAGTCATTAATATTGGTGCAAAAAATTAACCATATGACGATTCATCGGTAATACATGGCATAAAAAACTGCACTATGCTGCTTACTATTTCAAATAAGATTTGGTCAATGAAGATTGCTAAAGGCACAAATTGACGACTGCCAATGCAATTTTATAAGAACCAGCTTCGTCAGACTCCAAGTTTTCTCCAGGATCAACATCTACTGCTATCACTGTAACTTCTGTTGACATCTATTGAACCTACTGGAGATTTTAGAAAAAATAGTCTCTTAACAATTAATCGTTCCACTCCAATTGAAAAGGCATCAATTAGTTGCACTTGAGATCAAGAAACTCTCAGAATTTATGTGGATTGGCACTCTCAAGGCTTTAGGCAAAGCCTTTGCGCTGATGAATATGAGTTTATTAGAAAGTAAACTGGATTTTAATGAACGATACCCAGCTTTCTAATTATTTTTATTCTTTTAACAATGACTGGCTCAATTAGATTCTACTACAGTTGAGTCCCAAAGCCAAACACTAAGTCTTTTTGGTCGTACATATAAATATATCCACCTTTAGTAAACAAATCTCAGATTTTTATTTATTAATATTGAATATTAGCGAGAGTCTTTGAGATCTATAAGGGTTGCTACTCTGAAGTCCTAACACCAAGGTGCATTTTATATGTTTCAAGCCTTAGAATTGATAAATACAGAGTTACCGAAAAGCTAATAGAATCTAGCAAACAATTTATTTTGGTTATCTTCATAGATATTTCTCAGATTGTCAAAAAGTGAACAAAAAAATGAAACAAAAAATGTATGACAATCAAATACCATGGATTCAAACCGGTTGGGAAAATTGTGAGAAAAATTATCTTCGATTTTTAATCTTGAATTGAAGCTGTAGACAAAGTCATTGATTAACCAGGATCAGCCATTTAAGAGTCAGCGTGGACTGGAACAGCTGTAAATTTCAACAAAGGGCTAGTTTTGATCAATTATCATTACACTCTAGTCAAAAAGATCGCAAACAGTTACACAAGGAGAGCTTTCAATTAGCGTTGTAAAAATGTCTTAAAGCTTTTTTATTCATTGTTTTAGCTTTTATCTAAGACCATTTCAATTATACAATCTAACTGCTGCTTTACGACCAATTTAGGTCAAATCCGATAACAGCACACCCGGGGTTTTAGAAAGGTCTTTAACAAGGATTTGTGTGTAACCATGAGCTTTTATAATAACAAACTGTGAGAGATATTAGAAAAATAAATTTCTGGTTAAAAATTGACTAGTACCTATGGTAAACTTATAGAATAAAAATGATATCAACAACAATAATCTGAAAATAATTATAACGATCCTAACTAAATTTTATTTTACTATATCTGGCATTAATATTGGAATTCATCAATTAAGCAAGTAAACAAGTAGAAATACAATAATTTTTATAGCAGCAATCAATATTGGTTAAAGAATGAAAAATTCTGATGTACCAAACATAATAACCTTTAAAACAGGTATTTGCGAATAATTATAATAAACAAGACAAATTTCATCGCGGTCATTTCTAGGAAAATCTTCGCAATTCCATTTGTCTCGCAGTTGTGTAATGACTTGACCAAGCATTAGAAGCTGTATTGTCTGCACTCATTGATGTCTTTTACATAATTTTCCCCTGCAGCAATTATTTACAGGTTAACAACGGTTTAATTCGCGACCACCTAGTTAAAAAAAGATCAGTTTGGGCTTAGACCTGCCATAAAACTCTCGTTCATTGGGGATATGAACACTTAAGATCAACTTCTAATTGAAACCACTCTCTGGAGACAGCCTCTTGTACAATCTATGAGATTTTACCCCCAAGGCTTAACACTACGATGGGTTTCACCTTCACTAATTCCTTGTACTGTATTGTCTCTACTTAAAAAAGAAAACAAAGTATATTAACACTTACAATACGCCAGTTAAGTGTGTAACTGTTAGAAGTCTTTTGTTAGATTCTTACCAGCTTCAAAAGGTGTGACTGTTTTATCCTGAATCGTTTTTTCTTGCGTGTAGGTGTAGGATGGTTTAGTTTCATCTTCTTGTTGGTTTTCCCCTTTGCCATCGATTTCAGCAAGCTCTTTTTTAAATCCTAAAAGAATAACCTCTCATATTTGAATCTACCTTCAGCAGTTAAATTATAAAAAATTGTCATACTTAAAGCAAATATGAAAGTTCTAATAACAACTTACAGTTATGCAATAGTGCTTACCTTGAAAGGTTTTCTCGAAGTCAATGTTTATTTCAGCATTCTTTGGAGGATCTTCAGATGTGAAGTTCTGACTGTGAATAGGAAAAACCTCGGCGTCTTCATCAGACATTTGTTCGGCTGCATCTCCTCCGTCATGTTCTATGACTCCTAGTTCATCATCTTCAGCTGTCAATGCACATGTAGTAGTTGGCAAGAGTAGCAATGTAGGAGCAGATCTCTGTCATGGTGCCTAAGGACAAGAAGGTTTTTCTGGTTCCACTGTCATTTCATTGGCACCAGTTACCATGAGAACCAGAGTGGTCCCTTTTTGTGTGCACCAGGTGTTACAATGTAATTTTTAAGTTTTTTGTTCGAACTGAGTATTTATTGTGCATGGGTCGTTTATATTATGATTTGTATGGTGATTTAGATCATGGGGTTGAGTAATTTATAAACATGGTATGCGTGTTTTGTTTATACCGAGGGTTTGTATTGTGTTTGATTGTTGGATTCACATTGTTTAGTTATTGGTATATGTGAACTGGACATTGTACCATTAGTTCTATTGTATGCTATATATTGTAACGGTTCAATGGTTTTGAGCTAACCATGTTCCACATATGCACACAAGGTCATGTGGGCAGTTGCCTTGTATAAATACCTAAGTGAAGAAATCAAAGTGTTGCTAACTTCCCCTTGTCACATGATCCTCTGGAGCCAAATGCTTGAGTGACTACACTATAACTTATAAAAAAGCTCAATTTCAACAGCTCATAACGCTGCAAATTGACAAGTTAAAGCTTGAAACAACCAATTGTTAGGACATGACAATTACTACACATGTATACATTATTTGTTATGTGCTATTAACATATTATCACATGGCTAGGCTTTATGGAAATGTTACATATTGCTTATTGTGATAGCTATGGATTATACTTTGGCTATACCAGCTCTCTGCATATATATAAGTGGGATATCTTTGACCATTTCATTGTATTGTAAACTCAGGTTAGAAAATACACATTCTATGAGAACACAACAATTGGCGACGAGGATAGGATTATTCAGCTGGAGATTTCTTTACTTCTGCATCATCACTTGACATCTGTTTACGTCTTGATATATTACACTGCTTAAAAGAAATTGTTTTGAGCAGTGGACATAGTTTAAATTACTTGAATTTAACAAGAGTTATTGGTCGATCAACATGTCTACTCCTACTGACCAGCTTATTCAACTGCTCACTCAGCAGATAAACTTAGGGGGATAGGCTCCCTGAAGTCTGTCTGCAACAGGCGGCAGTGGGGCCGTGAGGCTCTGGAGGCACATTAAATCGAGTATAGCGCTGTGGGAGAAGCTGAAGGCCCACTGTGTCTCGAATCTTGAATTAACAGGATACTGTGGTACCGTCTAGTCGGCTCGACTGTAGGTCGGAAAATGGTTCCGACAGTACTACAGCGAGTGGTACGTGGATGACAGTCCACACCTAGCCAGCGTGGAATGGCAAAGGTAAGCCCATATCCTGGAACGCTGGTGAACAGGCAAGGCTGGTGAAAACGGTCAAAGTTCATATACCCATAGCAAAGTGGGGTATGGATCAGACCGTCGGTTACCTCTGGGGGCCTAACCCGCTCTAACAGGTCAAGGTGATCGCTATCGACTGGGTCACCAGCCGGTTGGTTCGCATATGCAGTAAATCCCACAGGGTTGCGCGACCAGCTCAATGTACAGTCAGGCCCTAGTAAGCCAAAAGCGAATGCGTTAGTAGGCGAGCTAGGTGGAAAGGTACTCAGCCTAGGCTGCGCCCACGACTCCAAGGTGAGGTGGGAGGCCAAAGAGTATAAGCGGGCGCTTCAAAAGGAGCAGATGGAACAACAGAGGGAGCAGATGGAACAACAGAAGATAGAAAATCAACAGCTGATGGAACTACTTACACAGAAAACACAAGCTCAAACAGGAGGAACAACTCCAAATTTTACTGCTTTTGATCCCAACGTAGAGCTGTGGACAGACTACTTGCTACGCTTCAGGACATTCGTAGGAGCTAATTCTATTACTGAAGAAAGAATACCGCAGATTTTTCTAACCAATCAATCGAAAGTTATCTACAAACAGTTAACAGATTGGTCAGATCAGCAAACTCCTAAGAAAGAAGTAAACAAGCTAACAATGGAGGAAATTGAGGATTACATGATGACTCAATATAACCCCAGAACTTTCATCATCAGAGAAAGATATCGTTACTGGAGCAATATGAAAAGAAATCCAGGAGAAACAATTCAAGAGTTGGCAGCAAGAATCAGGCATGATGCTACAACTTGTGACTTTGCATCTATTACCGACGCGCAGGATGAAGCTTTACGCACTAGATTTATCTGCTCGGTCGGGAATGAAGCAATTTTGAAAACACTCTTCAAAATTAAAGATGAAGAACTCACTTTTGCCAGAACTATTGACATCGCCATAGAGATGGAAGAAGCGGCAAAGGTAGCAAAAGAAACTGTACATGGGGCAGCAAATCCTGTACAAATAGTAAACAAAAAGAAGACAAATCCAAAGCCTGCAACTAATTCTACTCGGCAGAGCTGCTACAGATGTGGGAAAGATAACCACAAAGCTGTCGAATGTAGGTACAGGAATTCGGTTTGCAATTACTGTAAACTTACAGGACACCTGGAAGTCGTCTGCCGAAAAAAGCAGAAAGGTGCTAAAACTTTGAAGTTGGTCAAGGCAGTCCAAACAGTCGGCACAAATCCACAACTTCAAGTTGATGTCAATTTACAAGGTCATCCAATTACCTTGGAAGTAGACACAGGAGCAGGAGACAACTTCCTATCTATGGACAACTGGAAGAAAATTGGCAGTCCAGCACTAACAATGACACAAGTATGCTATGAATCAGCAACCAAAGATCGGATTAACATCCTAGGAGTTTGTCTTATCAACACACATCAGGATTCACGTCAACATAAGCAACAATTACAATTTGTCGTGAGCAAAGTACCTAATCTTAACCTTCTTGGAAGGGAGGGTATACAGCAACTTGGCATATCTGTTGACGGATTAGTACATGGAAAACAAATGCAACCGATCAATCAAATTAAACTTGATAGGAATCTACAAGCACCATGTAAAAGACTTACTTCAGAATTTCCTGATCTCTTTAAACCAGAATTAGGATGTCTGAAGGATTTTGAGCTGGAAATACGCTTCAAAGACGAGGCCACACCTGTATTCTGCGAAGCCAGACCGGTACCTTTTGCCATTCAAGAGGATCTAGCACAAGCATATGATGCTGGAATTGCAAAAGGAATATGCGAACCAGTTCAGTTCAACACATATGGGACACCAGTTGTACCTATTCGAAAAGCACTGCTGCCAGGACAAACTAAAAGGAAACTTCGTGTATGTGGAGATTACTCTGTAACAGTCAACCCTGAACTGGAAACACACAGACAACCTATTCCATTACCAGAAGATTTGATGAGGAAATTGGGAGGAGGACATGGCTTCACCAAAATTGACTTAGCAGATGCATATAATCAGATTACTTTGGCTCCAGAAAGTCAGAGGAGATTAGCTCTCAGCACACACAGAGGAGTTCTACTGCAGAAAAGATTACCATTTGGGATCAGCTCTGCACCAGGATATTTCCAACAAATTATGGAACAACTTACTCAGGATCTTCCAGGAGTAGCTGTTTATCTTGATGATATTCTTGTAAGCGGAGACACAGCTGAAGATCACCTGAGGAATCTTCGTGGAATTCTACAACGACTTTAAGAAAAAGGACTACGATGTAGACTGGAAAAATGTTCATTTGCTCAAGAAACGGTGGATTACTTGGGACATCGATTATCTAACCAAGGAACAGCGAAAGGAGCTGGAGTAGAAGCATTAAAGAAAATGCCAGCACCGACAAATTTAGCTACACTCAAATCATTTCTGGGATCCATACAGTTTTATCACAAATTTCTTCCAGATCTTTCTACAATAACAGTGCCACTACAACAATTGCTGAAGAAAGGAGAATTGTGGCACTGGAAAAAGGAACAACAAACATCATATTCAAAGCTAAAGGAAATTCTATGTGAGGAGACAGTATTGGCGCACTTCGACCCTTCTCTGGAGATTGGGATCTCTTGTGATGCATCGGAGGTGGGTCTTGGAGCTGTTCTGTTTCACAGATACAAGGATGGAAGTGAAAGACCTGTCTCTCATGCTAGCAAGACACTGACCAGTACTCAGGGAAGATACAGTCAAATACAGAAAGAAGCTCTAGCAATTATATATGCACTCAACAAGTTCCATCAATTTATCTATGGGAGGAAGTTCATCTTGGTAACGGATCACAAACCACTACTAGCACTGTTTGGACCTAACAGAGCTACTCCAGCACTAGCAGCAAACAGACTAGCAAGATGGGCACTTACTCTAAATCAATATGACTATACCATTGAGTATAGGAAAACATCTAATCATGGAAATGCAGACGCACTCAGCCGCTTACCCATTGGATCTGATGACAAGTTTGATGGGGAGTAAGAAGGTGAAGATGTTGATACCGTCTGTACAATCAAACACATTGGAAGTCAACTGAAACCAACAGATCCTGGGATTCTAAAGAAAGAAACGTCAAAGGATCCTGTACTTAGTACCGTGATGAGATACCTGAAGGATGGATGGCCAAAAGGAAATGACAGCAATGAAGCTGGAACTGTGACTGATGGCTATTCAATACAATATTTTAGGAAACTGGAGATGTTATTGTCGGCAGAAAGCGGATGTCTACTTTATGGAACGAGAGTAGTCATTCCTCTCTCTCTTCAGAGACAAGTTCTTCAACTTTTACATCTTGGACATTTTGGTATGCAGAGAATGAAGCAACTCGCAAGAACTGCAGTCTACTGGCCCAGGATGGATCAAGACATCACGGACACTGCTCACAAGTGTACTTCCTGCAATGAGCATCAAAACAAGCCGGATCGGTTACCAAATCACCCTTGGATGATGCCCGAGAAGCCATGGAGCAGAGTACACATTGACCATGCGATTAACTTCATGGGAACCAATTGGTTGGTGTTAGCAGATGCATACACTAAGTACCCCTGTATACATCCTACCACTTCTATATCAACCAAAGTAACAACCGAATTACTCGAGGAGGATTTTGCTCATTTTGGATACCCTCATACTATAGTTTCAGATAACGGAGCAACTTTTACTTCCGAGGAATTTCAGGATTGGTGCAGAAACCCAGGAATCATTCATCTTACTGGTGCACCATACCATCCAGCCACAAACGGAGCTGCAGAAAGGCTGGTTCAATCATTCAAACAAGCTCTCAAGAAGTCTACTCATTCAGCCAAACCGGCATTACAAGAGTTCTTGATGCAGTATCGAAGGACACCACTGTCTTATGGCTACTCACCTAGTGAACTGTTGAATGGAAGACAGATCAGAACAAAGATCGACACATTACTGCCATCACTTGCTCAATTAGCTCAAGGTAAACAGATGCAGGAGAATCGATCTACCAAGACAGTACATCATTACACAGTAGGAACACCATGCTATGCTCTATACTGTGGACCAAGAAGAGATAAACAGCCTAAATGGGTGGCAGCTGTTGTAGTGAAGGTGTTCGGAAGCAGAAGTGTTAACGTCAGAGTACAGCCCAGAGGACCAACCTGGAAGAGACACTTGGATCAACTCTGTCCTAGGCATACTTCTCCTGAAGATGACGAACCACCGGATGAAATATCCACTACATCGCAAAACCCGCAACCACAACTATTACCTACAGCACATGAACCACGACCACCAACAAAACGTCGAAATCCTAGATTACCTGATGGCAATGAATACAACAGGGATAATCCCAGACGCTCAAAGAGAAATACTAATCGCTGAAGTAATAAGGATAACTTCAAGCTAGCAGGGAGGTGTTAGGACATGACAATTACTACACATGTATACATTATTTGTTATGTGCTATTAACATATTATCACATGGCTAGGCTTTATGGAAATGTTACATATTGCTTATTGTGATAGCTATGGATTATACTTTGGCTATACCAGCTCTCTGCATATATATAAGTGGGATATCTTTGACCATTTCATTGTATTGTAAACTCAGGTTAGAAAATACACATTCTATGAGAACACAACACCAATAATCTGAAAGCTCAGGATGTCGTCTAGCCCACTGGGAATTTTGAACAAAAACAACTAAATTTAAGCTAAGTAATAAGGGGGGAAATATAGTGCTTATATTACCACTTGTATTATAAAAGATAGGAATTATATACTACTTTTCATGTACCATTCAACTTTCATATCAAATTTTAAATAACTAATAATTTTGGACATAAATAACAGCCAAAATTTATTCATACTACTATAATCTCAAAGTAGTTTAAGTAATATTAACATAAGTATTCCAAAAAAGCTAATATTTTTGTACGGTACTGATGAAATCAATCATTTTTTTGCCAAAATGAGCATACTTTTTGACATTATTCACACTTCACTTTAGAGCAGTCTATTACGGGTTTTTGTTATGCAGTCAGATGTTTATGAAAAATAATAATAAACACTCCTAAGTGAAATAAATAACAAACATTCCACTTGTTCTATAACTACTTTGTTTTTTGCTACAAAACCGAGTGGCACTTCGGTATTTCGGGTTTGTGCCATATGGATGGTAACTAATGCAACTGTGCGCGCTGTATACAATTACAAAAGTTCACATTAATTCACCGGGATGAAAGCGAACGTTTTTGCATTATAGGGCACGTAATTCTTAGTAAACGTATTGGCAAACTTAACAATGTCCGGTACTGCTCAATATAGAGTTATTCCTCCGAAGGGGAGATGACTTCTTGTTTATTCCTGGCTCCAGTGACGGTTAAAAGTTTTAAACAAAATTTTACTGCCCAAGTCCACTAAATAAAATAAAAATTTGTGCTAGATTGAAGCAAAATATGTTCACATGGCTATTACTGCAAAACAAATTTCATTTTATGCTACAAATATTGAATAAATGCATAAAAAACTATTTCAGCCAATGATGACTTATACGAGCTTTTGTGAAATTTGGCTCCAGGGGAGTGCTCCTTATATAAAATAGCGCTGGAAACGTCTGACCACACTTTGATTTCTTCACTTAGATAAATACAAGTTAGCAGTTCTTTCAGCATTCTTGTCTTATTCGATAACTAGTAAAAGTTATAGTTAGCACAGTATAGTTTTATTACAAGAAATAAGATTTGAGCTATTTATTTTCAAACATGTCCGTGTACATATTCATATCCATATTCGTATCCATTTATATCTATGTACATGTTCATGTCCATTTCTATTTATGTTTATGTCCATATTCATGTCCATATCCATGTGATTATATAAATATGAATTTGACTAATGATTATCATAATAAAAATATGTATACAGCAACTATTATAAGAAAATTAAAGTTTAAGAAAACGGTTTTCTTCTTCTTTTACTAAGCGCTGGTAGGTTCTGTTGATACACCATCGGAACATACTTGTCTCTTAGCGCAAGAACATGTGAGCCCGCCCTTTTATTGGTCTGTTTGTTAACATTTTTCCATCTTTTATTGTGAAACCAATTTTTTTTCCTTTAAATGACTTTCTTGTACTCAAAAAATTCAGATAACTGCGTTTGTTTGAATAATTAATTCGCTTGTTAAACCCTTAGGAACTAAACTTGTTTCCTTTTTCTCACCAGCAGTAGTAAGATTTAGAGTTGAGTGCAACAAGTCCGTCTCCGTTAACTCCTCTTTGAACAACTTGGAGAATTTTTTTCCATGTTTTAGCACTTTTTTGGGGCAATCAAGCATGTTCCATTTTACATCCAATGTTTTGATCCTAAAAAACTCAACTGCATGCTTGTAGCAGTATGGTTGTGAAAACCAATCCGTGTAATCAATATAAAACTCTATTTTCTTGTCTGCTTTTACCAATGTTTCTAATGATCCACTCAAAGCCATGTATGTACTATCAGTATCCATGTCCTTGCATCTATAAGTAAAGGAGTGATCGTATTATTTACAGCTATATTTACTATTTAAGCAAGCTATTAAGCTAATAGAGGGAAACTGAGCGTCACTTACTTGTCCAAAAAGTCATAGTAAAACTGCAACATTTTTAGCTTGGCGTATTGTAGTACGAAGAAACCCAAAAGCACTGGAACATTTATAGTCAGCTGAAATGATTAACACATTGATTAACAGGGTAACCGTTGAGAATGTAATAGTTTTTGTATCAACTTTAACTAGATTTAAAGTATACTATTTGTTTAGAGCTTATCAGTTCGTAAAAACCCTCTGCTACTCCTCCATGTAAAATAATTTGACACCTCTGATACGAAATGAAGCTTTTCTGGCTCCATCGACGTACTTGAAATTGTATGTTTTCCTTGTCAGTGATTGTTTTCCATAGACAGCAATTCCTGCCAACTTACTGTAGTGGCGAGCAATTCTTGACTAGGATCCATGTCTCCCATTCTCCTACCGTCCAAATGGGATGTTTCAAAGGCTCAAAAGCCTTTCTAGATACGCAATCTATCAGTTGATAAACTTTGGTGATTTCTAATCCCTGTTTCAAGTACCCCTTTAACAATGGACTCATTTGCAATATCTTCTCTCTAAACATGCATCTGACTATTGAGCGTTGGGGGTGTGTAGGATTCTTTTGGATTAAGCAAAGACTCCCATCTCATCACTCAAGTGCTCTTTGCTCAACATCATGTTTTTGAATACTGTAGGCATTTCAAAAAACTTATCTTTCAGCTCCTCAGGAACTTTGATGTCACATTCGAAAAAACTCAAAGAAATCTTCTGATTGAACTCTCTCCACCACTTCTTTTTGATTTAGTTTCTTTTCAAAGTGTTTGGGATAGAAAGATTCATAAAATGTCTCGACAAATTTTTGTAGATTTGCACAGTTTTTACATGAGCTCATAACTCACACTCCCAAATCGTGAAGACACTGTAACCTAGAGTTCAAAGATACTCTTCCGTTTCCAGCGTATCTCTATATAGTTGTGCCATTGATTTTTGCCTAATAGGCTAAAACTCTTGACGTGTAGCATTGTTAAAATAGCAGTCATGTCAGTTCCAAAAACATCTGTGAAACTGAAAGACAATTCGCTTTTCAACACAAATCCATCCACCAATAGTCCTCATTGCCTAAGAGAGAGACTTCTCCTCCATTAATCTAACGTCTGATGTTGATTTTCAATGCAAACATTTGGTACTGTAGCCAGCTGTGCCCTTACTCGGGAAATTCTACCCAAACTGCAACAAAAAAATTTTCTATTTTTTCTTCGAGGATATCCGGTAGGCATCTACTGCTCCATACACCATAGATAGAGAGCATTTGCGTCAACTCCATAGATCCTGTCGCAAATATTTGCTTGTTTTTTTGAGCCAAAGTTGTCTACATTTAATCATACTGTTTGTGTGGTATCTGTGCATCACCAGACTGGATCCTCCAACTTTTTTATCAAATAATAAAGATCCACATTGCATTTGTCAACCAGACAAATTGGGAGAGCCTGCCGATAATAAATACCGAGTTCTCGAAAATCCAAATAGGAAGAAAGCTGCGGAGGAGATGGTCGGGGATCTTTGTTAAGCATCAGTCGAATAGCCAGTCCTGGTAAAGATAAATCATATTTCAACGTACACTCACAGAAAACGTGGAGTTTCAATCCTATTTCAATCAGTCCTTACTATGCGCGAAGATGATCACCTGAGCAATTGACATGAAATTAAACGGATATTGTTTTATTACTACAACCAGTGCACAACCCACACTCAATCACATTAGGATTAAAATTTGGATTGAGTTAGTCTAGCACAAATTAACTAAGAATATAGAAAAAAGTATCAATGAAAATAACAACTAGCTTGATTGAATGATGAATAGTATAGTATAGTCCATTATGACATAGATTCGCTGGAGTACACTCAGCATATGCGCAATAGATTCCAAGTTGAAACTGGGAGATGAAGTCTGATTCTGATTTTTAAGCTCCTAAAATAACAGTCATATCATTAGGCATCATTTCACAAGGAGAAGGTATGCCTAAATGAAAACTAAACCAAATGCAACAAACCTTGATCAGTTGAAGCTGAGGAGCGGGCAACATCACAGCTGTTTGTTCGTCACCTGTGCGCTCTTGACTTCCTGTATATTCAATTTTTGCTTCAAGAAACACATTTCTAGTTGGTGACAGTTTTAAAATGCTGAAATATAATAGTTGTCACTTTTATTTGCAGTCACTTCAAGTTCCAAAGTTTTCAATGAAACAACAAAAACAAGACAATCAATGAATAACTAAACAACAATCAACATCATTTATTTCGTTTAGTATTTTAAATTAGTTACTAATCCGTACACAAACAATGTGTATTTATAATACATCGTATTTACCGGCTTCTGTGATATCATTTACTCAGAGTTTTAAGACAGCTATGTAACACTCCATCATCCTCGTGTGCTCTCTTTGTTAATGATTGAAAAGGAAAAATAATGACCTATTCAGGGGCAATAAGATTGTATGCTTAGGCAATCACTGATACCCCAACTTGCTGTTAGGTAATCAGACTATAACTGCCAAGGCTTTTCTTCATTTTAATTATATCTGAGTAGAACCTAACTTTAAAAGAAGAGCCAGAGCTCAATCACTTGTGGATTAAAGTTTCTACTGGGTCAATAGAGCTAACAATTAAGGACCTGCAGAATAACAATAAAAGAGAACTAGAGTTTAATTGCTTGGGGAGTAGAGTTCTTGCTAGCTGATTAAAGCCAGAGTTTAATCACCTGAGCGTGATATATCAACCTACCCACAAATTCTGACAAAGTTGTTTTCAAACTTCAATCCTCAGTTAATCCTTCTCAGAAGTACTTTCAAAGTTTCCACTGTAATACAGATATCACCCCTATTCATGCCAGAGTGTACTCTTATATTAATCATCACAGTATTTAATCACCTGTTTAATCCCAAGTGTTCCACTTTTTTTCTGTTTGTACCAATCCGGTGTTCTCTGAAGATTGCTCTTTGTCTTTCCAAAGCTTGAACGAATGGTGTTACGCCGAAGTTGCTGTACCACTTTAAAGAATCTCTCATGGTGCTCATGCTTATATCTTTCCATGCTTTTTGACAAACGGCATACTCTTCTTCACTGATGATTTTTTGCTTTAACGTAATGTAAAAAGTTTTTCTCAAAGGTATATGTTTTTGCTGCGATTGGCTTAAATCTTTCATACATCCATAAGGAGAAAAACACTTTAGAGGCTTAGAATTTGTATGCTTTGAGATAAATTTCGTAGCTGTATCTGGGAGCAAAGAAGTTTTTACAATCCAAAAACAAAAAAAGATCCTATACCAATCACAGTCATCTTGCTTTCTTTTTTGACAACCAAATCAAAAACTTTGTCCGAGACATCGTTCATTTGTTGCAGCAGAAATCATTACGTTACATTGATGTCATAGCTCCGTGAAATAAAACCTCGAATAGGAAGATTTTCCATGTACTTTATCAAGTCATCCAGAGCTCTAGAGGCTCCTAGTGTTGTCTAAACTTCTTGTTCGAGAGGCGATTCACCGCAATACTTTTGTTCAGCTTTTTCCAATCGATGTATCTCGTTTTCTACTCGTTTTATGATTTGTGAAAAGTTTTTTTCACTCGGATGTATGCTTCTTTACTGATGCTTTCCAAGTGGTGAATAAATCTTTAACGCATTTTTTATGATCACCATTGTTGATAATACACCGAGGCAGCTCAAAACCTGGTACGTTTGAACAATTTGTGTTTGCTGGTGTAGAAGGTGGTGTCTGTATATCTATTGTCAGCACACTTGGGTTGCAAGTGCTCGATTTTGTATGTGGCAAAATATGAATAGGATCTCAAAGGATCATCAGTACTGATGTTGATTCCGAGTTGTTCTGTTCGCTTATCACAATTGTAGCGCTAGGTTTGTATCCACATCCAAAAAACTGCATGGTCGATGCCTCTGAGGTTGAGCACTTGTCTTTTCAGTTTACTAAATTTGTCAAAACACGTAGAACATGTTGGATATTTGTATGCTTTGGCACATCTTTTCAAGTTTGTGATGAGACTAAAGATATTGATATAAGTTTTCACATAGAGTTGTTCCTCGTTTCTTGCATTTGAATTCCAGATAACTGATGAAGTCCTGTCTTCATTTAGAGCAACACCGTTAAGCTGAGTTAAAACTTTCTCCCAAAACCAGCATGTCCAACTCTTCAACCCCTTTTCCCTCTTCATTTTTCATGTAACTGCTCGCTGTTGGCTCGTGGTTGGCTCGTGGTTGATGTCACAACTGAGGAATCTCCGATGTTGCTTGTGGTAACCTTTTTGTCAAACCGTTTTTTTTGTTCGGAAGACGTTTTAAGCTTTTTTTGCAGTTTTTTATGCAACACTAAACTACTAAAAAAACAAAAAATGTCGGCGATTCGTTTCCCATCCTGCTTTTTTAATATGAATTGTACATAACTGTTGTCGAGAATGCGAGAGGGTAGAGTAATTGGGAGTGAACCAATTCTTCTCATTTCGATCAGTTTTTAAAAATAAACCGTAAAATTTGTGATCAACATCAGTCTATAAGCCATACTTGGTCTTCGTCTCAAACTATTAGTACGATGATTGGTCTCAGGAACCTCAGTGAAGAATTCTTTTGGTTTCCATCTAACAAGCTCTCGGGTCTACAGTGACATTGTTGGATGATGAGTGAAAATTGCAGATTCGACCATGGGTTTTATTTTCCAGTATACAACCTACGCTGCAGTTGACTTTTACTCTCAGAGTCAATTGCCTCCCAATGTTTTTCAACAACTCCAATGCTCTTGATCCACGATAGTCAATTTAATAGTTGTCAGCTTGGTCTCTCCGAATTCCATCCCAAAGTCTTACGTTTAAAACGCCTATGACTCTACCCGATGTGTGTCTGGTTTTCATGGCACCACATATCTGGCTATCAGCTCATCCCATTCTTCATCTTGAAAAGTCAGAGGTTTGCTATCATTGACAATAACTAGAGATGATGATCGGCTAGGTATTTGAAGTCTTGACTCATTCATTTCTTGTCCTTCGTCTTCTTCTTCAACATCATCATCATCTTCAATCATCAGTACCTCATGATCTTCATTTTCAATCGATACAGTATACTGATTTTTTTCAACAGCAACTTCCACATTTTGAACCATATCCTTGACTATGCCACTAGCATCTAGTCCTGAAGCTCCCACACCCAATCCTACTTGATTAACTGGTTCGTCCAGTATTCGAAAACAGATAAAAAATTTCTTTGAACCATTTCCAATCGACTTGAGTTCCATCTCTTTTACATTTATCACATGATAATTTGAGTCTTGTCAACAAAAAAGAATGATAACTCATAATAATTTTGCTAGGAGTCGTGCACTCTGTCCAAAGCGCAACAAAAATAAAATTATTCAATACTATTATTTATTATTTAAAAACTCATTTATTACTAAGAGTTTCAGTATTTTTAGTAGATGGTGAAACTTGAAAAGAAACTGATTTTTCTTGACAAGCATTTTCAAGTTCAGTCTCTCTTTCATTGATGTGTTCATCAAATATGTATTAACCATCTGGAAGTCTGATAACAATATCATTTTTCTCAAGCCAACCCCAATCCTCCTGTATTTTTACATCACTATCCTCCTCCATCTCCGTTCTCCCTGCTAAAATTTACATACAACACTGTCCAACTTATAATTCACAAAAAAACTTCTATATTACACTTTAACAATACTTGATAGACTCACTTATTTATTGTAAGCTCTGTTTTGTTATTGGATAAATAGGAAATGTCTATCTATTGATTTTATGAATAGTTATACGTATCTGTGTTTAAATAACATAGTACTGAGAGTATACTACTAGGAGTGAAGTAATATTTCTTTCGTTTCAGTACAACTAGTTGAGTACTTCAACTAGTGTTAAATGATTATTTATTATTTCTTACCTTAATGCAGGGAGTCCTCCTAGTAGTTGTAGCAGATGTTGTTCCTTCAGTCACTGCCGTTGGAGTGGATGCTTTCTGTGTAAAAGCAGTTGCTTTTAAAGAGCTCATGAATAGCTAAAGTTGCACTGATTGACCTGAGCCCAAACCCATGAAAAGTCTCGAGTGAAAAGCCCTTTACAACGTAGAAGAAATTGAACAATTTATTTGATTCACACAAAATTTCTTATATATTATAAATGAATTTGAGCAAGAAAAAAAATATTTTATTCGCGTGAAATCCTTGTATCTCATTAAGGGATATTCCCACAAAAACTGCTCTTTTTGCGCAAAAAATCCTCATATATTATGAAGGAATTTTTGCACGACAATTCTTACATGTTATTAAATGATTTTTGACCGAAAAGATTTATTTTGTTTGCGCAAAAATCTTTATATATCATGTAGGGAGTTTTCTTGAAAAAAAACTTGTTTCTTCATGCGAAGGTCGTTATGTATTATAAAAAAATTTTCACGCAAAAAGAAATTTATTTTGCGCAAAATGCTTTTTATCATATAAAGAAATTTGGCTCGAAAAAAACCTGCTTTTTGCGAGAAAATTGTTATACGTTATAATAGAATTTTTTTGCAAAAAACAATGTTTTATTTGCTCGAAAATCCTCATATGTCATAAGGGGATTTTGTCGCAAAGAAAACCTGTTTCTTCGAACAAAAATAGTTATACATTGTAAAGAAATTTTCATGCAAAAAAATATTTTTATTTGCTTAAAAATCCTTGCATATTATGAAAGGATTTTGGCTCAAAAAAAATTATTCACCAACAAAATCCCTATATATTATAAAGGGATTTTCGGGCACAAAAAACCAGTTTTTCTGTGCGAAAATCTTAATACATTATAAAAAGATTTTCTCGCAAGGAGAACATTTTTAATAGCGCAAAAATCATTATATGTTATAAAGGGATTTTTGAGGGAAGAAAACTTTTAATCAAGTAGGATTTATTATACGTTATAAAGTGTTTTTCGCACGAGGATTCTTACTGCTTGTAAGCTTGGGTCAATCGGTGCAACTTTGATTATTTAAGAAGCACTGTTTTCACACATAAATCACCCACTCCAGCAACAACGTCTGAGGAAGCAAAATCTATTGCAGCGTCTACTATTAATACTAGGAAGACTCTCATCAATAAGGTAAAAATTAATAAATAATTATTTAACACAAGTTGATAAAAATCAACTGGTTGCATTGTGAAGTGAGAGATAGTTAACATCTAAGTTTTAATTCTTTAATTTTAATTGTACATAGGAACTTTGAACTCTAAAAAAGGTCTGCTCATAAAACCTAGGTGGTTTGCTCACAAGACTACAAAGTCTTTGATGATGACAAAACTGACTTCTTTGTCAGAGGGAAAAGAATTTAGTTTCCATTTTCTATTGTTTTTTTAAATTAAACGTATTGTTTTATTATTTATAGAACTATAAACATGGTTGTTTAGTTTTTAGATTGCTATGGATGAAATTTCCGAAGCCCTCATTAGCATAACTCCAAAAAAGAGCGAGGTCAAAACTACCAAAAAAGCCCTAAGAGAAAGTGTTTTGTTGCTAAAGAAACACTAGCAAAGATGCGATCTCTCCCCAAATTGATTATGCTTACAAATCAAATACGTGGAGAGAATGATGGTAAGGAAGCATTCTCCAATATAGATAAAGCTTTAAAGATGGCTAAGACCTATGCAATTCGCTTGCTTCCTATCCTTCAACTCAAGGATGGAAAGCAAGCCAATTGCAAAACATTCCAAGTTTTCAAACGCTAACAAATCTCGTTGCTCCAACCATTATGGAGGTGGTTGCTATCAATTGTAATACTGGTGCTTATGGTGTTTACTCCGTTCTCACCTACTATGGCAAAACGGATGTGAGAGAACTTCAGAGAGTAGTTTGTTTGTGCAGAATAATTGAGAACTTTAGTCTTGCCAAACATCCAATACCTTGCAACGTCATCTATTTGGGTGAAGTGCAAAGTCCCAAAAATGAGAATGCTACTAGCTATGATCTCAAATGTATTGGCACAAAAATCTTGAATTTTAGAGCAGTTGCTGCTGATCGAAGGAATTGAGAATGATGACCAAGGATGAACTCAAATTGAGCTTCAACATTGAATATCTCACAAATTTCAAACAGTGCACAGTTTACCCTTCAATCGACGTCTTTGAAAAATTCATTCCTCACCGATTTAATGGAGGAGAATTTGTTGCAAGGTTTATCTGTAACGTCTTGTAAAACAACAAAAAGAAAGAAATAAGAACACTTCTCTTACCAAAAAGATACATCGAAGAAGCTAAAAAATGTGCTCCGGGTGTGATGACTTACAAAGGAAAAAAAACGGAGTGCTAATGCAAAGACATACCACAATGTCGTCTTTCTCTTCACATTCAGCAGCGCTGATTGAGAACAAAATCATTGTCAAGCAAAATACAATGAGGAGTTGTCAAAATCAAATGCAGACAGGGATGTTGCTGATTTATTGCATGAGGAATTTATCGATTTCGGAGGGGAATGCAGCGCTGATGATAACTAGTGGACCGTTTCTACTACCATTATGAACTTATCTTCACTATTACAAATACTGTATTAAGTTCTTAATATCATATTTCTTTACTAGTACAAACATCTTACCAAGTCTCGGGTTTCATAATAATTATTAAATACATTTTATCCATTGTACTTTACCTATTATACAAATGAGCTATAACAAAACACAATACAAACCTTAAATTTTTTTATGTAACGAAGCTATACAATAATACAACACTTTATTGTTATACAATACGCTGTTATAAAACTATACCAATAACTATACAATGTTAATCCAGCAATCAAACACAATACAAACCCTCGGTATAAACAAAATATGCATACCATGTTCATAAACTACTCAATCCCGTGATCTAAATCACCATACAAATCACAATACAAACAGCCCCTGCACAATAAATACTTAGTGCGAACAAAAAAGTTAAAAATTACATTATAACACTTGATGCACACAAAAATTTACCTCTCAGGTTCTCATCGTAACTGGTGCCAACCAAAAGGCACTTGGAACCAGGAGCGCTTTCTTGTTTTCAGACACCATGACAGAGATCTGCTCCCACATTACTACTGCTAAGGTATAAAGCCTGGGCTAGACGAATACCAATTCAACCACGTGTGATGCATTATGCAATTTTAATTCACTAACATCTAGGTTCTACACCATAGCAAGTTCTGTAAATTGAACTAACTTTCTTTGAGGAGTTATATTTTCTTAGCTGAGGTAATAGCCAATAGTAGTAGCATAGCTAATAAACCGTGGCTTTACTACTATTTATTATTACTAGCTGTAAATAATGGGTTCCCGCTTTCCGGCAGAGTATTTTCACGTTAGTGACGGCATCGGAAGTAGCTTAGTAGATAATTAAATTTATCATTAGAAATCACGACTTGCTTGAATATTACCCCGATTTGAGAAAGTTTTAGCAATTGAACGGGCAAAAATTATGTTTTTGAGGAAACTCAAGGGATCAATAAAGTCTTTGAATATTTTCTTGTCAGAATATATTAATATATTTACTTAAAAAAAAGAAGTTAACTATTATGCTCATAATACTACATAGTGAGGCCATATTGTTTTATTTCAAGTTTTATTAGGTTTCACAGATGTAAATAAATGAAGGAGTGACGCTACCTTAGCCTAGTTACACATTTGCTCTATGTGGATGGCGCAGCGTCATTATTGCATACTACAAACCTGTCCAACGCTCAGGAATTGCTGAGTGGGGATTTGGTGATTCTAAATAAAAATTATAGACTTTCGCCAGCATTAATAGTATTTTAGAACCGTAATATTGTGAAGAATTTCGCCCACTTCACGAACACAACCAACGTGTTACACAGTAGTAACACAACAAAATCCTCCTGTTAGAGTCAAGCTAAGCCGAAAGCTTATTCCAACAGCTTCCTGAACTGCTACTCTCCACCCTCCCAGCTGCCAGCTGTTACCAGAGCCTATCACTGAAGTTTCATTCAGTAGTTCTCATCGTTTTTCCTCTTACTACTTGCAACAGCCAACAGGCCAGACAGACTCCACAGTGTTCAAGTGATGAATAGTGTTTATTCCTTCAAGATTCAATACAGGTAAGTACTCCAACTGGGGCAAAAAAAGTGCTCTGCCAGGCAATAAAAATTGACCAGGCTTACATAGCATTCCCCTAAGAAACTATGCCAACAAATGAGTCATGCCCAATCACGTTTAACAATAACAAACATCTCACCAATAAAAAATAATGTAAGATATGTTTACAAATAACAGAGCACGGTATCTAAACAAATAGTATTTCGTCTTTGTATTTAGGCCTCGGCTTTCTTCCATTATTGCGCCATCATGCCATCATCTCTTTTTCCTTAGCTTGTGCTCTTCCCTTACCTGCCCCCATTACATGAGTGACACTTTTGTTTCCATCCTCCTCAGTCTTGGCAGGAAGTGGCAATGCAAAGGTTTTTTTGCCGGGTGAAGGCTGTACAAAGCCTTCACCCAACACTGCTAAAGAGGGGCTGTCTGGTGTAGTGCTCCAACAGCTTAGCAAGCCTGTTTTCCTACTACAAGCAGAGACATTAAGTAGCAACTGTCACAGCTGTACTGGGTCGGGAGTGCTACCATAGTGGCAGCTTTGGCTCCTGTCCTCGACTGCTAGTGTAAAAACTATACACTGAGTTCCACCGAACACAAGGGAGCAACAAGTAAACCAGCAACCTACCAAATCTAATACACAGAGGTAAAGTTATACAGCCTCTTATTACTTGTAAGACGCAAAAGTTTGCAGGAGTTGTCTCCTTCACAAGCGCGCAAACAGATCTGCCCGCTTGGGCGAAAGTCTCTCTATTTATAAGAATGCACGCAGTTGAGAATGCAGTCGAAGTTACACACAATGATAGGTTAATACAAAGCTGGCACAACAGAATAAACATGAAATAATCACAAGCACGAGCTGGCACAAAAGAAACTAGCCAACCGCTAACATTAAAATATAGTGAAGTCATGGAAAATTACCAACACGAATCTTCAGAAGTACAAGCGACCTTGGCTTATCTACTAGGCTACAGGCTTGACTCATCTGCTTCTGCTGCTACTTAGTGCTATCAACCAGGCAAGCCCATGCTTGTCTAGCTAGTGCGTCCCAAAATGCACTGCATTTTAAAGGAGCACTAGTGCTCAGCTAAATCTGTATATTAAGATGATCGGAATGTAACGTCCACACTACAAAGTCTGTTACAGCAACATCCTATGAGGTAACTCAGACTAGCTCAAGGTAACTTGGGGTAAATTAAAATAGTTCTATAGATGAGAAACAGAGCTTTCGTCTGGCTCAAACCAGATCGAAATCGGGTCATTATTGGCCAGGCTGTCTCCCATGTAGTATCCTACCATATTCCATTCATGTAAAAGAGTAGGGAGGTGCAAAGGGTTGTCAAACGATCGGGTCCTGTACACACAACTCTGGCTGACTGATTGTTGCATGGTGAGAGACACTGGGGGTTGGGGGAAAGGGTCTAAGTACAGAGGGTGTGGGTATAGGTATTGGGATTGATGCGCACACGATTTCTCCACAATATCGTAGGAGTAAAACTTCCGGAATCTTACCCTATAAACATGCAGGGACCCCATTGTTGGATCAAAATCACTCAAGCAGGCATCACTGGCTATGCTGTGGATCGCTTCAGCCAATCACAATCAACGTTGCATGGACCAACAAGGCACAACGCAGAATTCAAGTATGCTAGAATTTTGCAAAACGAGCAAATTTAGTGGAATTTGTAAAATCCATTGAGCTTTCGCAAATCTTTACATTTACATTCGTGTAGCCAGGCTTTGATGTATGGGCAGAACTCCTATGAACCTTTATAGTTAGCAGTAGAGACCAAGTTATAATGTACCTTTCATGTTTGCACACAATTTGCACAAACAACATTATATATATGCAAACTCTGCTGATATACTCACAACAACAATTACACTTGAAAAATGTAAGTAAAAATGTAATGGGATTTAGTTTTGCATTAAAATGAAAACACTTACAAACATCACCAACTTCCCCTTCTCCCAGACCCTCCTCCAGTACAGCCATGGTAGTAACAGGTTGCCATGGTTCTGCAATGTGTAGTTGTCATTTGTATATAACTAATACGGCATTGAACAATATTTTTATTTATCAGCATTTGATGGTGTTTTGTGTTTTGAGCTAAGTTTTTGCTAAAACACCGTACTCTTTAGAAGTAACAGCACTTTTTTACTAAAGATGCGTGAAAACAACTGGTATTTTTTTGGTTAACTTGGAAATAAACATTAAGGGATTTAGCCATTCCTTTATCGACACGGCACTTCTATGCCAAATGTCGCGAGTCCATGTGTGTTTTCTTTATTACTATTCAAAGAAAACATCTCACCTCCTTGCTGTCTTTGAATTTCTTTCTGGCAGTTTTCAAGTTTTTCTTCAAGCTCAGCTTCTTTCTTCTCTAGCTTTTCAACAAGTAATTTATACTCTCCCAATTTCTTCTCTAGGTCTCTTTTTTCTTGGGTAAGTTCATGTTCTTTAGCTTGTAGCTCTTGCAACTTTTTCTCAGCCTCACTAAGCCCTTTTCTCGCTTCACATAATTCGGCTTTCGTCTGTTTTAATTCATCGGCTATCATCCTTTGCATCTGTGCTTCTAATTCACCACATCTGCTTTTCCATTGATCTCGTTCTTTTGTTGCTGATATTTTCTCGTTTATTGCGTCGGAAAGCCACTCCTGCAGGTTTTTTATCTGTGTAGCAGCGCATGATATCTTCTGCTTAACCGTGGCTTTCAGGTCAACAATTTTCTTTTTACAGCTTTCCAGTTGCTTTGCCATCCGAATGTTCTTTGGTAATTGAACATTACCTTGTTTCTTTCGGAGTCTGCGTCTTCCTTTACCAAGAGTTGGAGGTTTTGCTAAAACAATCAATACAATTTTTATGCTCTGTTCACTTTAAAATCAACCAGATGCATAGACAGTATATACATGAAGTTTATATTTTCAGGCTTTGATATAACCTAAATTTGTTTGTGTGCAACAATGAAAGACCTCACAATAGTTACAGTCCAAAAATTAAAATGTGTAAATGCAAATTCTTTTTTGAGCTAGTAAGTTATTTATTTCTATCAGTGAGTGAGATGCTCAAATTTTTACCATAAATATTCAATCATGTTTGATTTAGATTGATTTCTACTTGAAGATGAACTGTCACAGTTTTTATACATCAACACACTCATAGGGTCAGATCTTCAGGGAAAACGCAGACCTGCCATCATACCATGTTGTACTGCCAGACTTGAATGTTTGGGTATATCACTGTGTTGATAGCTGAGGGTATATGCACTGTCATATACTTATAATACCTTGTTTTTTAATCAACATACATTAAGGCTTTTTGCTAGGTGAAATATATCAAAAAATAGTTATTGGACATTTTCAAGCAAGCTGGTTTAATAAATAACTTGAGCGAACTGCTAGCTGCTTGATTTTTATTTGAATATTGTGGAGTTAGCCGTGCGCATTCAAGAGAAAGGTAACAATAGTGAATGGCTAAGTTTATGAGCCAAGCAATCAAACTCCGAAGAGAGTAGTAATAGACCACCCGCATTGTATACCTTTTTTCATACAACTAAGTAACAAATTTGTTAAATCCATTGCTAATATGAGCTATTACTTATTATTCATTAATGATGTGTGGCTTTGGCTAGTGTTATGGTTTTTGTTTCATTGAATGTTTGCTTAACAACTTGGACCTCATAAAAACAAACTTGTGGAAGTGGCGAAAAACCCTATTGTGTAAACAATTGGCTTCTCAATTTACTGTGTTAATAATTTACTGTCAATTGATTTTGCAGGTTGCTGTTAATCATAGTTGATACTTTTACACAAACTCGTCGGGTATTTTTTTATCCCTACAAAGGTATTTTGTCCATTCTGTTTGAGCTTTATGCTGTAGCTTTTCCTCCAAGTTTAGATCTCTGTTGACTACTAATTGTGTTACTTTGTTATGATTTGCATCTCTCAGTTGCAAGTTTTGTTGAGGGTGTTTTGTTTTTGTTAGTTATAGTTTATTTTTAATGGGTAAGATTTATTAGGTGAATTGTATTAATAGCTCTTATAGTTTTTAAGCCTTTTTGATAAAATTTTCATACCAGATATGGATATGTCGCTAACCATCATCATCATCATCAATCGTCAATCGTCACTCGTCAGTTGTCACTCGTCAGTCGTCACTCGTCAGTCGACAGTCGTCAGTCGTCAGTCGACAGTCGTCAGTCGTCAGTCGTCAGTGGTCAGTCGTCATCAGTCGTCATCAGTCGTCAGTCGCCGTCAGTCGCCGTCAGTTGTCGTCAGTCGCCGTCAGTCGTCGTCAGTCGTCGTCAGTCGTCGTCAGTCGTCGTCAGTCGTCGTCAGTCGTCGCCAGTCGTCGTCAGTCGTCGTCAGTCGTCGTCAGTCGTCGTCAGTCGTCGTCAGTCGTCGTCAGTCGTCGTCAGTCGTCGTCAGTCGTCGTCAGTTGTCGTCAGTCGTCAATCATCAATCATCATCAATCATCATCAATGATCAATCATCAACCATCATCAACCATAATCATCAATCATCATCAACCATAATCATCAATCATCAATCATCATCAACCATAATCATCAATCATCAATCATCATCAACCATAATCATCAATCATCAATCATCATCAACCATAATCATCAATCATCAATCATCATCAACCATAATCATCAATCATCAATCATCATCAACCATAATCATCAATCATCATCAACCATAATCATCAACCATCATCAACCATAATCATCAATCATCAATCATCATCAACCATAATCATCAATCATCACTCATCATCAACCAAAATCATCAATCATCAATCACCATCAACCATAATCATCAATCATCAATCATCATCAATGATCAATCATCAACCATCATCAACCATAATCATCAATCATCATCAACCATAATCATCAATCATCAATCATCATCAACCATAATCATCAATCATCAATCATCATCAACCATAATCATCAATCATCAATCATCATCAACCATAATCATCAATCATCAATCATCATCAACCATAATCATCAATCATCAATCATCATCAACCATAATCATCAATCATCATCAACCATAATCATCAACCATCATCAACCATAATCATCAATCATCAATCATCATCAACCATAATCATCAATCATCACTCATCATCAACCAAAATCATCAATCATCAATCACCATCAACCATAATCATCAATCATCAATCATCATCAACCATAATCATCAATCATCATCAACCATAATCATCAACCATCAATCATCATCAACCATAATCATCAATCATCATCAACCATAATCATCAATCATCAATCATCATCAACCATAATCATCAATCATCAATCATCACCAACCATAATCATCAATCATCATCAACCATACTCATCAATCATCATCAACCATAATCATCAATCATCATCAACCATAATCATCAATCATCATCAACCATAATCATCAATCATCATCAACCATAATCATCAATCATCATCAACCATAATCATCAATCATCATCAACCATAATCATCAATCATCATCAACCATAATCATCAATCATCATCGTCGTCGCCTCCGCCGTCGTCGTCCTAGTCGTCGTCATCATCATTGTCAATATTATTATTGTTATTCTTGTTATTATTATCGCGATTATTATTGTTATTATTATTATTATTGGACTATAGTTAATATTTCAGAGCTCCTCAGCTGGTTTAAATTGTTGGTATCTGGTCAGAACCCGTAACCTCGGATATCCAACACCCTGAGCAGTATTCTTGCTGTCCCTAGCAGTGCAGAGAACTGAACTCCGTCTACTTCTTTCTTGCTGATACCCAGCATTCCTAAGTTACCCTCTATCTTTTCCGCAGCCCCCAGTGCTTCAAAAACAACTGGTACCCCATTCACTGAAGTCTGCAACAACCTCTGAAATTTTTTTGCTAAACCCTGATATTTTCCGACTTTCTCTGGCTCCTTTTCATTTTTCTGGGATCTCCGGGTACTGTCATGTGTATAATCCATCTGTGATGTAATTCATTATCTAACACTACAATGTCTGGTCTGCAGACTTGTATTAAGTGATCTGTCTGGATTGCAAAAACTCAAAGTAATTTGGCTTTTTTCATTTTCAGTCACTCTATCAGCAACATATCAATTCTTTGTGTTGTTCAGCTCATACCTTGTGCATAGGTTCCAGTGGACTAGTTGTGCAAGCTTATCATGTCTTTTCTTATATTCATTCTGTGAAAGTTTAATGCACTGCCTGCATAAAGCTGTTCCTGGAAAGTTTTCAAAATTTACTTTTTTTCATCTAGTTGGTACTGACTGGTCCTGTGTTGCAGTAACAAGTCCTTCAATATCTTTTTTTATATACCGATTTTGTAACCAATTATACGGTTTGCTCTTATCAGTTTTGCCTGATATTTTAGTGTATTGGTTATGCAGTTGCTTATCCTTCCATTCCTTTTCTTTCTTGTCCTTTGGCATATCTAAGTACATTTTCTTGGTCCCATCCTTCACCATTTGCTGCAAATCTCTGTTATATCTCTTTTCTTCACACTTGATGTAATCTGGAAGTCCAAATTCTTCAATCCTGATAGTTTCCTATGGTGATTTCAATCCTGATAGTTTCCTCTGCTAATTTCCATCCTCACCTTTCCTTAGTTCTAGACAAGTGCACTCTAGCCACCTTGGTTGTTGGGTGTATCACTCACTTCATTGTCATGGCTTTTCCGGTTTTTCTGTCAATGCACGTCAGCTCTTCTTTGATCCAATCAAGAATCCATCCCGAGTATTTAAGTACAGCAATAGCCCATGTGCGTATGGCTTTGATTGTGTTTCCTCCATTCAATTTTGATCCAAGTAACAATTTTAACCTCTCCTTGTAATCTTTTTTATCACCTCTTTCATCTCGTTCATTTTGATCTTGTCTGCTTCCATCACTCCCAAGTATTTGTAGTTCTCATTTTCAATGTCACGCATGACCTGTCTATCAGGCAACAATATCCCACCATTTTCCTCCTTTTTTCTCTTTTTATCACTATGGCAGCACCCTTTTGTATGGCGGCACACTTTGTATGCCAAACCACATCTGTATATTTTCAGTGAAGGTTCTTACTGTTTATACCAAAGACTCCGGTTCCTTTTTGCCAAATAGCTGGAGGTCATCCATACATAACAAGTGGTTAATCTTTCCAGATGCAGATCTGTTAAAATTATACCCTCGACCAGCTATAATTTTCACAGATCCGCATCTGGAAACATGAACCACTTGTTATATATGTGTGACTTTACGCTATTTGGAAAAAACAAGATTATTGTTATTGTAATGGACTCCATCGTTGTCAACAATTATTTCCATAACAAAATTATCCATTTTTATCATCACGAACAGTTATTACTTTTATTCTAAATCTGACCACACTTTATTGTTTATTATAATTATTATTTACGAAGAGCTTTTCTACGAAAATATGTAAATCATATTTTGGAAACAGTAAGACGTGGCTTACAATTTTCTTTGTTCCCTTTGTTCTCTTCATGTATTTAACTTCTTGTAACAACATAATAAAATCAGAGGTAACCTGAGTCTCAGAAGAATTCTCACTCTCTACTGATTACGTAGAATAGACACAAGTAGAACATAAAGGAACAACAGCTTGGTATAGCTAATAATCAGTGCAGGCGAAGCTCAGTGGAAAGTGAGCTAGTCAACTTGACCGTCACTGGGTATGACCCTCAGGTGTACAGTGCTGAGTCATTCACCCTTCATTGATAGTTTGGCCTCAGTCAGTTTGGCCCTAAAAAGCGAAGCTCAGAGGAAAGTGAACTGGTCAACTTGACCATCGCTGCGTATTACCATATAGTGCACGGCACTGTGTCTTTCGTTTTTAGTTCGGCTCTTACTGTCAATCCTGTTGCACAAGAAACACAGCATAAAAACCAATACATTGCCTAGCAAGTAACTACAACTGTGGGAGGTTGTACAGGTGTTAACTACCACTCACACACAAATCCTGTACATCGGTGGCAGCAGTGAGATTTGGAAGAAGATTAGTCCCAGAAAGAATTACTCAAGGCAGAAAGTTGGTGGAAATGTCGTACAGAAGGAGAGCAGTCAGTACAGACAGAGACGACTCATCCATGCAAATCATGGGAACCCTGACAGACATTTTGGAACGAATGTCTATGGCAAACACCAGAGACAGGTTTTGAGTTCCTCAGTTCAATGGGGAACGAGACGTGCACTATTTTATACAAAAATTTGCAAAAGGGGCAGGAGCGAATAGGTGGCTTCCAAAAAAGGCAGCTATCCACCTGTGACAAAGCCTAACAGGAAAGGCGGAGCAATGTGGGCGGGGCCTCACACAGCAATCAATACTTGAGGCACTGAGAGCCAGTTTGGACTCACCTGAAAAGAAGCACAAAATAAACTAATGACATACCAGAAGTCACCAAGAGATACACTACGACAGCACGCCCTCAACAGAGAGAAGCTGATTGAGGCAGCCTACAAGAACCTGCCTCCAAGAAACAGAATGGTATTCCCCTGCAAACTTTCCAGAGCACCTTGGGCCGCGTCTATCTACAAAGACACCAATCAATCACCTTGGAAGAGGCCATTCGGGCAGGAAATTAATTTCCGCTGGTACCAACCGCCCATGCATGCCAACATCCAAACAGCGCACGAGGAACCGCAGAAAGGAGTATCTCCAAAGACAGAACCAGCGCTCTCCTGTAAAGAAGTTGGGGGTCCCATAGCAAAAATGTTAACGACAGTAGAGAATCTGTGCCGAGAGGTAGCAGACCTTAAGAATAAACCCCAGAACAAACCACCTAAAAGATTCTTGGGGGAGTGGACGAACCGGACACTCTCCGAGGAGGAGGAGGGGGAGGAGGGGAGGGAAGGGGAGGAGGAGGGGGGAGGAGGGGGAGGAGAAGAAAAGAGACTACCGAGAAAGACTAATGAGAAAAGATGGATAGTGAAACCCAAACCAACTCTCAGCCAGAAGTGGAAAAGCGAAAAAAAAACCAATGACTATACATCCTATAAATCCAGTTACTACCTGCCCGGGCGAGTAGAAGGACAGGCTATCACAGTAGTAATATATGAGCAGATCTCCCTACCAAGTGTTTTTTTGTGGGGTTAAAATCTGGGGTTATGCAATGGGTTACGGCGTTGAATGAATTCGCCGAGTTTATATTGTGTTTTATTTGAGGGGTACTTGAGTGGCATTTGAGTGGCATTTAAGTGGCATTCGAGTTTTGATTATTATTTTACTTAATTTGAACTTATATGGTATATACATTTTGAATGTATGGCATTTAAGTTTTGATAATTTCTTTTCATAACTCGAGCTCATATAGCATCTTGAGAGAGAGGAGAGAGGAGATGTCTCTACCTTGAATAAATTCATTGATTAAAAGCGAATCAATGTATGGCTATATACATTTATTACATAATAAGTAGGGGTAAAATCTCCTCATATAATATAGCTAGATACATAATTCGAACTCATATATACATTGAATGCTATAAAATATATCAGATGATAAAGTTAAATATTCATCTATTCTTTATCGATATTTATAAGGATGATGAAAGATTTTTTGTATTTTATATACATATTTTTGAATGTAAGGCATTTAAGGTTTGATAATTTTCTGTAATTCCGACTCATATGATATCTTGAGAGAGAGGAGATATATCTACATTGAATAAATACAGTGATTAAAAATGAAAGAATATGTGAATATATACATTTATTATGTAATAAGTAGGGAAAATCTCATATAGTATAGCTAGAGTCAGTAAATACTAAGTAATAACAATTAATACATAGTCTTTTTTTCATTTCATTCAATTTTCATAAATTTTTTGCAAAAAGAAATCATTCTCTAAATGGTTAAATTTCATCTAATTGTACAAATTTACAAAAAAGGAGAATGTGATAAAATAGATATCATAATAGAGTGTAATAAGTTGAATATATAGAGTTAAAGTCTATAAAAACTTTTTAATTTGTAAAGTATTTGATGACTTTACAAGAAATATCATCACATTCAGGTTCAATGATGATGAGAAGATTTTCTTCAAGCTTAAGTTTACTATTTTCCGATATAGACAGAGAAAGTTTTGAAAAACCCTCCAAATCATTATAAATAAAAACTCTATAAATCGACGGTGTTGAATTTGTAATTGATACTGAATTGTTTTCGCATATGATGTATCTATCACACACACAATCAGAATTGTATATAGTAGAGTTTGTAGGACTTGGTTGTTCCAAAATTAAATCGACTAAACCCAGAGCTTGTGGAAGAGATGGAATTGACGGTGATAAAGCCGGAACTACTGGCTTGTTTGTAGTGGTTGTCGTCGGGGTTGTTGTCGTCGTTGTCTGTGGAGTTGTGGTGATTGTTGTCGTTGTATGTGGAGTTGCAGTGGTTGTTGTTGGAGTTGTTCTTCGAGTCGTAGTTAGTAATCCTTCATCGTATAAACGAATGTAATTTAAAGCTTCGTCGGTTTTGCAAACAAAGTAGTGTTGAGGCCACATATCACGAGTGTCACAGCTTCTACGTAGGTGAGTAGGTTCCATGAAACATGTGAGTCTACGCATACGATATTTTAAGTTTTTTCTTAAAATACGAGTTACTGAATCAACCGCTTCCATATTAAGAATTCCCCGAAAACATCCAGACGCTCTATGAGATAAAGTGAATGGTGTAAACTCTGTTACAAGACAATAACCGCTTAGGATTGGGAATAATAGGAGATAGATGCAATATCTCATTTTTTTTTTTATTCAGAGAGAGAGACTTTTAACCTAGTTTATGCTTTCATCATCTAGAGTTAACTGTCTTGCATTTCGGTGGTCTTTGGTTAATATGCTTCAACTAAAGCTCTATATTTATAACCTTGGGATTGCATTTGTCTTTGGTATCTCCTTGACATGTGATACTGATGATAATCTTGTTTTGAACAGACTTCAAACTTTCAAAACTGGAAAATGACAAATTTACACCTTCAATACCATTGATGTTAGTGATGATAGTAGCTATTTTCGACTCCCTGTTGGTCAAACGATTGCATTCCACACATGCAAAGTTGGTTGTCTCAAACTCTTCTGTTGGCGGACAAATCAAACGTGAGGTGTTGTATTCAAATACACATAATTCATCATTCCAAAATAGTTTTGTATTTTGAGTAAGACCTTCCGTATTATTTTTAACCCCTATTGCGCATTCCTCCTGATTCAGAGTGTATTTTGTTGGTGTATCACAAGACACAGAATCTGTAGAAGTTATTTCCTTGCAGATCCAAGAAGCGCTTGGAGGGATGAAAAAACCACAATATAATAAGTCGGGAGGGTAGAGTCGCACACAGTTTTTTCCATTTTCATCTTTATATCGTATAGTCCTTTTGAAAGGTGAAAAAAACAAGACATCATTTTTATCCATAGCTCCGGCTATACATTCATCAATTTCGTTGGTATAGAATACTCCACTGACATTGGGAAATGTTAGTGCCAGTAGCAAGATAAATACGCAGCTCATTTTTTTAAATGTTTTCGCTTTCAGTGTTGAAAGTTGAATACTTTCTTTCTTGATGTTTTTTTCTATTTATATGGAAGAGGCTAGCGGCTTGTTCAGCTCTCTCAACCGATTTTGAAGATGTGAAACAATCTCATCAAAGTGGTTACCAAAATGTAAGTATGGTTCCAATCGAGATTGAGACAAAAGAACATGTGTTTCTGTCCAGCGAAATGAAGTCAAACCTCTTAAAATCGAAATATCTATCAAATCACCCAGTTCAGCATCTTTCAAACATTGCTTTATATCAACCAGTTCGATCGCTCTTTTGAGATCTTCAAAATCTATCAACTTGTCTTGCGGACAGCATACTTTTGGATCAAAGCTCCTAGAACAGTTTAAGCATTCGAGAGGATTTGCTCTTGAAATACAATTACAGCTCAAAAGCATGCTTTGTATTGATTTACGAACTAGATTGAATCCTAACACAAAATAAAATACTTCTTCGGTGATGAGTTGAACAAAAAGAGGATTCGAACGCTCTAAAGGAATGTGTTCAAAATGAGTCCTTATGAACTTAGGAACAAAATCAGCCAATGTGCCAATTGACTTGAATCCTTGAGTTTTTCCACTCATGTTTCTGCTGTAGTTCAGAGATAAATGAAGCAACTTTTTTTGTAGCAGTTCTTTTATGAGTCTTCAGATATATTTGTTGAATCAATAGTTATTATCGGATTGACTGAGTCTTCTTTTTCATCAAGAGTGTAAGCGTATGGATATCCTTCTGCTATCGCAAGTAATTTATCCTTTAGTCGTTGATAAGCCAGTTTGCTCTGACTAGTAGGTAATAGGTAGGGATTTAATCGTGCTCTCAAATTTGTTAACAAAAAGGGAGACTTCAAATCATCAGTGGAAAGATCCAAAAAAGCATTAATCCATTCATCATGCACCAAAAAACCCATTTTAGCATTTTTCAAAACTTGTCTTCTATCAATCCAGTCGATAGCATCACCCAATTCTTTTTTGGTAGGTGTAGCGCCTTCAACCATTTCAGCATATCTTTTACAAGTGATACATTTGTCATCAACGTGTGAACAGTAACAGTTTAGTAGCGATAGATTGGTTGCTTGCTTGTAAAAACTTCCTCCTAGTACACAGTATACACATTCCTCCGTAAAATAAATCCTCAACATTTCATCAGAAACCTCAGCCAAAAAAGTCTTAGGACCTATAGCATCGGAAGCTTCTTGGTGAGCAAAGTCTTCAACACGTAGCATATTTGTTGTTATTCCGTTAAATTACAAAACGCGAATGATACGTTTTCAAATTGAAACATCTATTTAATCATTCATTACTTTTTCTTTTTTTTGAGGTTAATTGTTATGCTAGCTCATGTAGATCTTCATAAATGCTTTAATTTCAACCTGACAACCATCGATTGGGCAAGGTTTTACTTCTGATGAGCATTCAGTAAGCGCTTTTTCCTTACACTCACTACAGTAAATGAGATGACCACACGGAAGAGAGATATGATTTGCAATTACTTTTTTTTCATGCGTCTCAGACACACATTGAGCGAGTTTGCTTTGCTTAGTCTGATCTTTGTCTTTTTTTAACGAATCAATTGATTTAGCATCATTTTTTAACAGCGGATCTTTATCTTTTTTTAACGAATCAATTGATTTAGCATCATTTTTTAACAGTGTT
Source organism: Cryptosula pallasiana (assembly GCA_945261195.1). NCBI lineage: Eukaryota > Metazoa > Bryozoa > Gymnolaemata > Cheilostomatida > Cryptosulidae > Cryptosula > Cryptosula pallasiana. The sequence continues at coordinate 12,770,673 of OX183136.1, read as the reverse complement.
GACGAATTCTCAACAGTTGTAAAATCATTTTCAAAAATATGTAAGGCTTCAATCATAAAACCTATTCGCTCAAAAGGTTTTCCATTTAACACTAAAACTTGTTCGATATCGTTTTGACTGTATCCTAGTTTTTTGCAAATAAGTTTCATTTCTTCGGTGTCATTGTTGCGCGTTATTTGTTTTAATTTTTCTCGATATTTTTCAACCCGTCGCTTACACCTTTTGCCTTTTTCCGTTCGCATGTAAACATCCTCAACATACTCTTCACCTTTACTCCCGAGTAAAAAATAACAGTCTGGGAACCATCGACAGTGTTCCTCCCATGGTAGATCACTCTCTTTCCATTCTTTAAGTTCACCTGAGCAAAAGAAGCATTTCACACTATCCCCGAACTTAGTATAGTAGAAACCTGCATTGGAAAGGAGTTTCATGGAGACTTTACCCTTCCATTGTTTGAAACTGTCTTCTCTAGATGTTTCAGTAGCAAAACGTGGTGTATCAGCACGATCAATTGATATACCTAGAGGTAATACTTCTGCAGTTAAATCTCCTCTTCTGATCTTTTGTTCTTCCATCGTATAACTTTTGACAATTGAGATGTTTTTCATTTCATCTGCAAGTAGTTTCCTAGGTCTATACAGACGATTGTGAGTGTTAAATCCTCTAACAAATCGACAAAACGGAAAACTTTTAGCGTGTTCTTTCATCGGATGTTCATCTTCATCCTTCCAGTTTAGTAATACCCCTTGGCAAAAAACACATCGAACAGCGTTGTCTTTTTCAAGGTTATAGAAACCAGCTGCAGCCATGTTTTCACCACAATGTTTACCTACTCGTCTCCAATTTGTAAGAAATGATTTTCTTCGATAACTTTCATCAAGCATTAAAGCCTCTCTTTCATAAAAAGAGAGTTCATTGTAAATGAACTTGAAAAAGTCCGATGGGGAAAGTTGCGCAATAGTTTTTTGTAATTTTAATGACAAAAGACTACAGTGATTATCCGGATAAGTTGCGACGACATAAGTTATTGCAGTGGTATCAGGAAAAGTTCAGTGTAAAAACAACGATGAAGTAACGAGTAAACTATCATCTATCCATTCAGCGCAGTCTTTAGTATTTTCAAAACAATTTCGAGTTTTTTGCATTTCTCTTTTTTCATTATAAATAGTGTTTGCTACATATCTGTTGTTTGTTACTCGACACATTATTTATATATAATATAAGTAGTAGCTTCAGTTATTACTCAAGTTGAAGTTTTGTTGGAAAGTTCTTTTCCTTTGATCTAGTTCGTTGTTATTCTAAAAAAAATGATAATGCTTTATAGCAAAAAAATAAAAAAAGACTAAGGTTTCAATTTTTTTTCAATATACTTGAATTGATTACTATTATAATAGAACGTAAATACTTACATCAGAAATGAAGACTTGTCTTTTCTTTTGAATTAAAATGAATGATATTCCTAGTAGTTTGAACTTGAGAGCTGTTTTCTATAAAATTCGGATGAAGAAGGAGTACATTTTTCATTTTGAAGTCCTGAAATAATAAGAATAAACATAATTAAAACTTACATACAACATTTTTTTTGATATCTTAAATAGTGAATAATCTTGTTTTTTATTCAGAAAATGTCTTCACGCTTAAATCGATTACAATTAAAACAAAATATAAATACTTACATCACAAATGAAGACTTGTTTTTCTTTAATGAATTATATACATAGTTGTTTGAACTTCAGCTGTTTCCTATGTAACTCAAATGATGAAGAAGGAGGGTTGTAGTAGATGATGATGTAGTAGATCTTCTTCCTTCAGTTAGTTTGAACTTGAGAGCTGCTTTCTATAAAATTCGGATGAAGAAGGAGTACTTTTTTCATTTTGAAGCCCCTGAAATAATAAGAATAACCATAATTAAAACTTACATACATCATTTTTTGATATCTTAAATAGTGAATAATCTTGTTTTTTGTTCAGAAAATGTCTTCACGCTTAAATTGATTACAATTAAAACGAAATATAAATACTTACATCATAAATGAAGACTTGTTGTTCTTTGAATTAGATGAATTATATACATAGTTGTTTGAACTTCAGCTGTTTCCTATGTAACTCAAATGATGAAGAAGGAGGGTTGTAGTAGATGATGATGTAGTAGATCTTCTTCCTTCAGTTACTAACGATGAAGTGAATGCTTTCTGTATGAAAACAGTGCTTCTTATATAGCTTAAGTTGCACTGCTATGAATCAGCATTATTTTCACATGAATGGAAACCGTTGCTTTCGCGGGAATAACAAAATTATTTTCACGCGAATACAAACCAATGCTTTCGCGGGAATATATACTTTATTTTCACGCGAATGGAAACCGTTGCTTTCGCGGGAATAAATATTTTATTTTCACACGAATACAAACCAATGTTTTCGCGGGAATAGATAATTTATTTTCACGCGAATGGAAAGCGTTGCTTTCGCGGGAATAAAAATTTTATTTTCACGCGAATACAAAGCAATGCTTTCGCGGGAATCAATATTTTATTTTCACACGAATGGAAACCGATGCTTTCGCGGGAATAAATATTTTATTTTCACGCGAATACAAACCAATGCTTTCGCGGGAATAAATAATTTATTTTCACGCGAATAGGAACCATTGCTTTCGCGGGAATAAAATTTTTATTTTCACGCGAATACAAAGCAATGCTTTCGCGGGAATAAATATTTTATTTTCACGCGAATACAAACCAATGTTTTCGCGGGAATAGATAATTTATTTTCACGCGAATGGAAAGCGTTGCTTTCGCGGGAATAAAAATTTTATTTTCACGCGAATACAAAGCAATGCTTTCGCGGGAATCAATATTTTATTTTCACACGAATGGAAACCGATGCTTTCGCGGGAATAAATATTTTATTTTCACGCGAATACAAACCAATGCTTTCGCGGGAATAAATAATTTATTTTCACGAGAATAGAAACCGTTGCTTTCGCGGGAATAAAATTTTTATTTTCACGCGAATACAAAGCAATGCTTTCGCGGGAATAAATATTTTATTTTCACGCGAATACCAACCATTGTTTTCGCGGGAATAAATAATTTATTTTCGCACGGATGGAAACCCTTGCTTTCGCGGGAATAGAAATTTTATTTTCCCGCGAATACAAACCAAAGCTTTCGCGGGAATCAAAACTTTATTTTCACGCGAATGGAAACCGTTGCTTTCGCGGGAATCAATACTTTATTTTCACGCGAATGGAAACCGTTGCTTTCGCGGGAATAAATATTTTATTTTCACGCGAATACAAACCAATGTTTTCGCGGGAATAAATAATTTATTTTCACACGGATGGAAACCGTTGCTTTCGCGGGAATAAAAATTTTATTTTCCCGCGAATACAAACCAAAGCTTTCGCGGGAATCAATACTTCATTTTAACGCGAATGGAAACCGTTGCTTTCGCGGGAATAAATATTTTATTTTCACACGAATACAAACCAATGTTTTCGCGGGAATAAATAATTTATTTTCACACGGATGGAAACCGTTGCTTTCGCGGGAATAAAAATTTTATTTTCCCGCGAATACAAACCAAAGCTTTCGCGGGAATCAATACTTTATTTTCACGCGAATGGAAACCGTTGCTTTCGCGGGAATAAATATTTTATTTTCACGCGAATACAAACCAATGTTTTCGCGGGAATAAATAGTTTATTTTCACGCGAATGGAAACCATTGCTTTCGCGGGAATAAATATTTTATTTTCACGCGAATACAAACCAATGTTTTCGCGGGAATAAATAGTTTATTTTCACGCGAATGGAAACCATTGCTTTCGCGGGAATAAATATTTTATTTTCACGCGAATACAAACCAATGTTTTCGCGGGAATAAATAGTTTATTTTCACGCGAATAGAAACCATTGCTTTCGCGGGAGTAAAAAAATAATTTTCACGCGAATAAAAACCAAAGCTTTCGCGGGAATATCGCGTGAAAAAACTGCTGAGTCATAGATATATTATAGAGGTTTCATAGGGTTAATTAGTACAGCTTTAGCTATTTAAGAACCGGTGTTTTCACACAGAAAGCATCCAGTTCTACAATAGCTAGCAAGGAAGCAACATCTACACACCAACTACTACATTTACTTGAAACTCAATAAGGTGAGAATTACTAAATAATTCTTTAACATATACTGATAAAAAACTTCAACTAGTTTTGCTATAATACTTCAGAAAGTTAATTTTATGTTTTAATATTTTGTTCTTATTAATAAAAGATCAAATAGTTTCACCATACCGCATCAGAAAAATTATTATGGTTTTGATTATGTGTTTATTTTGTAAATATCTAGTTAGTTTATTCTTTTCAAAATATTTTTCAAATTCCAGCCATTTGTTACATATTTTTTACTCTCTTTTCAGTTCCAACTTCCGACTGAACGCTCTGAATATGAATGAAGACCGTAATACCTCATTTCTCTCAACATTCGAGCCATACTCTGATGATAAAGAAAATATCCCTCCTGATTCACATCTAGTAAGAAGGAAACTGAACACAATTCGACCAAAGCCATGGGATTCGGATAGAAATAAAACGATTGACTATACTTGGACTTTGAAAGCGCCATCTCCTTCTCATCTTTCCTGCTTGTCAAAAAATGCTGCTAGTTTGCTCAATTCTTGCGATACCAATGACAGAGTAATGATTGGAAGGTTTCAACCACTTCACTTAAATCAAACGCCGTCACTTCTCGAGATAGTCTCCATCGAACAACCAACTGAGGATGTATATAAAAACTTATGCATTATCCGCTACAATATCGAAACATTTGGCAACAGACGACAAGTGAGGTCTATGGTGAGAAATGAGGATTACAACAAATTAGCTCCAACACAACCAGATGTTCCAAAACTGGTGGTTTTTATGGGATTCGATTCAGACAAGCATCCAATCTTTCACCCTATCAACTTCCCATCCAATATTTCCCTTGAGGAAGCTAAACAGCTAAGTAGATTAATAAAAAAAAAAACACCTACTCAGTTGATCAGTATGGTTCGTATCGCAACGCTCTCGCAATTTGCTGTTGGAAGTGTAATCAGTTTTGAATCTCCTCAAATATCAACTCAGTTAACATTACCTAATGGAGATGTGGTGATGAATGCGCTACTGGTAAACTACAGATGTTTGCAATATGATGGTTTGATGATGGGAGTTCTATATATACCTGAAAAACACGCTAGCAACATCAAACAAATTGGAACAGGAGTCATACTTGTAAGAAATCGTGAAGTTAGTAGATTTGGTTATCATCGACATGATATAATCACATTCACAGCATTACAAGCAATAGAAACGGCTCAAAACCTATCCAACAAACTTGATGATTCCAACCAGATGAAGTACTTTACTACAGATGAGGTTGTTGAGAACAAGGTCTTAGTGCTTTCAATGGGAGTGGGAAACACATCTTCTACATCTTTGAGAGAACCAGCGCCCCCTGGTGAAAACTATATTCAAAAAGAGCATGTCAGACAAGACAACACAGTGAGTATTTTTTATTCAATGTAAACTAACTGATATAAGTAATACTTCCAATTAGATAATATTTATTTATAAAGCAATTATTTTTTGTTTTGCTTTAGATAGAAGAGAGAGAATCAAAAACGCTTGATGAAAATTATGCTCAAGAAAAAACAAACTGAACAATATAACTTGGTGAGTTACTTCCCTTTACTATATAATGTTAACTAACCAATGTAAAAAGAACTATAATTCAAATTTATGTAATTATTTTACATTTTTGTTTAATCATCCTATACTAATACATAACTTTTGATTTTAGTTCATTATGGAATCAAAAGTACATAGAACAGAAGTCTTCCTTCCTAGTTATAACATCAGTACAACAATGACAACATTGTAAAGAAAAAGACTATCAACCATTGATTGTCATTACAAGTTGTAGTGCTTTGAATTACTTAGTATTTACTAACTCTAGCTATATTATACAAGAATATTTTGCTACTTATTATGTAATAAATGTATATAATCATATATTGATTCAATGTAGTCTCCTCATTCTTCTCTTCTCTCTCAAAATATCATATGAGTTCGAGTTATGTAAAAAAATTATCAAAACTTGAATGTCATGCATTCAAAATGTATATGCCATAAGTTCAAATTAAGTAAAAAAATAATCAAAACTCAAATGCCACTCAAGTACCCCTCATTATGTAATCAGGTATATAAACATATAATTTTCATTTTTGATCAATATATTTGTTCAATGTAGATATATCTCCTCTCTCTATGTAGATATAAATATAGCCATAAATATGTACATAACTAACCATATATACATGAATGTATAGAAAACTAAAAAATCTCTCTCCTCTCTCTCCTCTCTCATCTCCCATCTCTCCTCTCTCCTCTCTCCTCTCCCCTCTCTCTCAAGATACCATATGAGTTCGAGTTATGTAAAAAAGTTATCAAAACTTGAATGTCATACATTCAAAATCTATATGCCATATAAGTTCAAATTAAGTAAAAAACTAATCAAAACTCAAATGCCACTCAAATGCCACTCAAATGCCACTCAAGTACCCCTCAAGTAAAATACAATATAAACTCGGCGAATTCATCCAACGCCGTAACCCATTGTCTCAACTCCAAGATCAAATCCACAAAAAAACACTTGGTAGGGAGATCTGCTCATATATTACTACTTATCACCTATCTGATCGACACTAGATGTAACACCAACCTTCTGTCAAAACGACTGTTTTACCAACTCTCCACCACAGTCCATCAGAATCTACAAGAATACGATTCCCATTGCTTAATGGCAGACAGTACCCAACTACCATTCTACGGCTTGTTCACCAAGTCCAGACGCATCTAACACATCAAATACGAAGAGACCTCTGTAGTGAGTCAAGTGATTGAGAATGTGATTCTAGGGATACCGTTCCTCGCCAATCAAAACTGCCAGAAGGGGTTCGATAGGCCAACTCTAAAAGATCAAGGAAAAAAACTGACATGCACGGACCTACACAGATGAGATTTAGCTTCAAAGGTGCAACTAAGGCGGGACACGCACATACCCCCACAAACAGAAGCCACTGTCTCATCCCACGTCATCAGTAAAACACCCTGCCAACAAGGAGTGATAGAAAGCATAGAGTGAGGTCTGTTACTGGCAACCAGCATCAACACACCCGACTAGCGAGGGGGAGTGCTTGTATACTGGCTTAACCCCTCATATAACAGTCTCGATGTTCCATTGGGGGAAGTAATCTTCAAGTTTACCATGATAGGTCCTGAAAAAATCCAACCACTACGTGCCCATATGCACAAATTAGAGCCAAGAGATGAACAACTTCCACAGCACCTCCAGGTATTGTTTACACAAGCCTGCAAGAGATGCTAAAACACTAGAGGGGAGCAGCAACTTAGGAGGCTGCTCATCCAACATCGGACTGTTTTCAGCCTCCTTTCAGTCTCCTTTCCCAACGCCCCAAGAACAAAACCTATATGTTGTCCCCCACACCGACTCGGCGCCCAGAAGGAAGCAGAGGCAGAGCAGCACGTGAAGGAACTACTAGCCAAAGACCTCATAAAATCAGCAGATGGAGCTTTGAGCTCCCGTGTTGTTCTAGTGAGAAAGAAGGATGAATCATGGAGATTCTGCGTTGCCTACCATGAGCTCAACAATGTTATTAGGCAAGACGCCGACCCAATCCCCCAGATTGACAACTCGCTGGATGCTCTGGTTGCTAGCAGGTATTTTACCACACTGGATCTCACCAGCGGGTACTTGCAGGTACCTCTGGAAACGGATGCTCGAAACAAGGCTCCTTTCATCACTTGAAGTTATCTCTGGAGATGGGAAATGTTACCGTTCGGCCTCACTTCCGCCCCTGCCACCTTCCAATGAGTCATGGATAGAGTAATAAAAAGGGACTCCACTGGAAGACATTGTTACTCTATCTGGACAAGGTGATCATCACTTTGAGACGCACATCCAGAGACAAGTGGACTTCTACTTCGCCTCCAACAAGCTAAACTCAAGGTCAAGCCCTCAAAGTGTGAGTTGCTGAGCCAACAAGTCAGGTACTTGAGACATTTAGTCAGTGCAGAAGGGGTGGCGACCAATCGAGAGAAGGTGGAGGCAGTAAGAAATGGGAGGAGCCTAAAGATGTGAAGGTACTAAAAGCATTCCTCGGGACCGCAGGTTGCTACAGGCAATACCTATTTGACTACGCCACGACGGCCAAACGATTAATTGTCCTCACAGAAAAAGGAATCCATTGGAGATGGGAAGCCACAGAACAGCAATCCTTTGACAAACTGAAGGCAGGGTTGAGCCAGGCTATTGTATTGGGAAACCCAGACCCCACACTCTGATACATCCTAGATACGGATGCCAGTGTAGTGTAGGAGCCAAACTCTCACAGGAAGAGGAAAGCAAGGAAAAGGTGATAGCCAACTACAGCAATGCGTTAGCTCCTACAGAGATTAATTATTGTGTGACAAGCAGGTAACTTCTGGCAGTGATAAAAGCAGTAAAGCACTTCTGACTTCTGACTGGAATTCAGGTTGCAGACCGACCACGCTTTTGTTCGCTGGTTGTGCCGTTGCAAGGAACCGTCCAACCGGATTGTCAGATGGCTACAAGCACTAGCCAAATTCAAATACATGTTAGAACATCAAGCGGGACCTCAACACCGGAATGCAGATGGCCTCAGCCGGCAGAACTAATGCCTGGAATGCAAGCAGTGCAACACCATTAAACAACGAGACGGATGGCCTTTTCACGCTGAGCTCGCCCAAGATGAAAACAAGGAACAGATCAACCTGACAGTCATCAACCCTACATAAAATACTAAGGAGCTAGGCCAAGCCCAGAATAATGGACAACACCCAGTAACCAGGGTGTATGTCGCAATACAGAGTCGAAGCATAATTTTTCGCAAAAAAAATAGAAGAGAGTAGCACAAAATTGCGAGCCCTGCATGATCGGCATGAAGCCCTGAGAATTTGGCCTACGGAGTCCTGGTAATAAAGTTTGAGTCAGACCAGGCTGATGTTAGACTGGTATTAGCTAGGCATGTCCGCTATGACACGCCACCTGGTCAAGAGCTGTGAAGTTTGCCAGGAAGAGGTGAAAGACGGACTCCCCAGAAGAACAGCTATTTTCAGCACACCCATTTCAGAAAATAGCAGTAGACATAGTGAGCCCCCGACCCCCCACAATGCACGAGAACAGGTGAATACTGGTTCTCACCAACCACTTCACTAGCTGTCAGGATGCGATCGCTCTTCCCAATGCAAACGTACCTACAGCGGTCACCACCCTGGATGAGCGGGTCTTTAGCTACTGGGGTTACCAGAACAGCTGCATACAGACCACGGAGCACAAGTCGAATCAACACTCCTGGAAGACCTGTGCACTCTATAGGGCACACACAAGCCCCTCACAACACCTTGCCACCCACAAAGAAAAATCATGGTAGAAAGACAGAACAGGACTCTGGGAGACGCCTAAGAACCGTAATAATCACCAAAGGACAATGTGAGTGGGACAGACTGCTACCACAGATCATGCGAGCTTGCTGGGCAACCCCAAACTGTACAACTGGAGAGACCCCTAACCTACTCATACTGGGGAGAGAGGTTTGGCTCTCAGATCAACTATCAGACAAGCCTCCTACACTGAACAAGTATGACCTCACAGAACATACCCTCTGAACACAATAGAAATTAGCAACCGCACATGAGCATATCCAGAGACAGCAGAAGCAAGTACGCCAAGAGGAGACAGGAGAGCCACCCCGGTTTAGTGAAGGGAATCTAGTTGTGATGGAAAATTAATGTTGTACAAAGGGCACTAACCCAAAATTGTAACCCAGCTTCGTGGGGCGCACACCTTTACGGAAACATAATCCAACCAGTTGAAAGAAAGATGGACAAGGTTTTGTCCAAAATAGCCATTACCTCAAGTGCTACCGCTCATGCCAAAAGACCATAGGGAGAGCCCCACCAAGTAAAGAACAGGCAGTCCGCCCCAACAGGAGGAGAGCATACCAAAACAGAACCCCAATACAATGAGAGCGAGAGCAAGTACCCCTGAAGCCACCACCTGCCAGAGTGGAAAGGAACCCGGAGAGACAACTACTTGTGGCAGAAGAAGTTCCCAGTCAACCACCAGAAATGCAACCGGAAGAAAGGTGTTTGAAATCACCAGTGGCAAAAGAACCCAAAGAAGACCTTCACACCCCAGCACCGGCAACACCCTATAAAGAATAGTCACACACAGAACCACTCTCGTAAGAAAGAGGCCCGCTAAACGAGGCAGAGTGGCCACCACTGGCTCGCACACCAGAATCAACAGAAAATACTGGCAGACCCCCAAAGAACTAGGAGACAAGCAGTGAAGTTTACTGATTATCACTGTTATCACAACCAGGAAAAGGAGAAAAACCTGTGGAGGAGAGCAGGAGGAGCAACCCAGGTGTTACAGCAATGAAAAGAGCAGAAAAAATCATCAATAAATCTCAGACAAATGCAGAAAATATACAAAATCGACTGGGATTGAAATCCAATAGTTAACAGCAAAATGATCTCGGTGGGGGCAACCTGATAGGGGGACGAGCGCCAGCGAGATGATTAACACAAAGCGAGCAGACAACTCCGTAACAAACATCCATAGAGATACCAAACCACAGCCATAGTAAGCAAGACAATGTCCCACGATCTGCATGTCACTTCCAGGACATCACATGGGATGAAGAAACAAAAGAACAAAGGAATACGGCAACCAATGAAGACGCAACACCTGACTAAAAGGAAAAAGTGGACATCCAACACCTGAAAGAAGTAATAAACCTAATGAGAGAAGAAATGGCAAGAGACATTGACTGGAACATGTCAGTATAAGAAGACCCGACTGTAACTGCCACACTACTAGGAGAACAAAGTGATTCAGATACCAAAAAGAAAGAACAGCCAAGCCGTAGCCGAGTACCTCAGATGAAACGGAAGCCAGCAACATCACCTCTAGGCGTCAACCGCAGCTCTGCTGTAGAAAAAGGAGCTGCCATGTGCTGAATAAGGAAGAGCAAACCATCAGCACCACTCCTCTTACACATAAGTCTAAAGAAACATCACTGTCGAGCCGCACACCACAAGCATTGAAGCAAGCAATACACAGACTAGAGGGAGAGGACAAATGGGAATGAAACATCTGCAAACTACAACCAAGCAAGAAGAGAATCACATACCATGTACATCAACATTATGCATTTTATTTCTGCACATGTGGACACAAGAGCATCTCAAGGGACACCATATTGAAACATACGCAACCATCAGGTGCAGTTTCACATGGAGGAAACACCGGACCACTGTTCCAAGCCGGAGATGCATCCTACTCGGAATTCTGTCAATCTTTGAACTGGATCAACCCGCCAGCCTTCGGTACGCCCACTCCCATGAAAAATTGAAACGACAGCCCACAGTCCCGACCACCAATCAAGAGGAGACTGGGAGAAAGACTGCAAGAAGCGACACAGAAAGTGGCAAAGCTCGAACAAATCAACCTCGACGAGGCAGTAAAGGATAGAAGGGCGCCAAGGAAGGGGGACTTCAAGAGAGAGAAAGTCACCGCCAAATGACAGAACAGCAACTGCACAGAAGAAAGAGAGAGACAGCAAAGAAGAGAAAGAATAGAGGAGAAAAGAAAAGGAAAGATAGATATTGAAAGAAAAAACGATGTGCGAACGAACTATATCACATAACCAAAGAAGCCTATTGATGCCTGCAGAGTGCCGAAGAACTAGAAGCCTGCATACAAACAGAAAGAGACCTCCTGTAAGAGGCAACAGATTATCGTATCAAGGCTCTATTTTTACATCTTCTATGTATACTTTTGAGTTGTCGCCTCTATTTTTTGTATTGGCCCTACAGTTGCCAACGAGGCAGAGTGTGTAAGGGATGCCATCGTTTTCAACAATTATTTCCATGACAACACTTTGCATTTTCATCATCACGAACAGTCATTACCTTTATTCTAAATATGAGCACATTTTATTATTAATTATAATTATTATTTACGAAAAGCTTTTCCACGAAAATATGTAAATCATCTTTTGGTAACAGTAGGGCGTGGCTTCCAATTTTCTTTGTTCCCTTTGTTTTCTTCATGTATTTAACTTCTTGTATCAACATAATAAAATCAGAGTTAACCTGAGTCTCAGAAGAATTCTTACTCTCCACTGATTACATAGAATAGACTCAAGCAGAAGAAAAAGGAACAAAAACAACTTGGTCTAGCCGATGATCGGTGCAGACGAAGATCAGTGGAAAGTGAGCCGGTCAACTTGACCATCACTGCATATGACCCTTGGGTGTAAAACACTGAGTCCTTCACCATTCATTGATAGTTCAACCTAAATCAGTTTGGCCCTAAAACGTGAAGCTCAGTGGAAAGTGAACCGGTCAACTTGACCATCACTGCGTATTACCATAAGGTGCACGACACTGCGTCTTTCGTTTTTAGTTCGGCTCTTACTGCCGATCCTGTTGCACAAGAAACACAGCATAAAAAACCAATCAACTGGCTAGCAAGTAACTACAGCTGTGGGAGGCTGTACAGGTGTTAACTACCCCTTGCACACAAATCCTGTACATTATTGTCATTTTCATTGTCACTGAACCAAGAATGATGTTCCCAAAACATTAGTTTTTGTTATTAGTTGGCTGATGGATTCTCTGTAGCGGATGACCTTGTTGTCCTAATTTGCTGCACCACAGTGTAATAACTAACTTGCATAGGTCACACATAGAGAAAAAAAATGTCCCACAGCAAGTTAGGAAGCTAGTATACCGGCCAAAGGTGGCTACGGGGAGATGTGGCCTTTGTAATACATTTGGCAGAGCTCAGCAGAGAGAACCGTTGTCACCAACTCTTACTACAGAATCTTAGGCCACGGTTGGTTTTGATTTGTTTCGATGAAATGGTTTAAACTGTTTAACAACAATAGATTACTACAATAACTGGTCGGAAGTAGGTCACATGACTAGCACTACAGCCTCAAACATCATAGAAAATATTGAAAAGCATATCGTGAGGTTTGGTGTTCCACAGATGCTCACAGCCGTTTTTTAGCAACTGAGTTCAAAGACTTTGCTTACACATTTGATTTTGAACATACTACATCATCACAGTACCATCACAAAGCCAATAGAAAAGCCGAGAGTGTGGTGAAGGCAGCAAAGGCTGTCTTGACAAGATGTGAGGAAGATAAGTCCAATATAATGTTAGACATTATGGAAATCTGAAATACACGTATGTAAAATTACGAAACGAATCCATCCCAATGTATGTTGGGTAGATGGTGTAGAACACTGATGCCGATAGTCCAAAATACTCTGCTACATTTGAAAACAAAAGATCATACAAAAATGAGATAATGAGGGAAACAACATATACAGCGAACAAAAAGCCATTATGACAAACATGTTAGGAAACTACCACGATTCGGTGAATGATACCAACTCAGGGTGAAACCGACTGCTTTGAGAAGTATTCAATGGAAACGAAGTGTAATACACAAACGCATTGGTGATCAACCACTCCTAAAATGTCCCCATGGAAAATGGCAACATATCACAAGAAAGTCTTGGTCATCTGAAACCATCCAAAAGGTCATTAACCAACAAGCCTTGCATACTATGAATAAGCCAGATAGTGAACCTAATCGCACTGGGTTGTTGGGTGAAGAAAACGGGTTAGATCAAAGCACACCCCTCCCACCCTTGATGATATGACAATCAAATCAATCACATAGACCTCCACCGTATCTAATTGAATCGTACATCATGAACAAGTGACATTGACACTGATAACAATGTGTGGGATTATTGTTGATTTATCTCGTTATGTCAATCATTTTTTTAAAAACTTGGAAACATAATTGTAATCTGTGGCACACTAACACGCTCTTCTTCATTTGATTGTCTTGCTACTACATGTTTTATAGTTTGCTTATCACAGTACTTAATATGGATAACCGCCTTGACAATACTTTTATCATGTTCGGTTTTGCGTTATTATACTCAGTTTGTCTTCGTTTTCAACAAGGGGAGATGTTTGGATTTAGATATTGCTTTATCACATATTTTACATTATTCATACTATGATAATGGAAGTCGTGCGGCACGGAGACGTCATTTCCAGTTTTGGCTAGCAGGAGAACAGACAATACAAACAAAAATGTTTTTCCCAAGTATATCTAACCACACAACGTTATAAACAATGACATATATATTTCGTATGCTGAAACATATATCAAATGGAGAATTCTATCCCATGCCAGAGCATATTCTAACACTGATAAGCAATGCCACCTCTGTACGGCTGAAAAATTCTACATAATTTTCCAACCAGAGTTGTCCGCCTTTAATAGCAGAAATGAAATTGTCACCACCTGCAGACACTAATAAATTTACCCTCAGCCGGACGTAGCTCTATGCCCTTAGCCTCTTTCGATGCCTCTGCACCGCTACTACTACACCTATCAACAAATAACGACCCTCGTGCAATAAATATTTTTGGGCTGAGCTTCCTGTTTCGTGTTTCCATCTTCATTTTTACAGTTGAAAGCCGACCTGACAATTGTGCTCTCTCTTCCTTCAGGCACATGAGACAATTTGTAGTCGTACAATAGTTTTACCATCTTTTACTATTTTACTTCTTAGTATATATATATTAAATATATCTATATATAAAAAAGAAATAAAACAAGATGAGGTTATAAGTTGGTATATTACTAATAGTTTCGTACTCTAAACGAGCAAGCATCAGATAAAACTATCAATTATGAAGAAAACTAAAAAACAGTTGCACATAGAGGTAAAATGAATGGTAAAACTTTACCTGTATACGAATAGAAATAAAAAAGATGATGTAACTAAGCTGGTATATAACTAATAGTTTCGTGCATATAGTAGTTATACACTCATCAGATAAAACTGAGATAAAACTGAAGAGGCGTTACTGGGGTCTCATACTTATGGCTAAGATGTTGCAATAGCTATGTAATCCCCAGGCTTTTGTAGTTAGACAATAGGAATTTGTTAGAGTGTCTAAAAGTTGTTACAAGGGCATTTCTATCGTTGAGCGAAGCCATATCTGGTTTATTCATGATGTAAAATTTTTCTACTAAGCAGAGGCGGCATGTTCTGTTGCCATTAGATTCCAAATCAAGATACAACAACCACACTGCATCTTTCAACAGCAATGCCAAGCGAAGCAGCACTGACCTATCAAAACACATATGGTCATTAAAGGGCAACGACATCAACTACACCATCAGCTGGAAAGATTATAAGTAAAGCAAATCCATGTACTGATGGCAACAGCACATGCCGCTGAAGAATGAATGAAGCGTTACTAGAATCTAAGAAGCTTGCTCTCAAGACTGCAGAGTCTTTGGCATAGCTAAAGATGATTTTGTCTAAGAGACAACAAGATTCTAATTATTATTCATCATTAAGAGTAGTTATGTAGCTCATGTTGGAGAATGGGATTCTTCTTCAATCTAGAAAGTTTGCACTCAAGACTGCAAATTTTATGGAATCAATAACTGCGATTTTATCAAAGAGACAACTAGACGGTGTTTATTACTTATTATTAAGAGTAGTTGTGGGTAGCTCACATTGGAAAATGTGATTTTCTTTGAATTTAAACAGTTTTCTCTTGAGACTGCAAAGTTTCAGCGTTGATAAACGCGAATTTTATCTGAGAGCAAACTAGATTACCTTTGTTATAAATAATAACTATGGCAGTTACTTTCCTCGGGTTGAAAATAGTTGGAATTTTAAATTTTGATAGATATTATTTCCACAGCGCACCCATGTTCAAAATAGAGATGGGTGACCCACTAAGGTAAAAGTAACTAAGAGGGCTGGGGTCAATTTTCTATCAACCGAAATCCCCCCGTCTATCAGCACCTCCGGCGGACCCCAGGTTGCAGCTGTGAGCAGAAGAGATGCTACATCTGCTGACGAGGACTTGGCCAAAGCACAAAAAAAGCAACCATCCCATAGCCATTATTTATTCGGCAGTAGAAAGTGGAACTCTATGACTATAGAACAATTGGAGTTGGGTTATTGAAATCTTAGGCAGTTTAACGTATGCCAACCATCACTCTGCATGAAGGCTGATGGTGTGCTGGAAGTGCATATAGTGGTAGGCAATAGAGCCTGTTGGTGTGTCATACGCCCAGTCAGCCTTTGAGGAACAGTGATGCAACAAACCCACTCACTAGTCCATGCGGGCATCAAGAAGGTCACCAATTGAGTTTAGTTGACCTCGTACTGGACAGGAATGAATGCAGATGTGCACCTGTTGGTTGCAAGCTTCGCGAGCAAGTTTTCCAGCGTGCAAGGAGTGGTGGCATGAAGCTCAACTCTGCCAGGCAACAAATGCATACTGGCTGGCCCTGGAAAAAATTGGCTGGCAATCTAGTTGTGCCCTTACCTATGACTGATGGAATAATTGTGTGGAAACCAGTGCTCATGGACCATTTTACCCTTTGCCAAGATGCACTAGCTATTCCCGATGGTACTTCTCTAGTAATGGCTAGAGCTCTCGATTAGATAATATTTTGCTACTTTAGCATCTTTGAACAAATCCATATTGACCAGGGAACCCAATTTACGTTGGGTCGGATGAAAAAGCTGTGCACCTTGTGGAATATCAAAAATACTAGAACAGCGCCCTACCACCCTCAAGCCAATGGGGTAGTAAAAAGAAATAACCTGGCCCTCGGCTGCTCACTACATTTCCTTTTACTGTCAAGAAGGCCTGAAGAATTGTATCCATTGTTATCTCAACTCTTGAGATGGGAACCACTCATTCGGTGACAGGCCTAACTACCTAACATTAGGGTGAGAACTCAGACGCCTGACTCAAATTAATTACCACCCCTATTGACAGACCACATGCGGGTGCACCAGTATCTACAAACTTTAAAACAGCACCTGGAATTGGAACATGACATGTTAAGGGAGACCCAAAGCAAGTCAGGAATGAAGAGGGAGAAGTCAACTCTTTGTGCAGGAGGAGACCAGGTCTGGCTTGAAAAGAAAAGGAGAAGCAGATGTTAAATACCCAAGCTACAGCAAAAGTTTGTGGGCCCCATTTGGGGTGGATGAAGCATACTCTAATTTGGCGTATTTGATCACGCACCATGGGCAGTTATCAATACTGAATGGATCCCGCTTGAACCAATACAAGAGCTGTCTGGATCCCAGAGGATGAGCGTCTGCTGCCACCAAGCCCAACAGACATCCCAACATTAGGGGAGCAGTGGTTTGGCACCCCAGAGCAGCCCCTCAACCAAGCCTGCAGAACATAACCCTTCTTGCCGAGCCAGCGGCACCAATACTTCATCTAGCAGAACCAGTAGTGGACAATCAATCCTTACAAGAAAAGGAGGTCACCACCAAACTTTCCTTCAAACAACATTAAAATAGGCCAATGACTCTGCCAGTAATATCTGAAAATATTGCAGTCGGCAGCATATCCCTGTTGGCTTCGCCACTGGCAGATCAAAGACATTACTCCGTGAATGAAAAAAAAATTACTTAAAAGAAACGCAGGGTTGCTAATGAGATATGAGCAAGCCATTTGCAATCAAGCGGAAAAACATTTTCATGACAATGATTCAAGGTCACACTAGCAGACTGCTAGGAAGTGTACACCACCAAAGAACATAGCTAAAATTGCAGGAGAATCACTGGAAAGAATGCAACTGTTCTCGGTTTCAAATGAATCCCCGGAACTCACTCATTCACCCTGCATCCAGTCCAAAACCAGAACCAGAGCTAACAAAGTTCCTGTAGGTTCAAAATTGCCCCCAGTCGGTCAGACTGCCCAAGCAATGAGCCAACAGTCTGCAGACTGGTGTGCCATAGTGACAAAGTTCAGCAGTACCCAGCAGCCTGAAGTGTTCACACCTGATTTTTTTCCTCTTCCTTCTATAACCAATATGGCGACAAACTACAGAAGTAATGACCAAAAGTCAACAGAAGTTCATGAAAAGGCAATGTTGGTTATGCTTAAAAAATTAGCACCAAAGTAGAAACAGTCAGAAGAAGCCAACAAAGAGCCGCCATCTCATGCTAGGGGAACTACTACTGCACTTCAAGCACAGAATAAATCTGATGGTGGTGAGTTTGGTTATTACCATGATTGGGTAGGGAGTAATAAGCACAACGATGACCCACCCGCTCTCAAAAGCAGGGTGCCCTTACCTACACAGACGGAGAACTTTTCGCCACTCTCTGAAGAGACGGTTTGTTGTGGGCCGCGGCATCACAAACACTGTTGCAAAGGCAATTTTGTACCGCCAATGCCACCTAGGGTTCAAAACCTCGACCGCTGAGTAACAACACCGACCGGACATATCTCAAGGTAGGACAGGAAGTGACCCGGGCCCAGAACAGACATATAGTCTGGCTGTCGAATGTCCCCACTGTCCAAGTTCCACAAGGTTAGTTAGAAATTATACCATTAGTGTATTGGCGTACCACTGGCAGTGAGGGCCATGCGGTCTTAATGAATACATGTGCTCTGATTGATGCAGATCCTAATCCATGTAGAAATATTCTTTTATGAAAACTAAGCCACTGCCATGTTTGGAGCTCTCTGTATGCAAAACATGATTGAATAAAAAACACTTGTTGTTTTTCCACTTAGATCCAAAATCATAATTCATATGGAGACAAATTTGTTCGAACAACCACCAGTGTATACTGTATTGTTGTTATTAGAGCCCACAGCATCTAATAGGGTGAAGCATGAAGGAGAATTTGCTGACAAACTATGCTCACCTGGCACAGGGTAAGATAGCTGCAGTTAGTAATAATTACAAGTGAGGGAGGACACAAAATCTCCAAGTTGTCTCCTCCTAAAAGTATCAAGGCATAACTCTTGACAAGCGTAACTTTGATGTATAAGAGGGTCAAGGGTCAGACAGAGAGTCCACCCACTTTATTGCCAAGGAACAATCAAACAATTAAGTTATGATATGCTTAAGGGATCCGCCATGTCTAATTGTTATAATAAAATGTGATTGGACATAGACTATATTATATATGTTGTATTTTTGTATAAAAAAGAGAGATTGAGCCAGAGAACTCAGTTTTATTCTTAGCATTAAAGCTCACACTTTAAGACTAGTCTTGTTGTTGCCCTATACAGGGAGTTGCAGATAAAAAATTAGCAAGCAAAGTTGCAGTTGTGATCAAGTAGCAGCAAATTGCACTGCAATACTTGTTCTGTTCTGCTCATCGCTCCCATGAAATTCTTAGCTTCGATTGGTTACTATCAACCAGTGCGTTGACTCATAATCTTTGTCGTATTTGAAAGATAACTACAACTTAGTATTGTGCTGAAATTCATTTCAAAAAAAACAAAAATACATTCATCATGATACATTTTAATTATTTTGTTAATTATAATTTCAAATCGATAAAACAACTAAAGTTTAAGATTACTAATTTAGTAGTTATACATTCTAATGCACAAGTAGTAAATAATAACCAATTAAAACAGTAATTATAAAGCAAGTGCCGCTATGAATATTCAGTGCCAGGTACTGTGAAAACCTAGCTCTTGTAATATAGATATTAGTGATTTAATTGCCTGATGAAGGATCAGCAGTGATCAATGTAGTAGTAATTGAATGAGGCAGATATGGTAATCCACGAAACTTTCAAAGACTGAAACCAGTGTCAAGGTCCAATAGATTGTGAATAGTCAAACATTGGGAATAAGCAAAGATAAACTGCTTACCTGCTGGCATAGCAATTGGTGTAGATTTATCCATTTCCTCTGCAGAACATTCTTTTTCTGGCATTCGAGCTAGCAGACCTCTTTTGTCTCTCACAGCAAGTAAAACATCTCTCTGCTCTTTAGAGAAAAATTCCAAGACTGTTCGGTAAGTATTCCAATATTTGTGGCTTGCGGCAAGATGTAATGCTGTGTAGCCATCTTTGTTTTGTGACTTGGCCATTTTCAATCGCTCGTCTTCAGTTACGCACACAGAAAGTAACGAACGAGTTATTTCAGTACGCCCCTTAAAAGCAGCCAACGACAAAGCATTGTCCCCTTTCTTGTCCAGTAGCATAATCATACTGTACTTCTGCTTCACTGTAACTGAGTCTAGTATAGCATTTACGACCTCAGTGTGTCCATTGAATGCAGCCAACGATATTGCATGATCACTGTCTAAACCGGTCAGCATAAGAATTTTGTACCTCTGTTCAGGTGGAACTGAGTCTAATATAGCTTTTACAGTCTCAGTATATCCATTACATGCGGTAAGTGTTAAAGCTGTGCGGCCATCTCTATCTTGTAGCATAAGCATATTATATTTCTGCTCGGGTGGAACTGAGTCTAATATAGCTTTTACAGTCTCAGTATATCCATTACATGCGGAAAGTGTTAAAGCTGTGCAGCCATCACTATCTTGTAGCATAAGCATATTATATTTCTGCTCGGATGGAACTGAGTCTAATATAGCTTTTACAGTCTCAGTATATCCATTACATGTGGCAAGTGCTAAAGCTGTGCGGCCATCTCTATCTTGTAGCATAAGCATATTATATTTCTGCTCGGGTGGAACTGAGTCTAATATAACCTTTACAGTCTCAGTATATCCATTACATGCGGTAAGTGTTAAAGCTGTGCGGCCATCACTATCTTGTAGCATAAGCATAATATATTTCTGCTCGGATGGAACTGAGTCTAATATAACCTTTACAGTCTCAGTATATCCATTACATGCGGTAAGTGTTAAAGCTGTGCGGCCATCACTATCTTGTAGCATAAGCATATTATATTTCTGCTCGGGTGGAACTGAGTCTAATATAACCTTTACAGTCTCAGTATATCCATTACATGCGGTAAGTGTTAAAGCTGTGCGGCCATCACTATCTTGTAGCATAAGCATAATATATTTCTGCTCGGATGGAACTGAGTCTAATATAACCTTTACAGTCTCGGTATGTCCATTACATGCGGCAAGTGCTAAAGCTGTACGGCCATCTCTATCTTGTAGTATAAGCATACTATATTTTTGCTGAGATGGAACTGAGTCTAATATAGATCTCACTTTCACAGTATCACCATTGCTTGCTGCTTCTAATAATTCAATTTTACCAGACATGGTTATCTTACAAACTTTCCAACTCTAGCCGTATCTACAAGAAAATGAGAATTAGTTTACAATGTCCATGCGGTAAATGTTAAAAACTTAGGGGGACACTTGCTCTAGTATACATTTGGGATTAACTTGCGCTGAAACATATACTGTATGATTAATGCACGGCTGACCTATAGAAGCGTCACACTATGAATAATCAATTAGGACTGTGAAAGTCTTTCTCAATAGACATTCGGTCTTAAAAACAGTTTGCAAACCAGCGTGGTACTTATAAACAGATGTAGTTTTTCGAGGTAGTTTTAATAAAAGGTTTTTGTCAAAAAACTAAATGCAGAAATTATTTGAACTGAATTTAAAACATGCAACACAAAATACCGGACACAAAAATTTTTGTTTTCAGAAAATAAGTTTTTTAAGACTTTCAACCCCTTTAAGTTTTTAATACTTTTTCACTGGAAACTGGTTATAACTACAGGCATAAAGGTATGACATCTTCAGGGTCGGTATAGCGATTCGTCTACTTCTAAATGATGGTTACTTGGTGCATCACTTGGGGAGGCTAGTCTGACTAAATACTAGTGTCAGAGTCACCTCTAGGTTAAGGTATGTGTATATGCAAAGCATGTGAGCTGCCAAAATCCACCACAACTCCACTGTTTAATGCAAGCAATGCTTGCTTGAATTGCTGATAAGAATGTTTATGCTAAAACTAGCTGTGCACGTAGACAAAGCAATAGCCTCATTATACAGTACTATGCACACTGACCTTGACCCACAAACTCAAAAACCAAGTGCCGCATATCTTTGACCCTAATGACATTCAGCTCGACCCAAAGTTTCAGTATTGTCCTACTGATACATTGCTTTTGGGTTTATCGTTTAACTTTATTTTGGTTTCTACCTGGAATCGCTGCGATCCCCTTAAAGGTCCTATTAACCCAAAGTTTAAGTGGATAAAACTGGAAAGTGTAAATTGGATGTCAAAAATCAATGTACAGCATATACATAGAGGGTCACCCTGTGATACTTGGGCAAAAAAAAGAAATTAAAACATCTATTTTGCTTGTGGTAAAAATAACCTCTGCACGAACGTGATTATACATATATGAAGGGTAATTGAATGCTTAGCCACCACAGCATTGTAAACCTCAACTTTCATTGTCATTTATCACAAAAATACTGGACAGATGGGGCTTATAAACTCCAACTTGCTTACCAGAAGACACTTATGGAGCTGTGGTTTCACCACTAGGTCAATTTCATTGGCTATCTAGCTGTAAAAGCTGTTTTTTATCAGGCTTTAGCCATCCAGTTATTGCGACTGTTTTGAATATTATTTATGTCATCAACAATTCACTCACGGCATTTTTGCTTTGGATCCACCTGTGACCGTGACAACAAACTTGTAAGTTGTCGAATGCATCGAATGATAACAAAGTTTCCATATGTTCTTGACATTTTTGCCATTAGATAAAAATACAGCACAAAATGATTATTATATGTTGATGTATAAAAGAATAAATGATGAATGTTAATATTATTATTATAATTTCATGACTATTACTAATACGTCATTTTATTTTATTTGCTCTCATTAATAATAAATTTTCCTCATCTGGGCTGATTACTTATTTTATAATGATTTTGATTATCAACTTTGTTTTATTAGTTTATTATCATCGTACTGCTACTTTTTGTTAGTTTTTTATAACCTATACACAATTTATGTGATAACCAAGTTAGTATGGGCAAGTGAGAAGCTCCCAATTCTGGAGTTCAGACAGGTGTTGGTCTATTACTAATCAAACATGGACCTCTGGCTTTGATGTGTATAGGCACGATTCATCACTTTGAATGTTATTGCCATCATGTTTTCTTGGGAGTCTGGTAATCCAGAGTTATGTTTGTGACCAGTAAAGTCATTTGTGATGACAATGGTAATGTATGATCAGATCTCTGTCATGGTGTCTAAGGACAAAAAGGTTCTCCTGGTTCCAAGTGCCTAGTTGTTAGCACCAGTTACCATGAGAACCTGAAAGCGTACTTGTATTGTGAACCAGTTTTTTGTTGTTTTTAATTTTGTTTGTATTTGCATGATTAACTAAATATGTTTTGTGCAGGGTTTGTTTTTACTAGGGTTTGCATGATGATTTAGATTGGGGTTTGAGTATTGTACAAAAATGAAATGTTGTATTATTACATTGCTATTGATAGGCTAGATGTCGGTGAAGGAACATCTGGGGATGAGAGTGACGAATGAATATGATACTGTTAATGCTACTACGAGTGAAATTGTAGATGTTTTCCTGCAAAACGAAAAGTGCTGATGATTATGTTGATATTGGTAATTGTCATAGGATTTTCTACTTTTGAAAGCGTTACTGGGTTTAGTGCCTATAAAAGCGTCGTAGAAGAAATATAAGAGGTGAGAACCTCTCCCGATCGAATCATAAATGAAACTATTGGCGGATGACGAATGTCTAATTTATCACGGATGGTAATACTGAAGGATTTGACGCGATGATGCAATCCCCTTTTACGGCGATGATTCAGTGAAGACGCAAGCTATTTTACAAATGATTCTAGCTAGTCAGACTGTAGCTTATTCTCAACCTGGCAAAAAACATTGCTGTTATGGAGCCTATTAAAATGCCTTTGACAATGTGCCGGAATGATAGTTCATGAGGGAATTATAGATATAACGACAAGTTTTCCCACAGATGGAGAAAGCAGATGGTTGATAATTGATGATTTGATGGATGAAGACTCTGATAAAGCCAATGCCGATGCTTTGTATACGAAACATAGTCGTCATTTGAACATAGTGTCTTTTTTATTGTTAAGAATCTGTTTTTAAATGGAACTCGTACAATTTCCTTAAATAAGTTCTTTTTTTTTTAAAAAACCCAAAAGACGCTTGTTCAGTCACCACTTTGGCTCGTCAATGCTTTCCTTGAAGGACGATATATGAACAAAAGTTTTTTGAACAAGCGACAAAGAAACCATGCTCTTTCATACCGAAAGACACAACTCAGAAAACGGATGATCATCACAGACTATTGTGAAACTTTACATCGGATCAACCTATGATATTATATGCTCCCAAGTAGAAGCATATAAATACAATGATTATTCGTCTCATCTCACATGTACTTTGTTATTCAACTGTGTAACATGTTATTAATTATAATGACTAAAGCTCTGCAACAAAAATTAAGAAGAAATGCAACGCTGTCGTTACCGCTCAACACCGCATTCCCTTCGATTCAGAAGTCTGTAATAGCTAATGCGAAAAACAATCTTATTACTACTCTAACGGAAGGTGCTAAAGCTATTATAAATGGAAAATATCATTGTCAACTGCTCAGTATAATCAGTTGCAATGAAGGATTTGCTAGTCTGGTTAGGAAATCATCGATAGACAATGAAAAAGTTGTGTTGCAAAAAGGAGGAATTCTAGCTTCCTTCTTAGGACCTATCATCAGCACATTAGTTCTAGGAATACTGAAAACTGTATTAGGAGGAGAGCAAAGACGATGTCTCCACAAAAATGATGAGGAATAGAATGGCTATTTTAGCTCTGGATGACCCGAGTAAGAGTGGAAAAATCGCTAAAGTCGAAAAGGCCAACACATCTGTTTCAATAACTGATTGAAAAACTGTTGAAAACATTATATTAGGCAATGTTCCTCCAGAATAAGAACAGTTTATTGAGTTGTAACTCTACAAGAAGGAACTACGCAAACTAATTGGCTAATAACACTTGGTGATAAGCATAGAATTTTCACTCAGACTGATAGGGATAATTTTTTGAACACTATAATAACACCTATCGTACCCGTTTTATTGTCAATAAAACCAATAAAGCCATGATCCTCCAACCTCTAAAAGTTTCTAGACACTACTTGTTAGTGTCTGAAAATGAGTGCAATAGATTAATGATAAATGTCGGTAATGATAAAGCGACAGAGGAAAAGAAAGACACTCCACCTTTGTATTACAACCCTATGGATAGTATAATGGTGAAAAATATGAAGAAAAATCGGAATGCTTTGCTGGAAACAACGAATGAATCCAGTTTGTCCCAGTACGAAAAGTTGGGCAAAAATGTCCAAAAAATGCGTAGATATTTGAGTGATGTCAGAAAAAGTCACCAATGGAAGTATAACTGGTCTCCAACCAAGAAACCCGAGCCAGAACATAAATCACTCTTTTCTAACAGTATGATTAACGATGAAAAGCCCGACAACTTTTCACCAATCGAACTTATTCCCTCTATCTCTGTGTGAGATGCTACTGAAAAATCTCCAATAAACAAAAGATTGTTTCATACCGATGACTTGTATATGATTGATATTGAGAATTTTGATGATGGAAAAGGTGATGACGAGGGTGAGAAGGAATGTTTAGAAGAGTTTGAGAAAAAAGTATCTAATGTAACAAACACGAAAGGGGATCGAACGATTGGCATCAAATATTTGGAGCGCTTGAATGAAATCGGCAAGTACGATTCAGATAAAGACAAACTCAAAATCTGAGACAAGTGGTTGAGTCTTAGGGCTTCCAAAACTTTGTTGCAGGATGTTCTAAGCGATACAGGCATGATATGATTGGAAAACACAAACTACAGCAAATTTAAAAATCTGCAATCGGATTATTGAATCAACACTGTCAAGCGATCACCATGACAAACATGTACGGAGATATATTTGATCAATCTGGGAAGTTGAAAACAGACATCGACCCTTTAAAAGAGTTGTACTACAATCCTGAGTTGCAAGTGCATAAAAAACGAGAGGAAGTAAAAAGAATTCAGAGCTGAGCCAAGCAGATGCCTTCACTCTGCACAGAATAGTGACAACCAAATTTAAGCGCTGCCCCACGATTGGAGCTGGAATAGGAGAGCAGCTTCAAGTAGATTTGATTGATGTGTGTTCTAGAAGAGAAGAAAGCGACACACAGCAATTTTAATAATAGCCGTTGATTCTCTATCTCTATTCACAGCGCTATAGGTAGGAGACCGAATGACGCAAACTTTCAAAGCAAGGAACTAGTGTGGAATCGAGTGAACGGAGAACGTGAGGACAGTTTGGCTAAAGAACCAAAGTTGAAATTTGGAGATTATGTGAGAACTAGCATGGCAAGAGGGACATTTGAAGAGAATACACCCGAAATTCGACCATCAAGATTTTTATAGTCACCGACGTGCTAACCTATGAAAGACGTATCGTGTGCAAGGTGAAAGATCTGGCTGAAGAGATGATTGAGGGGACCTTTTACAAAAAAAGAGTTGCAAAATGTAAGAAAACCTACAACTTCCAGCATTGAAAATATATTGAAAAGAAGAACAAAGAGAGATAAGAGAAAGATACTGGTCAAGTGGTTGGGTTAGAGAGATGTCTCCACCATACGACATAGTATCAGACAGTAGTAGTAATATATGAGCAGATCTCCCTACCAAGTGTTTTTTGTGGGGTTACATCTCGGGGTGAATGCAATGGGTTACAACGTTGACTAGAGTCGCCGAGTTAATATTGTATAGCATTTAAGTTTTAATAATTTTTTACAAAATTCGAACTCATATGGTATCTTGAGAGAGAGAGGGAGAGGGGGAGGAGGAGGGGGGGAGAGGAGGAGGGGGGAGGGGGGGGAGGGGGGAGGGAGAGAGAGACGAATTTTAGGATCAATTTAATATCTACCGTATTATTTATTTTATAACTGTTATGTTTACCATACATGTAATCAGCACCAGTTTTCGGTTTTGTTCATAGATTATTATTATTATTATTATTCCTGGTAAAAACTGTACTAGGTTTTAAAATCATATGAATCAAATTTGTGTCAATTTAGTATCTACTACATTATATATTTACAATATTACTTTGTAACGAGTATTAATAAAAGCAATTATCAAATGTTTACGAGTAACTAAGTGATTCAGTAGGAAAAACCAATTGGAATCACTGTGATACCCGTTTAAGATACTTACGTTATTTGTTATCAACTAGAAAATCAACACTTTTTAGAATATCCGCTATAGCGAGTTACGATATTTTTGTACTCGCCTTAAAAGTTTTCAGTACGTTTTTAGTCAGGCCAAACTTTATGCGAGTCGTTTTAGGTATTATTTTAGTCGCCGTAATGTTTACACCCCATTTTCACAGGCTTTTCAAAAAGTAATTAATTATAATATAACACTAGTCTTGCTTTACTCATAAAGTCACTCGAGAAAAGTCATTAATCACCATCTCTCAACTATTCTTCTATGTTTTGATCCTTTCAGCGCTATGCTTATAAACTCACTCGAGAAAAGTCATTAATCACCCACTAACGCTCATCTATTATTGCGTTATCGAGAAAGTAAAGTTTTTGGATTACGTGCTCATAAATTCATCCTAGAAGAAATAGTAAGTGATTACAATTATCGCCTGTTTTTTTGTTATTGATTACACGTTAGTTACTACAGGCACGGCCTTTCACCAAAAACTTAATGAGAAAATGTCTCACTTCCAACAAAACTTAATTTTAAATTGGTTTGTGGTTAGAACTCTAGATATCTCCGGTATTATTTTTTATATAACATGTGTTTTATCTACTTGTTTTGTTAGTTAGTTAGACTTAAAACTATTGATTGGAATGACTTACAAGCTTGAAAACCCAACGCTGTTACTTCCCTTAAAAGGTTTCCTAAGACCAGTTTTAGGTGTTTTTGTGCAAGGTACACGCATATAGTGTATTCGCTACTTTAGGAGAGTATTTTGTCCAATGAACCAAGGATTACATGTTACATACTGCACTCTATTGCTGTAAGGTATTTTCAATTTCTGATCACATACTAAATTAGCATACAGTTACATATTTAAACACAATCAGATACATGTAAAGTATTTATTTTATGTTCATAACTCATGCGTACATCTTGCTATGTAGCATGTTTAAAGGGTGTGAGTTGGACTGACATCCAAATGAATAGGATATTTTTTGTAAGTTTTGTCCCAGCTCGCTGGATATATTTAAAGGAGTATCAACCTAAGACTTGTAAATACTTTTTCACTTGCAAAATTTGATCATCTACTCTACAACCAAAAAATTTAGTTGTAAGTTTTGACCTAGCTAGGTGGAGATATTTAAAGGAGTATCAACCCAGGGCTTGCAAATACTTGTTCACTTGCAAAATTTGTTTATCTACTCTACAACCAAAAAATTTAGCTAAATAAAAAGACAGTTTACGGGAGTGTATTAATGCAGGACTTATTAAAGGTAGTGCCAATATATTTAATCTCTAACTGACTTCCCATTTTTAACCAACTTCCCATTCTATGTTTAAATGCTCAATTCAATTTCCACTTTTTCTAAAACCACAACAATTATCATAGTAATAATAGGGAAGCAGTCTACGGATTAGTGTTTTTTGATAAATGTCTTCAATATTTTGTATATAAGAGAAAGTATTTTCTCTAAACAGTATCAGTTTCCCTTTTTGTTCCAAGCGTTATTCACTAAATAACAAAAGATGGCTAGCAGTCACTCAACAGCAAATGAGTAAGTTATTTTTTACTATCTTTTAAAA
The DNA here is from genome assembly GCA_945261195.1 of Cryptosula pallasiana. Lineage (NCBI taxonomy): Eukaryota > Metazoa > Bryozoa > Gymnolaemata > Cheilostomatida > Cryptosulidae > Cryptosula > Cryptosula pallasiana. Next base: position 12,741,870 of record OX183136.1, on the reverse strand, counting down.
TTTTGTTACAGTTACATTTATAAGTTTATACAAATGTATATATATATATATATATGTATCTGTATATGTGTATATATGTGTATATATGTGTATATATGTGTATATATGTGTATATATGTGTATATATGTGTATATATGTATATATATGTATATATATATATATATATATATATATATATATATATATATATATATATATATATATATAGAAGGACAACTTGCAACTATGGGTTCATTTTCAATATATAAACCAGCTTGTGGGGTCCTGAAAAATTATGGGGCTTTTTGAAAGCCCCATAATTTCACTGCCCCTACAATGCTCTAAAAAGCATGCATAATGGCTGTAAACATATGCCTAAAAACTGGTATATAAATAAATTAAAAAAAGAAGACAACTCCAAAAGAAAAATCACCAGTTTTTATTTCAATTTATTGCAAACCTTGTGGGGCTTGTCCCACAACTGAGGACTATATATAAATGTGTGACCCCACAAGTCTTATATATATATATATATAAGAACCTTGCAGCCCCATACAGTATTTAATGCATTCAAACTTAAACTCATACGCTAAACAGTCACAGTAATCCTAACACAAATCACTTTTGCTTCAATTACTAATTTTCAGCTTTATCTATTACCCAGTTTTAAAATTGCAGCTCACAATTAACAAGCTGATTTATTTGAAATCTACAAGGCTTACAAAGTTGTTAGAAAACCATTATGCACAGTGCCCGAAACATATGATATTTGTACTATAATGTAAAGTCACATAAAGTACATAATTGTGTGTTTCACAGAAGGCATAGCTTCGCTCTTCTATACAGCACATCACTAATCCCTTCGATTTGCCCCACATATCAGCTTAGCTTACAAACAAGTCTAGAAGAGAGTTTCAACAAAGCATACAAAGCCATATTCTTGCAAAGTGCACCAAAAGCTTAGTCTACCCTGAAGTATAACACTGAGTCAGAAAAGGATACGAAATCTCTCCTAGGATCCTCGCATTATAATTTTTATTAATTCATGCATGAATTTCATAACATTATATTTTAATTGGTGGTTTTTCTTTAATTTTAACAAAAAGTCTATAATAAGTATTTATTTCTAAAATTGAGGAAATATTATTGAAAAATTGAAATAAAATTATGTTATTTCGCATAAAAAAGTATCACAAAAAAATTGAAATCTTTGAATAGAATCATTCATGGCTCTTAACATTATAAAATGGTAGGGTAACATCTTATGACTTGGAATAAAACTTTTATTTCATGAAAAGTGTTGGAAAATTAAGGGAAAATATTGATTTTTGAATAAAAATTTTTGGACGGATCTTGTGACCGTTACTTACTGTAACGCTAACGTAAATTCAAATCACCGAGCCAGAAAAAGAAATAGCCACCCATCAGCAAGATTACCCACAGCTGTACATCACAGCAAAAGATATACCCATACCAAACTCAAAATACCTTACTCTAAAACCAAGCAAAGGGAAGGAAAAGACAAACGCCGAGTCGAAAATTATAACACAAGTGTCAGAATTGTTGTTTCCACACTTTTTAAATAGGTCCTAGTGCAACTTTGACTAAAATGGATATTTGGAACACATATATATATATTAAACATGCCTATAATTGCTACTGAAGAGTTTTGTATCATCACTTCAGTCTACGGGTTCACAAGTTTTGCTTTATTAATATAGGCACTGCTAGTTTCTAAACTTTATATTTCTACGGCTGGTATGTTACTTATAGCATAATAACTCACTAACTGTAACTTAAATACTACTATTATCTTGTGGCAAAAGTTTTTCCATCTGATCAATTTTTCAATCGTAGCATACATCACTAATTTCATATCAATGTTAGTTTTATTTGATTTCAAATGTAAAAGTAGACTGAGCATAAAATTGGAAACGCTTCTTACTCTTTCTCTTTCTCTTGCATATCCTAATTACTGTTTAACACACCAACGATACAAGTTGATTTAAAACTAATCAATTAGCTAATGACAATAAATTCAATTTGCTTTACTGCAAGCTTGTTGAACTGATTGCTGGTTTTCAAACTTTTCTGGCTTTACACAGAGACCTGGGAATTTGTCTCTACTGTGTAGGAGAGGAATTACTCAGGACAAGCTCAAGAAAATCAATCGAATTCATAGATGTAGTACAAGCAAATCTGTTATTGCAGTATTATTTCAAAAATTGATCTCCTCTTCCTATTGAGGACAAAGCAAGTTTGTAGCTCAAATTCTTTTGTATGCAGCTTCAGTTCACTAACTCTGGCTTACACACATCGACAATTTGTTGGCACGCAGAAGCTGACGGATGATAAACCATTTAATTTTTTTTAACATTATCATTGAATGACGAATAGACGAAACATAAACGAATATTTTTGCCGATGTTGCGTAGTCAGTGAAAGAGGCTTTGATGATTGATTAATCTTTTCATTAAGTGTGTTATGATCTGTAGAAAGTGTTTTGACAAATCATTATCTAAAAATCTGTTTCTACCATTTGACAGCATATAAGAGAGTCTCAAATGAAGTGCATGTGAATCATTGGGCTATGAAGCCAAGGCTTTATTTCTTGTTGCATTGATTTATGTAATTTATTCTATTTTTAAGCACACTTCTATTACTTTATTGGGAGCAATAAAGTGGCCGTAGTCAATGTTATTGTCATTATGCTTTTGGTTGTTTATCAATTAGTTAATGCTGAGATGCCAACTGCGCATCAATTACAAGTTATACAATAGAAAAAATATCAAAATTTTACTTGTTCTCTTACTCAAGTGTAGTTGATAAACTTCTATACAAAACATTTGGCTTTTGTCTTTCTCCCCTCGGCTTCCATTCATAAACACTCACTAACGCATATGTGCAAGGGGGAGGAACTATAAAATCCCTATGTGAGAAATTTAAAACCTATGGACACTACCGCAGTCACAAACGGCATAGGCTTGAGTCAGCAATCGCATCAGTGCGTACTGTAGGCACACCCATGAGTTCATGAAGGAATGCAATTGCCAGTCACTAAAGCTTGTGTGAGACCACAAAAGGTCGCTCAGTGACTACACGTCCTAGTTTTGTTTTTCAAGGGGTCAAATGATGTGTGTGCCTTCTACTAAGCGGGCAATTATCTCGGGCATAGATTGGTCTCTTTTCAAAAATTCCAGGATGCTGCATGTTAATCAATCAGTAATTTATTTTGTGTTGATATATCTTATGAAGAATACGAAAATTAACAGCAATTGGCTTTCATTTATTGTTAAAATAATTTAGTTCATTATTATTAGAAATGATAATAATTTTAACAAATAATTGATAATTATGAATAAAATAATAACTAAATGAATTTAATAATTTATAATGATAATTATTAATAATAATTTTTAATAATAAGCTAAGAGTAATAATATTATACTGAACTATAATCGTTAATATGTATGTGTTTATTTATTAATGTTATTATAGTTTATGTTAAACAGTAATATCTTATATGATTTCTTCTACCACCTTCTTCAATAAAAACAGCAAACACAATATTTTTAAAGATTCCAAATAATCTTTGATTTCAGTAATTATGGCGACGCATGAGTTATTTGTTGTGCACAGCAGTGCCGGTCATATTAATTAAACTGACAGTAGCAATCATGACACAGAAAGACGTCGTTGTTCAACTACTGCGGTTTCCATGGCCACCATACAAGTTTTTGATACAGAAAAACCAGCAAGATACAGATCTGTTTCATATCTTTGTAAGTGACGTTTGTTATAACAACGTCATTATCATCCTCATCATGTGGTGGCAGCATTACATGTTCGATCAAAGTAGATGATATTAATTATTTTTTATTTAGTATTATGAAAGTTAATCAAGTCGTCATTGTTTTAAAATTTTGTTATTGACAATCTAATAACCAACAATAACAACTTTTTTATACTCGTGTAGAGTGAATATTGCGACGATCAATGTTACCACCACACAGTTATGTTTTTCAGTCTTTCCCATAACTATTATAAAAATAATTATATTTTGTAATGTATTATTGCAATGCCGTTTCTTGTGTTATGAGGTCAACATAAGTTGTTCACAGTTATGTATGGTAATACATAAAACAGTAGGTACCATTATCTACTTAGAAAATCCTATAAAACTGTTTCAATATCACTTAATCACTCACCAAAGATGATTAAAAAAGTGTTGTGTCATTATTGAAATGTTGCATATTTATAAAGCTGGAACAAAAATGAGCCTGAACTGCTGTATCATCCCAACTGGCAGCGGTTCCAATGTCTCGCTACACTAAATGTAGCGCAAATGCAATGTCACGCATAATTTGGTACACTTCACCGATATTACAATTTCAACTAAAAACCATCTAGAGAATGAACATCGACAGGAAATAATGGGCGAACCTGGAACAAATTAAATCACGTTCTAGAATGAATGTCGACAGACTTGAAATGAATGTCTACTAGGCAATAAGTTATTTTAATTTCTGTTCTAGAAAGTGTTAAAATCTATTTCTACCGACATTTAAAAGTTTTTCCACATTTTTTCCAGAAATAAATGTGAAGCTGTCATTTCGAAAGTTCAGTAGAAGTGAATGTCGGCACAACCTACATTCATCGCCAAAATGTCCATGTTCATCCCATAGTATTCATTTACACCGAGCTTATCAATGTTTATTCATTCATATATTCGTTCGTGTCTACTCTTGTTCATATTTCTTTCAACTATAAACTGATCTAAGTTTTTATGGCAATTTTAACCAACTAATTGTTCTTAAAATTTTTAACCTGCAATGTGATACTTGTGGTAATTTATTGGTTTTTGAACTTTTTTTTAATAAATATGGAGAAAATTGGAATTGGTACTGCACTGATAATAACTCGTTTAAAATTATAAAACTGGAGCTCGCAATTTTAATTTGTGAAGCTATTCCTATGCACATACCAGCGTTCATGTGACAATGTTTCATGATAAAAAGCTAAAAACCATCGCACACTTTTTATTAGGCTATGAATTTGCAACTGTGGATTTACTTATACATTAATTTTAGTGTAATTTTATAAGTAGTTGGGATGAAAAAGACATTGTCGGCAATTATACTTCCTACATCGTGTTTTACAACAACAATAATAATTAAATCTGAGTACTTGCTAATTCACTGACCCGAAAGTTTAAAAAGCAATGGGTTATGATAATGAAGAATTTTAAAAGTTGATTTAAAACTAGATGCTTGATGAAAAAGTTAAGATTGCCAATTCAAATTTTATATGCATGTATATTATTAAAATGGAACTGCAGCTGGCAAATGGTATCTTCCGTTGATCTCAGTTCTTCAATAGACCTAAAAAGAACTATTGTATTCTGCTTGTTGTATGTCAATTTTTATGGCAGTTTTAAAAGACTTGATGAGAGCAACTTTACACCTGAACTTATTCATGCTAAGGCTGTCTCCAACATGTAAAATAGTTGAATGTATTTATTAATGAGTGATAACGATAAATGTTATGGGTTGTTTTTTTCGATAGCAGGTATATCAATGCTTTACCATGTGCAGTCAGTAGTATCAGAGGCCAGTGCAAATCTGGCAGACGGCTCATTATAAATCTGCCTTCTTTTTAGTACTCTGTTACCTGACTTGGGCTGGTGGTAGTTGATTATTTGTGGTGCCTGCAGAGAATAATCCATTATGAACTAACTATGTTGGTCAAACCACACTGCTAGGTTATTAAACAGGCAGGTAGAGATAGTAAACATAGGTGTCACACAGGAACAGTCACAGGGAGCTTGTTGGATTACACTTACCAATGCAATTCTGGTGTAGTTTGAGTGTCACACCAGCATATTACCACCAAACTAAACGAAAAGACGTCAATATCTTGTAGATTTGTTTTAGATCAAATGGTTTATTGTGTGATCTCCTATTTGTTGCAGAGATGTAGCCAATTAACTTAATTGTTTTAAGCTTTTGCATCACTACTCTTTTTGATACACAACTTTTCGATTTCAGGAAGTGTAATCTAAATTTTTAATAAACGCTTTTTGTAATTGCTCTTTGCTATATCAAATTTGGAAATTAACGTTAGTGGTCTCCTTTTGCTAAAAATTCTATTTTAATATTGGCCCATGACATATCGGCATATGTACAATTTTGAAGAGCGGTAAAAATTTGCTAAATACTTTAGGTAAAACTTGAATTTTTGTTTTCTGCAAAAAAAACTACCGTTTTTAGTAGAAACTTGTAGTTGCTCGCCGCATTTTTAGCAGCGCTTCATTTTTCATAAAACATTCATTTTGCTTTAGGTTATCGCCTGGTAATACATATCATCATTGTCAATCTCTGGCAGTGTGAAGTGAAAAGTTTTATAACAGATTACAAAGTGCAGCTTTGTGCACCTTTATTAGTCATTGCTCATTTTAACAACTGCCAGTTTGCATTAGTGTACGTATTTGTGTACGCATTAGTGTACGTATTTGTGTACGCATTAGTGTACGTATTTGACAAATGATGGTGCTGGAAGGTGCAATCAAATGACTTGGAGAAAAACAAAGTGTGAGATCACTGCTTGACCTTCTACCATGAAACTTGACAGTTTAACGTTTTGCCAAAGTTTACCTAAAAAACATAATACATGAAAATTAATAAAACTAAACAAACACATAAACAAACTGTTTTCTGCCACAGCTGTGTTAAAGGGCAAAGCAAGTTTCATTTTGACCTGAGCTTATCTGAATGTTTATGCTCTATTGAGCACATATTACGTAATCTAATTATCATCATCTGTTAAGAAAGGTGCTTAATAGCGTGACCTAATAGTGGCCTTGAGCTTGCATGTAAGCCGCCCTGGTGACCAGATGTAGCGTTGCATTGTGGTTGCGAATAACCAGCGATCTTTACATATGTGGCACATCACGGAGCTGCCCTCAATGTCAGCTCAATAGCATAAAAGTAGCTCGAACTATATAGTTATCGTTTTCTGACTACTAGTAGTGGTAATCAATCTTCATCATCACGGTAATAATTCGCTTTGTTAGTAGCTGTAAAAACAGCAAAACTAAAACAGCACCTGATAGATTGTACTCCAGAATACCTCAGTCTATTGCTAGTTTATGCTACAATCTAGCTAGAAGAGATGATAATAATTAATAGTATTCATTGGCATTATTATTAATAATATTATTATGATTATTATCATTGATAATAATAATAATAATTATAATAATAATTAATAATAAAATATAATTATTTACTGGTTCCAAAACAACAGATTTTATTGATTAATAAAAATATTATTATAATAATAATAAATAATCATCCAAAACTTTCTGTAAGAATAATAAATAATAATTAATAATTATTATTATTCTTCCAGAAAGTTGTTTTGGATGATAATAATAATAATCACCCATCGTCGTGTCCCATATCAAGGAAACGAGGGAGGCTAAAAGAAACAGCAATTCCTTACAGAGACGGATCTCCCCCTAATAATAATAATTAAATACTGCGATGAGTAGTAGTTGTTTGAGTTAATAATAATTATTATTATTTATTATCACTTCATCATCCATGATCCATGTATGTATATATTATTCATTTCATCATTCATTGGTTGCTGTTGTAAGTAATAAGTTATTACTTACAACAGCATAAAATATAATACTCACTCACTGGAGTGGATGTATTTTATGTCATAATAATAGTTATTCTCATTGGCATGCAGTTGCTAACTACTACTAGGGTTTTTGAACAATTTAGTAATTTAATGACAATGTTTTTCATATCATTATCTTGTGTCATTATCATGTCATTTAATTAAATAATAAATATGCAAATCAATAATAATAATGATCGAAGGTTTTAAATAATGACAATAAGAAAATAGTCAAAAACAGTAAGAAGATCTATTATTAATATTTCGTTATTTATTGTTTCATTTATAATTATTACCACATGGATGCTATCATCATCACCATGATCATTTGATACCTGCTGAGAAGAGTTATTCATATTATTATTATTAGTTGATAACTGTAACAATAATAATAATAGCGAGCTTTTTGATGTCACTACTATCATTTTTCTTGCAGACATTTATTATTATTGAGTTGATGAAAACTGTGATGATAATGATGGTTGGCTCCTTTACATTTTATTTCTATTTGATTTGAAGTATTATTCACGTGAAAGTGTTATTCAATATCATAATTAGCGCTGTAATTTATTTTTATTATTGTGACGTTGATTGATGATTACATTATTGTCGTCAATAATATAATATAACTATTATTGCAATTATATTTATACTAATACAAGTGCAGTAGCTAATTATTGTGATAGCTTATTTAGTATGGGGAACAAATTAAGCAGATAATAGAAATAGAAGCCATCAAAAAATAAATATAACTAGGGTTTCTGAAAGGTTTACACGTTTTGTCAAAAAACTGAACTTGAATTGCAATTGCTTATTGGCCCTGTGATAAATGTCATGTTAGTGAACCTTGGCTAAAATTTGTAGTCACATGATTACAAACTGTATTGCCGTATTTTTGACGCAAAGCAATTTTCTGTTCATTTACCACAAAGCTTTTTATCTTCATCCTGTAAACAAGATCACCATGTGTTGGTGCAAATCCAGCAAAAGGCTCTAATATTTACAAACCAGCCTTTTATAGTACATGGTTTCCTGTTCCAGGAATTTAAAACCAATAATTGAGCATGAAAAATGTTTTTCATTCCATTTCAAAAAGGCTTACAATAAACAAAAACAGAAAGTGATATATTATCAATTGAATCGAATGAACCGGTATATTGATTTCAACTTCACTGAAGTTCGAACTGTTTGTAAAACGTGGATGGTTGTTCGCTTTATTTGAAAATGTTTATAGGATTTGTGTTGTTCCAAATTGTCTGCGTTATTTGAAAAAACCACTACAAGTTTTCAAAAGTTTAAGGTTGATATTGAGGAAATAGTTAAGTTTATAAAACTACTCATCTAGCAATGGGGGTATCCATTCTTTAAAACCACTAAGCCGGTAGCATGTAAGGCTATGTATTTCATAATTTCATTCACTAAAAGCACGTAGAAAAAGTTTTCCGAGGTATTTTTGAAATTGTACTTATGTTTATCTTATCTCGTCACTATCCTGAAACCAGTTGTTACAAGCAAATGTTTGTATTGATTTATGTGCCTGTTCTGGATTTTTGGATTTAAAACCATTTTATTTCCGTATTCAGGAGCCAAAATATCAAGAGGTGCACCGAAACTGACGATGAGGAAGCAAAAGCTGCCCACCTACCAAGATTATAGGGTGCAAACCATTCAAAACCACTGCTTTCAGTATTTACTTGCAGTTTTGCATTCAGTGCTTGGTAATAGACATAATAGCAATGTAATGTACAACTAGCAGTCCTATGCATGTTCCACTGAATCTATCGGTCTAATATATATCATACCGATCTAATAAAAATGTGTAAGATGTTATAAAAACTTGAGACATTTTTTATTCAAACTAGTAACATTTGCAAATACAAGATTGACGAGACAAACAAGAATGGCTTTAAAAATTCAAGTACAGTACGAACAAACAAATTTCCAAGATATCAATGCTGGCTACAGTTCATCGGCTTCATCTATGATCATTTCCTCACCAAATAGATTCAAATCCACAAATCCGATGTAATTGTCATGAGGATCAGGCCAGGTCTGTCTTATCTTCAGCACTATACACGCAGGAGCTACTTTTCAATTGTGCCTGCCTAACTTTCCATAAATTAAGTCACTGTAATTCCTATATGCATGGTGTCTAAACTTTCACGTGGGCAACATCTGTCTTCCCAAGAATGAGGCATCGCTTCACATCTGCAGTAAAATAAAATGCACATAGTAAACGAATGACAAGTATAAATGGTAAAAGCTTCACGCCACATTGCATTGTTAACTTACTGGCTATGGTCGTGGTTCGGGCCGACAAGCAGTTTTACGTCATTAAAATAGGTTTCCTGGGCCTGACACCACTGGATGAAAATCATTATCTTTATCGCTGGATGGGATGGTATACAGTCTCAAACCTGGTGAGTAACAGATTGACATATAAGAGCACGAATATAACCAGTTTTCATTTTTGACAAGTTTTCTATTTCTCCGAAGGCAAACCTTTAGTGTACAGATAAAGCGCAGTAAATTTTTTTCTCAAGTTTTGCAGATTTTTTTTTGATGATAAATGCTATGACAGAAAAGAAAGTGCTGTGCTATGCAAATTGAGATAGGGCAAACTATTGTCTGATTGCATAAAAAATACCTAATTACAATACCTCTTGAAGGTATGACCGGTGTCAAACTGTCACTATTGCTACGCCTTTCCACATGGATATCCATACTCCTGGCTGCTTGATCAGCACCATGGGGCTTTGACCACTTCGAGTCGGTGCCAAGGCATAAGGCATTGGCTTTTCATCATTCATATTGACTGTAAACCAACAGGATTATTAAAATGGAAAGTATTGGATTTAATAAATTCGTTGCCAAGCACTCAAAAGCACTGTAAATACATATAGGTGATTTATATCAAAGCAAACAGAGCCAAAGAAACTGAGAAAAATAAAATCCCATTCTCACCGTCAACAGAACTTTGTGCCTAGGCAAAAATTTCTATTCATACAAAGCGAATTACGGTTGACAATGTCTAGACTGAAAATCAGCTCGTGGAGACAATGATGTTTGAGATCGTGTACTAATGAGATTTGATAGAAACGTACATTTCCTCAGTTCAATCACTAATTGTGATATATGAATAGTTTTGAACAAAGAAAAAATTATAGTTTTGGGAAAAATCTTAAACTTGTTGATTAGGTAGTCATTATTATCTAATTGCAAAGATCATAATTTTACGTCATTTTATCATCATACATTACATACATTCTGACAACTGTTTTCATACCAAACTATTTTAGAGATACTAAATAAATCATTCTGTGTTTTATCAAATAAACTTGAACTTATACCTTCTAGTACAATTTGTCTTAAAATATTATTCGTAGCCGTCTTATCATTGATAACTCTTCCTCCCCACAGAAGCAGGTTGGAACAGCAACTGCGTTAATGCATATGTAAAACAAAAATATTTAGTTATTAGCAAAGCCATTTCGGGTATGTAAGCCAAATCATAGGACTTTAGCATAAGGTGTTGCAAGTTAAGAATTGAATAATTTTTTCACGTCCAATCATTAGCACATTCAGCCGTCTAATGTGTGTAAACTATCAATGTGACAATATGCATGCCATTGGAAAGCTCACCCAATTCTATACCAAAATGAATAAAATATTTCGCTTCTGAAAGCAAATTAGTGCCAAAAGATTAAAAACAAACTTCTCTGAATTTCATAAGAGTATTCATTAATCAACACATCATAAATTTACTATCACACATCTACAAGAATATTTGTCTGTTGTCGTATAGTTATGTAAGTAGAGCCTCTAGACCCCAAAAGAAAAATGAGGCTTCGAAAACCATTTGACTAGAATGAGAATATAAACACTATTGAGTATGGTGGCTAAGAACGTTTTGTGTTTTGCATTTTAAAACGTCTAAACGCTTTCCAAACCGTTTGAACGAATTTGAAATAGTCTGAACTTTTGCAAAACTTCTGAACGCTTTGTGAAATCGTTCGTAGGCTTTGAAAATCCGAGCCGATTTGCTGGTTCGCTCTATTGATCAAGATCTACAGTCCATTTATGATTGATAAATGTTTTTACTGAACAGTTGAATTTTCTTTAAACAGATAAAAATGTTTTTACTTATTAAATCTTATTTGTTTTAAATTGTTTTAAATAATAAATACAACCCAATTATAAATTTAAAAATTAATTTTAGAGATTATATTCAACAACATTTTTATGCAGTTAATTAACTTGCTCTATGTCTTTGGATAGACGTCTATGTTGATAAAGTTATATAGTTGCTATAAATAAAATGGTGACGATCACTTTTGGTTCGAAAGCCATGTGCCTTGTTGCAAACTTTTCCAACAAATTCAAAATAGTTCAGACTATTTTAAAACAGTTCAGACCATTTCAAAATAATTCATACGGTTTGTAAATAGTTCATACTCTTTCTAAAGCGTCAATACGGTTTGTAATTTTCTAAATCATCTCTATCAATTCTAAACCGTCTGAATTATTTGCAAGACAACTATACGGTTTGCAGATTTTACAATTGTTGGACAGGAAATACAGTTTTATAGCATTAATCCCGCAGCTGCTGAGGCCAACAATTAATTTATTACAACCAACAAGCCCGTTTTTAAACATAGTTTCTTGGGCTATTTTACTACAATTACCCAATTATTTTCAATGTAAAAGACGCTTTGCAAACCGTCTGGACTATTTCAAATCCGTTCATAGACTTTGAAAACGAAACCGTCTAGCGTTATGAGCCACCATAATTGAGAGTATCCAATGTGTACCAGTTTAACTCCTACTTCTATGGTTGCATGTATCCATTCTACTCAGTACACAAACATCCTGACTACATCTAACTTACTGCCCTGTACTTGAGCACCGACCTTCACTATACCTTATTTCTTTCACAGTACTTAAACAAAAAAACTTTTCCCTTCTAAAAATTTTGTTGTTATTCTTCTAACAATATAATTATGACAAGCCACCGGGAACTTACTACAGTAAAACATATACTAGTTGTAACAACATTATTTCAATATAGTAAGCATAATTATTTCAATAAATACAAACTTATTACATCACATGTCAACATTATATGATTAATATCTATTTAGACATATGATAATTATTATAATAATGCTATAGCAATAGTGTAGTGTAAATATTATTAACAGTCCCAATATTATCTTCAATATTATTATTATTATGATATTTATTCTCAATAAATAAATTTTTTGGTCAACCATCATTTCATTTGATTCTTTTCTTTTTAATTTATCATCACTGTTGCATTACGGTATTCTTGGATTACTGATCAAAATTACTACAAAAAATCATCCTTGGTCACGGTTAGTAGTAAGACTACTTATTATTTACAACAATAGAAATTGAATAATAATACTTATAATGAGTTATTATTATTATTGTTGTATAATAATAATAATAAATTATTATATAATAATAATTATAATTAATAATATATAATAATGCTTCATAGTATATTATTACATACATCACATAATGCTACTACTAACCCTAATATAAGATTAGTATTAGCAGTATATACTACATATATGTATGGGTATTCATTGAGTCACTGTTGTTGTTGATGAAATAATACATATATTAATTATACATCATCCATTACATATATTATTATTATGTAATAATAATAATAAACAAAAAAAATCATTTATAACGAAAGATAAAATATTTAAATGTCATTATTATCTATAGTAATAAAACATTATTTATTGTTATATATAGTTAAAATAATAATATTTATTATAATAATTATTATCATCATCATGATCATTTAACTATTTTTAATTAATTATTATTATTTATTTATAAGTAATAATAATAAGTGATATCAGAAAAAAAAATAAGTGAAAATAATAGGTCATAATAATCAGCTGCATTAATAATAATACTAGTCTACCATTCAGCAATATGCTACTCACCAGTTATTCATTCAGCTCAGCAACGTTGATGCTACTTCCTCGCTCACAGTCATTCCCCAAATTGCTCAGCAACAACGGCAATACAAGCGGAAATAGTGACAAAGATGATACTATACAAGCAGTCCTCTTTGGTACTGTTTCCGGTCACCACGGAATCCAAAATCTGGGCACAGAGGTGACAACTCAGCAAAATGTCGATGTTTTTGCCCGTTTACAGCATACTTTTGTTCATATTTTTTAGAGCTTTCTTAATCAAAATCTCAATATTTTTTTATTTTATATGGCACATAAACATACAAAAAAGGCATTGCAGAAGAGTTTTCTATAAATCAGCTGTTGGTGGTATGGTAAAAACTTATATGAAACTCATCGAACTACCGTTTTGAAACTTGCTTTGCCCTTTAAGTATAAATTCCTGCTCACTAACCCATGTGCTTTTGTTATGGCCTGATTGGCTATTACCCAATCAGAGCCTTGCATTTCATATATGAACCATTGCAGCAACTTTTTTTCTAATACTTTGACAATAACTTTTGCAGATACCAACACAAATTCATGCTTTTAGTATCATTATAATCAGAAGTGCCAGCACTATAGGTAGGGTACTCCTGAACAGTGAGTTACTTCCCAATTGCTCGTTATTACTGAAAAAGCTCATTTTTGAGCCAAATTTTGTGTAAAAAACCTTTGCTGTTACAGGAGCGGGAAATTACGTAGCAATGCAAAATTTTGATATTTACTGGACATTAAGGTTGCAAGGAGGTACACAACAAAATTCACACCTATACACTTCTCTGAGGCTTTGTAGTGGTCGTTTTTGTTTCATCAAATGTTGCTGTAATCAAGCGTAGCCCACAGTTTACATCTGCCCATTCAGTTGCTTATCGGCTGATACAAGCGTATTGAGAAAATATTTAGTGAAGTCTTACTGAAGGAAACTGGCAAACGCATGTTTTTGCTGGACTACATAACTGTTGTTTAACACAAGCTGAGCATACTGACTAGGTTTCGGTTTGACAAAAGAAGTATCATGCTGATTTTTCTCAGTTGCTGAATGTACTTCTGACTGAACCTCTGACAATAATTTGACTGCCTCAACTTTCTTCAAGTAGGATAGATTAACAAATCATTATGTGTCACACAATTCGACAGCTACACAATTCAACATCGGTGTATACAAGTAAACACCTTTTGAAAGGTTGCATAATCTTTTGGACATTCAAAGTATGTGCAGCATTACTTAGGCTTAGTATCTAGGAAAATACCAACACGCTTATCGACTAGATGGTAGCCATTAAGTGATTTGCAAAACAAAAATTTGTAAAACTGAAACATTTTTTGCTGTCATATCACATTAGGTCTCATGCATCTACTTGCTATACCATTCTTTTCTCGCTTGCAGCACTTTGAGCAAAATACAACATTCAACAGACCTTTGGCTTGCTAGTACTTGTTTATAGCACTTCGAGCTGGCGAGATCCTATTTACTGCCAGACTGTGTTATGAAACAACTTTGATTGTTTTGACAGCGGGAAGACTCGTACATACAGAAACTAGTTGATTGGCAAACAAATACAAATGCTTAATTTATGAAAAGAGATAAGACACAATGTGAAGTGATTCATGGTGCTGAAATTTTCTCAACTCTAATAAACTTGCAACTAGAAAATGCACGCATATTAAGTAGGCAAAATACCAGAAAACAGCATTTAAAGCTACAACTTTCTTACAGTAGTCATCACCCTGAGAAGGTTATTGACAATGCCTGAGACAGCATGCTCACATACAGAAACAAGCCGATTGTCATAGAAAGAAAGGTGCCTGCCTGATTAGGGAAAACCGATAATGTACAATGTATTTTGTGTAATCACTCTACAGCTCAACTAGCCTCCTCAAGCATGCAACTACAGTTGTGCACTCAGTAAGTTTTGTACCCAAAGTGGAGTTTTAAACATTAAATAAGTTCCTACAGTAGGTACTCTGGGCCATCAGAGGGTTGCCGCATTGAAATGCTATTTATTACAATGGCAGTGAATAACCACAGCTGCACCCTCACCACACCTATTTTGCAAGTAGGAAAATAGGTCTACGCTCAATAACAATTCCACATGTGCGAAATTGTAGCATATTATACTTAACACAACAAAACTAATAAAACTAAACAAACACATAAACAAACTGTTTTCTGCTTCAATTTAATAACATTATACGATGTTGCAAGTAGAACTTCAATAGCATCAGTGTTTGGCGATGTAAGCCACTGTCATAACATAAAAGGAAATGTTTAGAACTTGTTATTTTTACATTTTGGTGGGCAAATCCATGTGCAGTAAGATTTTCAAATCCATGATCAATGGGAAATATACTGAACAAAGTTGAAAGAGCAATTGCTGATTTTAGGCTGCAAGGGACAAAGACGGCTTAAATAACCACATACTATTGCAAGACATCATTGAGAGGGCTGTAAGCAAAGCCCTTCTAATGAAAACATCTACTGCTGGCTGATGACAATGCCTTATAATAATACTAAACCAGCCAGTAAGCAAGTAGGTGAATAGGATAAATAGTTAGGTGACTGGTTCATTAAATCACGGCTAATGACCTTACCAGTCAAGAGTACCAGTAAAAATTGTTTGCGAAACTATGAGTACAAAACTATGTATCATAGTGCTCTGATATACAATTGCGCACTCCTAATTTCACAAACATGTTTTTTCTGCATCTGTATCACTGAGTTACCAGGATGACATGGTTGCCAAATTAGAGTGCACAACTGTGCATCACAGCACTGTGATGCACAGTTGTGTACTCATAATTCCGCAAACATTTTATTTATTTTGTACATGTATCACTAAGATACCAAAATACATGGTTGCAAAATTATGAGTACGAAATTATGTATCACAGCGCTACGATACCCAGTTTTGTACTCATAATCTTGCAAACACATTTTTCTAGTAGCTTATTGACAGGATTGATGCTCTTGACTGCTAAGGTCATTAGCGATGATTTGATTTAATCACATACCTATTTATGGGCAATAGGTGCATCGATATGCACTAAGCTCTTCATTTTCTCTTCACTGTCTGTATTAAAATGTGTTTTGTATAAATGATTTCAGTAATAACAATTAACAATTTGATGGCGATTTATATTAATAGCACAGCTGACCAAGATTATCATAATTGTATAGGCAGTTGCTTGATAGATATCAATTCTGATTAAGACTAGACTATAATTTTGTATAAGAAAGAATAATAAAAAAGTACATGTAAATTGAATCCATAATATGACAATTTATTATTTGTGGTTTAATCATCATATATTATAATATTCTGTATTTTACCTTGCTCTACCAACCAAAATGTAGTACAATCATGCGACTTTAGTCATTATTCAGCAGGATTTATGTTCATAAGTTAGCATCAATTTTGATTACCTGTAGAAGCAAAATAGAGCGGAGTGGAGTGATTTTTCCTTGACATGGGGAAAGAATTGAGAGCTAATGCAAGATTTGGGTGGTTGAAGCCTAACAAAAACTGCCGGACAGCCAATCTATAAGTTCTTACATAAAAAGATAAATCAATTGCACTTTCCATAAAGTATAATATTTGGTTGTTTTCGTTTGCAACCATATTCAAAGACACTCTTCAGCAATAAACATTTCTCAGATCTGTATTTTTAATTCATAACATTGAATATGGAAAATTGGCAGCCACTGTCTATTCAATATCAATACTTATCTTGTGCGACTTATAATAAGTAACACGAGGACATATAAAGTTTCTATAGCGCAAAAAAGGTACGTTTTGCTAAAAAGGGAAATGCTGCTGTTAAAACAGATGAAAACAATACCTTGTTCTACCATATTGAAAGAAAAAAAGATTCATGTTTATTGAGCTGAAATTTAAACAGAATACTGGTGTGCAAACTGGATTGAACATTATGGGAGCCAAGTGAAATGTTGGTCAAAAAGAAACGACAAAACCCAAAATATTTTAGGTGTGTTGAAGCATAGGTTAAGTAGTTCAAATGATATCAACAAATAATTTATTTTATGTTTTCAGTTCAGATTCATCCTAATACAAATGCGTTAGCTACAAAATCACTGGTTAGCGAAGGTTAAATAAACAATAAATGTGGTCAATATGTTGGTAAGCTTAGAAAACAAGTAAAAGCAGGATTTGGGCAAAGTGACAACACCTGCTTATGTTGTTTGACTCAGAAAAATGAAAGTGTAATTACAAAAAATCTTCTGTTGAAATGTTTGTTTTATACATAAAAGTATTTGTATGGTTCCTGGAGATATTAAAAAACCTCCTAGCTGATTTAGCCCACCATAAAATCTGCAAAAATTTTAAACAGCAAAAAATGTTTTGAATTTCAGAAATTAAACTTCTTATTGACACAAGTAAACCTATCTAAGGTCAGCTAAATGCTTGTTATTTTTCAGGAAAGTAGCAAAGTTGTGTTAGAGCTTCATACTTTAAATTAACCAACTTTTGCTTGTTACTTTTTATACCAAAAACCGCTAATTAAAAATCGAGAGACGTTACCAGCTTTACTATATATGGAAGCTATTGGAAAAAATAATCATATGAAACAGAGCAGTAACAAAAATTATAGGAGAGAAAAACTAACTCAACTGGACAAAATTAATAGCATAGAACAACTGAATCTTTGAAATAGTTGAGTCACTGCGCTGAGCAAACACTGCATTATGTTAACTTGCTCTATCCCAATGTGCTACAAGTATCTGAACAGTTTATGTGTGTGGTTTATTGTAAATTTCAGCTTATTTTTTATCAGTACTCGATCAGCAAGTAACTCTCTATTTGTATGTGTCATGAGTCATAAAATAATTGTTTTATTGTAAAGGAGTGAATCTATCAGCTAAATACAGGTATTTTTGATTTTCTGCCAACAAAAAATGTGCTAAGACCTTCTTCACATTTAAGACTATATTTTTTGCCTGTTGCTACTACAGAATAAAAAGATTTTTTTCAAATACTTTGAAGGCCTATCTGCACTCATTGCGCTAATAAATCCACCCCTGGGTAATGAACAACAATATATAAACACTACGCAACAGTATCGGCATCATTGTCTTGTCAGCAGCTTAGTGTTACAGGTTAGCAAGTTCATTAGAGTGGCACAATAGGCAAGTGTAAAAACATCCAATATGTCGGTAGAATCAAGAAGCTGTTTGAAGTCTAGAGCCATTCCACTGGTGAGCAGCCTATTTTCACTACTAATTTTTGTCTCTTTACTATTGAATAAATAACTATAATGATATTGTTATTACGGTAAAAAAAACTAATGTTGTAGAATGGTAACGATTTTAATACAATAATTATTAATGCTTGCACTTACTGCTGCTGAAAATTTTTTCACATTTTGGTTTAATCCTCAAAATAAAACTGGGTTATTCATAAACAATGATGTTTCAAACTCCACTTAAGATGATAGCTTGAAGTTGCAGCTCATGGTAATTGATTCATAACCAGTTAAAAAGTTTTAGTCAGCATTAAATTTCACTTTTAATGAATTTCCTTGGTCTGTTCAAACTTTAAGCAAAAGGCGTAATAAACAAAGGCTCATAAACTTCATTTTCGAGTGTGTTTACTACTAGATATTTTGCAACTCATGTCTGTTGAAAAATCTGGTTGTAATGCAATCATCAAAAATTTGCAAAAAATTTTTCAGAAGCCTGGTCAGATCATCCTCGCTCTTTATCCCCCGGACGGAAAGTGGTATGAGGCAAAATTTTGCAGCTACTTACCCGACGGCAAGTACCAACAGACGAACTATTATTTGCTTATTCTAATAGAAGTCTATACAACAAGTTGTGCCCCTGCAGCTAGTTTCCTACAATGGCTTACAGTTGAAACTTTAGTGGCTGATGCTACCTGAAATCGTCTGATAACTATAACTTGTTTTGACAGATAAAGCCAGAGTGAAATATGTGGATGACAACCATGAAAGAGTTCTCCTCATGCATCAAGTTGAAGGTAAGTAAGCCGTTATTGTTAGGTAATGCTAGTTTTCACTTATGGTTGTTATTAGTTCAAAAACAACCAAATTGCATGATTATCTGCATTTTAATGTATTACTCATAAAAATCAAAAGAGATTTAAACTTTCCATCTAACCAACGTTTTAAAAACAATATGAATTGATATTTCTATCGGTTTGTAATTGTGTGTATTTTGAGGTTTAGGCGTTACACCCAATTAAAATTGAAAAGTTTTAGGTTCATTTGATACCTTATTAATATTTGTGAGCTGGAAGTATTTCAATAGAGCATGTCCATAATTTCAATTGATCCGGTACCATGTGGAACAACTGATAATAAAAATATTTAGCGTTTCCCGAAGCAAATCCAGCAGCACTCTCATTAATTGTAAACTAGTTGGATCAGTTTGATCTAGTTGCTCTGCAGTAACGTGCAAAGTTACCATACTGACTCTGCTGGCCGATTCAATCACATAAATTTTGTTGCTGCTTGCAGAGAGGAAAAAATCCAATGGCGGTTCAAAAGACACTCAAGAGATCTCAGAACCAACAGCAAGTAAAAAGACTTTTGGTGAGTATTAAATCACATTTAAAAAAAAGCGACCAAGTCTACATCCAGGTCATGACAATTTTCATTATGATTTTTTCTCTTGAAACAGCTGCTTGCTGCTCAATGAAAAGCACTAACGCTGAAAATTGGCATTTTATCAATTGTTATCACATTATGTGGATGAATAACTGCAAGTTATCACTTACACCCAACATTTTTGGGTAGGTGAGGATTAGTTCATAGCATTCTTACATTTCCACAAGAGTTGCATGTTTTTGTAGACAAGTCGCATAGACAATCTTCAACAGAAAATACTTTAGCGTCAATGTGGCTCAAGCATCCACCTCAAGTATAAGTTAAATTATTGAGTAACTTGTTGCTCCAAGCATATATATTTTAATTCTGTTTACTTAAATGAATTGGGGTCTACAATTAATGGTAAGAGTACTGGGCATCATAAACATTCTAAACACATCTCACCATTTTTTGTTTTGTTGGTTTGTTACTAGATAACTGGCCCCAATTGACAGTGCTGTTTTCATGTATAAGAGTGTTGATGAATTACATTGTTCTACAGCGGGTCCTGACCTGCCATGTGTACTTTGTAGATATGCAATTAACCACTGACCAAGCATCCACCACTGACCAACCATCCACCACTGACCAGGAACCTACCACTGACCAAGCATCCACCAGTGACCAAGCATCCACCACTGACCAAGCATCCACCACTGACCAAGCATCCACCACTGACCAAGCATCCACCGCTGACCAAGCATCCACCGCTGGCCAAGCATCTACCACTGACCAAGCATCCACCACTGACCAACCATCCACCACTGACCAAGCATACACCACTGACATCACTACTGACATTTCCGAAGTCATGGAGGATATGTTGCAGAAAGTTGAAAGATGCCTGTCAAACCCAGCACCATCCAATCTCAATGATGAAGGTAGAGTTAAAAAAGATCTTGTGTTTGAAAAGTGAAAAAAATTACTCTCTTGTTAGTAAGTTTTTTCAGCTTTTTTGAGTTTTTTTTTTATATTTAAACAAGAGAGTCATTGTTGCACATACGGCCTGTGGATGGTTGTGATGTTTTGACCACGTACCAGCTCATTCTTCACACTTGGTTTTGGCTGGTATAAAATTGTATTCCTAATCTCTGCTATTTATACTGCACCATAGAAATAATCCTACTTTCACATGCTATTTCATGTTAATGCTAATGGCTTGTAGTTCAGTTGTTGCTACGTCGTTTGCAAACAATTAGTTGTTCATTTGAGAAGATTGTTGACGATCATGATACGTTTGTGACATGAAAGAGCTTGGAATTACAAGCACAGTCAAAATATTTGAGTGGATCGACGTCGTTTTAAAGAAAAATGTGAGAGAAAATTGTAACTTTGACACTTGTTCTTTAGAAATTTAACTTGGTTGCAAGAAATGAGAACTCTTTATCAATCAGTTTTTTGGCAGTTTCAGCTGAGTCATGCTTTCTTGAGCGTGATTTTTCAGGTAAAAGTTCACACCAACTATTAGGCAAGTTTAATTAGTTTTTTAAAAGCTTCCAACAATCAGTTAAGGATAACTAGATGTTTGTGGCCAGGCATCACCAGTTATCATGAGAGGGCTAAGATTGCCACTACATGTAGAAACACAGATAAAGATTTTGATATGATAGCTAACCAACATACATATATAGAAAGCTTGTTTCTTTGATTGAAAAATTAGTCTGAGAACTTTTTTCAATATAGTATGATTTAATCAAAATATTTTTTTAGAAAGCATTCAAATATTGAGACTGAAGTTTCACTGCCATACTTTTATTATTATACAGTCATCAACCCCACCATGTTTTTCAGGAGAACTTACCAAAGAAATGATGAGTGACAATGCATCAGACACTGAAGGTGACATGTTAGATGACACAGATGAAGATTCAAACTATGAGTATGGTATGTATGATTTGAAATTAGCCATAAACTTATACAATCTTAATAGGGTTTCTTTTTAGCAAAAAACATAAATTTCAACCTCCAAAATGTCTTATAATTAATCAAATTGGTGCTGACAATACAAAGATAACAAAGCATTTTGCCTTAAATTTATGAGCATTGAATTCTGGTGTGATCTTCACCTTTTGAATCTTTCAAAACTCTCTAGTCTACATGTATGTGCTTGATCAGTTGATACAAAAGAATATTATTATTGACAACCTAAAAATGAAACTTCATGAGCTGCACTCTCATTTACACTTGAAAAGCTGACGCTTTTAGATAGCTTCCACTTACTGCATTAAAAAGGCAAAACAAAACAGGAATTTTTTTATGGTTGATTGACCTCATCAGTTTCTGGTAACCTAGGGGCAAAAAGTAGTGTTTACACAAAGCAGGTTTCCTTTGATTTTTGGTGCCCTGTGTTGCTGTGCAAAGAAATTGTAAATTTTGGGGAGACGTGACAGTGATGCAGAATGAGAAGCACCAAATAAGCATTATCAAAATTAGGAGTCAAGTTGGGGCAACCTATTAACCAAGCAATGCGGTTCAACCAATTATGTTGTTCGTATGACATTTTCACCATTTAAATTGCCATTCGTTGTTTAGATTGTATGTAAGCACTAATAAAAGACTGGACTGGTGTTATATTAGTTGATTATTACCACTATAGGACATCAACCCGTATTCTTTTCTGTTCAATAGATTTATCAAATGTTCACAAATTTCAGTTGTTGTAAACCTTATTGTGGACACAATCGTGGAAGAAAACAGTGTTTGAACTATGAGTAAGATTTTTATTTTTTCAATTCGGTTAATGACTATAATGTTTTATAACTCACCATATTTTCCACAATGTATGTAAAAAAAGCCTATTAGTCCATAAAAAAACTTATTACCCTGTGGAAAACCATTTATTGTTAAATCATCAACTAAGTAATCTGCTAAACCAGATGAACATCCCATTAACTATGCTGAAGTTACCACTTCAGCAATTACCAACTCAAAAGTTGGATGGCAGGGTTGTTTGAAAAGCATATTGCAACTTCATCTGCGACAATGTTATATATGCAGCTTTGATCGCTTTTGCATGATAACAGGTTTATACTGATAGCTTTTGCACAGAGTCAGTCACTTTTGTGTGAATGTAGCTTCATGTAATAGACGAAGAGATGAGGAAATTCTTTAACTCTTGATTAACATTTTTTCTACTTCATTCTTTCAAATTATTTCTTTGGTTGACACGTTACATTTTGCTCCGCCAGATTCAGCTGAAGCGCAGGAGTCAGAAAGTGAGTCAGATGACTGCTCAGGAAATAGAACAATATCAACTAAACAGAAACCTGCAAAAGGTGAGGTATCCCCAAATCGTTTCAAACATGTGCAAAGTGTAAAAAATTTTGAGAATGACGATTAAATATTGTGAATCATTAACCCAGAGTTAATGTTAACTTGACAAAAATGCTCGTTCTTTAAAAGCTGTGTGGCAAATTTCTGTAAAAGAAGCAACAACATAGTGTCTAAGCTTGAGGTTTTAAAAGTGCATGCTGACAATTTAGATTAAACTTGAAAGTTCCGGAAAAAACCAAAGTCATCATTTTGTAAAATAGCCATTTGAAAACGAAAGCTTATTAATCTTTTGTACTATACACATCACTTTGTAATTTTTTTTACCATTTACAAGCACTTTAAGTATACAGCATAAATCTGATCTGAGAATAAATGCTCTACAACCTTTTCCAAACTAAAAAAATAATAGTTGATGAGGTCAAGATGCTGATAATTGTTGGCAAATAAATATTTGCTGCTGCATTATTTAACAATTTGACACACCTTATCAATTTTTTTTTGTCATTTTCAAGATTCAGCAGATGCTGAAATGACTGAACTGGTTGCCCATACGAGTCTTGCAGGACCATCGACTGCCCAGGGTAAGCCAGTATTGAGCAATTGAAATTAGCTGTTAACTACAACCATTACTTGGTATTTTAGTCAGGGAAGGATGGATGGTCATTAATCTCTAGATTTCCCGGAGCCGGTATTTAGAAGGATTTTTATATAAGCCAAAAAGTTGACAAAAAGTTGCAAGTTTTGTGAACTTCAATGTTTGACTGTGTTAATGCTCAGTGTAGAATTTTTCAACTTTTCAAAGACCTAAATCTATAAACTTTTGACAGTTGGATAATGGAAGTTGAAATCGTTGGTTTCTGCATTTCCAAATTATTAAAAGTTGTGCGTTTTCTCAGAAATAAATTATTGCTCATGCCACACAAGAGTGTCCTTCATTAAAATCACCATGAAGAAGTACATGGTGCCCGTCATGAAAATGATAAATATTCAAAATAATCAATGGCATTGTAAAGACAATTGATAGCTATTATTTATTTATATCAGGGTATGAAAGCCATACATACATTGCTTGATAAGTTTTGACAAACATGTCGCTGTGTTAGAAATGAATTCTAGATTGACTGCACAATTTTGAAAGTAAACAGTCTGGTGGCAACACACCCATATAAGAAACAAAGTTTTCGCATTCGCTGTTAGTATCGATTTGATAGAAACTGTTCATAACATAACACCACAATACAATGAGGCAATAAATGATCAGTGCCACATTAGACAAATGATTTTGGATAGTTGTCTACCTTTTGTGATAGTCGACTCCGCAGGATTTCTTTAAGCACTGATGTAATGGAAATATGCTGCAGCAATGCTTCAAAGCTTCGACGTTCCAAAAATTATTCAGATTTTCCGCGCAATTGAATCTAGCACATGCGGGTTTATCTAGCAGGCCTGACTGTCTGGAAATTGACTAATTTTTTAAGTATTGAAAAATAAAACTTTTTTCAATTTGTCTTTTGATTGTACTAAACCTTGACATTTTACTTCAATTTTAGCGATAGTAACTGCTTTTAGTTTTATTTTGAGCTTCAAGAAATACAGTTTTGCACACTTATTGTATGAAGCAACTCTAATTTTGTGGTAAATATTTGCAGAGCCAAATCCTTCAAACAGCAGCCTTGAGGATGGAAGTTACAACAGGGATTCTGAAACTATGGCAGCATCTTGGAAAAAGCAAATGGCAAATGGTGAGCAACAACATTATCATTCTCAGAATCTTGGCAAGCTTAGCTGTTCAAGTATAACTCTTGCATTTGCTATTAAATTTCTCATGCTTACACCTTTAGAAACAACATACATTGGTTTTGTGGCTAAAATTGTAAACCAAAGAAGTAGAGGCAATTGGGAAAGGTTAAACCCTTAATTAATTTTTCATTATGACATTGAGGAAACTTAATTTATGATGTCAACGCAGTTGTTTTTTCAAATTGAAATATTTTCCTTTTAGTGAAAGTTCCAACTTACAAACCAAAGGGCCACAAAAGAGACTATGCAAAAGTGGACGCATGCTATTATTGCAAGAAGACTTTTTCATCCAAGATATCTACACATTATTTGAAAGTGCATACATCTAAACAGCTGGTCAGGGAAATAATCTTGGAGAAAGGAAAAAGCAGAAATGACAAGCTGTATAAGCTCCAGCAACTTGGGAACTACCAATATAATTGCGAGGTGAGTTTTTATGTTTCATGCCACACAGAGTTTGGCTGGCATTGAATAAATACCTAAATCTTCTAATCGTAAGCAAATATTGCTGAAAAGCTATCATAACTGATCGATTTTGTAGCAAGGTTCTGCATTAGCGACTTTTCATTATGGTTTGTTTCATTAACCAGCTGGTGAACCCGGTCTCCCAAACTTTTTCAGGTTATTTCAGCAGGAGAAGGAGAGTTGATTGTGGTGCGGCGACCGGCTGTGAAGCTCCCCGCTCATCACTTTGTGCCCTGCGTGATGTGCTTAGGGTTCTTCAATGAAAGAACATTAGCTGATCACGTTAAACGTTGCCCTCTCAATGAGTCAGCAAAAGTAAAAACAACCAACTCCAAAAATGAGGGTTTGTTGATGTTAGTGCCGCATAAGCCAAAATTGACCGAGTTGGAAACTCGTGTTTTTTCAGGAATTAAAGAAACTAAAGAAAATGAAGGTACAGTGACCATTGTTCACCTTTATTGCCTTTGAATTTTGCTAGAGTGGCTCAAGTGGCTTCCATAAAATAAGCAGAAGCACGCAATACCTGTACTAAATTTCAGCAAGTTTCTGGAAATTTTTTTAATTAGATTCTATTGAGGTGTAAGACAAAAAACACAGTTATAATGTAATAAAAAATGTCATGTTTCCCATTTGTCTTATCAAGGCCTCTGCTCCATCATAAAGAATGAAGAACTCATACGCATGTTTGGTACACATCAGCTACTACGAATGGGCGAAGACTTGAGATCAAGTGACATCAACAATATTCGGAATAAACTCCGTACACTAGCAAGGTTACTGAAAGAAGTTCGCAAAAGAACTGAAAGTTATCATGATTTTGACCATTACATAAACCCAAAATTCTATGATGATTTTGTTGAAGTAGTGAGAGAAATGGGAGTCAACAGCTCTCAACTTGCCTTGACCCTTGGCCATTACATTAAGCAGTTAGTCCATTTACACATTGCTGCCTCTGTCAAGGCAGGAGATATGGAATCAGAAGTGAGAGGAGAGAAGTTTTTGAAGCTCTATCGTGGTGGTTGGTCCATGACTGTAGCTGCTGCAGCATCAAAAAGACAAAGGCTACAAAAACTAAATGATGATGCACCTTTACCAACTACCCCAGACCTAGTTAAATTAGCTAGCTACCTGAAAAAAAAAATTGATGAGCAGCTGCAACATCTTACAGATTATTCAATGCTGGTGAAGTTTGTGGCATCCGCATTGATAATTTTTAACAAGCGACGTCCAATGGAAGTTATGGAGATCAAAAAAGCAGATTATGAACTATCTCTTAATCAGCAAGAGGAAAGGGAGGAGATTCTCAACCACTTGAGTGTAGATGAAAAAGTTGTCGCCAGCAGGTATAATAGCTACTTGATTGTATGATTGTACATTTGGATGCAATTAATAATTTATTCACTTCAGATAACAAGAATTATTTTTTCACAATGTTTGCTGTAGAATGCATCTTATAGAAGTGCGAGGGAAATCAACACGGAACATCAGGAAGGTATTTGTGCTGGTAGAAGCACAAATGAAAAAAGCAATAGAGGTTATATTAAAACTCAGACCGCTATCATCACCAAAAAGTGAATACATTTTTGCGAGGTTAGTTAATTTTTCTGGAATTGTTTGAGTGAACATAATTGAGCATTTGATGCTAAGCGGCCAAAATTGTTTAATCATTATTATTCCAGAATGCAGTCTTCACAGCCGTTTGATGGGACCCAATGCTTAAAAGAAGTTGTAGCTGCGTGTCCAGGGCTAGCTCACCCTAAGCGAATTCATGCGCTGACAATACGGAAGTATCTGGCCACAACATGTCAGGTAAAATTGTATGAAGAGCAACTATGTTTATGCAGATACGGAACGGCTGTATACAATGATCAATTTCACTTTACATACATACATAAGAGTTGTCGATCAACAACTATGTTTGTTGCAGGTGCTGAACATGCAAACAAACGAGGTGAAAATGTTGGCTGATCACTTAGGTCACGAACTTAATATTCACACCAATGTGTATTCCTTGCAATCTAGCATTGTGGAGAAGGCAAAGGTTGCAAAAATTCTTTTAGCAGTACAATCAGGAAAACTCCATAAAATGGAGGAACTCACACAGCTTGATGTTGTTCCAATTCCATCAGATCAAGAAGTTGCAGAAGAAGCAGATAAATTGAGCTTAAAAATTTCGAGACGCACTTCAATTCCACTCTTGAAAGGAAAAGGAGTATCATAAGTGAATAATTTGGAATTAGGTTTCACCTCCGACATCAGCTTTATTTGATCTTTTTCTGTAAAGGCCTTTTCTGTGGTGCGAACAAAATTATTTGATTGAAAATTTTATAGATGACGGCATACATAGTGGAAACATGTCTATCATGTCTGATTCGCAGTCTGGCTGCATGGAAGAAATCAAAGGTGAGTTTTTTTTCAATTCCTATTGCCCGTAGGTATGTGGTGAATATAATTTATGCTGAAAGTAGACAAGAGGGTTAGAATATATAATAACGGGTAATTGAGCATTAAAATCCTTTTTGTGTAGTTCTCATTATTCTAACTAGACCTAACTATGTAATTGGCTTTGACCTAACCATTGTTTTTTTCTAATGCAGGTTCAAGTGATAGCATCTCAAAAGTTTCAGTTACTGAGAAGAAAAAAACATCAGGTAACTTTTTAACCATTAGCGTAAAATTATTACATATTGATCAATGTGAATACAATCTTTAATCTGATTTCATGTTCTGTTTTCATGTGCAGTCAATGGGAAACAATTTATCACGCCACCTAAAATCATTGAACAACTCCAGCTCTTTCCTTAAATTTGTAAAGTTTTCTCAACCTGAAAACAAAATCCTGTTCCTCATGTTACAGGTAAAGTCAGATGGACTCCTGATGAAATAAAAACCTTTGACAAATTTTGGACACCATTATCTGGAAAACCCCCTTCTTCAGAAGTGTTGAGCAAAATGGCAGAGAAGCTGCCGAGAAGAAGTATTCTGGTACTGAGAGCCAGAGCTCACAACATCTTAAAGAAACAGAAGATTTAACTAACATTAACTTTTAATGCTTTGCATATAGTTAAATGTACATGTGATGTTTAGTAATACAGATATAAGGTGTATACTTAAAATGTAATGGACATGTAATGGACATGCAGTTTAATTCAGAGCAGAAACAGCGGAGCTCAATTTTCGGCATAATGTAACATATCTGAAACACTTCAAGTTGGATTTGCATAATTGATCAGACATGCAGTTTGGTGGCTTTGTTATCATTCTCGACCTAGTTTATTCTTTGTTACTCCTAAGTGGCAATGCTTAAGTTGACCTACGCTGTGTTGAAACATAAGTATGTATTTAGGATGTGTGTATAGCAACCAAAAAACTGATAAATATACATTGTATTATATGTGTAAGCAATGACCTCATAGTTAGTAAATATATATTGTACTATACGTCTATATAGTGTCCCCGTAGCTAATAAATATATGGTGTCCCCGTAACTAGTGAATATATATTGTACTATATGTCTATATTGTGTCCCCGTAACTAGTAAATATATATTGTACTATACGTCAATAAAGTGTCCCCGTAGCTAATAGATATATGGTGACCCCGTAACTAGTAAATATATATTGTACTATGCGTCTATATAGTGACCCCGTAACTAGTAAATATATATTGTAATATATGTCTATATAGTGAACCCGTAACTAGTAAATATATATTGTACTATACGTCTATATAGTGACCCCGTAACTAGTAAATATATAGTGTCCCCATAACTAGTAAATACATATTGTCCCCGTAACTAGTAAATATATAGTGTCCCCGTAGCTAATAAATATATGGTGTCCCCGTAACTAGTAAATATATATTGTACTATATGTCTAAATAGTGTCCCCATAACTAGTAAATATATAGTGTCTCTGTAACTAGTAAATATATATTGTACTATACGTCTATATAGTGTCCCCGTAACTAGTAAATATATAGTGACCCCGTAACTAGTAAATATATAATGTACTATATGTCTATATAGTGACCCCAAAACTAGTAAATATATAGTGTCCCCGTAACTAGTAACTATAAATTGTACTATACGTCAATATAGTGTCCCCATAACTAGTAAATATATAGTGTCCCCGTAACTAGTAAACATATGTTGTACCATACGTCTATATAGTGACCCCGTAACTAGTAAATATATAGTGTCTCTGTAACTAGTAAATATATAGTGTCCCCATAACTAGTAAATAAATAGTGTCCCCGTAACTAGTAAATATATAGTGTCCCCGTAACTAGTAAATATATAGTGTCCCCGTAACTAGTAAATATATAGTGTCTCTGTAACTAGTAAATATATATTGTACTATACGTCTATATAGTGTCCCCGTAACTAGTAAATATATAGTGTCCCCGTAGCTAGTAAATATATAGTGTCCCCGTAACTAGTAAATTTCTAGTGTCTCTGTAACTAGTAAATATATATTGTACTATACGTCTATATAGTGTCCCCGTAACTAGTAAATATATAGTGTCCCCGTAACTAGTAAATATATAGTGTCCCGGGACTAGTAAATATATATTGTACTATACGTCAATATAGTGTCCCCGTAGCTAATAAATATATGGTGTCCCCGTAACTAGTAAATATATATTGTAATATATGTCTATATAGTGTCCCCGTAACTAGTAAATATATATTGTACTATATGTCTATATTGTGTCCCCGTAACTAGTAAATATATATTGTACTATACGTCAATATAGTGTCCCCGTAGCTAATAAATATATGGTGTCCCGTAACTAGTAAATATATATTGTACTATACGTCTATATAGTGACCCCGTAACTAGTAAATATATATTGTACTATACGTCTATATAGTGACCCCGTAACTAGTAAATATATAGTGTCCCCGTAACTAGTAAATATATATTGTACTATATGTCTATATAGTGTCCCCGTAACTAGTAAATATATAGTGTCTCTGTAACTAGTAAATATATATTGTACTATACGTCAATATAGTGTCCCCGTAACTAGTAAATATATATTGTACTATACGTCAATATAGTGTCCCCGTAACTAGTAAATATATAGTGACCCTGTAACTAGTAAATATATATTGTACTATACGTCAATATAGTGTCCCCGTAACTAGTAAATATATATTGTACTATACGTCTATATAGTGAACCCGTAACTAGTAAATATATATTGTACTATACGTCTATATAGTGACCCCGTAACTAGTAAATATATAGTGTCCCCATAACTAGTAAATACATATTGTCCCCGTAACTAGTAAATATATAGTGTCCCCGTAGCTAATAAATATATGGTGTCCCCGTAACTAGTAAATATATATTGTACTATATGTCTAAATAGTGTCCCCATAACTAGTAAATATATAGTGTCTCTGTAACTAGTAAATATATATTGTACTATACGTCTATATAGTGTCCCCGTAACTAGTAAATATATAGTGACCCCGTAACTAGTAAATATATAATGTACTATATGTCTATATAGTGACCCCAAAACTAGTAAATATATAGTGTCCCCGTAACTAGTAACTATAAATTGTACTATACGTCAATATAGTGTCCCCATAACTAGTAAATATATAGTGTCCCCGTAACTAGTAAACATATGTTGTACCATACGTCTATATAGTGACCCCGTAACTAGTAAATATATAGTGTCTCTGTAACTAGTAAATATATAGTGTCCCCATAACTAGTAAATAAATAGTGTCCCCGTAACTAGTAAATATATAGTGTCCCCGTAACTAGTAAATATATAGTGTCCCCGTAACTAGTAAATATATAGTGTCTCTGTAACTAGTAAATATATATTGTACTATACGTCTATATAGTGTCCCCGTAACTAGTAAATATATAGTGTCCCCGTAGCTAGTAAATATATAGTGTCCCCGTAACTAGTAAATTTCTAGTGTCTCTGTAACTAGTAAATATATATTGTACTATACGTCTATATAGTGTCCCCGTAACTAGTAAATATATAGTGTCCCCGTAACTAGTAAATATATAGTGTCCCGGGACTAGTAAATATATATTGTACTATACGTCAATATAGTGTCCCCGTAGCTAATAAATATATGGTGTCCCCGTAACTAGTAAATATATATTGTAATATATGTCTATATAGTGTCCCCGTAACTAGTAAATATATATTGTACTATATGTCTATATTGTGTCCCCGTAACTAGTAAATATATATTGTACTATACGTCAATATAGTGTCCCCGTAGCTAATAAATATATGGTGTCCCGTAACTAGTAAATATATATTGTACTATACGTCTATATAGTGACCCCGTAACTAGTAAATATATATTGTACTATACGTCTATATAGTGACCCCGTAACTAGTAAATATATAGTGTCCCCGTAACTAGTAAATATATATTGTACTATATGTCTATATAGTGTCCCCGTAACTAGTAAATATATAGTGTCTCTGTAACTAGTAAATATATATTGTACTATACGTCAATATAGTGTCCCCGTAACTAGTAAATATATATTGTACTATACGTCAATATAGTGTCCCCGTAACTAGTAAATATATAGTGACCCTGTAACTAGTAAATATATATTGTACTATACGTCAATATAGTGTCCCCGTAACTAGTAAATATATATTGTACTATACGTCTATATAGTGACCCCGTAACTAGTAAATATATATTGTACTATACGTCTATATAGTGACCCCGTAACTAGTAAATATATATTGTCCCCGTAACTAGTAAATATATATTGTCCCCGTAACTAGTAAATATATATTGTACTATATGTCTATATACTGTCCCCATAACTAGTAAATATATAGTGTCCCCGTAACTAGTAAATATATATTGTCCCCGTAACTAGTAAAAATATATTGTACTATATGTCTATATAGTGTCCCCATAACTAGTAAATATATGCTGTAATATATGTCTATATAGTGTCCCCATAACTAGTAAATATATAGTGTCCCCGTAACTAGTAAATATATAGTGTCTCCATAACTAGTAAATATATATTGTACTATATGTCTATATAGTGACCCCGTAACTAGTAAATATATATTGTCCCCGTAACTAGTAAATATATATTGTACTATATGTCTATATACTGTCCCCATAACTAGTAAATATATATTGTCCCCGTAACTAGTAAATATATATTGTACTATATGTCTATATAGTGTCCCCATAACTAGTAAATATATATTGTACTATATGTCTATATAGTGTCCCCATAACTAGTAAATATATATTGTACTATACGTCTATATAGTGTCCCCGTAACTGGTAAATATATATTGTCCCCGTAACTAGTAAATATATATTGTACTATATGTCTATATAGTGTCCCCATAACTAGTAAATATATAGTGTCCCCGTAACTAGTAAATATATATTGTCCCCGTAACTAGTAAATATATATTGTACTATATGTCTATATAGTGTCCCCATAACTAGTAAATATATAGTGACCCCGTAACTAGTAAATATATAGTGTCCCCGTAACTGGTAAATATATAGTGTCTCTGTAACTAGTAAATATATATTGTACTATATGTCTATATAGTGTCCCCATAACTAGTAAATATATATTGTACTATATGTCTATATAGTGTCCCCATAACTAGTAAATATATATTGTACTATACGTCTATATAGTGTCCCCGTAACTGGTAAATATATATTGTCCCCGTAACTAGTAAATATATATTGTACTATATGTCTATATAGTGTCCCCATAACTAGTAAATATATAGTGTCCCCGTAACTAGTAAATATATATTGTCCCCGTAACTAGTAAATATATATTGTACTATATGTCTATATAGTGTCCCCATAACTAGTAAATATATAGTGACCCCGTAACTAGTAAATATATAGTGTCCCCGTAACTGGTAAATATATAGTGTCTCTGTAACTAGTAAATATATATTGTACTATATGTCTATATAGTGTCCCCATAACTAGTAAATATATAGTGTCCCCGTAACTAGTAAATATATATTGTCCCCGTAACTAGTAAATATATATTGTACTATACGTCTATATAGTGTCCCCGTAACTAGTAAATATATATTGTCCCCGTAACTAGTAAATATATATTGTACTATATGTCTATATAGTGTCCCCATAACTAGTAAGTATATAGTGTCCCCGTAACTAGTAAATTATATTGTCCCCGTAACTAGTAAATATATATTGTACTATATGTCTATATAGTGTCCACATAACTAGTAAATATATATTGTACTATATGTCTATATAGTGACCCCGTAACTAGTAAATATATAGTGTCCCCGTAACTAGTAAATATATATTGTACTATATGTCTATATAGTGTCCCCATAACTAGTAAATATATATTGTACTATATGTCTATATAGTGTCCCCGTAACTAGTAAATATATAGTGTCCCCGTAACTAGTAAATATATATTGTCCCCGTAACTAGTAAATATATAGTGTCCCCGTAGCTAATAAATATATATTGTGCTATACGTCTATATAGTGTCCCCCTAACTAGTAAATATATATTGTACTATACGTCTATATAGTGACCCCGTAACTAGTAAATATATTTTGTACTATACGTCTATATAGTGACCCCGTAACTAGTAAATATATAGTGTCCCCGTAACTAGTAAATATATATTGTACTATACGTCTATATAGTGTCCCCATAACTAGTAAATATTTAGTGTCCCCGTAACTAGTAAATATATATTGTCCCCGTAACTAGTAAATATATAGCGTACTATATGTCTATATAGTGTCCCCATAACTAGTAAATATATAGTGTCTTCGTAACTAGTAAATATATATTGTCCCCGTAACTAGTAAATATATAGTGTGCCCGTAACTAGTAAATATATATTGTCCTATACGTCTATATAGTGACCCCGTAACTAGTAAATATATACTGTCCCCATAACTAGTGAATATATAGTGTCCCCGTAGCTAGTAAATATATATTGTACTATATGTCTATATAGTGAACCCGTAACTAGTAAGTATATATTGTACTATACGTCTATATAGTGTCCCCATAACTAGTAAATATATATTGTACTATACGTCTATATAGTGTCCCCCTAACTAGTAAATATATATTGTACTATACGTCTATATAGTGACCCCGTAACTAGTAAATATATATTGTACTATACGTCTATATAGTGACCCCGTAACTAGTAAATATATAGTGTCCCCGTAACTAGTAAATATATATTGTACTATACGTCTATATAGTGTCCCCCTAACTAGTAAATATATATTGTACTATACGTCTATATAGTGACCCCGTAACTAGTAAATA
The DNA here is from genome assembly GCA_945261195.1 of Cryptosula pallasiana. Classification (NCBI taxonomy): domain Eukaryota; kingdom Metazoa; phylum Bryozoa; class Gymnolaemata; order Cheilostomatida; family Cryptosulidae; genus Cryptosula; species Cryptosula pallasiana. The sequence goes on along the minus strand of OX183136.1, from coordinate 12,706,691 downwards.
TATAGTGTCCCCGTAGCTAGTAAATATATATTGTCCCCGTAACTAGTAAATATATAGTGTACTATATGTCTATATAGTGTCCCCATAACTAGTGAATATATGCTGTAATATATGTCTATATAGTGTCCCCATAACTAGTAAATATATGCTGTAATATATGTCTATATAGTGTCCCCATAACTAATAAATATATGCTGTAATATATGTCTATATAGTGTTCCCGTAACTAGTAAATGTATGCTGTAATGTATATCTGTATAGTTACCCCATAGCTAATAAATGTATATTATACTATATGTTTATATAATGTCCCCGTAACTTTAGAATGTGTCTAGTTGTTTGTAGTGGGTGTTTCAAGTTGATCAGACAAAGTCTAAAAGAATTATTACGCATTTTACACTGTTCACATAATTCCAATATCTCAATCGAGATTTGTTGAAACAAAATAAATCTCAAGGTAAAACAAGGAACTTGATACAAAATGAGGGGTTTATAAAATGCAGATTTTGATTGAACACTTTTCGTGGGTTATATTACGCTTTGGCATACGAAAAAAAAGAAGAGTCTGGTGTCGATTTCACCTTGCAGAGCTGTGGATGGCAAATGATAGCAAAGGAACTGTGAATGCGAGTTTTATAGTTTTACCAAATAGTCCTATATAAACAGAAGATTTTTGTCTTCCAACTTGCTATTTAAATAGATTGCTCATATATATTTATGTATATGATATGTATAAATTTGGTCACTTAAGAGGACAAATATATAAATAATTTATACATTTACAGTCCCCCATAGAAGGTTATATTTGATGTCGGTATATCTGGTATATACCTAAGCACCTGATAGTTGCAAAATATACGTATATATATATATATATATATATATATATATATATATATATATATATATATATATATATATATATATATATATATATATATATATATATATATATATATATATATATATATATATATATATATATATATATATATATATATATATTTATTACTTGTAGATCTACAACCCCAAGCGAGGAAATATTAAGCAACATAAATGTGGATGAATTAGATTTCAGCAATATGTGAGTATAATATTGACACTTTATTATTCAAATGTTTTATATAGAGTTTATAATTAATCACAATCTTGATTTATTATTACATTAAGTTCAACCGATGAGGAAACTATGAAAATCATAGAAACATGTGTTGATGAAGATGAATCAAGAGAGAAGACAAAAAAGAGCAGTAGTAAAGCATCTACACTACACATATTGCTATGAGTAAGTATTTTTTTGTTTTATGGAAAATGTAAACTTGTCTGTAGGTAAAATAATAATGACTCCATACTCACTGTATTATTTTTGTAGAAAAGGCACCTACACGCTTTATTGCAAGTGGGCAATACATGGGAAAGGATGAGTCCTTCCTCTACTATGATAGAAATAGATTTGAATGTAAGTATAATGAAAATATTTTTTACTACATACTCATTTAAGTTAATAAATTTTTTTTAAAATAAAGTAACAATGTTCGTATTTTCTATTTCAGTTCAAGCAGAAAACCACAGCTTAAACACTTTCAGAGAGATGAATCTTGTTGATGGAGAAATAAAACAAGATAAAGACTGCTTTAAGTGTAAGTGATAAGCACTATCTGTATATATAGCATATTCAAGAAGGCTATCTATATGTATATATATATATATATATATGTGTATATATATGTATATATATATATATTTATATATATATATATATATATATATATATATATATATATATATATATATATATATATATATATATATATATATATATATATATATATATATATACATATATATATATATATACATATATATATATATATATACATATATATATATATATACATATATATATATATATATATATATATATATATATATATATATATATATATATAATATATATATATATACATATATATACACATATATATATATATATATATATATATATATATATATATATATATATATATATATATATATATATATATATATATATATATATATATATATATATATATATATATATATATATATATATACTAAAAGGTAAAATAGTAGAAGGTATTAAAACTATTGGCTGACTACAAGTTGTTTCATGTGCTAGAAAAAAAGATGGAAAAAGAAAATAATTCTAAGCACAATCATCAGGTCGGCTCTCCACTGTTAAAAAATAAAGGTGGAACAGGAAACAGTTATAGTTCAGACCGAGAATATTAAGTGCACAAGGATCGTATTGTTAAATGTTGGTAAGGGTGCACGGGCGTCAAAGGTGGCTAAGGGCATAGAGCTACGCCTGGCTGTATATATATATATATATATATACATATGTGTGTGTGTATATATATATATAGCACAAATTTGTTTTATTTGTTTGAAGATATCGATAACAAGAAACCAAGATACTTCCTTTCAATGCTTTCAATGATGTTTATAGCATATTGCACAAAGTTACTCAGCGAAGCACTGGAAGGGAGAGAAAATAGCATCACATGTATATTTTGTGGTAAGAAATTTAAATTAGGGCAGTTGCATGAACCTGGTAGAGTGCTTTCCAGGCATTTCTTTGCTCACTTGTTTATTTTTTATTGTTTATGTGGAAAATCCCATACAACTCTGAGAGATTTCCAGAAGCATAACTGTATTTTGAAAACTAAAATGTTTTTTATTGCTGATATTGCTAGCTATAATAAGTTTATTTATTTATCAATACAAAGTATTCTGAGTTAGTTAAGAATGTCACTTTTCTAAAAAATTTTGGGTTAGTATATCTCTATTCAATAGAAGGGCGTTTTTCTGAAAACATCGATTTAGAATTTGAATTAGGGGGTAAATGGTTGGCAATAGCTAAAAAAACCAGTTGTTGGAGATCTGGCAACTTTACTTAAAAACCATTTTAAAAAAATGGAAAATATGAGAGCTCTTATATCTTCAAATTCTGATCTTTCAGAAACTGGAGAAAGTAATAATGAATTTACTTCTGAGGCTAGTGCACAGTGCAGTCCAAAAACCTGTGTTTTAAAATCTAATATCGTAACAGATAACCCTCGACCTCAAGTAGATTTACAAGAAAGCCAAAAGATTGAAAACAAAAAATTGATTTAAGTTCAGTTAAATTAATTTTGAATATACAAGATGGAGTGAAAAAAAGGGTTTTAATGACTGTGTTAAGTTGAAATTAGCTTCTGTTAAACAAAAAATGCAAAAAAAATCAGATTTTTCTCAAGAAGAAATTCTTGTATTAACTGCACTGTTAGGGGAACTTTAAATCATTTATTTTGCTATATTTTTTAGTATTATCATTGCTCTGGAATACCTTTTTTGCAGCTGTCCTATTTTATAATCTCTTACCACAAAATATTCTATATTTACACATCTATATATTATATACAGCCAATAGACTTTTCATGAATACTCTATATACTATATACAGTCAATAGACTGTTTTTATGAATACTCTATTCATTTTTATTACCACGTGTTTGTATACATTCCATGTAGAAAATGTTCTGTCATTAGCTTACCTAATGCATTATTCTATTCGTTTTATTATTGAGAACTCATATGTGCTTCATTCTTACTGTGCTCATTTATGCTTTGCATAATATTACAAAATAAATATTGCGTTTTCCAACTTCATAATACAACCAAGTTATGAAACGGAACAAGTTTCACATCTGTATTGCTGAATCTATAAAATTGTTATGAAAAAGGCTATAATTACTTAATTATCGTGTCGTATCATGAAAAACTATCAGTACCAAACTCACAAAACTGTAAAACCTAGAGTATAATGCTTGTGGTTGTAAAAAGTCTTCTACTGACTTGGTTTTCGGACAAATTACAAAAAAAGTTCACAATTTTTTAAACTGGAGTTGTCTTAACATTCTAACAAAATATGGCAATAACTTTAAATATTTTTTTCAGGACGAAACCTAGAAATTATAATATGGAAGTTGTCTTAACATTTCAAAAAAATGTGACGATAACTTTGAATATTAATCTTCGTGGCGAAACATTGAAATTTTGTAATATTTTCGGAGTTGTAAGCCCAAAACTTTTACAAATTGACTAATTTTCCGATGTTAAATATAAATAAAAATACTTTATTACGGTAAATATATACAAATTATTGTACAATACAATTAATATATAATTTAATGTCCATGAGTTGTTGGCTGATAGATGTAGCGAGTCATCAGTCACTCACTTATACACGTATTCTATCTAAAAGCATACATAGACGTTGATATAACAACTACATCATACTATGGTGAAAAATACTGTTATTAGTACTTACTTATTACTAGTAAAAAGATTCACCTACCTTAATCGAAATTCTGATATCAGAATCCTGTTAGCTTTGCTTGAAATGAGATTGTTATCTTCATCGCTTTTCTCACCATCATCGTCGACAACTCCATCTCTTTCCTCAAAGCTTTTGTTTTCAGAGCCATCATCCGTCATATTACCATCATCTTCATCATCAGTATAACCATCAACAATATCATCATCATGACTTTTCACCAGCTCTTATCATCAAATAGGGAAAATTTGAAAGCCATTCCTTTTTTTCCACTTGAAGTAGATAGTAGCATTAAGGCTTCTTCAACACCCAGAATCGTGAGAATGTGTTTTTTTACTCCGTTTTGAGTTAACATCGTGCTTTTATAGTGGATCATACCATGATTTTTTAACTTTAAAACTTTCTCAGGGGGGATGACAGTCTTTCCGGTCATCAAAGATCCGTCATTTGCCATGTATCTGTAGGTGACGGTGTGAGTGATACGTAGAGGTGATGTGTCTTGTTTTCGTTTCTGCTGTTTCAACATTAAATTGTTCCAAACTGAGAGTCTAGTGAATGTCAGAAGAGAGTTGACAGGAATATTATCGAAAGTGATGATATCAAAGTACGCATTCAATTGTTTCAATGATTTGTTTCTCAAGTTTTTGGCTATAGCTCGTTGTTGTTCTAGTCCCTGGTGTTGGTTGCCTCCTACAATACGAAGATCGGGTTGATTTTCTTCTAGCTTTCCCATGTACACTACTGTATGTGAAGAGTGGTGATTAAGTTCCTGTAGCTCTACCATAAGTTTTTTGTCAATCAGCGACTTGACTCAAATCCGATGACCGTTTGTTAAAACGTATTCATAATCCAAGATACCATAATCTTCAACGTAATTGACATCGAAAACCTCCAATATCGTAGGAATTGGTAAATCCACTAGACTCACGAAGTTCCCTATTTCCAACAACCTTTTCTGCATAGCTCCCGTCATTATTCCCGCCATTTCGATCGATTCGAACTCTTTAAGTTTGTTCATGGTATTATTCTTGGCATTGCTGAATAAAAAGGAAACTGAAGCTTGAGATAATGTTGCTGTTGGTTGTTATCCTCTGATCGCTTGACTTCACTCTTATCATGCAGATGTGCGTAATCTGGTGTAGGGCTCAAAGGAGCGTCAGCTCAATCTACATGGTGTTTCATCATTATATCAGAGGAAGTGTTGCTGTTTGAGCAGGAAGAAGATGTAGCATTAAAGGTGTTAGGGTTGACTCTTCTATCATCAATGTGGATGCTCTTGTTGGTGGAAGGAGTGGTTGTAGTGGAGATAGTGTCGGTGTTGCTGTTAGTTGCAGTTGGTTCAATACGGAGCTTAGGAAGTGTTTTGGAGTGTGAAGTCATCATACCTGCAAAAAAAACAAAAAAACTTAGTTTAATGATGTAAATATACTGAAATTATTAGTGTTTCATTAAAAGCTTGAGTTCTTTTGAAAAAAAACCAGTTTCAAAAAAACTAGATGATTTAATTAACTAAAGACAATTGATTATTTTAGTACTTCTTACCTTGATGCTGGATGCTCTCCTAGTAGCTGTAGTAGATGTTGCTTCTCTGCTTGCTGTTGTAGAACTGGATGCTTTCTGTGTGAAAACAGTGGCTCTTAAATGGCTAAAGTTGCACTGATTAAACCCTATGAACACCATCTCGTGTCAACCTTCTTTATAATATATCTATGAATCAGCATTTTTCCACGCGAAGGAAAACCAATGCTTTCGCAGGAATAAAATAATTATTTTTCACGCGAGTAAAACCTAAAAAACAATCCAATAACAGTAATAAAATTTTCTTTTTCACGCGAATGCAACAATTTGTCGCTATTCGCGTGAAAAATAATTATTTTATTTCCGGGAAAGCATTGTTTTTCCTTCGTGTGAAAACATTTTTTTAGCATTAAATTTTCGCGGGAATAAGAAATTTATTTCCACGCGAATAAAAACCAATGTTTTCGCGGGAATAAAAAATGATTTCCGCGCGAATAAAAACCAATGCTTTCGCGAGAATTAAAAATTAATTTTTACGCAAATAAAAAATACTGTTCATATGGGAATAAAAAAAATTTTTCACGCGAATAAAAAACCATGTTTTCTCGGGAATAAAAAAATTTATTTCCGTGTGAGTAAAAAACAATGCTTTCGCGGGAAAAGAAAATTTATTTTCACGCGAGTAAAACCCAATGTTTTTGCGGGAATAAAAAATTTATTTCCGCGTGAATAAAAACCAATGCTTTCGCGGGAATAAAAAAATTATTTCCACGCGAGTAAAAACCAATGTTTCGCGGGAATAAAAAAACAATGCTTCGCGGGAATAATAACTTTACCTCCAGACGGATAAAAACCAATGTTTTCGCGGAAATATCAAGGTTATTTTCACGCGAATAAAAAACAATGTTTTCGTGACAATTTTTTTGCATTCGCGTGAAAAAATAGACTTTTCTTCTCTGTTATTCGCGTGAAAAATGAGGTTGTTTTTCATGTTTTATTCACGTGAAAAATAAATATTCGATTCCCGCGAAAGCATTGCTTTTCCTTCGCGTGAGAAACAGGTTTTTTTAGCATTAAAATATTTTTTTGGATCCGCGTGACAAATTGTTGCATTCGCGTGAAAAAAGAGACTTTTATTTACTGTTATTCGCGTGAAAAACTGCATCGTCTTCATGTTTTATTCGCGTGGAAAATAATTATTTTATTCTCGCGAAAGCATTGGTTTTTCTTCGCGTGAAAAAATGCTGATTCATAGATATATTATAAAGAAGGTTGACACGAGATGGTATTCATAGGGTTTAATCAGTGCAACTTTAGCTATTTAAGAGCCACTGTTTTCACACAGAAAGCATCCAGTTCTACAACAGCAAGTGGAGAAGCAACATCTACTTCTACTACTACTGCTGCTGCTGCTGCTGCTGCTGCTACTGCTACTACTACTACTACTGACTAAATCTCTCAGCAACAAGGTAAAACTTGATAAATTATAGTTTTTCACTCATACATTATTCATTATACTAAGACACATAAAAAATCAATCATCTGTATTTTTTTCTAGGTTCAGTCATAAAAATGGAAATAGTTAACAACACAGAATCAGAAACTCAGCCTAAACCTGTGAATGAAGAGGACTTGATGCTTCTACAAAAGCATATGCAATAAAAAAAGTGAAGAGAGAGTGCGGATTCTCTCAAACAATTGTAAATTCATACAGAAAGACTTGATAGAACAGCTAAATAGTTTTCGAACTGAAGCTTTTCTAACAACAAAGCTCGTAGGGAATGATGTTACATCAGACATTCAGAGGTTACATTATCTATTACGACAACCACGACATCAACTAGAGCAGGTAAACACACCTATTTCTATGGAACATGCGCGTAAAGAGCTTGCTCTAAAAAGGAAAACTGTACAGCGAGAGTCCACTCTAAGGAAAGCTAGAAAAGTAAGGACTCAACAACATAAGGCACAACGAACTACAAAAAAATCCGGTTAACAGTCAATTTCTTGGTGATAAGGTAAGAATTAGTAAAAACACTATTTAGTAGGAGTTGAAAAAAATAAAAAAAGTTTGTAGTTGTTTTACATTTCTGTTTAATCATCCTATACTAATACATAACTTTTTTTTTTAGTTCATTACGGAATCAAGAGTACAAAGAATAGAGGTGTTCCTCCCTAAGATATATCATCAGTACATCAAAGAAGACGACATTGTAAAGGAGAAGGCAATGCATTGGTTGTCATTACAAGTTGTAGTACTTTGTATTACTTATCCCTAGACAATATAGAGCAGACACAACCCATTGAGATATTGACAATTGTACATATATACAAATAGATGAATACCTAACTGCATCGATTTTTTATATGTAGACTCAATCTCGAATGCTGATGATATGTAGTCTCAAGTGGATAAACCAAGCTATAGTACTTTGTATTATGCAAAATTTACTGTAGAACAATTTTTAAGAATGTCAAAACCTAGATATAATGTTTTCTATTGCAATTATTTCCCAAATACTGTAAATTTTAACCATCTAGAAGACTAATTTGGTGATTTTCCAAGGTATTTTATAGCATTCAATATATATTATTATGTAATAAATGTATATTATTCAATGTAGATATAAATATACCCATAAATATATACATAACTATCCATATATACATGAATGTATAGGAAACTAAAAAATCTCTCTCCCTCTCCCTCCCTTCCCCCTCCCTCTCTCCCTCTCTCCCTTTCTCCTTCCCTCTTTCTCAAGATGCCATATGAGTTCGAATTATGTAAAAAAATTATCAAAACTTAAATGCCATACAATATTAACTCGGCGACTCTAATCAACGCCGTAACCCATTACATTCACCCCGGGCATTAATCCCACAAAAAACACTTGGTAGTGAGATCTGCTCATATATTACTACTGCCGTATAACAGCACAGCAGCAGTAGAAACCATCCATTGGCTGTTAAAAATGATTTTTAAGTAAACATAAAAATGAGTTGCAATAACTATATGATAAAAACTCTGTAAATATATAAATATCACTTTCGATAAGATTAAAATACCTAAATTAAACATGCAGGAAGCACTCCCTCTCTCTAGATTGCTGAAGTTGAGATACTCAGATGAGAGGTGCTTTTAGAGTGCAATCACAAAAAACTATTGCTCTCGAGCTCACCAATTTTATCCCAACGTTTGTGCAGATACAAAATACATTTTTAGTCAAATAGTATTAATAAAAAACAAACTTGTCAGCTAAATTGTCAGATTTGATGATAAAGAATTTTTCCAGTGAACATCAGGTCATAAATAGCTATTCAATGAGGAGAGACTATGAGTTTCCCATGTCACCCACGTTAGCAATAAATTATGACATTAAACTCAATCCGTTTAATTTTTTCAGTTCTGTCAGCTGACGTTCGGGCAAACGGAATGCTGAATCACCTGAGTAAGAGCATTCAACTAAAACAGTTACAGTACAAAATCTTAGACACCGTTTAGCTGTCACACACATCTTGGGATATTACATTTGGCACAGGCAGATGTTGGTAGAGCGGGGGAATGAGTTATTTTGTGTTAGTACTGCAGTCTTGTGAAGTAAAACCTAAATAGCCTTGTAGTAGACATTGTAGGTGCAGGCAAATAGAGTTAAGGCTTTGCAGTGCTTTTGTTTAGTATGGCAAGGCCAAGTTCTAGGACGACGTAGACTGATAGCTGGTCAAACTCGGTCTATTCCCAATTTTAGCAGCAGAGTAAGGTTGTGCAGATTCCAATAAGTTAAAGTCTTTTCAGAAAGAGGTTGAAAGTTGCAAGATTAAAATTATAAGATGTTTAGAAAATAATGAAAGACTGCTGCTGGGAAAAAGAACGAGGAGGCAACTCATCGTTTCGATTTTGATAAGTACATTAACTAATCTTGAATTAATCAGTAACTGCAAATCAGGTTGACATGAAAAAGTTCATCAGCTCTGAGCTGTAGCGCAGATACTGCGTTTGGTAAACTGCCAAATGAAAGGGAAATCATACTGAGAGTCACTTAAGTATAACATAGTTATAACTTACAGATTCTGTATGGAAAACCACTATTACACGAAGAGAGTCTAAATAAACTAGCACAGTCATGAAGTATTACCTTTGTTGATTATGGGTCGAGTGGAAATTGTAACCAATAACCCATGCCGATGCTAATGCAAATCCTGGCTGTGGTTGAAAGAGATTCACTGCATACTAAAACATCCACTGAATACTGAATGATCACTGGACTAGTAGGCAAGCCTGCATATTGTATGTATTATGTTAAAAGTACTGTAGGGCGAGGATGTATCAGGCATTATCAATGCATCATGAATAGAATCATTTCATTATTTAGCAGTGAAACATTTTGCAGACACTCTCAGACTCAAGTTTCATTTGGAATGTCGAATTAAAGGAAATTAACAATAAAAAGTTGTTAAACTAGCGTCTTTAGAAAGAGCTTAAACAGTCGACTATCTACGGTAGGCAGATTGAACAAAAACAGGGAACTAAAACATAGTTGGGTGCCAACAGGATGGGCTGATATATATGGATGCCAGCTGATGTCAATCAAATGAGCTACACTGATACATCAGCGCCAAGGTTGTAGACAACATGGAAAGTATAACAAATCTAAGCGTAAAGCCTTGGCATTTTTGTAAGCAAGTGCTCAATAGAAACACTGGGTAATCTTGAAAAGCGTGTTCACTGGTAGAAAACCAGTGTAGTCTGTTATTCGAAAATATTTACTCAACATCAATTGCTTGAGTTACTTTTGGCCTCCTTACACATGAGGCTGTCGTCAGAATCTTCTGACTTAGGAACGAAATCTTCAAATCTTCAATCTTGAGCAATGAAATATTTTTTAGTCTGATAGTTGAAAAAACTCACGCTAAGGACTGTTTTATTTTGGTGTTTTATGACAGTTCAAAACCAAAATTGAATAAACAACATTCACAATGAAATGTAAAAGACAATAGCTCAAGAGCTTTACATTGCTGTGTGCTAGATATTGTTGCATTAAATTATCCAACACACATAATGTAATGCCACTAAATACGAGCGCGCCACAGTGAAGGGCTCTTGAAATAAGACGGGAACAAGTCAGGTGCTGCAAAACTCACTTCGGGTTTAAGCATACATGTTAGTGCGTGGAGTGTTTTAGTTTGTACATGGAAATCATAATGATTAATAATAATAAACAAAGTAAATAATAATTAATAATACATAACAATAAAATAATAATAAATGATGCCGATAGTGAACTGCTTTGAAAGAAACGTCACCCAAGTTATGGATCGGTAGTATTCACGACCTATGAGTATGCCTCTCAAAGTAATATTTTGTTGCTCGTGAGGATGGTATTTTGCGATCCACTAAAAATATTGCTACCGACCCCTTCGCATTAAACATATTGCGGAAAATATTATTTATTAAATTTATTGTACGGATCGAACCAGGTCGCAAATATACCCATTATCACTTATTATTAAAATATTGCTACAAAATTTTAGGAAGAATTACATTAATAATGATTATTATAGTAATAACAAACAAGCCAATAATGATAATTATTAATCACAATAGCGATCATAAACAGTACAATGATCATTATTAATGATTATAATACATAAAATTTAAAAAAAAAGTTTAATAACTATATAAGAAAATAGTTATAATAGTGATAATACGGGCATCAAAGGCTTGCCGAAAAAATTAATGGAGACAATGCGCCCATTACTAAATGTGTTAGTAATAATGTAAAGGATTTGCCAGTGTGTAACCACGGTACTTTCACCGGACCACTGTTGAGAATAGCTGTCCTAGATTATTGAGCACTACACTGTAATTCAAAATGTGATTTTTGTATGTGACAAATGCAACTTTTGTGACTTTTGTCTCCAGTTTTGGCATACACCACTATAAAATAACAAAAGTCACCTAAAAATTCCAGTATATTTAGAAAAACATGTGATAAATTACTGTTAAGTGATGAATGTAGGTGCAAGTTGCAAAGATAATCCATTTCTGGTCATTATCTTTGGGTTAACTTGCATTAGTCACCTAAAGCAAGCGCTGCACCTGCTTGTGGTTGTGCTTGTGGCCGTGCTTGTGGTTAACCACTGAGTCTAGGTGACTAATGACTATTATGTGATACATTTAATGGCGTTACATAGCATGTCCAGTTTGGTCCTTCATCATTTTGGATTAGATCAATGTAGCTTCTAAATATTAACTTTGGAGAGAATACTTCTAAATAATATGTTCTTTTTTCAGATACGCCCTGGAGGCAGGTCATCTACAGACATCCAACACTTTTGTTGCTTTTATCTTCAATACACAGCCAAGTGTCCAAACTGATGCATCCATAGCTTACTGTTCTGTTTGCTTAGTGTGCATGCAATTTTTTTGCATGACTACTGCTAATAATTCCGATGGCACAACCATTTGTAGCCATTAATTTTCTTTGTGTAATGATATGATTAAAGTTATGATATTATACAACAACAGCTTTAAACTGTTTGAAGTAGCTGATCATGCTTGCAGAACGTTTCAGTTGCCTGTAAAGACAACTATGGTGCTTCCATAAAAAATGGTTTAAGATGAATATTTTTGATCAATCATGGACAATTGCTTTTCCTCAAATATGTTTACTGCAGCTGACACTGTCTGGCAATGAGCTCCATTGTCTCATCAAGCTATGTTTTACAATGGGTTGTCTTATCTCCAGCAAATATTATATTATGGCTAGTTGTCTTACCTTCATTAAATGATTTGTTATAAAGAGTTGTCTTGCCTTTGTCAAATAATTTCTTATAAAAAGTTGTCTTGCCTTTATTAAATGATTTAACATAAAGAGTTGTCTTGCCTTCATTAAATTATTTCTCATAAAGAGTTGTCTTGCCTTCATTAAATGATGTCTCATGATGTCTCATGAACAAGAGTTACTTTGTCTTTAGCAAACACTGGTGACCATTTTTGCCGACAACACCTAAAAATCAATTCTTTTTAGTATAATTTGCTAACTGAATGCAATTCTGCATAAGTGGAAACTAGCAGGGTCATCTATCAGAAAAATGGTTGTCACCTGACAAGATTTCAATCATCAATAGCTTGACGGTTAAACAAAAAGGCAGTCGGACCTCGAAAATGCTTAACAACTGGTGTCTGTAGTGTCTCATTCCATGGTAACTGCAAGCACACAGCTTTCTTAGCAAGAACAACTGAACAGAAAATCTTTTGTACACAACAAACATAGCAGTTAAGATCACTTCCATCAATTTTTTTCTTTATAAAAGTTAGCTAAGAAATTCTAGTGCGTGTGCAGTACTACCGCTTAATTTATTGAACTGTGAAAAAAAATAGTTGGATGTTAGTCAAGCAATGACAGTCATGTAGGTGCAATGTCTCTTTTAGTCGTTTCTCGGTTATGATCTTTGAAAAAGAACGCCTGAGTTCGATTATTAGCATAAGGCAGCTTATCAGCTACTATGCGTACTGGTCTATGCCTATTCGTTATTGTATCAACCAACTAATTTGTTTTCTTCAGCTCACATTAGGAGTTATTTCTCCTTTCTGTGAAATAAGCTTATAAACTTACATTATTGTGTGAACACAACTTCTAAACAATTCAACGTCCTTTTAGATTTATGTTGCAAAGCACTTTGTTTAAAAAATAAAACGCATAGTAAATTATGTGGTCAACTACAGGCGAAGTAGTTTTTGATGTCAGAGTGAGTTATATTGTTAGGAGCAGTTGAAAAATGTAAAAAATATGTCCTGTTCTGCCAAAAATATACTTATGAAATGAAAATACCAGTGGTCTGCTAATTTCTAAATTTTATGAATGCATCAAACTGATAGTTGTGATTGCAATTGAATTTCAGTCATATTTTCAAGTAAAGTTAGTGTAAAGTAGAATGTCTTCTTGCTGCTGATTTAACCACAAATACTTTTGTCTAGTTTATAAAAAATATAACAAACATTGCTGCACTAGTGAGCTTCATGCCATAATATGCTATCTCGCAAGTCATCATTTACATGCATATGTACGTGACTACATACATACACAAGTGTATGTATACGTATCCAATAGTACATGTTTGATTAAGTATGTACATACGCTATATGTGATAAGCCCATACCAGGAAATATAAGCACATACATAAAGGAATACCTCAAGTCGGAACCAAGAAACCAGTGAAAGTTTTTTATTGGTTTTTTTATGCAGTTTTACACTTTCTAAAACTTGTTATTATTGCATCGTGTATTATTTAACACAGCATTTTGAAAAGCAGCTCCCCTTAAATTCAATTGTCATTTTAACTAAAAATGACGTCACAACCACAAACAAAATAAAAATTGCTTTTTTAATCAATACTAGCGTGTCAGTTTGTGTATCAATACGTGAAAATAAAAGCTTGTGGCGCAACCTAATTATAAACAATATACGAATTGCTATCGCTGAAAAATGATTGATTACATGGTAAACTATTCTAAAAGTTTGACAGGCGTAGTGTGCGCAAGGGCGCAAGGGTAAACTAGTTGAAAAATGGCTAACTATACTACTTACATGTACCTTGATATGCACGTGCATATATGTACATTGATATGTATATTTATATGCACATATATATATGCATATCATGTACATAACATCTGTATATATGTATATATGTATGTATGTATATATGTATATATGGTTATATGTATATATATATAAATTAGTAAAATAGTATGGCTGGTGGGGCAGAAGATGTGCACAGGGGCATAGACGAAATAGAAACAATCAAATAAATAAAGAAATAATAAATAATTAATTATCAATATTTGGTGCCCGAAAGATGATAAAAGCCAGTCAAGACTGAAGCAAGTAAAACAGTGCTCAACAAGAAAAGATCGACGAGCTAGATACTAAAATGTAAAATGGTAAAAGGCGGGAGCCGACCTGAAGATTTTGTCCAGAATACTTTTTCTTTTTCCATCATTTTTCTAGGCACATGAAACAATTTGTAGTCATCCAATAGTTTTACCACCTTTTACTATTTTACTTATACATATATGTATATATATATATACATATATGTATATGTATATATATATATATCTGTATATTGGTGTGCACAAATATACACGTGCATATCAATGTACATACAAATATGTTCATATGTGCATATAAATGTACATGTATATATGCACATATCAATGTACATGTATATATGCACATATTAATGTACATGTATATATGCACATATCAATGTACATGTATATATGCACATATTAATGTACATGTATATATGCACATATAAATGCACATGTATATATGCACATATCAATGTACATGTATATATGTACATATCAAGGTACATGTATATATGCACATATCAATGTACATGTATATATACACATATAAATGCACATGTATATATGCACATATAAATGCACATGTATATATGCACATATCAATGTACATGTATATATGCACATATCAATGTACATGTATATATGCACATATCAATGTACATGTATATATGCACATATCAATGTACATGTATATATGCACATATCAATGTACATGTATATATGCACATACCAATGTACATGTATATATGCACATATCAATGTACATGTATATATACACATATCAATGTACATGTATATATGCACATATCAATGTACATGTGTATATGCACATATCAATGTACATGTATATATGCACATATCAATGTACATGTATATATGTACATATCAATGTACATGTATATCTGCACATATCAATGTACATGTATATATGCACATATCAATGTACATGTATATATGCACATATCAATGTACATGTATATATGCACATATCAATGTACATGTATATATGCACATATCAATGTACATATATATGCACATTGATATGCATATTAGGCTATCAAGCCTTGTATTCATTTGCAGTATTTCTGCTTCATGCTGCACATGCGTCTTATGTTAGCTTTTTGAGTTTAGGTACAAAGACTAATAGCCCCCATACTTTGTTCAATATCTTTCAATAAACTTTAAGCGATAAGTAATAAAGAACAATCGAAAATGTATCTACTATTATATGTAATTATCAAGAGCTTGATTATATGATTAATCAGAGGTTTCATCAATAATATTGTATACATAAACATGTAAACACGTTAAACTTGACCAGTGAATGAAACTAGGGTACATATATGCAATGCATTCAATTTGATCATTATCCAAAAAAGAACAACAAACAAATTAACTGCGTCGCGATTATTTGTATATATGTCACTCATGTTGTTATTTAAATAAATGTAACTACGTAAAGCTACAACAACAAAACCACAAATCATCCCAAGTTATCCAAGTTTGATGAATTATAATTATGTGCTAATATCATACAATCATTACTCTCCAAACTCCACATATTACGCCATTGATCATTCCTCATAGATTTGATTCAGCATCTTTTCATTTCTTAAGATTTTATTCAATAATATACTTCACATTTATTATTGGTTCACCTAAAAATTTAATTGCACAAATAGTTTGTGAGGGTAGTTTCAACTATTTTAAATATCTGTAATATAAATATTTTGGATACTGAATACATGTAAGTGATCCTCGTTGGTGCTGACTTTAGTATGTTGCATGTACAACCAAACTGTGTGAAATATGGGGGAGTTGACCTTTCAGGTCATCATGTGGTTGTTGTGGTTTATAGCAGAGACAATGGAGATAACACCATGGACAAGTCCTGTATTTTGTATGTGACTGTGCAAATCAAAATCCGGTGGGTGGCTGTAATTGAACGAGGTGACAGCACTCAAATGTTTGTAAGACACACCATAACCTCCAATTTATACTTTTGATATAACCAAATCCATATGGCTTCTATGCAGGCTCACTGAGATGTATAGAAAGCACAAACGCATTGGTTCATTTGTGTATGTATGATAAATATGCATAGACTAGACATGCATAGACTAGATATATGCACACACTAGACAAATGCACACACTAGACATATGCACACACTAGACATATGCATTCACTAGACATATGCATACACTAGACATATGCACACACTAGACATATGCATACACTAGACAAATGCACACACTAGACAAATGCATTCACTAGACAAATGCACACACTAGACATATGCACACACCAGACATATGCACACACTAGACAAATGCACACACTAGACAAATGCATTCACTAGACAAATGCACACACTAGACATATGCACACACCAGACATATGCATACACTTGCAGATAGTTGAGCATATTGTATGCACCTTCTTTGCATCTATGTAATTATGCTAGTAATTTGTAGCCGAATTACTTTGCGTAAATGCCATACCAGTATTTGAATCTACCATTAGAATACTACTAGTAGATGGCACTGGAGAGACGAACAAATTGTTCCCAACCATTGAATCAAGCCACAATGGCATATCGGTTAATAGTGAGTGCAATGCTGCCGAAAGGGGTGTAGCAACTTTTCCTCTTAAACTCACAAAAGGAAAAAGCTGCAACATATAAATTAATCGCTTGTTTGCGTAAAGCCTTGTATTTCCTGTAATGTTTCAAGATTATTCCAGCTTTATATTCGGCTGTTCGATAAATGAAAGAAAACTTTCAACAAATGGACGTTTTTGCATATTCCAAACAACTGAGACAGGTTTAGCTCATTATATAAATACTAGAGCTACTGAACAGGGGTGGAAGAGGGCACTTTATTAGCTTCCCGCAGGTTTATAGTTGTGGTAACATATTATGTTGATTGTTTACCGCTGACAGCTGCCAATGCTGTTCATCAGAGTCATATACTCTTTAGACTCGTATAGCAAGCCAGTCACTTTTATGATATTTTTTACGCATCTACGAAACAATTATCAATCCACAGGATAAACCATATTGCAACTTTCAGAAGATCTACTAAAAGGTATGGTTAATATTATGTTTTAAGCTATTAAACAACCTTTTTATCAGTTAAAATTATCATTATTGGTAGCCTGCTGTAAAGGTTATATTTTTTTCTAATAAATTAATTTTACTAGTGCTGCTGACCACTGATAGACGAAAACTGTTTCAGCTACAAACTGGGTGGAAAATTAAATATTGACCAAATAATATGAATAATCCCCATTGCCGAAAAGTTAACAATGTTAATAGGATATTGCTAAAGGCTCTACAGACTAAAGTTATTTATCAAGAGTGTTGTAATAAAAATCTGCAATCTCTCAAGTCACTGATAATGCTCAATGATGTTGATAGCTTTTAGTTTTATTCTTCATATTTTGCTCATATTTCAAAGTGAATGTTGATTAGGCTTCAGGCAAGTTATTACAAAGTTTTCTAATGCTCTATTTTTTATAAGCAGTACAGAGCTTTTTGCAAAATTCTTTTATTGTAGCCACTGAAAAGTTCCATTTAGATGCTTCTATTGGCTTAACATTGGATGATGGAGTAGAACTTGATGAGGATACGTTTGACATGTTTCCTGGAAAATTTCTACATATAAATAGCCAAACCTTCCAGGAAAGCTTGTCAATCAATGGCTTTCACACCAACTCAGGCATCAACTCCAGAAAGCTCACTCACGTATGCTTTTATGTTTTAGTTTAAACATATAGACTGACTACTATAGTCACTATTGCAAAATTGAACAACACTGAAAATGATGATCATTTCAACTACATATTTCTTTGGCTGCAAATACCCAAAAATATTTGTGACTGGTTTACTCTATGTTCTATCAAAGAATATGATTGTTGTTTTCAGCTGTATTGGTGATGAAATCTTACAACTAGTCGTTTCATTTGTTTCTCGTGGGAAATAAAATCACCGTCATAAGCCTGTGGCTTGCGGTAAACCTTACCATATGTCATCAAACATAACTTAATTGATGCCCAGTAAACAGGATTAGCTAGATAATAACAGCAACTGGCGGCAAATTTTCTGCTTCACCTATTCGTCGACTCATGATGGAGGTTTTTGTCGATGCCAGTTGGCTATTTTTATTCTGCTTATTAGCTGCAATGATAGCATATACTTGTGTATTTCACTGTTTATCCATGCTAAAATGAAATAATTGATTATCAGGACTTCAATGAAGGCCGCTAGCCCGGAGCATTGTGGAGAAGCCGGTTCAAGTGATGTTAGCCATACAGCTGGCAATAGAAATAGTTCTACTCGATATACCTTACCAAGCCAATATCCCCCAGATGTTTTGGCCTACCTTACCTCTTCAGATGATGATGCTCCAGTGGCTAAAATTATGAACAAGCTAGTTGGCTGCTTACATAGTCATTTGATGGAACAGCACATTCCTGTTGAGAACCCGTAAGTATTGATTAGTTTTAACTACTGTGCATGGTGAAGTTACTGAATGAAAGAAGTTGTTATACTAAACAAATATTACCACAACTACCCTATGTTTCTAGTCGTCATCATAACCCTAATACCTGCAAACTAATTTTTATTTTAGTAGAGTCATTTCTCTAATTAAACTAAATACTCACAATCCATTCAAAACCTGACAAACTGGCTTCAAAATGAGATCTTTGGCAATTTACTGACAGTGCACTATTGATGCAAATTTGCTTCAAAATTGCATAAAGTTGGCAATTAATGCAAGTGTGAAAATTATTTTGTGCACTCAGGCTATGAAGATTCAGATCAAATAGATTATACCGCCATTGCACATATTTCTTTGCTTTCATTCACTGAAACTTCTCATTTGCTATCATCGATTTCTGAGCACTTCATCATGAAGGTGCTAGAACTTGCAGTTATCAATAAAACAACAAACTATATAGCAAATGCTTGTTAAGTTCAAGATGGTACACTAACTTTTAACTATAATGACCACATCAGTCAAACCATTGTCTGCTTCCAGGATATTAAAAAGTTGGTTTTAATTAACTGATTGACATTCCGTGTGGATTAAACCACAGCATGAAGTGATGGTTACGCGAAGGCCTCATTTCTCAGCAGAAATATTTGTTGATATCAGTCATGTTACTGGCCCAGTACCATGGAGCACAGAACATTAACTATTAATAATTACATAAAATAACCCCACCCTTGTGGAGGCTGTATAATTTATACTTTGTTTCTAGATACCCAGACAGAGCTCTTTTAAGAAGTGCTCTCACCACTCTTATCTTCAAGTACCCGAAATTAAGATCCAGACTACCAGGAAGCAATCAAATGTAAGCACTTCTTGAGCAAATGTTTACCCGTGGAAACTTTCAATTTAATTTAAATCTAATTGTTTGAACCTTTGAAGAATAGGTGAAAGGTTTTGCAATGCTTATTTATTATGGGATGCATTCTTTATGTAGTTACACAGTTTACAGAGTCCTCGGTGCCTGGTTTATTTCTGGAAATATCGTAGTTGAAAACTGTTGCACTATTCTGAGAAAAAAGATTCAGGAAACTAGCTACCAATACCATTTCCTTCAGGTTATTGTCATGTTGTGGAAACCTCAGCCAACAAACTTACTTCTTGTGATAAAAAATGTTGTGGCCTGTTTATTGAACACATCACTAAGTCAATAGACACAGCCCTTGCCAAGATATAGTCCTTGGCAGTAAGACTGTGGCTTAAAGTTGTTTCATTGAAACTCCTAACTCTTCTCACACTATACCGAATAAAACCACTTCAGTCTTTTCACTTTTTCAATGTACTGTATTTTTGATTTCAGCAAAAAAAGCTTGATAAAAATTTTAGTTCAACAGTTTAGATTGGAATTTTTCCATACATATTTTTTACAGTGATCTAGTGCACACTCGACTAAAAGAAAAATTTTGGCGTATGAGAGTGGATGTGATAAGAAAGCAAAACGAAATTCCAGATGCTATAGTCCAACGACAAATATACAAACGAAAAACTTAAAACAAAACCTCAGCAGCCGAATCTCCATCAAAAGTACCAAAAGCCATTATACGGTCTCCAAAAAAGGTAGGAAAAGCTGGTCAAAACCAACACATATCATTGCTCTACAATGATTGTTTTGTTTTAAAGAAGGACTAACTACTTGTCCTGTTCCTTTTTGTGCAGATATGCATAACAACTTTTGTCGTTTTCACAGAGTACTAAGCTAAACCCTGAGTAATTTCTAATCAAAATATCTACTTTTGTAAAACAAATAGTGTATATTTTAGTTGCCTTCTTTCTTGGTTAGCTGCACTTACTCCGTCGACCAAGAGTCACTCAAATACTTTGAGCTAGACAGTACTTTCACACTATAATTTGGAAAAATAGGATGTAAATGTGCATATACACAGCAGCTAGTGGCTTAGCAGGGTTAGCACTTTGCACTTCTTATACCTCTAGCCGCTTTAAGTTACATTCCACCAGAATACAATGCAAACTCACCAGATATTTTGTAAAAAAGTTTATACGATTTGCAAGTTTGTGCGCACCAAAACCATATTACTTCTATTTTTGGCTGTTAGATTTTACTAAATATCGATTGTGAGTGCTCACTGGAAAAAAGTCTTGTTTTATATTTTTCATTGTGATTTTGAATAATGATCAAGTGTCACAGAAAATAACCAAACTCAATTTGATATTATTGCCGAATCTTTTATTACTTTGGAAGATAATATTGACAATAATATTTGACAATCTTTTATAGGGAAGTATATAACTTATCATGTTATGTGTGTTTCCGTGAAAGTTGTTTTTACAAAGAGGTGGTAAACAAAATGAGCCCAGCCAATTTTGTTTGAAAAGCATATGCTTTAATCACTTGTTCAAATCTTTAGCAAGTAGTTTGTAAAGAATCAAAACAGTTCGGACTATTTCAAAATAGTTCAAAAGTTCATGGTTTGTGAATAGTTCATACAAGTTCAAAATAGCTTAAGCACTCTGATGTTTTGCAAATTGTCAAAAATATTTAAATAACCACAGATATTTTCCAAAACAGCTAGATGGTTTTACAGTTTCTGTGGTTGTTGCAATGACAGCTCATGTTATTGCCCAAATTTTTCATCAGCCAACAGTGAGACTAATTATGCCTGAATTACACTACATGCCGGTGGTAATTTTTCAATAAATCCGAAGTTATACAAACTGTCTATGCTATTTCAAAACTTTCTAAATGTTTTAGTTTTCCAAAGCAACTATGAGCCACCATTAGCACCTCTTGAATGACTCTTCACTTCGTCGCATCTGAATAGATAGAGGGGCATGCCGTTTAGTAATGTGTTTGTGTATTATGAATGTTTATTATCCAGGGTTTGGAAAATTACGTTGAGGAGATGGAAATTGAAATGAACAGTTTTTTAGAAGAAACAAATCCAACTGGCGAGGCCGTGGTACACAAATTGCAGAAATCACGAAGCCAGCGAATGAATGGAGAGGAAGCAGAGAAAGTATTCCAAAATTATCCAATTTTGACAGACACGTGATACGTCAGTAAACCATCACGCATTTTGTCTCGGAGTTGCTGTGACGAGAATCATAATTATTTTAGTAGCTAATAAGTAACAAGCCTTTCGCTTGAGCTTTAATGGTGCACTGCTGCAGATTACTTAAGCAATTCAACTGTTGGAGTTGTCTTTTCTTTAGTGTCACATAGTATTAAATAGTCACAGCAAAGTTTCTAAAAATAATCATAAACTAGCTCATACTTTTCTTTTATTGGATTTAAAAAATAATATTTTTTAACATTTTCAATCAAATAATTCAGATTTGAGAATTATTACTTTAGCTGAACAGCAACAATACCGAAAACGCAAATCTAGTATTTTCTTTCTCCGCAAAGAAATTGTAAATAATAATAATTTGAATCTATTGATATTATTTGATTTGAAAATAATTTTTGTATTGTAATACTGCATTAGTGAGATATTTCTTGTAATTTATTACATGGACACCAGTGTTTACATAATAACAGATTTACCTACAATAAATTACAATAACGACTTAATTAACGTACAATGAAAAATCTGAAAACAACTGCAAGCATAATCTTTTGATATTCTTGAAAGTCTCTACACGATGACTATTAATTGGATGCCATCTTTCTATGCAACAAGCCAAATTTTTGCAACGCCACTTTATGGCCTTATATAAGTTGAGTATGAGTGACCATCTATTATTGTTCTTATGCTATAGACAGAATTAGGGAGAGCACAACTCCGCAAAAAAATTTTCTGTGTGAAAACTAGCTTGAAACAATCAAGTTAAGTTTAATCAGTCAAAAATTTGCAACACAGCACCTTTAAACTGATACAAAATTCGTACAACTATAAAGTATTCTTTAGAGAACGCTTCAAACATATATGATGCAAAGGACAGCAGAAATCATAATATTTATTCGCAATTCATATTTGAAGATGATAAATGAGTGGCGAGATGTCATCCGTTCTTTTTACCGCTCTTTGGGAACACCAGTTGACAATGTCAGTATGGCCATAAGAAAAGGTCTCGTCAGGTGGGCACCAGAGCTGGAAAAACGGACAGCCCGGTTCAAGTATGCCAAGGAAGCAAAAAAGTTCATAAAAATACAGCCTGAAAACGATGGTTAGTGATATATTCCTTTCTTGCCCGGTCATTCAGTAAATGCAAGAACCTTGACTTTTGAACTAGCACTTCGCAATATTCAGTGGTGGATATTTTGTTGAAGGTTTTTAAAACAGTCAATGGTTGATGGTGTGCCATCTCAATGTGCAGTGAGTTTTCATGGTATTTTTTAGAATCAGAACTCTTGAAAGCTTATATGTTACTGGTGGTGGCACTGAAAGAAAAACCACAGAACTTGTATATCCTCACCTCTCAGCAGGTAAAAATTGAAAGTTGGAAAGGTCGTAAATTCAAAAAGAATTTATGTTGACTAAAAATGTTACTCCATTTGGTTTCAAATAGTGATTGAAATGCATAAAAAATAATTAGGTCGACTACCCTTACTGAATATAAATGCTGCCTAAATGAGTTATTAAAAGGAGATAAAGAAAAAAACATGAACTGTGATAAAATGATAAAAATTCTGTGGTGCCATTCGGGGTTTAAGAAAAGAAAATCAAAGTGATTAGTTCCTTGGTTCAAAGAGGGTAGTCTATCCAGAAATCACAGATGTAGTATGAACCCCTAAACTGCCAAAAAACAGATACCTGAATTGCAAACATCAATTACTTTCATGTTCGAACTCTGTTTTAAAAAGGCTAAGAAAAAATAAAGAAAATTAAATGTGGCGCCTGTTTTTATTTAATTTTCCAATGTGGCATTTGACCAGCTATGCTTTAAAACATTAAATATAAATCAAAAGTAGATCACAGTTATTAACAACATTTCTTTAGTTCAAGCTAGTTATTATGGTTTAGTTTTATTGAAAAGAACTTTTAAAACTTTATCCACAAGCGTAATAAAACTAAACATTAGTGTGATGCCACATCAGTGAAAATGAAGATGAAATAAAAACTGTAGTTTTAGGTGCTTCTCAATTATTGAGGTAGAATGTATGATATATAAACACTTTCGAAGTCATTTAAGCCGTTGGGGCTATGAAAAACAGCGCTGAATGTTTTTTATTACCTTAATCGCAGTTAATAAGCAATAAACTTGGAGTTGTCTTCTATTTTAAACAGTCCTTTTATAAAAAAACTACAGTATTAACCTAACTGGAAGTGAAATTAAATCTTACAACATTGCCGAATGATATATTTCATTATGCTCTTATAGATAACTTGATTTAGCTCAGGAAATGTGCACCAAAAAATTATTTGATAGTTCAGCACATACAATACAATAGTAGGGATAGAATAGTGCAAAATTTATGGGCTTTTTACATCTACCAATTTCCTTATCGAATCAGGGCTTGTACAAAATATCTCTTGCAAGATTATTTTGTAGCAACCGCTGTTAACATTTAGTTCAAACATTGTTTTTAATTGTAATGCAGGTACACATCACAAAATAAAACCAACTTTTGTTGCCTCTGAACTCAAAAGAAGGTTGATTATGGCTGAAATTCTGAAACGTGATTTGTTGAGTCGGCAAAATTTTTGATGTAAATCAAAGTCTAACAATGCCTCAATTAGTAAGCTTGTAGTTCTTTAGCTAAATAAACAGCTGCAAGGGAATCTCCCCTAATGGTAAGGCAGGCGAATTTATAGATGTACCGACACTTTAGCAACATGGTAATCGGCGTCAGTTGCCTTGTGTATGTTTTATTTATTGACTGATTAACAAATATTAGCATTCTAGTACTTATACTATGGCTATGGAGTTAATATAAATAGTGAAGTGAGCATAGAAATCTAGACTATCAAAGCTGGTCACTGTTTTTTCTTTAGCCCTCATTTCAAAAAGTTTTATCAAAAAACAATTAAACGAAATCAAACACTGCAACTGTTTCACTTTAAATTTTGACACAAAACTTTCATCAGCTACACTTCAAGAAGCTATTGCCATCTGAAGCTGATTTTGAGTTTTAAAAGACAATGCTGTTGTAACAAACCGGATATTATAATTTTACGCTATTCAAAAAGAAGACAACTCCAAAAATGGTTTTCGACATTGAGTGCAGTTCACTAGTTATTATGTAGATTAACATAATTCCTTTGTCAGTGTAGGAGTTACCCCACTTTCTCTACCGCTGTTGCAGACTGATGTCTGCGGCTTTCATAAAAATTTTGTTGGCTTTTTTCAGTTTTTTCAGCAAAATAGAAGATGAAATGGAAACAATAGTAAGTTGTGGTAGGACTGTTTAAAAATAAAACGCAGCATAGTATCAAATTTATAAAAACAAACTTTTCATAACTGCATGTGCTGTCTTCTCTACATAAATTGTTGCTCACTTTAAAATTGCTAGAAAATTAGTCGGTGATTTTAGTAGCATAATGCCGATGAGTTTGACACTTCTAACGCCAGGGACGTACTTTTATGTATCTTTGTCCTTGCAAACATTTTGTTGTAGTTATTTTCTGAAATGACTTTGATATTAGGTAGTTTAACTCTGTAAGCTGTGTTCTGCTACCAAAAATGCTGGTCATACATTACATTATATAATACTTTTGTAAGGAGTCACAGTTTGCAAGTCTTTGTCACAGTAGATCAAATGTAGAGGCGTTTTTTCTTTTAAATTGAGCGCTCAAATCATAAATAGAATTGTTGCTCGGCCTCAACTTATATGGATGTCTAAACTATGTTAAAATTTATGTAATTTTTTTTTTAATTTTAGAATTTTCCACCGTCATTGGTGCTCTAAGTATCCAGCGTTACACTCTACCTCAACCGATGTAAAGTAAGAGAGTTTGGCACTCTCGAGGAGGGTATAGTGGCGCAGTTCCTACTACATTATATCCTCAATCTGCAATACGCTTCACCGAGATATTACCAACTAGTGGAAACTCTTGTTGGTTTGCAATGTCCTGCTGCTTTAAAAAAGTCCAAAGGGGCTCTAAGGAGCTTTTTTCAATTATATGACATGTAAGCTCACAAAATTCCACATAAATATAAAATGATTTGATGTCTTCAAATTTGCTTTTACAAACTCGTTAATCGTTGTCACAGATCATTTTTTTTATTTTAATGCCAAAGGTTTTGCAAACTTACATATTTGTGTTATTTTTCTGTGCATATTTCTCCTCTTACATAAATTATCTATTCTTGCACCATTCATAGGAACAAGTTTTTTTAGACAGAGCTGCCTGTCTTTGAGTTGTTTTGTATTGTGTATTCAGAAAATCTCAGTGGGTAGCTGATGAAACATTTTGTATCAGCTAAAACTTTTCAAAACACTTTTTTGTATCAAAGCTTAATTCAGTTTTTCAAACCATAATGGTAATAGTCTCAGCGTAGTTGCAGCAATCTAGTTTTGCTAAATGTTTGCCAAAATGTTGGTTGTTTCTGGTAGAGGTAGTTGAGTTTTATTTTGCTCAAGGCATTTCAGAGCAAGCAACTCCTAATCAGGATGGAATGGTTTTAGCTGCATTTTACCAACATCAACCTGCTTCTTTTGGTCTTCTCGGGAGTTGTCACTCATTGTTTTATCAAAAGCAGCTGGCAATAGAACATGGGGTGACAACTCCCGGGAGGGCGATAAGATGGTTTATTTATCTGTGACAACTATCAACCAATGTATTAAAATTACTTTCTGCTCGCTGTTGGCTATTTTACTTTATACAGTGTATCTAAGTTTTTTTTATGTTTTTCAGTTACTTCATGAATAAAATTTTGAAGGCATTGTTGTCTACCATGTATGAGTTTATATTAATACACAGTTACATTAATATCAATTTAATGTACCAAAATCCAACATTAGGTGGGGAGCACAATTCCCCTCATGTGCAATAATCACCTCAGTTACACGTAAGTCACCTAAAATTGACAGAAACCACATTTATTGCACTAGTCACCTAAAGAACCACCTGAGTCACATTTGTTGACATAAGCCACCTCCACGCTACAAAAGTCACTCTTTTCCCATAAACCACAATTTTTGCATCAGTCACATCTGCGGTGGGAAGGTGACTTATTTAGTTGCATTACATAAACCACATTTTGCCTGTGAAATAAGTCACATTTTCAATAACAGTGTAGGGCTGTGTCGTAGGGTAGCCTACTAGTGTCAAGGCACAGTACCTAATAACTGGTAGTATAACTCCACTGTATACGATTAGTAATAAGGGAGCAGATCTCTGTCATGAAATGTATGGATTAGAAGGTTCTCCTGGTTACAGGTGTACTTGAAGTACGCCCCTGTTCCCGTGAACCCAGTGAGGTGCCTTTTTGTGCGCCCCAGTTGTTTAGAATGGATGTAAGTAGTATGGTAAATGGGTGATCTGGCTCAGTTTTTTCGCCCTCGGATATTTGATCATAAAAAGTCCTAAATTTTGTGAAAACTTAAAAAGTTTACATATTTTCCAAAGCGTAAACTGTGGAAAATGCAGAAACAGAACACATTGGGGTTTGGTGTATACGGCTGTCATATGACACGGGACTACAGGACAATGTGCTGGTCACGCTGGCTTGTTGTAAAACACCGCTCCTTTATTATATACAACAAATTCTTTAAGTATCAATCGGGGTCAAAAAGTAGGACATTGAGATTGACAGATAGTTAAAGAGTTTGTATAATAAATAATGCCACACACAATCAATGAAATCACTTTTGGAGCAGCTCAACCTCAGCTGTGCAAAAACTAAGCGAATTGCCACAGCTAGTGCCACACATGTACAAAACCTCAGATCCAAAGCCTACTAGATATGGAAGCTTTGTAGCTACTGTTGTTAATGAGAATACTAATGAAGAATGTAAGGTTTACCTTCCCAAGTACGTGTTTGAATGTGCATTGCCGGGTAAACAGTTTACTTACTGCGGACTCATAAAAAAGGCTGATGGTAGTGGACATTCCTACCACGATGTTAAATGGGCCTAACTGACATTATATTTTATAACCAAAAAATTGGTTATATAATCAGTTAACCAAATAGAAAATCCGTTAACTAAATAAATAATCCGTCGACCGAATAAAAAATCAGTTAACCAAATAAAAAATCCGTAGACCAAATAAAAAATCCGTCGACAGAATAAAAAATCAGTTAACCAAATAAAAAATCCGTCATTATAATAAATGGATAAACTAAAGGAAATATACTATTCTCCAGCTGGTTACCAGAGGGGTACAATGGCTGCTGGAAAATTAAAAAAGAAAGTTCCTGAGCTTACCAAACAAGAAATTCAACAGTGGCTTGATCGTCAACCAGTTTACCAGATTTATAAACCAAAACCTAAGCGCATAAAAGTTCCTCACTATACTCAAGACCAGCCCAACCACACGCACCAGATCGATCTTTTAAGCCTGCCGGTCGATAGCAAATACAAGTATGCGTTGACTGTGGTAGACATTGCTTCTAGGTATAAAGAGGCCGAGCCATTAAAAAGTAAAACTGCTGTTGACACTGCCAATGCCATCCAACATATATACGAGAGGTCACCACTTGACTATCCCAAAGAGATAATGAGTGACAAGGGTCGTGAATTTATGGGTGTGTTTACAGAGTTGATGAAGAAGCATGATGTAAAAATTGTAAGATCTCTAAATAAGAAAAAGGTAGCCTTTGTCGAACGTTTTAATAAAACGTTGGCGGAGAGTTTTTTTGCGCATCAGTACGATAAAGAGATTAAAGATAAAAAGACCAACCACGTATGGGTGAGCAGATTGTCTGGCGATGTGACTGCGATAAATGGCGAAGAAACAAAAATGATTGGTATGAAGCCCGCGGAGGCAATAAAACTCGAAAGCGTCAAACAGCCAGAGTACAATGATGTATCTGAGCCTTACCCTATAGATATTTTGGTACGCTATCTGTACAAGCCTGGAGAAGAAGCTGGATACAATAGGTATAGGGCCACTGACCCCATTTGGTCGGTAGATGTGTATGACATTGACGAGATACATTCGTGGGAGAATCAACCTTCTCTGTACACGCTTCAGGGTATTGAAGAGAGAACGTTTACGAAGGAGCAGCTTCAGGTAGTACCACTGGATACGGAAGGTTTAAAACTACAATAAATGGAAAAAGATCCTCCAACCCCACCCAATGGTGGTGTGCAAAGATATAAGAGGGTAAAAGACATGAGAACTGATATTTCATCGTTAATTGTCAAGAGAAGAAAATTGTAGAAAATATGGCAAGGCTGTGAGCAATTTACAAAACGTGTCGACGGTATTTTCATCGCTAGCTGTGATACAATCGACAACTGGAGTAGTGACTACTTTTACAGTTGTAGGTATGCCAATAGGTAGCGTGTTGACTGTTTTAGGGGCGGTGTCTGGATTGATATCCATAACTCTTACCCCAATTACCAAGCACTACAACAAGAAAAAGTTGAAACACATCAAGAAACACACGATATTGCGCGTTGGTATGAGTGAGATAGACAGAAAACTATCTCGCCATTTAGCCGATAATTTTATAGATGAGGATGAGTTTGATGAAATTGTAGATGAATACGATAAAATCAGACAGAAACTGGTGGACTATGACAAGATGTAATTTTATACACCTAGATGTATAAAATTATGTAAAGATGGTGGCCGGCAAGACTTTAGCGTCTTTCAATTTTTGCACGGCGTAATTTGCAACACCAATCTCCCCGGCTAGCATACCAACGCTAGCTGGTTTCATATCTAGAGGTTTATCCTTGAAACCCATCGCCTTTAGTCCCATTCTAGTGGCGACTACTCCCACTGCCATCAGAGCGCCGTTGTACAGCGCGTTACCGATATCTTTTATATTAGCGCTTGCCATTTATTATACTAAAATTTTCTATTTTTTTGTTGGAATTTGCCTGTGGTAGTTGTGGCAGCTGCGGCTGTGGTTGCGCTTGCGCTTGTGACTGCGGTGCGGGTGCAGGATCCGACCTTTTTATAACCAGGTACACGATACCTAGAACAAAGCTACCTTCGAGCATGTACTTCCAAATACCTGACTTTTTTTCTACATCCTTTTTTACCAGCTGCTGTTTAGGCATCTCTGGTGTTTGAGTTAGTTCATCGCTGAAATTTTCTTCGAGACCCTTACTGAGTGATTTCGCTTCTACCTCCTAAGTTGTTGCAACTTTCGTTCTCTTCGGGTTCTTGGTTATCTTTGGATCTGACATTTATTGTACCATAATCTATGCTGGTCACAGTAGTAGCCAATATCGACAACGGAGCTAGGTAACCACCCCAATCATAATATATGGAGGGGAAATAATTTTTAATAGCGGCTTTCACAAAAACGTCGTTACCTATTGTTTTTTCAAACTCTTCCTCGTTGGTAAGTGGTGCAAACCTAGCGATCGCCTTTACCCACCCCTTGGCAAAAAACTTACAAACTTGATCACCCACACCATCCACTATCCCCTGCTCGTGTTTTAGGTATATTTTTTGACTTGGTCGTCTGACATTTTACTAATGTCTTCCTCCGTATTTACCCGCGCCTTGAGCAACCTTTCGCGATACGTACTGACATTACCATCGGACTGTTTCGGAATTGCAATAATCGACTCCATTTTATTAT
This sequence comes from Cryptosula pallasiana, assembly GCA_945261195.1. Classification (NCBI taxonomy): domain Eukaryota; kingdom Metazoa; phylum Bryozoa; class Gymnolaemata; order Cheilostomatida; family Cryptosulidae; genus Cryptosula; species Cryptosula pallasiana. The sequence continues at coordinate 12,675,766 of OX183136.1, read as the reverse complement.
ACCTCAAAAACCTCCGCGTTGTCAAGTAACACTTGAGGATTATTATGCAGCAGAGAAAGAAGAAGACCGATCCGGTAAAGTAGAATATTTGTTCAATCATTTTTCCAATATCAGAAATTCCCCTTGTCGGTGTTGACAAACAGCATAAATGTATTTACCGACCCTTTTTTTATCTCGTAGTGATGCTCGGAAGGTATAATGTCATTTTCGCTAGTGAGAGTCTCGAAAGATTTTTTGCACGTATTTTTACTAATCAGTGCCCAGTGTACATTTTCTCTAAAATCTTTGGGAGCCGATACGTATCTCTGCGTTATGAACCAAGTTGTGAGGTTCGAGTGTCGACCACTAAAAGCGATCTTGCTCAGCGACGTTCGATGTTTGTTTAGATGTTTTTCGGCGCTGCAGTCGTCAATAATGATTAGCGAATTTTTACCGGACAGTTTACCTCCCTTGGAGTGTATTTTAATGAGATGATTGAGCGTGTTCACCAAGTCTCCGTTGGAGTATACATGACATGTTTTTAAAAAAGGGTGTTTGATGTCGTCGTAAGTCTTATTGTCGTGAAATGTCGGGCAGATTATAAACACGTGATCAAAACGTCCCGAGTAATACCTGTCTATAATGTTTAGCGTGTGATATGTCTTGCCCGAGTTTGTACGCCCACATATTAGGGCGTTTTGGGGGTGTTTTGGTAGTAAATCGTCCATTTATTGTTCTATAGTTCTAAACTCATTGTTTAAAGATGATACGGCTTTGTCACTGACCAAAAACACAAAAGCCTTGCAAGCGTCAGAAGCTCCCTTGCAGATTTTGAGCTTGATGTAATCGTTAATCTCTCTGCCCACGCCGCTAGACATTTCATTGTCGATCGTTCTCAGGTCGATATTCAGACAGTACTTGTCTTTATAAAAAGCCTCTTGATTCATGTCCGACTCTCCCATCGACTCGATCTGAAAGTATTTTTGGCATCCGTGTAAGAGTACACCGGCAGGTAGTCAGATGTAAACAGCTGGTTGGTGGCTGCGTCAATGTCTACTTTGACGTTGGTGATGTTTGGAAATTTGTATTCAATACTGGCCTTGTTGTCAGCCTTAAAGAAGACCAAGATGGAACGCAGGCTCTCATAAGTGGCGTTGATGTTTATCTCAAAGTCAGACTCTGCAGCCGACACCTCTTTTGTGGTGTGGGCCTTGTAGTCGTTGATGAGGTGAACGTGATTGGAGTACTTTTGAGAGATGCTGCTGGCGATCGTCGGTTCTTGCACGTAGTCGTACTCAAGGCAGATGTTTTTGAGAGTGTACTCTTCGCTCGCCAGTTTGATGTGAAACTCGACGGTGTTGTGTAAGGCCTGAGGAGTAAATGCGGCTTCCGTCAGGAAAGATCCCAAGTAAGAAGAGTACCTCTCTTTGTGTATTGAAGCCAGGACGTCGTCAGCTGCACCAGTTATACCATGTCTCTTTTTCTTTGTAGCCTCGGATTGGATGCCTCTGTGAGTCAGCTCCTTCTCTTACTTGTACTTGGAGTGCCACAATTCTCGAAAAATTGCCAGGTGGTTATAGTTGTTAATGTCAAACACAGTAGTGCCCTTGATGGTCATCTTGAAACTCTCTACGATAGCCAAAGTCAGGTGATCAGGGATGTCGGTCTCGTCCTTTCCAGAATTTAGTTTGTAGTTATAAGTGAGGTTTAGGGAATTCGGGTACAGCACCGTAGTAGGAGCCAATTTTGGCATCTTGACCACCAGCTCATCACCTGGACTGGCATCAGATGGGTTGTGATTAACTCTAGCGTGCACCTTATTCTCTTTGAGACCCTGTCGATATCTTTTCGACAAGGTGTGATTTAGCTCTCTGTTATAAGCCATTTATTATATACTAATAAAATGGAAGTCGAAAGAAAAGATTTTGCTCACGACAATGATAGCGCTACTAATGCTGACGTAGATGAGACAAGTTTCATCGAACAAGCTTCAGGAGGGGTTGACCCTTCCATACAGCAGTCAATCAATGTTCACAATGATCCCATCAGTAATGCCAATAGCATTCTCATAGAAAGAGGATTGCACGACATAGACACAATTATTAGTACAAAGGTTATGGGTGAAACAACCGTAGAGTTTAAGAAGTTGCTGGCAGCTACAATAGCGGATAAAAAACCCGCAAATGAAACTGAATTAAACGGCGTGATAAAGGGAACTGTAGATTATGCTAAGAATGGTGGTGACTATGACAAGTACGTCAAAGAAAACTTCCTTTCTAGAGACGTGATAAACGAAATTCAGCAAGCACCCGAGACATCCAGTGATACATCTGGTGTCGATCAACACACCCAAAACAAGATTGGTGTAGTTTTATCTCGTCTAGACATACATACAGGGTTTGACCACAGCAAATTTGTTTTCTTGGACAACAATCTGGCTGTCCAAACCAGCGAAGGTAGACGGAGGTTGACTCAGGTTTCAAATCCAAAATTGTTTTTGCCTGAACCACGTATTCTCAAGGCTGAGTATCAAAGTCTGTTTGGTATTGATAAAGAAGAGTTTCAACGCAGGCTTGCAAAAAACAACCAGGAAGTAGTCGAACCCGCCGATAGGGATCTTAATTTTGCTCAAAGCCCATTATCTAGTTTTAAAGACTGGCTGTCTTCACGAAGTACAGGAGTAAAAAACACTGTAAGTGGCTTTGTTGATCGACTCAAAACTAGTAGGACATCAGCAGAGTTCAACTACCGCGATGTGGGAGAAAATTTGGAAATGACAGCACTTGACACGCAAGAGGGTAGATTGCCAGAACGTGAACTAGTGGCTATAAACCAGCGATTTCAAACTCTCGAAGGACAGATTCAAGTAGCAGCATCAAAATCAGCTGATACGATGGAAAAAATAAGCATCTTGGATGCCAAAGAAGACAAGACGGAAGGTGATCTATTACAGTTGCAACGATTACGTGACGAGCTTGACGGTCACAATGAGGTTTTAAAAAGCCTGAAGGGGGATTATGGAAAAGAGGTTGAAAAGATGCGCAAACAGCGAAATATCATATTGGGTATTGCCGGTGTGACCACAGTGGGTGGTATTTTAGCTGCTATATTTGAGGCCGTCGCAAACGCTCTGGGTTCGGAAGGTGCCAAAGATTTCATTCCGAAATCGACTAGTCCAGCCGACATTGCTGGCAGCGGTATAGGAAAGATCGTCAAGAAGAAATTGGAAGAACTGGCAGCGTATTTTTGCAACATGGCTGTAAATTCCACAGGTGCTACCAAAGCGTTTTGGCATATGATGGAAAACACGGTCGAGTTTCTAGAAGATAACATATGGATAATGATTGCTCCTTTAATAGCACTGGCTATATACGAATATAACAAAAAGTAATTTAATACAACCAGTCGTATTAAATTAATTAAAGAATGCTATAGTACCACCAACACTAGCCAACGTTCCGGCTCCCACGAATATTTTTTCGTATTTTTTCTGCTCATCGCTGGGTGTGTAGTCGAGAGTCGGTTCTCTCAGATTGGGATGTGGGTCTTGCCCGAACAGTTTTTTATAGGTATCAAAAGCCGAGTTGACCGAATACAACTCATTGGTTGCATATTGTTTTCGAGATATCTGAGTTTGCAGCCAGTCTTGATTTTTGGCTCGTTTCGTGTTGTAGTCAGCTTGCTCCGGACTGAGTTTTTCCATCGCCGCGTTGTGCCGCTGAACCTCGGACTTTGTTCCGTTTTTATCAATCATGGAAAACAGGTAATTGCCTCCCGTGAAAGCCACGGCATTTACTACTGCCCCTGCTACCATCATTGCTATAGTTGCCATTTATTAAGCCTCGTAAACTATGACCAAGTGAGGTGCACTGGTAGACTCAACCTCGATTGGCAACATTCCGGTGACAGAAAAATCTATTGAATGCAGCTTGTTGATTGCGAGTCCTGATTTTGTCAGTATGACCACTGATTCATCATTGTAAACTTTATCATGAGATTTCTACCCGGTATGTACGGTTTGTAAATCATGATGTCCCTTATACGCGAGTTGGTGGGAAATACTGGGGCAAACACGCAGTTATCCGTTGGCAAGTCTGCGGGTAGTCGTTCTACTTTGATCGCGTGCACTGTTCTCTGAAAACTTTTTCTACCAAACATTTATTCTATGATTCGTAATACACTAAAATCTGACGGCACGTGATACCAGACACTTTGCATAAGATTACCCCTCCTCGGTCTATAACTAAATCTATAGAATTGGCTTGGTGCGACGACACATTTCCATATGAAAATACAACTCCATCGATAGTAAACTCGATTCGTCCGTTATCCACATTATCATGTGAGTAGCATATGATTTCTTGGATCACAGAGTTGCTGGGCAGTGAAAACGTAAACATTAACTCTGTCGGCGAAGGCTTGCTAGACACACTCGCTTTTACATGGTGTATCCTTCGTTGACGATGATACGATTTTACTCCAAACATTTATTGTATCAACAATTCAGCCACAAATTCCCCTGGGTAATCATTACCCCTATCATCTTGTATTGTTACTAGCAACTCGTTAATCTCGCCGTTATGCATGCGCTTGCAATTGTTTATCGGCTGGTAATGTACTACATCGCCAACATCCGTATTGTCTACATGAATCGCTGCCAACAAGTCGCTGCGTTTTCCATTCAAAAAGTTTTTTGATGTGTCAATACCATGGACGTGTATGTACAGACACAGTGGGGTCAAGTACAGATATCAATTTTTGATCACCTTACTCAACGCGCCATGAATGGCTCCTTTCCCCAATTCCATTTTCAATGTATTTGGCTCGACTGTTATTGCCCTAGGTAGTTTTCGGGTGATATCGTCATACGTATAATACCCCGGAAGGAGTTCAACGGCTGGGTGGCCACGTTTTTGGTAGATGGTTTTCTCTGTCAAATGATACATATTCATGTAAAATGACATAGACTGTAGGCTGATAGCGGTTGCGTATACCGGAGCATCGAGCTCAATCCTTCCAGTTTTTGTTATAGTATGTGTTGTCATTTATTAATAAATGGCAAAGTTATATAGCGCTTATCCGATTGACTTTTACGGACTAGACATTGTAGTTTCCGTAGGTCGAGAAAACAAAACCAAATACGGATTTAGTAAAACGTTTGTAGACATTACACCAAAACCATTGTCCGTCGATAACTTTGACGATGTAGATAGGTGGTATAACGAGAGAATCAGTTATTACACCGAACAGTACAAGTTTGCCCTGTACTGCGCACCAACGCTTTGTGGAGTGAGTAAAGATCATCTCACCAGAGGTCTACCACTTACGAGATCCATAATGAATTTTCACGTGCTATTCCAGACTAAGAAGATTTTGGCTCAAATGGAGGTTAGAAATCCTAACGATCAAGATTTTAATCCGCACAACAATCCTTACAACAAGACTGAATATCAAAAACTCTTAAATGAATTTGGCGTCGTTCCGATGGGTATACCCATCATAGATCAACCGGCAGGCGGATTGGGTTACATACAGAGGTCTATTGGAATTTTGAAAATGACTTCGATAGCCAAAGATCTCGGTAGGAAACTACCGACCTTCCCCGCCACCGGAAAACCAAATGCCTACATAGACATTAAACCCAAGGGCGGTGATTGGGGTACTTACTACCAGTTTAAACCTTGGAACAAAAATTTCGGCGTAAAGATGATCGCCGTAAACCACGAACCTATTGACTTTAATCGACTCGTTATGGATCACTCTAAAAGCTTTACAAACCCCGGCATAGTACGACTAAATGAATCTATCAGGGGATACGTATACTGTCTACCCGGTGCTCAGGTACAAGCCAGACAGGCGGGCTCTTCTCAAGAAAGTCAACAGCAGTTTTTAGCCTTGGTCAACGATCGGATTGCCAAAAAACAGTCTTTAGAAGAGTCTATCAAAAACTTTGAAGATGCTCTAAGTAAGACTCAGGGCATCATTGATTATAACATTGCCAAGGGATTGTACATGATTCCCTCTGACATGAATGTAAACAAGCTAGGAAAAAGCGTAAAAGGTTTCAACGATGAGATCAGGGTAGCCAAGAGTTTTGATACAATAGGCATTAAGCCATCACCTAAACCTCCTCCTCCAAAGCCAGTTGTACACTCAGCACCGACACCTTCTCATGTGATAACTGTGGCAGCGCCTGCTCCAAAGCTAGTTGTACAGACAGCACCGACACCAAAGCTAGTTGTACAGGCAGCACCGCCACCAAAGCCAGTTGTACAGGCAGCACCGGTACCTAAGCCAGTTATACAGGCAGCACCTAAACCTCCTGTGCTATTGGATAGGTCGGAGCTTGATGTTCATGGGGCTACCAATACGTTGATCGGTGGAAGTATCATAGCCGCTGGTGTTGCGTACATTTTGATGTCTTAAGATATTTTATAGCCTTTGGACTATAAAATGACTCATTCTTTTTTGGCAAGTACGTCGAGCAATTCGGCTTTTCTCTTACTACTACATCCATTAATACCGCGTTTTTTAGCACAGACCCTCAAATCTTTGAGACTCATTTCATACAACCACTTTTGATCAGCTGGCGCATCCATCCACAGTTGCTCAAATTTGCAAATTTTGCGAGTTGGTCCATTGTAGTATTTACCGTAGTTAACATATTCTGTATTGGATTCTGTCCATTCATCGTAAACTGGAGGGCTTACACGATCAAACAATTCTAATATATGCTTGGGTATTTCTTTAGCCATTTACTTACACTCTTTAATTTTATAATGTCCGTGTGCCAGACTGTCTATAGAGTTTAGGTAATACCTTTTGTCATCAAAGGGTGATAGGGTCTTCTTCTCGAAAGAGCGAGTCACAATCACATGTTTTTTCGATTGGAGCGTTGACATCCACGCCTTTGATTTTGGAACTCCGGTATCCAGACATTGCTTGTACGTTTCAAAAGTTAGTTTTTTGGTAACACACTTTTTAACTCCTTTGCACTTTTTCATTCCAAACCCCACACCTTCTACACAGTACGACTTGGCTCGCAGAGCTACAAATTCTGATATCGGCTGACCACCACCTTCGTCCTTGGGCAAGCCAACCACCTTTTTATTCTTATCGCTATAACACGGGTGGTCCTCGGGGTAATTACTGGTGTCATACTTGTCTAATGGCATCTCCTTTCAAAAATCTTCCGTCTCGATGAGCACTACAAAACTATCCGTGTCCGTGTACATCATCCTGGCGTTGGGATACTGTTTTTGGATGTCATCATAAAAATACTCGTACATGTGTTTTTTAGACAAGCCCAAGATGGCCTGGCCAACGTATATTGGTTTGTTTAGTTCTACTTTCGCCTTATTTTTTAGCACGGTCGTCAACTTCTCATTAAACTCCTTGGTTGATTTGAACTGATAGTTGTTTATAAGTTTTTCCTTCCGCCTCTCATCTACGGTTAATTCCATATCTATCCGGTTGCGAACATTTTTCATCGACTTGCCAAAGTTACCGTTGACCATAAGCTTGGGAAGGTTCTTTCCACATTCCGTCTTGGCCCTCTTTCTTAGCTCGGTATTTAGTCGGACCCACGGCTCCATCCAGGCTTTCTCTTTAAACTTTAGGACTCGGTGTACCTTGGTCAGACGCAGTCCCTTCTTTAGGTAGTACTTCAAAATCTGGTGGTGAATTATGTACTTTTGCTTGTTTGTTAGGTTGGGCACCAGCTTGGGGACTTTGCTGTATCGAGGTTCTCCCGTCTTCGGATAGAGTTCTCCCACCGAGCGCATGTACTCTGACCACTGATCCGGTTTGATGGATTCGAGTGCTAGGGGGTAGTCATTGTGTTCATCATGCAGCTCTTCCGGATATTCCAAGTCTACTTCTGCAATGTATCGCTCATCCTCATCGAGGTTAATGTCGTCCAATGTCATATCTTCTTTTTCCCATTTAACTCCACCGATCGGCAAATTTTGCGGCATTGAGTGTCCGTACAAGTTGCCCATATCCACGTACATGATATAGGTGGTCTTCTTTTTCGGATCATATTCCTTGATGTACGAATTGTCGGCTTTGGCATATCGCAGACCTCCACAAGTAGACACACCACCTCTGATACCTCTCTCTATAAAATTGTACATATTCATGTCGGTGATGAGCTCCAATTCTTGCCCTGTCATCTTGAGCAGAGCGTCCCATGAAAAAGATGGTGTTGAGATGTAGTGACACGGATTGAGTCTATATTCTTTCATGCACATTGTTCTGTGGTTCTCAAAAACATCGGTCAAAAGCAGCACATCCGTTTTCAGATCATGGTAGCCACCCAAAGTCTCTCAACCCAGTCTTTCCCACACGTTTTGAGCATGTTTGTAGTCAGCATCGCTTATACCCGCATAATTGTCGAGTGATGAAGCAAAGTCTTTTTGTTTCGATAGCCTGGTTTCCTGGAATTTATCATGAGAGTCCACGTATTCGTACGGATACACTCCTTTTCGAGCTAGTAGGTTGGTGTACTCGGGAAATTCGTGTTTCAAGTGAGGATACTCATCCAGACCCTCCACTAACTTGGCTAGCGAGCTGTTAAGATGCTGCATGCTGTCCATAAACTCAAAGCGACCCATCCGCATAGACATGTACTTTTCATCCGTGTTGGCAATAACATCTATTCCCCCTTCATACTGACCGGTTTTCTCATCTACAAATCCTTCATAGGCTTTCACAATGAGGTGAGAATTATACCCTCGGAGGTTGTGAAAAATCACCTTGATCTTTTTTGTCTGCCTATGCTTGAGGTTGCAAATGTTATGCGCTGGTCCTGTATAATATCCTGACAAATGGTCGTGGTCTTTTACTAACCAGTCTTTGGGTGTAGGCTCACGACCACACTTGTAACACTTAGTTGCATCTTTAAACTCTCGCTCTTGCTCCACAGTGATGATCATTTTGGCTATTGGGATGCTGTCGACCAACTCTTCTACCTCATCTAGTGCCTCAAAAAAGCGCTCCATGCAATCTTCACCTCTATAAGTCTCAAAATGTAGTGACTCACCCAAGCCATTTACAAGGTGTACACCATACCCACACGCTATGTGTACCTTGGTCTCTTTGTCTATGATTGATTCAAAGCCGGCATAGACCGTGTACGGCGCTTTTTCCATATTTTTGATATTCTTAAATTTCATGACTGCTCTCGGCTCTGGCATTTTTACCACGCATGTACCATCATGGACCGTCAAACACTTTTCAATGTGATCTCGAAAAGTTCGCTCGCATGTAGCGTGGTGAAGGCATCGGAGACACGTAAACATACCACCACTATTGTGATCAGTCTGAGTATACATCAGGGCCGACATGCTCTTTATCCACATGTAGTGGTTTTTGTATAAAAGCAGGTTCACTTCCGGTAGATCTTCCTTGTACAATCGATTGTCCGTGTGAATAATCTCTAGTCGACTTTTTTCTCCCTTCCATTCAAATACATTTACCAACAGGTTATTCTTGTCAGCAAACCTTTGTATCTGATTTATTTTTACTGGGTACTCTAGCTTCTTAGTGTGCAGCTTGTTTTCAAAAGGCTTGTACTTTGTCACTCTATCAGCATTGTCATCTGGTGGAAAAAGATACGAAAGCACAGACCATAAAAAGCACTTGTTGTCTTCCAATATATCCGGATCGACCTTTTGTATTTCCTCAGCTAGTTCAGATTTTTTCGTCTTGCTGGTAAATTTTATATCTAATGATTTGGCAATCTCTTTCATTTCAGTCATGGTCTTAGCGCCGCTGTTGTCGACATTGATGACAGCTTTTTTACTTGCTAGGGCTTTGGGTGTTGGCACATAGGTACCACCTCTTAATGGCTCCCATCGGTATATCTCCAGATAAAACCTTGGCACAAGCATCAAGTTCCATGAAGATCCATTTTGAGTAAACTCATCAATCTTGACTATTATATGCGATAACTGTCTTTCAAACACTTTATCGAAATCATTGGATGGCATAATTTCTACCGGACCACCTCTTGGATTACCCCAAAATCTAGTCGTTAAATCCTCGCGCTCTTTATGGACAAATATACACTCGGCACTCACATGTATCTTTTTAGTACCACCAAATGTGTTTTGAATTCTACTAATCATATCGGGTGCGGCTTGATTCCACAAAAATTCAATGTCCGCAGACCGATAACTGGAAACCTCCACAGTAGATTTGTCAACCAAATTATTAGTAAAAGTGGGTATTATCTCTACACGTGGTGTATTATCAGCATCGCCGCGTAGTCGATCTACCAAGTCAGATATTATCGTATTATATCTAAATGGCACACCTCTACTTCTAGCCAATGATTTTAATTCTTTCATACTCCGATCTGATAGTGTGAGACGTCGGTTTCCTCGAGTTATATCTTGAAGCTCGGATTTAGTGAGTTTCGCATAATTTCCAAAACCTCGTCGCTTAGCGTCTTGACGCATTCAAGCTGTTGATGGTTCGTATAGATTTCTCACGCTGTCTACTGGATCGGATGGTTTGAGTTTGTGAGTTCCGGTGACCATTATAGGTCTGCCAGTGGTGGTGCGACCGATGATATTTGATTCGTCACCAGTCATACGATGTTGGAGTTCGGCTCTACTCATCTTGCTGTACCCGCGCATTCCCTTTCACTTGGCATCTTGTCGAAGCCAGCTCGTGTTCCCTTCCACAAATAAGTTTCTTACCTGAGACTGATCGGTCTCTGTATGTTTTGGCTCTCGAAAGAGACCTCTGACACTGGAAAGTGTCTTCTGATTAATTCTATCCATTTATATTATACAACAAAATCTTTAACCCCCAATTGATAGTTAAAGGTTTTAGTATAATAAATGGGAGAGGTGTTTTACAACAAGCAAGCGTGACCAGCACATTGTCCTGTAGTCCCGTGTCATAATGACAGCCGTATACATCAAACCCCAAAGCGTTCTGCCACTAATTCAATCCATTTTTTCCACAGTTTACGCTTTGGAAAAATATGCAACTTTTTTAGGTTTTCACAAATAGTTAGGACTTTTTATGATCAAATATCCGAGGGCGAAAAAACTGAGCCAGATCACCCATTTACCATTCTACTGATGTAATTACTATGGTGTTGAATGTCGGTTTGGACGATGGTTTGTATCTTAGGTGTATTTGTTGGATGTTTTGTAGGTTCTCCTGATGCATTGTTTGGGTGCCTGGTGCCTGAGGTGCCTTTTTGTGTGCACCAGGTGTTTTGTAATTAGTTGTGTTGGGTGAGGTAGCTTTTTGTGTGCACCAGGTGTTCTAATTTTTCGTGTTGCGTTTAGTTGTGCAGGGGATTTATATTGCGATTTTTTATGTCGTTAGATTATGAGGTTGGCTGGTTTGTGTGGGCCTATACTGAGTTTTGTATTGTGATTTTGATTGTTGTAGTAACGTTGTTATATTGGTATAGTTTTATTATAAGAAATTTAAGCTGTTTCCATGCATAATCATATACATATCCATGTACATATTCATGACCATAGTCATATCCATTTGTGTACATGTCCATTTATGTACATGACCATATCTATGTCCATATTCATGTCCATTTATGTACATGTTCATACTCATGTACATGTACATATTCGTGTCCATCTTCATTTCCATATTCATGTCCATTTATGTACATGTCCATATCCATGTACATATTCATGTTCATATACATGTCCATATTCAAGTCCATTTATGTACATGTCCATGTTCATATGAACTGAGCTTATGAGTTTATTGTAGTATACAGTAATTGTTTGTATTTTCTTGCAAGTGCTGAATTTGACTGTAAAGCTCACTTTTTACCGTAATAACTGTTGTATGCGCTAGTTTCCTACAACTCCTGTATCTGTCTATGCTTTTATTACCTCTATTGTACTCAAATAGTAGTCGTATACTCAGGCTATCTGTCTAATGGTTTGACCTCGTATGGCTTACTCAATTACCTGGTTCAGTTTATCTTATCAGCATTTATCAGCATCTATCTCTTTTTATAGCACAATAACCTAGCACGTCCTGTATAGCATACACATTTACATAACTCTATTATCATAAAATATGATAATAAGACTTGAATAGTGATGAGTTTGCAGGCCGAAAAATAAACACCGGCAGCTGATAGGCAGTTGCTTTATTTTTGTTAGCAGTTTTAAATTTGGAAGTTCCATTGCTGTTAGTTATTGATAGTAGTCAACTAATTCAAATGTGTTAAACATACTGACTCTAATTATTGTTGTAGATAGTAGTAACATAAAAATGAGTTGCAATAGATAAAAACTCCGTAAATATACAAATATAACTTTCGATAAGATTAAAATACCTAAATTAACCATGCAGGAAGCACTACCTCTCTCTAGATTGATGAAGTTGAGATACTCAGATGAGAGGTGCTTTTAGAGTGCAATCACAAAAAACTATTGCTCTCGAGCTCACCAATTTTATCCCAACGTTTGTGCAGATACAAAGTACATTTTTAGTCGAATAGTATTAATAAAAAACAAACTTGTCAGCTAAATTGTCAGATTTGATAATAAAGAATTTTTTCAGTGCACATCAGGTCATGAATAACTATTCAATGAGGAGAGACTATGAGTTTTCCATGTCACCCACGTTAGCAATAAATTATGACATTAAACTCAATCCATTTAATTTTTTCGGTTCTGTCAGCTGACCTTCGGGCAAACGGAATGCTGAATCACCTGAGTAAGAGCATTCAACTAAAACAGTTACAGTACAAAATCTTAGACACCGTTTAGCTGTCACACACATCTTGGGATATTACATTTGGCACAGGCAGTTGTTGGTAGAGCGGGGGAGTGAGTTATTTTGTGTTAGTACTGCAGTCTTGTGAAGTAAAACCCAAATAACCTTGTAGTAGACATTGTAGGCGCAGGCAAATAAAGTAAAGGGTTTGCAGTACTTTTGTTTAGTATGGCAAGGCCAAGTTCTAGGACGACATAGACAGATAGCTGGTCAAACTCGGTCTATTCCCAATTTTAGCAGCAGAGTAAAGTGTGCACTCCACTAAGTTGAACAGTTTTTTCAGTAAAAGGTTGAAAGTTGCAAGGTTAAAATTATAAGAATGTTTAGAAAATAATGAACTGTGGCTGCTGGATAAAAGAAAGAGGAGGCAACTCCTATTTTCGATTTTGATAAATACAATAACTAACCTTGAAGTAGTCGGTAACCGCAGATCAGGTTGACATGAGCAAGTTCATTAGCTCTGAACTGGAGTGCAGATATTGTGTTTTGATAAACTACCAAATAAAAGTGAAACCATACTGAGAGTCACTCAAGTATGACATAGTTATAACTTACAGTTTCTGTATTCAACACCTTCATTGCATGAAGAGAGTCTAAACAAACTAGCACAGCTATGAAGTATTACCTCTGTTGGTTATGGGTCCAGTGGAAACTACAGCAATCAATCCTTGCTGATGCAAATCCTGGCTGCTTTTGAAAGAGATTCACTGCATACAAAACATCCACTGTTTACTGATTAATCAGTAGACTGGTAGGCAAGCCTGCATATTGCCTGCCATATACTTTTTCACAAGTACAGTAGAGTGAAGGTGTATCAGGTATTATCATTACATCATGAATAGAATCATTTTATTATTGACAGTAAAACATTTGCAGCCATTCTGAGACTCAAAGTTCATTTGGAATATCTCATTAAAAGAAATTAACAATAAAAGAGTAGTTCAATAAATGTCTCCAGAAAGAGCTTAAACACTCGACTATCTACAGTAGGCAGAAAGATTGAAAACAAGGAACTATAACATGGCTGGGTGCCAACAGGATAGGGTGGTTTCAATGGATGCCAGCTAATGTCAATTGATGCCAGCTGATGTCAATAAATTGAGCTAAACATACACCAGTGCCAAGTGTACCGTGCTACCAGCTTTTTGAAAGAATCAACTGATGTTGGTTAAAGGCATAGTCAACAGAGAAAACTAAATTTTGATACAAACTTTGAATAGCAGTAACAATAAATATGGGAGTATCTTTGTTGTTTTTAGCATTTTAGTTTGTGAGATTTAAGGGAAAATGCGAAATCGCATTTTGGATATCGGCAATACATTCTTTGCTTCGTCACCGGGATTGGCGTACACCCCAAACGCATTCATATCCTTATATGATTGAATTGTCATAATTGTCAAGCTATCATTTTCCAGTGTTGTTACACCCTTAGTTTCCCCAATTCACGTATTTTTGCTCTGTGGACTACTAAAAAAACATTGAAATATTAAATATATTTAGTTATTAGGGGCCATTCATTGCTGAAACCGTAATAATTATTTTTTTTCCAGTTATTTTTATAAAATAATTATAATTAATAATAATAATATTTAGTATTTTATTAGTATTATTCTTATAATAATATTACTAAATAAAAAATGCTAATAATATTTTTGATATTTGTATTTCATAATCATAACAACATCATACATAATACCAATAGATATGCAATAATAGCGCTTATTATTATTATTATTATTATTATTATTATTATTATTATTATTATTATTATTATTGTTATTGTTACTGTTACTGTTACTGTTACTGTTACTGTTACTGTTACTGTTACTGTTACTGTTACTGTTACTGTTACTGTTACTGTTACTGTTACTGTTACTGTTACTGTTACTGTTACTGTTACTGTTACTGTTACTGTTACTGTTACTGTTACTGTTACTGTTACTGTTACTGTTACTGTTACTGTTACTGTTACTGTTACTGTTACTGTTACTGTTACTGTTACTGTTACTGTTACTGTTACTGTTACTGTTACTGTAACTGTTACTGTTACTGTTACTGTTACTGTTACTTTTACTGTTACTGTTACTGTTACTGTTACTGTTACTGTTACTGTTACTATTACTATTATTATTACTATTATTATTATTATTATTAATAATGATCGATGATAGGAGAAGTTGTCCGTAGTGATAATTATTGTCATCACTGATATAGCCTAATGTGAAATAGCCACAATGCTGATAAGTATCTGTGTAATAATGACGAGGCGTGCAAGCCGGTCCCGTCATATTAGGGGGTCACTCACAGTCGCGCTCCAGCAGTGGTGGTTTACTAATGTCGCACAAGTTGAATGCACGCTATGTCTGTGCGGGGTGTACCCTCGTTATAGACAACAATGTAACGAGTTTTTGGCGATATTTCTAACAGCACGAAATTCAAAGTAGATTTGTGCAAACTTGACAGTCTTATACTGCTATTTTTATACTTTTGGAAAGTTTTACAATAAAATTTGGTCCCCTATTGGGAAAATCATTGTCTTTTGGTAGCTTATGTATTAAATTAGTGCTACCTAACCATTCCAATATCAAATAAACTAGCATCAAAAAATGTCATTTTTGGCTTTCTCTGTTGACTATCCCTTTAAGTGTGGTGAGTAGTAATATATGAGCAGATCTCCCTACCAAGTGTTTTTTTGTGGATTTGATCTTGGAGTTTAGGCAATGGGTTACGACGTTGGATGAATTCGCCGAGTTTATATTGTATTTTACTTGAGGGGTATTTGAGTGGCATTTGAATGGCATTTAAGTGGCATTTGAGTTTTGATTATTTTTTTACTTAATTTGAACTTATAAATTTTGAATGTATGGCATTCAAGTTTTGATAATCTTGTACATAATTATATACATAACTTTAACTCATAGAGCATCTAGATTTTGAATGTATGGCATTTAAGTTTTGATATTTTTTTTGTAATTCGACTCATTATATCTACATTGAATAAATACAGTAATTAAAAATGAAACAATATGTGAATATATACATTTATTGTGCAATAAGTAGGGAAAATTTCATATAATATAGCTAGAGTCAGTAAATATTAAATAATACCAAGCACTACAACTTGTAATGACAATCAATGCATAAGCTTTTACTAAAAACTATCTTGAAAACCTTCAAAACATGATCCCAAATGGAAAAAAAATGGATAAAGTTAGATATTCATCTATTTGTTTACATCTACAAAAAAGAGGTATTTGGTGAAATATTTTTTCGATTTATTCAATTTTCATTAATTTTTTACAAAAACAAATCATCCTCTAAATGGTTAAATTTCATCTAATTGTACAAATTTACAAAAAAACAGGGTATTTGGTAAAATATTCTTTCATTTCATTAAATGTTCATTATTTTTTTGCAAAAAAGAAATCACCCTTTAAATGGTTAAATTTTATCTGTTTGTATATCTTTACAAAAAAACAGGGTATTTGGTAAAATATTTCCTTTATTCTATTCAATTTTCATTAATTTTTTCAATAATTGCTTAAATATACATTATTCACTATTTTCTTATTCTAATTGTACAAATTTACAAAAAAACAAGGTATTTGGTAAAATATTCTTTCATTTCATTTCATTAAATCTTCATTATTTTTTTGCAAAAAAAGAAATCATCCTTTAAATGGTTAAATTTTATCTGTTTGTATATCTTTACAAAAAAAACAGACTATTTGGTAAAATATTTCCTTTATTCTATTCAATTTTCATTAATTCTTTCAATAATTGTTTAAATATAAATTATTCATTATTTTCTTATTATTAGGTGAGCAACCTATCATACAAAATTAGTTTCTTGAGTGAGGGTTTTATCCTGCATTTTCCTTTTGAATTTTTTTCAAAAATTTACCATTTTTTTTCAAAAACAATCATTTATATATACAATTTCCATTATTTTTTAAACAGAACAATTCCTATCTCTGAGAGGTTGGAGATATTGGGGTAGAAAACTTAGACATGATGATGAGAAGGCTATGGATTTTCCCGTTTAAGAACAAACCATTTTCGATAGCAATTTCAATTCGGAAAACTAAAACAATGTACTTTAGTTTTCAAAATGCAATCATCAGAAAGCTTTTGTCATGATGAGGAGGAGGCTATGGATTTACCCATTCAAGAACAAACCATTTTCGATGGCGACTTCAATTCTAAAAACGAATTAGAACTGAAGTATGTGGTATTACGTAATCATTTTTTTAAACAAGAACAATCCATTTTTGATAGCAACTTTAATTCTAAAAACTAAATCAATGTAACTTTTTTTATTCTTTGTCTCCCATGAAATTGTTCAAAACGAATTAGAACTGAAGTATGTGGTATTACATGATAATTCCTTTAAAAAAAACACATCAAAATCGACAAATTACTCCTCTAGATAGTTCAAGTTTACAATATTTGAGAATTAATCACAATAGAAACATTAAGCCTACTTGATAAAAAAGAATTTGACTGTTAAATTTAACTAATTGATTCAATGTTATTATTTGGATCTTTTGAAAATAAACATTTCAATGAAAACATCATATTTAGTCTTTGACACACTTGAAACCATTTTCCAGTAAATTTTACCAACAATATTTCAGAAATTTTTACTAGATATTTACAAAAAAAATGAGGTATTTTGGTAAAATATTCTTTTATTACATTCCTTTTTAATTTTTTATGTTTTAAAACAGGGTTTTATTACAAAGTTTTGTTTGTTTTTTCAACTTTTTAAAAAAATAATCATTATAATATATAGTTTTCGATATTTTTTTAAAAAAAATAAATATATATAGAGATTTTCACTTTATATTCTTTTATTCCATTCAATTTTCAATAATTTTTTGAGTGAGGATTTTATCCTACACCTTCCTTTTAAATTTTTTTATTTTTTTAAAAAATAATCATTGAAATATATAGTTTTCGATATTATTTTAAAAACAATGTATATATATATAGCGTTTTTCACTTTATATTTACAAAACTTTGGTATTTGGGAAAATATTTTTTTATTTCATTCAATTTTCAATAATTTTTTGAGTGAGAATTTTATCCTACACAATCCTTTTAAATTTTTTATGTTTCAAAACAGAGCTTTATTATATTTTTTTGAATTTTTTAAAAAATAATCATTGAAATATATAGTTTTCGATATTTTTTGATTTTTTTGTACTTTGTAACTTTTTTAAAAACTGTCAAAAAATCACCAAATTACCTCTCTAGATAAATAAAATTTACAAGTAAATAATTGTAATAGAAAATACCATATCTAGTTTTTACATTCATAAAACTGTTTTATAGAAAATTTTCTGTAATACAAACTATTATAGCTTACGATATCAATGGTTACAAAGCGCTTTTCTTGAACAATATCTTCCTCGATATTCTTTTGGTATATTATTAGACCCAGGGAGGAACTCTTGTATTCCGTATTCTCTGTGATCCAATAATTGACTAAAATACAAAAGTTATTCATTATATAAATAAATTTTACCGAATTTAAATTTTACTCTTAGCTACATTAGATAGTTTACATTATATATAACAGGAAAATAACTCACTGAGTTACATCATTCAGCTCAATATTTCTTAGGGAAAGTTCTTTACTCTGTTTTCTTTTTACGATATAATGGACTAAAATAAAAAATGATGTATTAGTATAGTATGATTAAAATTAATGTAAAATAAATATAAACTTTTGTTATTTTCTCAACTTCTATGTAAAAGAAATACACTGATTACACACGAAAAAGTCCTTTTTTTCATTTGGATTCGGAATGTATAAATATAAATATATATATATATATAATTTTAAAAATGTTTTACAACAAAAACTCATGAATAAGCCATTTATGTGATAAAACGTGTTATTTACGTGAGAAATTAAGCATTTTTGTAAAATAATTATAACCTTTTGTGATTTTTTTTCAACTTCTAGCTAAAAAATTACACTGATTACACAAAAAAACCCTTTTTTTTAATCCAAAATATATATAATTTAAAAATGTTTTACAAAAAATGTTTATCAATTGACCATTTATGTGAAAAACTAAACATTTTTGTAAAATAATTATAACCTTTTGTTATTTTTTAAACTTTTATGTAAAAAAAATACACTGATTACACAAAAAAGTCCTTTTTTTAATCCGAAATATATATAATTTAAAAATTTTTTACAAAAAATGTTTATGAATTGATCATTTATGTGAAAAACTAAACATTTTTGTAAAATAATTATAACCTTTTGTTATTTTTTAAACTTTTATCTAAAAAAAATACACTGATTGCACAAAAAAGTCCTTTTTTTAATCCGAAATATATATAATTTAAACATGTTTTACAAAAAATGTTTATGAATTGATCATTTATGTGAAAAACTAAACATTTTTGTAAAATAATTATAACCTTTTGTTATTTTTTAAACTTTAATGTAAAAAAAATACACTGATTGCACAAAAAAGTCCTTTTTTTAATCCGAAATAGATAAAATTTAAACACGTTTTACAAAAAATGTTTATGAATTGATCATTTATGTGAAAAACTAAACATTTTTGTAAAATAATTATAATCTTTTCTTATTTTTTAAACTTCTATGTAAAAAAAATACACTGATTGCACAAAAAAATCCTTTTTTTAATCCGAAATAGATATAATTTAAAAATGTTTTACAAAAAATGTCTATGAATTGATAATTTATGTGAAAAACTAAACATTTTTGCAAAATAATTATAACCTTTTGTTATTTTTTAAACTTTTATGTAAAAAAATACACTGATTACACAAAAAAGTCCTTTTTTTAATCTGAAATATATATAATTTAAAAATGTTTTACAAAAAAAGGTTATGAGTTGATCATTTATGTGAAAAATTGAACATTTTTGTAAAATAATTATCACCTTTTGTTATTTTTCCAACTTTTATGTAAAAAAATACACTGATGACACAACAAAATCCTTTTTTAATTCGAAATATATATATATATAACTTAAAAATGTTTTACAAAAATGTTCACAAATTTATCATTTTAAGGGGTTTTTCATTGTAAGAATCCACAAAATTTTCACAAATCAACTTTTTAAAATTATGGTAAAAATTAATAAAACTTACCTATAGTGATATGAATCCCTTGAGTTATAGACTAGCTTCTCGAGAGTTTGTTCTCCACAGTCTTCTTTTTCAGCATCATCGAAGTGGTTGAGAAAATCCTCAGATTTTGGATTATCAGCCAGTTCCGAGGCTTGGACGAAGGCTTGATGAGCTGCGAGTACACTGATGTTCTAGAAAATTGAATTGTCTGCGTTTCGACTCAGACCCTTAAACAAAATCACTCCAAATCTCTCCGATGTCACAGCAGAAGTTATTTGATGAGGAATGCGCATATCTCCGATCAGTAATTCTTCATCTACAACACTTCTGTATTGAACTAGAAGAGTCTCTTCATTTCCATTCCATCGCCTATCAGATTTTGCTATAACTTCAGGGTTTTGGAAACATATTACACTATCTGTTGGGAAATCCTGAAGATTAGCTACCTCGAAATAAGCATTGATTTGTCGCATACTTTTTTCTGGTAATACATCAAACGCATTCTTACACCTCAAAGTAGTTCCTGTTTCTGTAGCAGCACAAAAAATTGCTTTTCCAGTCTTTTCAACACCCATGTAGATCAAAACCAGTGGTCTTATTTGCGAAGCTTCATTGACAAGTAATCCTGCTGCTAATGGAATAGTGCTCTTCACTCTAACTACCTTTCCATCCTTTTTATAGTTGTAGATGATGGTACAGTTCGTTTCATCATGGAGCTCAACGGTTAACACCTGCATAACTGTAGGTATTGGTAAATCTTCAACTTTGACTATGTTTTCAATGTTTCTTCTGGAAGCTGGAGATAGAGTACTTAACAGAGAGGCGCTTTTGATAATGAGAGTTGCCAGAGTATTCAGACTGGCGCTTTGAAAGGGAATCATAGTGCGTTGAAGAAGTACATTGTCATCAATCACCTTATCTTGTGAAGGTTTTGGTTCTTTATTCTTCAGTTAGTTTGTATTGACTTGTGTCGACATTCTAAAAGATAAAGTAAAAATCCATGTTATGATTTCTTTTTCAAACCAATTTGAAGATATATATACATATATATATATATATATATATACTCAATATCATACCGCTGTTAGTATCTAAATCGATAAAAATTAAATTTATACTCAATCAAGTTGACTTACCTCCAAACAGAAAAGTCCTTCTAGCAGTTGTAGTAGATGATGTTGTAGTAGATCTTGCTCCTTCAGTTGCTAATGTCGAAGTGACTGCTTTCTGTGTAAAAACAGTGCTTCTTATATAGCTGAAATCATGCCATTTATCATAAGGTTAAATTAATGAAACATTGTTTTTACGGAAGAACACCAATGCTTTCGCGGGAATAAATAATTTATTTTCACGCGAATACAAACCAATGCTTTCGCGGGAATAAACATTTTATTTTCACGCGAATGGAAACTGTTGCTTTCGCGGGAATGAATACTTTATTTTCACACGAATACAAACCAATGCTTTTGCGGAAATAAACATTTAATTTTCACGCGAATGGAAACTGTTGCTTTCGCGGGAATGAATACTTTATTTTCACGCGAATACAAACCAATGCTTTCGCGGGAATAAACATTTAATTTTCACGCGAATGAAAACTGTTGTTTTCGCGGGTATGAATACTTTATTTTCACGCGATTACAAACCAATGCTTTCGCGGGAATAAACATTTAATTTTCACGCGAATGGAAACTGTTGCTTTCGCGGAAATGAATACTTTATTTTCACGCGAATACAAACCAATGCTTTCGCGGGAATAAACACTTTATTTTTACGCGAATGGAAACTGTTGCTTTCGCGGGAATGAATACTTTATTTTCATGCGAATACAAACCAATGCTTTCGCGGGAATAAACATTTAATTTTCACGCGAATGGAAACTGTTGTTTTCGCGGGAATGAATACTTTATTTTCACGCGAATACAAATCAATGCTTTCGCGGGAATAAACATTTAATTTTCACGCGAATGGAAACTGTTGCTTTCGCGGGAATGAATACTTTATTTTCACGCGAATATAAACCAATGCTTTCGCGGGAATAAACATTTAATTTTCACGCGAATGGAAACTGTTGCTTTCGCGGGAATGAATACTTTATTTTCACGCGAATACAAACCAATGCTTTCGCGGGAATAAACATTTAATTTTCACGCGAATGGGAACTGTTGCTATCGCGGGAATGAATACTTTATTTTCACGCGAATGCAAACCAATGCTTTCGCGGGAATAAACATTTTATTTTCACGCGAATGGAAACTGTTGCTTTTGCGTGAATGAACACTTTATTTTCACACGAATACAAACCAATGCTTTCGCGGAAATAAACATTTAATTTTCACGCGAATGGAAACTGTTGCTTTCGCGGGAATGAATAATTTATTTTCACGCGAATACAAACCAATGCTTTCGCGGGAATAAACATTTTATTTTCACGCGAATGGAAACTGTTGCTTTCGCGGGAATGAATACTTTATTTTCACGCGAATACAAACCAATGCTTTCGCGGGAATAAACATTTCATTTTCACGCGAATGGAAACTGTTGCTTTCGCGGGAATAAACATTTTTTTTTTCAGGCGAATAAAAACCAATGCTTTCGCGGGAATAAATAATTTATTTTCACGCGAATGGAACCCGTTGCTTTCGCGGGAATAAACAATTTATTTTCACGCGAATACAAACCAATGCTTTCGCGAGAATAAAAGATTTATTTTCACACATTCACCTATATAAGAGACAACGGTTTCAGACAGAAAGCATCCAGTTCAACAACAGTGAGCAAAGGAGCAACATCTATCTACTACATCTTCCATTGCAACTACTAAGAGTTCTCTCTTCATAAAGGTAAAACTTAAATTCAAATATTTCCGCTAGCTAACACAACTATCTGGAGGCTTTATGACATATCTATCTTTAAATTGGTTATAAAGAATTGAACCAATTTTTTCTGTTTTTTCAGAATGAATACTCAAGTCGTAGAAAGTCAACCATTGTATCTAAAGTCGGAATCTCAGCCTGATGAAAAGGTAAGAATTAATAAAAAATACTATTTAACACCTGTTGAACACCTTTAATTATTTTAGTTATCTAATTATCGCTTGTATTTTAGAACAATGCAACAACAAATCCAATCTACTTAAAGGACTTCCTTCCAGAAATGTATCATAACTATGTGATAAATAATGATGTTGTTGAAGAAAAAGCTGTAGAACGTTTGACATTTCAAGTTATAATATTCTGTATAACTCAACACATGATGAGTATGGGGATGTGTTGTAAGAAATGTGATATATCTACAGAACGTTTTGATGACATTATAAAAAACGGTTTCGAAATCGTTTTGTCAATGGTGGAAGTCGTTAATATTAATAATTTTTTAAAA
Source organism: Cryptosula pallasiana (assembly GCA_945261195.1). Lineage (NCBI taxonomy): Eukaryota > Metazoa > Bryozoa > Gymnolaemata > Cheilostomatida > Cryptosulidae > Cryptosula > Cryptosula pallasiana. The sequence goes on along the minus strand of OX183136.1, from coordinate 12,652,504 downwards.
GAAATTGAAAGAAGTGCTTGGAATCAAATAGTTTTCAAAAAATTATACAACATGACGTGGAACAAAAAAACTTTTTATAAATTCAGAAAGCATATTTATAATTATGTCCAAATAGATAAAGCTCTATCCTCTTCTGTAGGTATTTTAGAACTAATGTTAGAAGCGTTTCATACATATTTATGAAAAATTTTTAGTTGTTTTTTATTATGTTACAATATTTTGTTCAAACTATTATATTTTATTTCTTACCAATTGAGATGTTAAAAGCGGTATGATATTAAGTAAATACATATATATATATACTTGAATGCATCCTTTGTTGTCTGTCTCCACATCCTAATAGTTTAATAAGCACATTCTCAATCTACCATAACTCTATGATTTTAACTGCTTTTGGCATAAATACATATATATATATATAAGACACTCTAAGTAATAAATACACTCTTAGCCACTCATGCAAATATTACCCTTTTATTTTTAGAATGTTATGGATGCTCTTTCTGAAGAGCTCCTTAGCACAGATCCATATCCAACAGAAAATAAAATCAAAAACGGCAAAACAACTCCTAAGAGAAGGAAAACTGCTCCAAAAAAGCGAATAGTAAGGAAACGAAAACAAATAGTGAGAAAACAAACTACTTCCGTTGATAAGCAAACAATGGAGAGTGCAGCTATAACTCATTTAACAGTTGAATGTCTCAACGAAAGGAGAGCTAGGGAATTAGAAAAGTCTAAAGGTTCTCAAGTGATTGACTCACCAAAAGTTCCGATTTGCAAAACATTTGAAGATCTTCCTATCCCAAGCATTATGCGAGTGACTGGTGTGATACATCCATCAAGTAAGGAGAAGTGTAGATATTCTCAAGTACACTACCATGATCCTTCAGATATAAATGAACTCGAACCCAAAATACTCCTCTGTCCAGTTGAAATTGCTAAAAACTTCAACTGTGATAATTACCCCCCTCCGTTTAACGTTGTATATTTGGGTAGAAAGGGAAAACCAAAAAATAAAAGCGTTCTTTGGTATGATGTCAGACGTGTTAGCAGACATCCTCTAAGCAAAAAGAAAGCTGAAGAGGAATCACTATATTTTAGTACATTGACTAAAGGTCAGCTCAAACGCTTCTTGAACATCAACACCCTCAATAGTTTTCAACCTGGCGCTATTTTTCCTTACCAAGATGTTGTTGATAGATTCGTTCCTCATCGATTTAAAGGAGGGCAGTCGAATGTAATTTGTATCCGTTATAGCAATGAACAATGTGGAGAAACGCTGTTGAAGACGCTTGTCATACCAGACAAATATGCTTCAGAAGCTAACAAATATACTCGAGGTGTGATGATCTACAGAGGAAAAACAACCCACGGAAAATTTAAGACAGAATACGATCTTTCATTTTGCTCTCCATACTGTCTCGGTCGAATGTATTGGAAACAATATTGTTATCAAGCAAAGCACAACAAAACAATATTAGAAATCGATGATGATGATAAACTTGAAGATTTTCTACGTGGAGACTTTGATGATTTTGAGACAGGATATGTTGCTGAAAAAAAATGATGAGTGTTTTAGCGATGGATAGTCTCTAATTCAAAAAACAAGTTGGACAATGTGACTTGGTGAGCTATTTCCCTTTTCTATATAATGTAAACTATCCAATGTAACTAAAGTTATAATTCAATTTCATGTAATTATTTTAAATTTTTGTTTAATCATTCTATACTAATACATAACTTTTTGTTTTAGTTCATTACGAATTCAAAAGCACGTAAAACAGAAGTCTCCCTTCTTAAGATATAACATCACTACATCAAAGACATCATTGTAAAAAAAGACTATGTATTAATTGTTATTACTTAGTATTTACTGACTCTAGCTATACTATATGGAGAGATTTTCCCTACTTATTACACAATCAATGTATATATTCACATATTGTTTCATTTTTAATCACTGTATTTATTCAATGTAGATATATCTCCTCTCTCTCAAGATATCATATGAGTCGGAATTACAGAAAATTATCAAACCTTAAATGTCTTACATTCAAAAATCTAGATACCCTATGAGTTATAATTATGTATACAGTTATGTAATAATTATCATAACCTAAATGCCATACATTCAAAATTTAGATGCCATATAAGTTCAAATTAAGTAAAAAAATTATCAAAACTCAAATGCCAGTAGTAATATATGAGCAGATCTCCCTACCAAGTGTTTTTTTGTGGATTAGACCTTGGAGGTTATGCAATGGGTTACGACGTTGGATGAATTCGCCGAGTTTATATTGTATTTCATTTGAGGAGTACTTGAGTGGCATTTGAGTGGCATTTAAGTGGCATTTGAGTTTTTGATTATTTTTTTTACTTATTTTGAACTTATATGGCATATAGATTTTGCATGTATGGCATTTGATTTTTTTGATAGTTTTAACATTGTATATAAATGAAAACGTGATATGATTGTATGGTTATTGGAAGTTAAGATGTCGACAGAGGATGATGTTGAGATGAGACTGATGAATGAAGTTGATACTATTGATGGTACTGAACGTGATATGATAGATGTTTTACCGAGTATGAAGCGTAAAGCGTTGATAATTATGATAATTTTGGTATTTGTCGTAGGGCTTTCCACTTTTGGAGGTGTTGCTGAGTTTAGTATGTATGAAGAAGCTATGGAAAAAATACAAAAAGCGAGAAACTCTCCTGTTGGAATCATAAATGAAACTACTGTTGATTGATGAACATCTTTTTATGATGAATGGGAAACCTGAAGATTATGACCCGAGGATGCGATCTCCTTTTACAGCAATGATTGCAGGACCAACTGGATCGGGAAAGACGCAAGCGATTTTTCGAATGATTGAAGCTAGTCAGACTATAGCACACCCTCCACCAACAGAGATTCACTACTGTTATGGAGCCTACCAAAAAGCCTTTGATGATGTATCATGAGTGATTTTTCATGAAGGCATGATAGATATAACAGTGAGTTTTCCCAGAGATGGTAAAAATCGATGGCTGATAATTGATGATCTCATGGAAGAAGTTTCTGGTAAAGCCGATGCTAATGCTTTGTATACAAAACATAGTCATCATTTGAACATAAGTGTGTTTTTTATTGTTCAGAATCTGTTTTTAAAAGGAAATCGTACAATTTCCTTGAATAGTCATTAATTTTTTATTTTTAAAAACCCTAGAGATGCTTCTTCTATTTCCTATTTGGCTCGACAATGTTTTCCATCAAAAATAAAATATGTACAAGAGGCTTTTGAAGATGCGACAAAGAAACCATACTCTTATTTACAAATAGATACGACTCAACAAACGAATGATCAACATAGACTATTGGGAAATTTTACATCAGTTCTCCCTATGATATTATATGTACCCAAGTAAAAGGATATAAATACAATTACTATTCACTTCACCTCAATCATATTTTGTTATTCAACGACGCAACACGAAAGCATTATAATGTCTAAAGCTTTGGAGAAAAAATTAACAAAAAATGCAGCTGTGTTGTTATCGCTCAACAATACAACCTTTGCTATTCAAAAGTCTGTTATAGCCAAAGCCAAAAAGGAGTTTATTATGACTCTAATGGAATGCGCTAAAGCTATTATAAATGGAACGATACCATTGACATCATCTCAGTATAATGAGTTGCAGCGAAACTTGAAGGATATTAGCGCTTTAGTAAGAAAATCAACGTTAGATGATAAGAAAGCTGTATTGCAAAAAGGAGGATTTTTAGGCGCTCTACTAGGACCTATCATCAGCAATATAGTTCCTGGGTTACTTAAAAGTGTGCTAGGCGGAGGGAGAAGATAAAGATGAAACTCTCAACACGAATGATGCGAAATAGAATGGCGATTTTAGCTCTGGATGATCTGAGTAAGAAACGAAAAATCGCTATAGGCGAAAAGGCCAACTCAGATTTGTTTCAATCATTGATAGAAAGTGTTAAAAATATTATATTAGGTAATGTTCCTCTTGATTCTGAGCAGTTTATTGAGTTGCAGCGTTACAAGAAGGAGCTACATAAACTTAGTGGTAGAGGGAGAGTTGATGATAAGCGTAAAATTTTGATTCAGAGTGGTAGAGGGAATCTTTTGGATGCTATTATAACACCTATTGTATCTGTTTTATCATCAATAAAAAGATGAATCGTCAGCCTTTAACATTCTCCAGACGTAATTTTATACTCACTGAAGATGAATACTATAGATTAACGGAAAGAAAGGATGATAAAACAGTGGTAAAGGAAGAGAAAACCAGACCTCCATTGTATTATAATCCTATGGAAGCTATAACAGTGAGAAATATGAAGCGAAAGCGAAATGATCTACTGGAAACGGCTTATGATTCTGACTTATCCTCATACGAAAAGTTAGATGAAAATGTTGAAAACCTACGTAGGTATTTGTCTGATGTCAAAAAGATTAAAAATAACCAAAACCAGACACAAAAGGATAGTTGGAATCTCATTAAGAAAAAAAAGACAGAGTCTACTTTTCCTTTGGCCAATAGCACAGTTATTGATAATAAACCTAATGTCTTTTCACCAAATGTTGATAAAGACAATGAGTTAGAATCAGTGAAAGTGGTTGATGATGATGATGATGATATTGGGATGGAATTAATAAAAAGAAGGTTGTTTGATACTGAAGACACAACCTTACTAGGAAGTACATTTCTTACTGATGGAGAAGATGAGCACGATAGTGAAAGCGAAAATTTAAAAGATTTTGAAAAAAAAGCAGCTGATTTAACAACAAAAAAGAGTGATCAAACGATCGCTGTCAGAATGTTGAATAATCTGAGTAAAATTGGTAGATTCGACTCGGAGAAGAACAGACTGAAAATTGGAGAACATTGGTTGAATCCTAGGACTTCCAAAACTTTAATACGAGACGTTCTAACCGAAGGAGGTAAAATACAATCGGGAAATACCAATTACAGTAGATTTAAAAGCCTGCTAACTAATGAAAGAATCACAACTGTCAGAAAATCCCCGCATCGAACACGTACTCAGAAGAAAAAGTTGGTCGTTCCCGATACTAATTCATGGACATCGACACGCTAAAAGAGTTGTATTACAATCCTGCATTACATACATCTCTACGAGGAGCTAGAGCTTTACTGAAAGCTCGTAGAAAACGAGAGGGAGAAAAAAGAATCCGTGAATGGTTGAGTGGTGAGGATGCCTACACGTTACATAAAAAAGTTGTAACCAAGTTTAAGCGTCGTCCTACAATTGTAGCTGGAATAGGGGAGCAGCTACAGGTAGATTTGATGGATGTTCGATCTCGAAGAGATGAAAATAATAATACAGCATTTTTACTGACTGCTATTGATTCTTTATCTAGAAAAGGTTGGGCTGTGCCGCTCATCAACAAATCAGGACCGGTAGTAGCAAGAGGATTGAGAAGAATACTAGAAGGGGAAAACTATAAAGCTTTACAATCTGATAAAGGTAAAGAGTTTGACAACGTCAATGTCAAGACTCTGCTGGCGGAAAAAAATATCAAGCGCTTTACAACCGAAAATGAAACGATAAAGGCATCAATGGTGGAGCGTTTTAACAGAACTTTAAAAGAGAAGATATATAGATATTTGACATATAAAGATGACGATAGATACATTGATGTTTTACCAGAAATGGTTAATGCATACAACAACACAATTCATGGTGCTATAGGTATGAGACCAAATGATGTGAATTTTCAAAATCAAGAACTTGTATGGAATCGCGTGTATGAAGGAGGTGAACATAGTTTAACTCAAGAAGCAAAACTAAAGGTTGGGGATTATGTGAGAATAAGTAAGGCAAGAGGAGCGTTTGAAAGAGGATACACCCCGAATTGGACGATTGAGATTTTTATAATCATTGATGTACTTATTGATGAAAAACCTGTTGTATATAGGGTGAAAGATTTAGCTGAGGAGATGATTGATGGTACCTTTTACGAAAAAGAGTTGCAAAAAGTAAAAAAACCCACGATTTTCAGAATTGAAAAGATACTGGGAAGAAGAATGAGAAGAGGTAAAAGACAGATTCTGGTTAAGTGGTTAGGTTATGGAGAAAAGTTCAATGAGTGGGTAGATGAATAGTTTATAAGGAAACAACGCTTGATATAATCATCATACGTTGGGAAAATGTCGATGCTGATAACTTTACCCTCAAACTCTAGTGGTGAAGAGTTTCCTGATAATAACAATTCCGAATTTACAGTGAGACTGTATAAATATTTGGTTATCAATGGCGGTAAATGGGAGGTAGGTCTGCTAGATACGACTTATTCTAATAATTGGAAAAATGTTACCGAAGGGAAAATATATCTAGAAAAGACTAATGTCTCTGGTAAAAGCGAAAAGTCCTTCATCCTAATCGGTAATGGAAGATATGATAGTATAGAGGAGTTGGAGGAGATTATACGAAAGAGAATGAATAAAATGGATTTAGACAAGAAATTCACCATCTCCTACAACAAGATCACCAACACCGCTTTACTAACTAACAGTGATCCTGATACTACCATAAGCTTTTCCAAAGATATAGCATATATTTTTGGATTTGAATCAAAAACTACATACCCTCGTGGTAGATACAATAATATCACACCCCCTGATATAAATTCTGGTTTAACATCCCTGTATGTTTATTCCAACATTGTTGATAATAGAATGGTAGGAGATACGAATGTACCTTTATTGAGAGTAGTTCCAGTTCAAGGAAAGAAGAATAGTGTTGTGTATCAAGAATTTAAAAATCCTCACTATGTTGATGCTTCATCACTAAATAGTGATATGATTAAATTACTTATAACGAGTGACGACGGTCAACGAATACCATTTGTTGTGGAAAGGTTGTGTTGACGGTTCACTATAGAGAGAAAGAATTATAATGAGTTTGGTACGATACACCCCTGAGGATTCAAAAGATTTTTTTGATGAGTACTACAAGATGCAAGCTGGAAATGGAATTGGAGTGTATAGTGGACGACGAGTGATGCCTAATATGAGAGGAAATGGACTTGGTAGTATTTTTTCAAGTTTACTTAAATCTGCAGCACCAATGCTGAAAAGAGGAGCAATTAATTTGGGGAAAAGAGCATTGTCTGTAGGTGGAAATGTAGCGCGTGATGTCATCGATGGTCAAAGCTTTGCAGCGTCAGCAAAGAAGAGGGGATTGGCAGAGTTGAATGATCTGGGGGGAGATGTGCTCAATGCAGTCCGTCCAGATAGAATGAAAAGGAGAAAAACAAGAGGTGGAAAGAAGAGGAGAGGTGTTGGTAATCGTGGTATATTTTAATAGCAGTAGAATCCGGTATAAAGACAGATGAGCTCGATATCTATATTCATTAAGCGGTAACGCTTCAAGCATTCATCACTCGCAAAAGATGGCTAGCCTAAATGGAACAACAGGTAATAAGTTGGAAGGTTCTTCCTACAACATAAATCCAACGTTGGATGTATTTGCTACGGAACCAACAAACATATCGGTAGAAAGATCGGAATATGTTGTCATCAGACCTGATAGGTTAGATCCTTATGGTAGTATTGAGTTAACCTTGTCAGGGAGCACTGAACATTACACAGATCTCTACAACTCGTTTCTGCAAGTTGAAGCCACAGTTGTTCAAGATGATGGAAGCGATATTACAGGTAATGATGATGATGCAGTTGTGTGGATGGGGGATTCAATGCATACATTATTCAGTGAGTTGAAAATGTCGATAGAAGGAACCACCGTTGAATACGCTAACAACTACGGTTTACGCTCCTACTTTTCACAACTACTCAAAAACAGTGCAGAAAGAAAGAAATATCAAGGTAAGATGGAAGGATGGTTGTATGATGATTCAACTAGCAAAGACGGTGGTCATCACAAAACCGCTGATAAGAAAAAGAGGAGAGCTCTAATCATAGGTGGAAAGACAATAGAATTAACTGGAAAACCTCATCTCGCATTATTTCAGCAGAAAAAACTAATAATACCAGGTCCTACTATGCAGCTGGAGTTTGAGCGCGCCTCTGCCAAACTAGCTTTGTTTGCTGCGGATGAGGTGCCTGCAGGAGGGGCAAAGATTAGAATTGATAAATTTGAACTTCATCTTTGTAAAGTTAAGGTGAATCCTACAATACAAAACTCCCAACTCAGTTTGGCATTGGAAGGCCACAACTACATTTATCCTGTTGATCGAAAACGGATAAAACTATATGGAATTCATGCTGGTGTTGCGCAGATCGACATCACTTTGGAAGAAAACAAACAAAAACCTAAACAAATTTATTTAGGTTTAGTTAATCACAACGCAATGAACGGACGTTTCGCCTTGAATCCATATAGAATGCAGCATGCTAGTGTTGATAGTATTGTATTGAGAGTTGGTGATTGTCCAATTGGAAGGAGATTTGAACCAAATTATGCTAGAGGAATTTTTGGAAGAGAATATCATCAGTTTCTACACGCTACCGGAACTTTGCTTGAAGGCGATAGTCTTGGTATTACGAAAGAACAATACCTTGATGGTACTACACTTTATGGATTTGATTTGACTGGTGATTTTCTTAAAGAAGGTTTTCACTCTATGAAAAATGTCACAACAAGTGTGGAAATTCGTTTTAGCGCTAACACGACGGATGGATTATCCCTGGTAGCATACTTTGTGAAAGACGGTGTGTTGGAGATGGATAGCATTCTTCAATTAACTATCGGAGGAGACGCAGTGCTTTAAACAGAAAGTTACAGATGAATACCATACAAATTCATTCGATCTTATCTTCAGACGTTTTATGTCAAAGCGTAGGGATTCATGTCGGAGCTAGAGAACAGTTTTGGAAGCAAATTTGCAATTTTCCAACAGGATGTTTCGTATTCAACACCCATTATTCTCATCAACCTGGAGAGCATTGGTTGGCTGTGTACGCTAATGATTCAGAGGTGGATTTTTTTGACTCGTTTGGACGTTCTGTTTCCTTTTATCCGGATGTAAATGAAATACTAAGTATTCATGGAGGATATGAAACAATACAAAGTAATGAAACACAACTACAAAGTTTTTTGTCAACTGTATGTGGCGATTATTGTGTATACTTTTGTTTACTGAGAAGTAGAGGGTGGAGTATGGATGAAATTGTTAGAAGTTTACGAGATATAGGAGATAGTGAGATGAGAGATCACTCAATACGGAGATTCATCATACAGACATATCCTAACTTCGAGTTCATTCAAGATAATGCAGTAGAAGGGATAGATGGAGTACATATACAAGGAACTAATTTACTAAGTAAATTGTTAAAATAGATTATTATACTTGATTTTTTATTTGTTATAATAAATGAAATGAATAAAATACAACTTATCTCATTATTTTGCGCTAAACACTACAGAACCTATAAAAACTATTATTTTGTAATGTTTCAAGCAAGAAATAAATAAGTTCTTCTCATTTTCTTCCTCAGGAGCGCTCTTTAGCTATATCTAAAAGACATAGTAACTAATGACTCTATCATACATAGTTATATGAATTAATTTCACAAAAAAATACTTCGGTGCTTTTTTTTTAAAATAGCTATAAAACTTACCATCATCGAAGATGAGTCACATCCTTTATGTTATCGATTAAGACTTCGATGTACTGTTCTGGACAATTCCCTTTTTCATTTTCATCAAAGTAGGAGAGACAGCTGTGTTGCAGCGAAGTATCAAACAGTTCTGAGGTTTGAATGAAAGCTTGAAGAGCCGAGAGTAGAACGATATCATAGGAAATCATGTTGTTCGTATTTTGTCTTAGTCCTTTGAATACGATTACACCGCTTTTTTCAGCCACCACAGATGAAGCTATTTGAGCAGGGATGCTAAGATCTCCAATCAATAGCTCTCCATTCACCATGCATCTGTAATTAGCCACTATAATATCGGCAGTCTTGTTCCAACGAGTATCACATTTTCTTAGCATTCCAGGATTCTCATAAGCTATAACACTTCCTGTAGGAAAATCGTGTGGGTGAGCGACAGTGAAATAAGCCTGTATTTGTCTCAAACTCTTGTTGTACAATGAGTTGAATGGATCTTTGATCTTTCGATTACACCCTTGAGATTCAGCAGTACGAAAAATCACATCTCTTGTCTTTCCTTCACCCATATAAATTAAAACAATTGGACATGTTTGCTTAGCTTTATTAACAAGCAGTCCTATTTCGGTTGAAACATCACTTTTCACCCGAGTTCTCTTTTTATCCTTTCGGTAGTTGTAAATGATGACACACTTTGATTCATCACGGAATTCAACGGACAACACCTCCATAACCGTTGGTACTGGTAGTTCGCAGATTTCCACGGACTCTTCAAGTTTTTCTAGACTATCTGGAGAGAGAGAGTTTATTAACCCGGCGCTCTTGTAGGTGAGAGTAGTTAGTTCATTACTTCCAGCATCTTGAAAGGGTATTCTGGTGTGACGAAAAAGCGTTTCGTCTCCAACGGTCGACAAAGCTGGTTTTTTGCACTTCAAGTCAGTTTCAATATCATCTTTTGTCAAATCAATGAAAGATCGTTTCCTCATCGATGTTCTTTTTGAAGACAGCTTGTTAGTAGGAGATGTGAATGAAGTAAAATCTTGTTGGGATTCTGGTTCATCAACCACCAATTGACTTTCTGCCATATCAAAGATAGGAGAAGGTGATGGGGAAAGGGTTTGCTGGGATCCTGCTTCTTCATTCATCGGTTGACTTCCTTCGTCTTGAGTATTCATTCTAAAAAAACAAAACATTTTTGTTTAATTTTTCGTAATTAATTTTAAAAGATCATAAAGATCATAAACCTTCAGCTAGTAGTGTTAGCTAACAAAAAATAAATATTTTTACTCTTACCTTTATAAAGAAGATGAGCTCCTAGTTGTTGCAATGAAAGATTTAGTAGATGTTGCTTCTCCGCTAGCCGTTGTAGAACTGGATGCTTTCTGTGTGAAAACAGTGGCTCTTAAATAGGTAAAGTTGCACTGATTAAATGCTATGAATCAACATTTTTTCACGCGAATACATCCCAATGCTTTCGCGGGAATAAATAATTTATTTTCACGCGAATGGAAACCGTTGCTTTCGCGGGAATAACAATTTTATTTACACACAAATACAAACCAATGCTTTCGCGGGAATAAATAATTTTGTTTCACGCGAATAGAAACCGTTGCTTTCGCGGGAATAAATATATTATTTTCACGCGAATACAAACCAATGTTTTCGCGGGAATAAATAATTTATTTTCACGCGAATGGAAACCGTTGCTTTCGCGGGAATAAACATTTTTTTTCCACGCGAATACAAACCAATGTTTTCGCGGGAATAAATAATTTATTTTCACGCGAATGGAAACCGTTGCTTTCGCGGGAATAAACATTTTATTTTCACGCGAATACAAACCAATGTTTTCGCGGGAATAAATAAATTATTTTCACGCGAATGGAAACCGTTGCTTTCGCGGGAATAAACGTTTTACTTTCACGCGAATACAAACCAATGTTTTCGCGGGAATAAATAACTTATTTTCACGCGAATACAAACCAATGCTTTCGCGGGAATAAACATTTTTTTTTCACGCGAATACTAACCAATGTTTTCGCGGGAATAAATAATTTATTTTCACGCGGATACAAACCAATGCTTTTGCGGGAATAAACATTTTATTTTCACGCGAATACAAACCAATGTTTTCGCGGGAATAAAAATTTTATTTTCACGCGAATACAAACCAATGCTTTCGCGGGAATATATCATTTATTTTCACGCGAATGGGAACCGTTGCTTTCGCGGGAATGAATTTTTTTATTTTCACGCGAATAAAACAGGGATATTTCACGCGAATAACACTATTCAGATAGAGTTTTCGCGTGAGTGTTTTTAATGGCTATAAGCTAAATGAGTAGGAGTGGCTTATACTATATAAGAACAGCTCTCTCTGCATAGAAATCATTCTCTCCAGCAATAAAACATCGACTACTACAGCTGATTTCATCAACTACTACAACTGATTTCATCAACTGCTACAACTGATTTCATCAACTACTACAGCTGATTTCTTGGTGATAAGGTAAGAATTAATAAAAAAACTATTTTAATCGAAGCTAAAATGTAATTGTTTTACAACACTGTTTAATCATCCTGTACTAACACATAACTTTTTTATTTTAGTTCATTATGAGTTCAAAGCCATATACAATAACAGACTTCCTCCCAGAGATTTATCACCAGTATATCAAAGAAAATGTAGCCGTGCAGGAAAATGCGAAATATCCATTAACATTGCAAGCTGTGTTATTCTGTATAACACAGCATTTGCTAACTTTAGCATCTTTATACGGAGAGCTACCCATACAGTACCAACCACATTCATTACACCAGAATGCTGACAATCAGAAAACATTATTAAAACTAACAATTCAAAACAATTTTGAGACAGTTTTGAAAATGTCTAAAATCGTAAATATTAACCATTTTTTAAAAAAAATTAAGAAAAAGGTATGGGATCAAGATCTCACACAAAGATTAGTTAAAGCCCAATGGAGTGAAGAACTAATGCTCAAGTTTAAACCTATTATTTTACGCTATATTCAAACAGATGAATGTTTATATTCATCTATTACTTCGTTTGAAGTTATGTTATGGCTTTTTCAAGAACATAAACTCTAGTATATACAATCATATAATATTTAATTTCTATTCAATGTACATAAATATATATATATAGCTATCGAAAAAGTTATCGAAACTTAAATGCCATACATTCAAAATCTATATGCCATAAAGTTCAAATCAAGTAAAAAAATAATCAAAACTCAAATGCCACTTAAATGCCACTCAAATGCCACTCAAATGAAATACAATATAAACTCGGCGAATCCATCCAACGCCGTAACTCATTGCATAACCCTCAAGGTCTAATCCACAAAAAAACACTTGGTAGGGAGATCTGCTCATATATTACTACTGTGGTGTGTAGTTTATTCGATGACACCGCACCAAACACCGTGGAAACTATAAAGTATGTAATACATGATATAAAGTCTGCAATCAACTAGTCAGAGTATAAGGTTAAAAGGTAAATAACAGCAGCATGGTAAAACGTGAGTCAACATAAGCATTACACAAAAACATTCAGCATAAGAATTAATTCTAATAACAAAAATTGATTGGTAAAATAGTGTACAAAATACTTTGCTCAGCTTGCTAGGCAGCACAGTGGATGTAGTATGATTGTTGTTAGCTCAAAGTGTAGGTAGCAGTATCAGCTAGCTACATCTTACAATATGGCTTGTTATATGGTAAGGTCTAGCAGTGTTATGGAAGGTAAAAGTTGCTGCTCATATTTTATAGTAGGCATAAGGTTAATCATAATATGTTGAATCATAGGTTGCAAGGGTTAATAAAAATAAACAAGTTGCTGTAAACAAAAACAAAGCTAGGATGCTGCCTCTTTGAAGATCTGATGTCACAACTGGCGCTGACTTGAGTGGACATAATTGTAGTGATGCAATGTCTATTGCTGACTGCTAAGTGATAATTAAAAACTATTAAATGGCAAAAGTAAGCAATGTGATTGTACTGTACAATATGAATAACAAAAACAATTTTTTTTATTTTGTTATGGCAATGAAATTTGACTGTTCAATGCTTAGAAGAAAAAAATCAGTCGAAAGTTGACTCAAGATATATTATCAATAGAGCGGAACAACAAATCAGTTCAATTTTCAAAAATTATAAAGAGCTTTAGAAGGCATTTAGAAGTTTTACATAATTTTAAACTCTTTCAAAAGCTTTCAAAGGGTTTGGAAAGCGCTCAGAAGGTTTGGTAATCGTTCAGAAAGTTTGGAAAGTGTTCAGATGTTTTGAAATACAAAACACTCCGAGCCACCATTGAATAGAACAGTTGTGATATGATCAAGTATTGAATGAGAAAAAAGCGATGATAACTGGACAAAGTTATTTTCTCTGTAGAGAGAATTAAAAGCCAAAGAGATACACAGTTTGACAAAATAAAACTGTCCAAATTCGACTTACGGTTTGAAACTTATGGAGCAAAATGCATTTTTTGAGGAGGTATCCTCCCAGTATCTGAATGAAAAGGCAACTATTAGTAAGGTCGCATGATACAAAGGCAGTTACTATAGTGACACAACATAACATTTTGATGAGACCAACTGAGCAACTTGAATATATATGTATATATCATTTAGAAGTTGTCCTCTCTATAGAATGTTTAACATCAATACACGCAAACACCACAGTTCTGCTCTCACATTACTACTGTTCATAATTTTTTTGTGAAATGTTAATCAGTGTGACTGAATCAAATTGTCTTCCAAAATCGGTTATGGTGAACGCAAGAACCAAAAAAAAAACTGGTATTGCTTTGAGTTTTAATAGAAGAAATTTTTGTGGTGTGAAATCATTATATGTTGTATTATCTGCTGTACAACATGCACACATGTCTTTGATTAAAGAAAATTTTATTCATTTCCGACAAACGGTTCAAAAGTTGCTGCGCATAAGGGTTTTGTTAGGAATTTTTCTTCTCAGAGAAGGCAGGCAACTCTCTCAATAGTCTGTAGAAGTACAAGTGCACTTGGCAACATTCCAAGCAAGCTAATTAATGACAATGCCTCTAGACACTGCTCAGGTCATAATGTCTTTGATCCAACTACAGCTCACTTAAGGCCGTTGTGTCATGACTCCATGTCCCAATAGGGTCCCCCTGTAGGAAAACCTGCCAGATATACGTGAATTACAACAGTGAAGATTGGAATTTTTACAGTGAAATAGTTTAAACTTTCTGAAAATCACTAAAAATTGCCTTTCTTTGAAAAACTTGTAAACTTGCCTTTGAAAACTTTTGATGCTTGTGTATATCTACCACAGCTGCACACCCTCATATGAAAATCATCCAGTTTTGATGAGCAGTGACAGAATTATTTACCATTTATTGAACAAAAATGGCTGTTGAAGAGTAGTGCTAAAAATAGAACAGCTGTAACACCGTGACTTTCTTAACTCGAAAAAAATTCCATAAATTTTTTGACGTGCCCCTACGTAACCAATTAATTTTTATAAAGTTCTGATAACTGAATCTGGAGTTATAGAAGCTGACTTTACCCGGAAGAAAATAATAACGAGAAAAAATTATTTTCTCTGTAGAAAAATTTAAAAGCCATACAGGTACACATTTGTGATTGGAGAACTTTCAACTGCATACATTTAGCATAAATAAAATTGCTAGTATATTTTTGTTCATTTGTGTGTCAAATTTTATACCAATAGATCTGACGTGTATTCTTACACATCATAGCTGTGAAATTTTGAAAAGCTTGAATATTCAAGTTGTTTGTTTGGCTGATCATCATCTCTGAGTCTTGTTTACACTAGGTAGTGTTAGCTTCAGAGGAAAAACTTGGACAGGATAAAAGTCAAAGTAATTCAGGCATAAACTGAGTGAGATTCGACAAAAACGCAGTTTTGTCGACTCGGATTATAGTTGGTGAGACTCAACCAGGAAGCTAATGCTGTAATTTCAGTATGGCTTGGAGTGACAGTACAAAGAAAGATATTGTGTGTAATATATGCCAATTGCCCCCCTCTTTCTTCTCTTTCCTTTCTGTGCTCCCTCCTCTTCAATCAACTTGTGTATAGTAGAATGCGAACTTAAACCCTGAACATTCACATTCATCTCCCTGTGTATTTGTCAGGAATGGTTTCACTCGATCACATCAGTCGTAAATACACAGATTTATCAACATACCACATCTTACTGTCAAATTACATTGTTTAAAATCCAAAAAGATTTTATCAAGGTTATGCACACCGAGGAAAAAACTGTCTGCTCATAGCTTTTCAATTGATCATTTCAAAAGCTTCTTTTGCTAACCAGTTAACTTTTAGGATATGGCTGTGTGCTTGAAGTGAATGTGCGGAGTGTTTGACAAAACATCAATCAATCATAATGTTGCTGACAGCTTACCTGGATACAAGGATAAAATTTAACTGCCAGGAGTTGATTTCCTCATTTGTAAATAATAAACAGGTAACTTTCTTTCTCTACCAAAGGTGTGACTATAGATGAAATATACCAGGATTGCCAAAGGCAAACATTTAATATAAAGGTTATCACAATGTAAATGTAGTCGTTAATGTGTTTTGCCGTGATGGGATATTTTTAGGTAACTTCTGGGCCCTGATCCATCTTTGTGTCAATGATTACTCATACAAATAAAATAAATAGTCATATCGCAACAGTTGCGTAATCTTCTTAACATTGGAGTTGCTTTCTCATCAGAAAAAACAACTGCACCCATCCTGAAGTCTTATCAATAGCAGCCCCTCACTATAGCATTTTATTTCTGTTGTGATGAAAGTATCGTTAGCTAGAACAGCTAAACTACTTTTAGTAGATCGAACAGTGACTGAAATGGTGGAAGTGTTTTTAAATAATTTTTTTTTCACATAATAAGTATTTATTTTTTAACAATTAAAAGATACCTATTTGTATAACGCAACACAAAGTGTTCACAACAAAACACGAGCAGCATATTTCAATAAATAATTAATAATTATTTAGTGTCTGTCATGTCATTTACTGACTTACCTGGATTACAATCATCAAATGATTCTAACTAGCAAGTGTTTACTAACTGGAACCATCTAAGATTGAAAAGATCACTTACCCAACTTTGCAATCCTGTAATACTCTTATGTTACTGTGCTTACTTTGCATTCCTCTTTCAATGATCATCACCCTTTGCCCTCTCAACCCCCTCCCCCGCCTTCTCCCCCTTCCCCCCATTCATATTCAATGATCATACAGGGAGAAAATTATTTGTTTATTGTGAAATAAACAAGCCGCTTTTGTTCTCCATGACAAAACCCGCTGTGTGTGGAGAGGCCTTAACAGTTTCTGCAAATGATGTTATCACTTATCAAAGGACCTATGTAAGATTGCTCGAATATGAGAAAAACAAAAACTTTGTCTTTCAATAGCATAAATGCTTCAGTCTGTAAAATCATTATCAAAATTCAGATCTAAAGGTGTGCTCAAGTAGTAATATATGGGCAGATCTCCCTACCAAGAGTTTTTTTGCGGATTAGTGCTCGGGGTTGAGGCAATGGGTTACGGCGTTGAATGAATTCGCCGAGTTTATATTGTATTTTATTTGAGAGGCATTTGAGTGGCATTTGAGTGGCATTTAAGTGGCATTTGAGTTTTTGATTATTTTTTTACTTAATTTGAACTTATATGGCATATAGATTTTGAATGTATGGCATTTAAGTTTTGATAATTTTTTTACATAACTCGAACTCATATGATATTTTGAGAGAGAGGAGAGAAGAACGAGGAGATATAACTACATTGAATTAATATATGATTATATACATTTATTACATAATAAATAGTAAAATATCCTTGTATAATATAGCTAGAGTTAGTAAATACTAAGTAATATAAAGCACTACAACTTGTAATGACAATCAATGCATAGTCTTTTTCTTTACAATGACGTCATTGATGTACTGATGTTATATCTTAGGAAGGAAGACTTCTGTTCTATGTACTTTTTATTCCATAATGAACTAAAATAAAAAGTTATGTATTAGTATAGGATGATTAAACAAAAATGTAAAATAATTACACGAATTTGAATTATAGTTCTTTTTACATTGGTTAGTTAACATTATATAGTAAAGGGAAGTAACTCACCAAGTTATATTGTTCAGTTTGTTTTTTCTTGAGCAAAATTTTCATCAAGTGTTTTTGATTCTCTCTCTTCTATCTAAAGAGAAATAAAAAGTACTTGCTTTATAAATAAATTTTATCAAATTGGAAGTATTACTTATATCAGTTAGTTTACATTAAATAAAAAAACACTCACTGGGTTGTATTGTTTGACTTGCTCTTCTTGAGTGTAGTTTTCACCAGGGGGTGTTGGTCCTCTCAAATACGTAGAAGATGTGTTTCCTGCTCCCATTGAAAGCACTAAGACCTCGTTTTCAACAACCTCATCTGTAGTAAAGTACTTCATCTGGTTGGAATCATCAAGTTTGTTGGATAGGTTTTGAGCCGTTTCTATCGCTTGTAATGCTGTGAATGTGATTATATCATGTCGATGATAACCAAATCTACTAACTTCACGATTTCTTACAAGTATGACTCCTGTTCCAATTCGTTTGACGTCGCTAGCATGTTTTTCAGGTATATATAGAACTCCCATCATCAAACCATCGTATTGCAAACATCTGTAGTTTACCAGTAGCGCATCCATCACCACTTCTCCATTAGGTAATGTTAACTGAGTTGATATTTGAGGTGATTCAAAACTGATTACACTTCCAACAGCAAATTGAGAGAGTGTTGCGATACGAACCATGCTGATCAACTGACTAGGTGTTTTTTTTTATTAATCTACTTAGCTGTTTAGCTTCCTCAAGGGAAATATTGGATGGGAAGTTGATAGGGTGAAAGATTGGTTGCTTGTCTGAATCAAATCCCATAAAAACCACCAGTTTTGGAACATCCGGTTGTGTTGGAGCTAATTTGTTGTAATCCTCATTTCTCACCATGGATCTCACTTGTCGTCTGTTGCAAAATGTTGCGACATTGTAGCAGATAATGCATAAGTTTTTATATACATCCTCAGCCGGTCTTTCGATGGAGATTATCTCGAGAAGCGATGGTGTTTGATCTAAGTGAAGTGGTTGAAACCTTCCAATCATTACTCTTTCATTGGTATCGCAAGAATTGAGCAAACTAGCAGCATTTTTTGACAAGCAGGAAAGATGAGAAAGAGATGGTGCTTTCAAAGTCCAAGCATAGTCAATCGTTTTATTTTTATCCGAATCCCATGGCTTTGGTCGAACTGTTTTCAGTTTCCTTCTTATTATATGTGAATCAGGAGGGATATTTTCTTTATCATCAGAGTATGGTTCGAATGTTGAGAGAAATGAGGTATTACGGTCTTCATTCATATTCAGAGCGTTCAGTGAGAAGTTGAACTGAAAAGAGAGTAAAAAATATGTAACAGATGGTTGGAATTTGAAAAATATTTGAAAAGAATAAACTAACTAGATATTTATAAAATAAACACATAATCAAAACCTGAATAATTTTTCTGATGCATTATGGTGAAACTATTTGATCTTTTATTAATAAGAACAAAATATTAAAACATAAAATTAACCTTCTGAAGTATTGTAGCAAATCTAGTTGAACTTTTCTATCAATATATGTTAAAGAATTATTTAGTGATTCTAACCTTATTGACTGAAAGTCTTTCTATATTTTCAAGTAAATGTAGTAGTTGATGTGTAGATGTTGCTTCTTCGCTAGCTATTGTAGAACTGGATGCTTTCTGTGTGAAAACACTGGTTCTTAAATAGCTAAAGCTGTACTGATTAACCCTATGAAAACCATCTCGTGAAACCTTCTTTATAATATATCTATGATTCAGCAGTTTTTCACGCGATATTCCCGCGAAAGCATTGGTTTTTATTCGCGTAGAAAAATTTTTTTACTCCCGCGAAAGCAACGGTTTTTATCCCTATGGAAATAATTGTTTTATTCCCGCAAAAGCATTGGTTGCTATTCGGGTGAAAATAAAACTTTCATTCCCGCGAAAGCAACGGCTTCTATTCGCGTGAAAATAAACTGTTTATTCCCGCAAAAACACTGGTTTTTATTCGCGTGAAAATAAATTATTTATTCCCGCGAAAGCATTGGTTTGTATTCGCGAGAAAATAAAATTTTTATTCCCACGAAAGCAACCGTTTCTATTCGCGTGAAAATAAACTATTTATTCCCGCGGAAATATTGGTTTTTATTCGCGTGAAAATAAATTACTTATTCCCGCGAAAGCAACGGTTTCCATTCGCGAGAAAATAAATTATTTATTCCCGCAAAAGCATTGGTTTGTATTTGCGGGAAAATAAAATTTTCTATTCCCGCGAAAGCAACGGTTTCTATTCGCGTAAAAATAAACTATTTATTCCCGCGGAAAAGTTGGTTTTTATTCGCGTGAAAATAAATTACTTATTCCCGCGAAAGCAACGGTTTCCATTTGCATGAAAATATATTATCTATTCCCGCGAAAGCATTGGTTTGTATTCGCGTGAAAATAAATCTTTTATTCCCGCGAAAGCAATGGTTTCCATTCTCGTGAAAATACATTATTTATTCCCGCGAAAGCAACGGTTTCCATTCGCGTGAAAATAAATTATTTATTCCCGCGAAAGCATTGGTTTGTATTCGCGTGAAAATAAATTTTTTATTCCCGCGAAAGCAACGGTTTCCATTCGCGTGAAAATAATGCTGATTCATAGATATGTTATAATAAAGGTTGGTTCGTGATGGTATTCATAGGGTTTAATCAGTGCAACTTTGGCTATATAAGAAGCACTGTTTTCATACAGAAAGCATTCACTTCATCGTTAGTAACTGAAGGAACAAGATTTACTACATCATCATCTACTACAGCACTCCTTCTTCGTCATCTGAATTACATAGGAAGCAGCTGAAGTTCAAAAAACTATGTTTATAATTCATCTAATTCAAAGAAAACAAGCCTTCATTTGTGATGTAAGTATTTATATTTTGTTTTAATTGTAATCAATTTAAACGTGAAGACATTTTCTGACAAAAACATGATTATTCACTATTTAAGACAGCAAAAATGTTGTATGTAAGTTTTAATTATGATTTATTATTATTATTTCAGGACTTCAAATTGAAAAAAGTACTCCTTCATCCGAATTTTATAGAGAGCAGCTCAAGTTCAAACAACTAGGAATATCATTCATCTAATTCAAAGAAAGACAAGTCTTCATTTCTGATGTAAGTATTCACATTCTATTACAATAGTAATCAATTTAAGTGCAGATTTATATTGAAAAAAATTGAAACCTTAGTCTTTTTTTTATTTTTTGCTACAAAGCATTATCATTTTCTTTTTTAGAATAACAACGAACTAGGTCAAAGGGAAATAACTTTCCAACAAAACTTCAACTTGAGTAATAACTGAAGCTACTACTTACATTGTATATAAATAATGTGTCGAATAACAAACAACAGATATGTAACAAACACTATTTATAATGAAAAGAAAGAAATGAAAAAGTATCGGAATTGTTTTGAAAATAATAAAGACTACATCAGATGGATAGATGATAGTTTACTCGTTACTTCCTCGTTGTTTTTACAACAAACTTTTCCTGATACCACTACAATAACTTATGTCGTCGCAACTTATCCGGATAATCACTGTAGTCTTTTGTCATTAAAATTACAAAAAACTATTGCGGAACTTTCCCCAACAGACTTTTTCAAGTTCATTTACAATGAACTCTCTTTTTATGAAAGAGAGACTTTAATGCTTGATGAAAGTTATCGAAGAAAATCATTTCTTAAAAATTGGAGACGAGTAGGTAAACATTGTGGTGAAAACATGGCTGCAGCTGGTTTCTAAAACCTTGAAAAAGACAACGCTGCTCGATGTGTTTTTTGCCAAGGGGTATTACTAAACTAGAAGGATGGAGATGAACATCCGATGAAAGAACATGCTAAAAGTTTTCCGTTTTGTCAATTTGTTAGAGAATTTAACACTCACAATCGTGTGTATAGACCTAATAAACTACTTGCAGATGAAATGAAAAACATCTCAATTGTCAAAAGTTATACGATGGAAGAACAAAAAACTAGAAGAGGAGATTTAACTGCAGAAGTATTACCTCTAGGTATATCAATTGATCGTGCTGGTACACCTCGTTTTGCTACTGAAACATCTAGAGAAGACAGTTTCAAACAATGGAAGGGTAAAGTTTCCATGAAACTCCTTTCCAATGCAGGTTTTTACTATACTAAGTTCGGAGATAGTGTAAAATGCTTCTTTTGCTCAGGTGAACTTAAAGAATGGAAAAAGAGTGATCTACCGTGGGAGGAACACTGTTCATGGTTCCCAGACTGTTCTTTTTTACTCAGGAGTAAAGGTGAAGAGTATGTTGAGGATGCTTTCATGCGAACGGAAAAAGGCAAAAGGTGTAAGCGATGGGTTGAAAAATATCGAGAAAAAGTGAAACGAATAACGCAAAACAATGACACCGAAGAAATGAAACTTATCTGCAAAAAACTAGGATACAGTCAAAACGATATCGAACAAGTTTTAGTGTTAAATGGAAAACCTTTTGAGCGAATAGGTTTTATGATTGAAGCCTTACATACTTTTGAAAATGATTTTACATCTTTTGAGAATTCGTCAACACTGTTAAAAAATGATGCTAAATCAATTGATTCGTTAAAAAAAGATAAAGATTAGACTAAGCAAAGGAAACTCGCTCAATGTGTGTCTGAGTCACATGAAAAAAAAGTAATTGCAAATCATATCTCTCTTCCATGTGGGTATCTCATTTACTGTAGTGAGTGTAAGGAAAAAGCACTTACTGAATGCTCATCAGAAGTAAAACCTTGCCCAATTGATGGTTGTCAGATTGAAATTAAAGCATTTATGAAGATCTACATGAGTTAGCATAACAATTAACTTCAAAAAAAAGAAAAAGTAATGAGTGATTAAATAGCTATTTCAATTTGAAAGCGAATCAACAGAATAACAACAAATATGTTACGTGTTGAAGACTTTGCTCACCAAGAAGCTTCCGATGTTATAGGACCTAAGACTTTTTTGGCTGAGGTTTCTGATGAAATGTTGAGTATTTATTTTATGGAAGAATGTGTATACTGTGTACTAGGACGAAGTTTTTACAAGCAAGCAACCAATCTATCACTACTAAATTGTTAATGTTCAAACGTTGATGGTCAATGTATCACTTGTAAAAGATATGCTGAAATGGTTGAAGGCGCTACACCTGCCAAAAAAGAATTGAGTGATGCTATCGACTGGATTGATAGAAGACAAGTTTTGAAAAACGCAAAAATGGGTTTTTTGGTGCATGATGAATGGATTAATGCTTTTTTGGATCTTTCCTCCGATCATTTGAAGTCTCCCTTTATGTTAAGAAATTTGAGAGCACGATTAAATCCCTACCTATTACCTGTTAGTCAGAGCAAACTGGCTTATCAACGTCTAAAGGATAAATTGCTTGCGATAGCAGAGGATATCCATACGCTCATACTCCTGATAAAAAAGAAGACTCAGACAACCCGATAACAACTTTCGATTCAACAAATATATCTGAGGACTCATAAAAGAACTGCTACAAAAAATGTTGCTTCATTTATCTCTGAACTACAGAAGAAACATGAGTGGAAAAACTCAAAGATTCAAGTCAATTGGTACATTGGCTGATTTTGTTCCTAAGTTCATAAGGATTCATTTTGAACACATTCCTTTAGAGCGTTCGAATCCTCTTTTTGTTCAACTCATCACCGAATAAGTATTTTATTTTGTGTTAGGATCCAATCTAGTTCGTAAATCAATACAAAGCATGCTTTTGAGCTGTAATTGTATTTCAAGAGCAAATCCTCTCGAATGCTTAAACTGTTCTAGGAACTTTGATCCAAAAGTCTGCTGTCCGCAAGACAAGTTGATAGATTTTGAAGATCTCAAACAAGCGATCGAACTGATTGATATAAAGCAATGTTTGAAAGATGCTGAACTGGGTGATTTGATAGATATTTCGATTTTAAGAGGTTTGACTTCATTTCGCTGGACAGGAACAGATGTTCTTTTGTCTCAATCTCGATTGGAACCATACTTACATTTGGTAACCACTTTGATGAGATTGTTTCACATCTTCAAAATCAGCTCAGAGAGCTGAACAAGCCACTAGCCACTTACGTATAAATAGAAAGAACATCAAGAAAGAAAATATTCAACTTTCAACACTGAAAGCAAAAACATTTTAAAAAATGAGCTGCATATTTATCTTGCTACGGGCACTAACATTTGCCAATGTTAGTGGGGTATTCTATACCAACGAAATTGATGAATGTATAGACGGAGCTATGGATAAGAATGATGTCTTGGTTTTTTCACCTTTCGAAAGGACTATACGATATAAAGATAAAAATGGAAAAAACTGTGTGTGCTACTCTACCCTCCTGACTTATTATATTGTGGTTTTTTCATTCCTCGAAGCGCTTCTTGGATCTGCAAGAGCACAACTTCTACAGATGCTGTGTCTTGTAATACTTCAACAAAATACGTTTTGAATCAAGAGGAATGTGAAATAGCTATTACAAATAGTAGGAAGGACTTACTCAAAATACAAAAGTATATCGAAATGGGAATTTATGTGCATTTCAATACAGCAGAAGACGTGTGATCTGTCCAATAAGAAAACAGTTTGAGACATTCAAATTTGCATGCGTGCAAGTGCAATGCAATCATTCGATCAACAAGGAACCAAAACCAGCTAACATCACTAACATCAAAGATTCATCACTTTCGAGTTTTGACAGTTTCAAAACTAGTGGAGTGTTTTATAGCAACAAAATTGATAAATGTCTAGCTGGAGCTATGGAAAAAAATGATGTCTTGGTTTTTTCACCTTTTGAAAGGACTATACGATATAAAGATGAAAATGGGAAAAACTGTGTGAGACTCTACCCTTCCGACTATATATATTGCGGTTTTTTCATCCCTCGAAACGCTTCTTGGATCTGTAAGAGTAAAGATTCTACAGATACCTCAATTCCAGCTAACATCACTACCATCAATGATATCGAAGGTGTAAATGAGGAATCAAATCCAGCTAACATCACTAACATCAATAAAATCAAAGGTGTGAATTCATCATTTTCGAGTTTCGACAGTTTCAATGTCAGCGAAGTATTTTATGTCGACGAAATCGATGAATGTATAGATGGAGTTATGGAAAAAAATGATGTCTTATTTTTTTCACCTTTTGAAAGGAGAATTCGATATAAAGATGAAAATGGAACAAACTGTGTGAGACTCTATCCTTCCAACTATTTACATTGCAGTTTTATTATCCCTCAAAACGCTTCTTGGATCTGCAAAAGCAAAACTTCTACAGATACCCTGACCTGCAATACGCCAACAAAATACACTCTGAATCAGGAGGAATGTGCAATAGGGGTTAAAAATAATACGGAAGATCTTACTCAAAATACAAAACTATTTTGGAATGGGGAATTATGTGTATTTGAATACAGCACCTCACGTTTGATCTGTCCACCAACAGAAGAGTTTGAGACAACCAACTTTGCATGCGTGGAATACAATCATTTGACCAACGAGAAGCTGAAAATAGCTACTATCATCACTAACATCAATGGTATTGAAGGTGTAAATATGTCATTTTCGAGTTTTGAAAGTTTGAAGTCTATTCAAAACAAGATTATCATCAGTATCACATGTCAAGGAGATAACAAAGATAAATGCGATCCCAAGGTTATATATATAGAACTTTAGTTGAAGCATATTAACCAAAGTCCACCGAAATGCAAAACAGTTAACTCTAGATGATGAAAGCATAAACTTGGTTAAAATCTCTCTCTGAATAAAAATGAAATATCGAATCTATCTTCTATTATTCCCAATCCTAAGCAGTTATTGTCTTGCAACAGAGATTCAACCATTCACTTTATCTCAAACAGCTTCAGGTTGTTTTAGGGGAATTCTTAATATGGAAGCAGTTAATTCAGTAACTCATATTTTAATGAAAAACTTAAAATATTGTGTATATTCACTCACATGTTTCATGGAACCTACTCACCTACGTAGAAGCTGTGACACTCATGATATATGGCCTCAACACTACTTTGTTTGCAAAACTGATGAAGCTTTGAATTACATCCGTTTATACGATGAATGATTACTAACTACGACAAAAACTACAAACAAGTCAATAGTTCCCGCTTTATCACCATCAATTCCATCTCTTCCACAAGAACACCGAAGCCCTACAAGCTCTACTATATACAATTATGAAGAAACCAAAACTACTACTGATTGCGTGTGTGATAGATACATCATATGCGAAAACAATTCAGTAGCAATTACAAGTTCAACACCATCGATTTATAGAGTTTTTATTTATAATGATTTGAAGGATTTTTCAAAACTTTCTCTGTCTGTATCGGAAGATAGTAAACTTAAACTTGAAGAAAATCTTATCATCATCATTGAACCTGAATGTGATGATATTTCTTGTAAAGTCATCAAATACTTTACAAATTAAAAAGTTTTTATAAACTTTAACACTAGATATTCAACCTAATACACTTTATTATGATATCTATTTTATTACATTCACCAGTAAGCAAAAAATGTAATACTTATTATGTAATAATAAAATTATAACAATAACTATAGCGTTGTAGATAGTTATATCATATACAAAAACAATTCAGCAGCAATTACAACTACATCTTCATCAAAATGACATCATATGAGTTCGAATTATCTAAAATGATCAAAACTTAAATGCCATACATTCAAAATTTAGATGCCATACATTTAAAATCTAAAGTTTAAAATCTAAATACCGTATGAGTTCAAATTAAGTAAAAAAATAATCAAAAACTCAAATGCTACTTAAATGAACCTCAAATGAAATGCAATTTAAACTCAGTGAATTCATTCATGCCATATAAGTTCAAATTAAGTAAAAAAATAATCAAAACTCAAATGCCACTTAAATGCCACTCAAATGCCACTCAAATGCCCCTCAAATAAAATACAATATAAACTCGGCGAATCCATCCAACGCCGTAACCCATTGCATAACCCCAGATTATGACCCCACAAAAAAACACTTGGTAGGGAGATCTGCTCATATATTACTACTTGCTCACACTTTGATGATATTGCAATGAAACGTATACATGCAGTCATACCTTAAAAGGTGAGTGTGTTGCACCTCATTGATATACTAATCTACTAGGCAAATGTGTTCATTCATGCTGAGGTTTGCTATTGACAAGATGATTGCTTCGCACCCAGTAGTATTGTGGTAGTCTTGAACCAACCATTAGTATGCCCTCGATATCATTAAAAAACATAGCGCTGCAAGGTCTTGCCGGAACATCACGAGAGTCGTGCTAGTGAAATATTACGTAATTTATTCATTTCGGTACATATTGTCAAAGTGCTGCTGCACCTATAATGTGTTGTTATGTAGAAATTTTCTGCGTGCTCTAACTGGTGGTGTACTGGGGAAGGAAAGCCTGCATTGTGGTTAAGGAAACTGGAATTAACACTGTTACTGAAAAGGCTTTTAATACACTCTACTTGTCCTTGCCTTAGACTCCACTGTGGCTCGATCAATATTTGACTTTGACTCGACGTAGTATCGACCTAGACTCAAACTGACAACCAACTACCTGATGTAACATTCCATCCAAGTAAAAAAATTTCATCGAATATTTAGGTAGAACTTTAATGGTAGTAACGACGCAAAAATATAGAAAATGTATGTATACTAACAGGGCGAACAATCATTTGCATATAAACAGTAAAACAACCATATTTATAAAGTTCAAGGGTAGTTGAATATACTCTCCTCTTATTGGTCGTCTGACAAGCAGGCTGAGTGTAATTAGTCCACATCTTTCTTTCTCTGGTGAGAGATATCAGTACAGTTGCACTTAGGAGCCAAATACAAGATGTATAGGTTCTGGCGCTGGTCATCTCCTTCTTCATTACGAGTTGTGTCCCTGAGGAAAGACAACCCAAGTAGAGTTTGTAGCAGTCTCTATCGATGTTTGGTTTGGTGGAGGGGGGGGGGATTCTATTTACAATAGGGAGCTGTCACTTGAAGAAAAGAGAGGAAGGGGTGGGATGTAGACTAGGTTTCAATGGACTTGGGTGAAAGGTGCCGCCTGGGGATGCAAGGTACAAAGCTCTACCTGCTGAGGGTATGATTGAATTGGACAGTGAAAAGCGAGAGAAGGAGAGGTTAGCCGGGCCATACACAAACTGGTAGTTGAACTAACAACTGAAACAGGATGTAGAATGACCAATAATGAACCGATTTTCATCCGGTCTGGTTCAAAAAATGTCCTGTTTTTCTCCTAGACATCTACTTTAAGCTAAACCAAGTTATCCTGAGCTTAATTATCTCATCTCATAGGATGAACTCATTTCCTGCAAAAACTGAGGGGCAGGACTATCTCAAACCTGAGAGTGTGAATGATGTGAAAGGGTGAGTAGAGATGAAAAGCACAGGCTAAGATAAATAAGGTGATGACATGATGGTGCAATAAATGCAGAGAGGCGGAGCCAAAGAATCAAGGTCAAAGATCATTTGTTAGAGTATCATGCTGTTCTGTTTTGTAAATATGTATTGCGTTATTGATTGGTGTATCTTTTATCATTGTTATATATGATTGGTTATGCCTTATTTGGTACGACAGTGTCCCAGAGAATTCTTATAACTGCCAGACTCACTTGTACAATCTGGCAGAGCATTTCTAATCCTCAGTTAGATCACTGACCTGTATCTACGTTAGAGATAGTAAACTGAACACTGTGGAATCTGTCTAGCCTGTTGGCTATTGCTAGGATGAGAAGTCGAGGAGGAGAAGAAGATTTACTGAGTGGAACCTCAGTAACAGGTTCTGTAACAGCTGAGAGACATGAGTCTTGGATAGTAGTAACGAAGTTCGAGGAGAAATTGTTGAAAAGACTTAACGATTCAGCTCTTGCTGTTGGAGGAGTTATTGCACTGGTGTTACTGTTTTGTAACACTGTAGTTGTGTCCTTGAATGTGAAGAAATACTTCACAATATAACTGTAAAACAGTTAAACGAAAGAGTGAAGATTCCTACAAAATTCTGTATTGAAATATTCTAATTTGGATCAATTGTTTTTCTCAAGATTCACTAGGTGAACTGGATACACGAGGAATACTTATAGATTCCGCCTGAACAGATCTTATTTTTTATGATAAATAGGTTATGTTCTCAAGCATGGATCTGAACGTTAACTTAAAGTAGTTGTTTCTCACAGCCTGAATTACAGTTTTAATCAAACCGATTGTAGCTTTGTAGCCAGCTACACTGCCTAACGCTGTCAAAAGTGGTCAAACACCGACATAAACTCTCAAAAACTGTCAAATGCCGTCAAATACCGTAAAAATTGCTAAGCACCAGTTTCCTAGTTGTACATACGAGTTCGCCTTCAAAGGCTACATATCATAATCCTTAGGGTAATTTATAGTCTGGATTAAGCATTTTAGCATGTTTTCATGAAAAAAATACTTTCAGTAGAAAAGCCAAACTGATTCACGGAAAATCAATTCTCTGACATAAGAAAGCACAAATCGCAACACCATGAGATTGTTTGCCTTATTTTGATCTAAGCAGGCATTCACAAAGTTGTTTCCAAATGAGTAGAAAGTCAGCATAAAACTCTGAGAAGCTAAACTTGCCAAGGATAATTATCTATGACTTTTGGTTGCTTCTCTGAATGTTTCTTGGACTTCAAACTTTTCCATGAAACTTTAATCAAATATTTTGGAAAAAAGACAAAAGGTTTTCAAATAATCTTCTTTCGTATTTTTCCCTAACTTCGTGTACAATGCTAGCTTAATGCTGGGGAAATAATATGTCAAAATATATAGCTAGCAACATTTACAATACATACATGTATGCATGTGCTTGTTTGGTGAGCAGTTAGACACACCCACAATGGTGTATAAACATGTCTATAGTGTCATTAGGAGTTGTCTGCTGAATACTGGGAGTAGGCGACTCCTGAGTGGTGACATTTAGTTGGGAGTTTGGGTAATTAAAATGCTAATATAATTGTTTTGATTGTAATACCAATAGTTAGATGGGTTAGGTTTTCACATTACACTTTACGTGACCCATTTGAAATATGCTTCTTTGTCAGCTTGTGTAAAAACTGTTGATACCGCCATTTCATACATTTCATACATTTAATACATTTTGTACATTTAATACACTTTATTACTGTCCAGCTGTGAATCAGCTGCAATGTAAGATTTAAAAAATCTAATGGGAAATGTCAGCTATTTAAAACGAAGCAAGATTTTTTCAATAGAAAATATTAATACATACGATAATTATATTAAATAGCAACAGCTGTAAATCAATAATTCCATTTATCAATGTGAATAAATTTGTTCGTTAGATCTCACAGTTGATCGCTTGTTACACTCTCTTCTTGTGCGTTTGGTAAGTTTTCCTCTTTCTCTACCTTTATCTCGATAATATACCAGTTATTGTATGGTACTTAGTCTATTGTAGCTGAGATAGGTCAAGGTGAGGAGATGATGTAATACATAATATACCAGTTACTGTATGGTACTTGGTCTATTGTAGGTGAGATAGGTCAAGGTGAGGAGATGATGTAATACATAATATACCAGTTACTGTATGGTACTTAGTTTATTTTACCAGAGAAAGGTCAAGGTGAGGAGATGATGTAATACATAATATACCAGATACTGTATGGTGCTTCGTCTGTTTTAGCAGAGATATGTCAACGTAAAGAGATAAAGTAATACATACAGTACTAACCAGGAAGTAGAGTGTGTGTTACATCTCTTGTATCATAACCAATATCTATATTCTGTTTTGTTTCTTCTACCGTCAAATCTTTGTTCTCCACTATGTTAGTCAGTCTCAGACTTTTCTTGTCAAGGAAAGATAACTCTGCTGTCTCTCGTTGAGATACTATGACACAAAACTACTTACCAAGCAAACCTCAGTCTAACTCACTATAATATTACTAAATAAATAGTGTACTAATGAACCCCAGACATCAAAGTGACATTGATATCTAGTTCTCACCCGCCTCTTCACAATGTTTCATGTCTGTAGTTTTTATTACTACATCAATGTCAAGGTTGTGTGTAGTTTCTTCTCGTGCTTTCTCTTTGTTCTGTGTGATGTTAGTCAGTTTTATACTTTCTCCCTCCTTGAGGTCTGCTACTTGTACATATATGAGTGATATAATTGGTCAAAAACGTTAAGATGTTGGTAAAGGCCATTTGAATAAAGAATAAAAAGATAAACTTTACAATAAATACCTTCTCTCATGAACACATCACTAGATAGTTGAGGCTCTACGACATCATCTATTACTGTATCTTTAAATGAGATGTCTATGTTTTTGGTTATACCCACCAGATCTTCTGTGTATGCTGTGCCTTCTTCTATAGCAGCTGAAAGCTTTAGTCCTGTACATAGATGCATGGGCGTCACCAGGGGGGGCTCTGGGGGTCTCTGCAGAGCCCCCCTAAAATAGATAGAAAAAAAAAATTTTAAGCAATTATCATTTAACATTGTATAACCGTGACTCAGCAGGAGTTATGTTCTACTGTATGGTCAGTTTGAGCAACATTTCGAAGTGAACACTTTTATAACCTCCTACTAAAGAGACTGGTTGGCCTGTGTTCTTAGGCTGCTTCTATCAAATTTTCAATAAATTACTGAATCAGAAAACATTTTTTAGAGCTCAATCTACAATGTTCTGCACCAACGAAATGTAAGTTTCGGTAGATAGAGACTCAATCAATAGTCACAATCACTAATTATACTTTAGTGGTTACAATCATCATGCAGAGAACTTTAAAAGTCTTTCTGATCCAAAAACAAAAGCCAGAGATAAGGTGAGCCTGCTTTGTATGATGATGATGATGTTGAACTTGGACTTACATAGAAGAATAGCAATAGTATTAGTCTGTCTTGGTATTATTATTAATTAATTAAAACTTGACTAAGTAGTAGTTAGTAGTCAGTCTAATAATTATTATTATTATTATAATAATTATAATACTGATTAAATTATTCTTATTAATTTAATTATTATAGTAATTATTATAATAATAATTTTAGTTTCTTTTCAATTATAATTGATGTTAATAAATAATAATAATTAATAACAATCTAAAGAATTATAATAATATATAAAACTCATAATAACAAGTAAATAAATAAATTATAATTGTTATTATTATTAATTATTATTATCTTTTTTAAATGAATTATTAATTGAATTTACTAATTATAATAATAAATTATAATTATTATTAATATTATGATATTAATAGTTTAAATTAATAATTCAATTGAAAAAGTAACAATAATTTTTAATTATAATAATAACAATTTAAGACTAGGTACAACAGTCACACAACATCATTCAATAACATCAAATACAAGAACTCTACAGAACTAAGCAAATACATCTGGTCGCTGAAGGAGAAAGCCATCACATTCAACATAGACTCGAAAATACTCCAAAGAGCATCTGCTTACAACCCATCAGCTCGGAGTTGTAATCTCTGCTTAACAGAAAAATACCTCATTATGTGCAAAAGCTACCTAGGAACGCTAAACAAAAGAAACGAGCTAGCGTCCTCATGCAGACATTTCAATAAGTTCCTCTTA
Source organism: Cryptosula pallasiana (assembly GCA_945261195.1). NCBI lineage: Eukaryota > Metazoa > Bryozoa > Gymnolaemata > Cheilostomatida > Cryptosulidae > Cryptosula > Cryptosula pallasiana. The sequence goes on along the minus strand of OX183136.1, from coordinate 12,620,112 downwards.
TCCAATTTTAAGTCAAAATAGCCAAGGGATCAACAAACTCTAACATACAGTTCTTCACTTGTATTTTATACCTGAAGATTGGTACACACATTTTAGTTTAGTACCATGAAACAATTTTGTAGTATAATACAAGTCACTTTTTAGTCAGCACTACACTTTTCCAAGTGATTTTATCTACCCAATAGCTCATATTTCACAATATTAGAGCACTTTAGTAAAACGCTTCTTATACCTGACTGTAATAATAACAATTATTTATTTACTTGTAGTTAGGGCTTTTATTATGTTATTATAAGTGTTATTAATTATGATTGTTTTTGTATCTGTTCATTGTGGTTTAATGATTTTAAAGTGTGTAAATAATAATAATTATTATATTATTATTACAATTATAATAAATGTATACGAACAATAATAATAATAAATAAATTATTAGTATATAATAAGTTATAATGCACATTCACTGTGACCAATCAAAAAACTGTTGACAAATTTTCAGTCCTTCATCAAAGGCGAATGGAGCTGAACTATTGCATATTTTTAGATGAGAGGATCGGTCATAAATTCATACCAAGCTAAGATACATATGTGTATTCCAATGTTTAGTATATTTAGTACCATTTTAAAACTTTTATTTGCGTTTGATAGTGGTGTTTTTAATTCTTATAGTTCGAGTTGACAATTTAACTGTGTATTAATTTTTAAATAGATGTGGATGGATAAACTATATTATATAGCCCATCTTTATCACCTTTAGGTTTTTGGTTTGATTGAAAGAGTTTATTGTACAGGAAATACATCGCACGATTCCAAACGACAAAGACATTATAGCGAGCCAAGCTACGAACTTTCCACTTTTATATATGTCAAATATTATTCATGGCTATCCTCTGTATTTAGGCATTGACTGTCATCCCAAGCCTTGACTGTATTACATGTTATGTAACAATTTATATAAATAGAGCGGCTATGCCTCACAACAAGCAGTGTTCACTGCGAGGCATAGCTAGACAATTCCTTTGAGAATAAATATAGCTAAACACTCACTCAAGCTTTAGTCTTGATTTCTACACAATTTCTACATTACTACTCTACCAGGCAACCAGCTCTGACGACCTACTAGGTCTGGCAGTGCCAGTGTTGTACGACGAGTAGTAGGCTCGAGGCAGACTTGCCTGACAGACTCTCGCCTATCACGGCCTACCTTTGGCAGCAATGCTGAAGGACGGACGCTGAGGAGGCCGAGCTGGCAGCAAGCTTGTCTGAGAAGGCAAGCAACTCTGCTACCTAGAGGGTGCAGGTGCGCTACCAAGGTGACTGGCCACGTCACCACAAAATCCTGCACATTATTTCATCACAGCAGGATTGTTCGCTATTAAAATTCAAGAAAGGTATTAAGCTGTTTATGGGGATAATAATAGTTTCAAGAGCTGGATTAATTTTTTACCACAACTAATTTTGATTAAATATTGAAGTTCACAATTACAAAGAGACATTTGAGCAATCAACATCTCAAACTTGAATAGCTGTTGATTGTAAGGGTCAGCAAAATCTATAAAAATCAAGTTGACTGGATTGTTTGCAAATGACAAAAAATTTACTTCAAAAGTTGATCTTTATGCATGCTTAAAAAATTTCATCTAAAAAACTCAACTCTTACATCAGTTTCTCTGGATGTTTGTGTTGCAAAGTAATGTATGTTATCAAAAACATTTGGTATCTTAGACTGCATTTCTAGACATCTCAGAAGTGACATTTCTCAAGTTTTCCGCTAGCGCGGGGCCTTTGCGGGGGCACCCCTCCCCCGCACCCCCTTCCACCCTCATTTTTAGAGCCCCCCTTCAAAAATCCTGGTGACGCCCATGCATAGATGCATTTGCGTATTACAATAGGAAAAGATCTCCGAAGCAATGGAAATATTTTGAGCTGTATATAAATAGTACCAAGAGTACAAAATTTTACTAAAAGTATGACCACATTTAATGACAGTTCTTTTGCACATATCCAGATACTAGAAATACAGCCAAACAGATATAAAATGCCACTAGAAAATTAAACTCTTGATTACACAAACTACTCTTATATTGTCAGAATACGTAAGATATTTGTCACAACCAAGTTTGACATAGGCTGAGGATAGACTCAACAGCGGCATGTAGAAACAATTGTTGCAACGATAAATGTTATACAGTCTGCTGTATTGTGATATATTATTACATATCATTCCTGAAAATTCTTCCTGTGCATGTACTCGAATAAATATTCACAACAGTGCATCCAAACAGAAACAAACATAGCCTAGTTTTAAGCAAAAAAGCCAAACCACGTTAAGGATTCAAGCAAACAAAGTAAAATACACAAACCTGCTATTTGAGCTTTTAGCTCAGTATTTATAGCCTCAAGTTCAGCAATCCTAGCCTCAGCTTTATCCAGTTTGGTCTGAAGGGCCACAGTCTTTTGTACCAACACAGAATCATCTTGCTCTGTGAAGTATGGACAAAATCACACCAGATAATATTCTCCTGATACGTAATGCGATGGCTAACATGGCATACCACATGTGTGTCACATGACTTGTTCTATCATGTGACCCACTACATCACATGACCTATCAGGTGATACACCACAAATACATCGCATGTTGCGAATCACTAGCTCTTAAGTATCACTGGATAAATCTATTGGAGTCACCTTCTATACCAAATATACATGTAAGTAGCATTCGGTTCACCTTTACATCATTAAGTAACACATCACATGACGTATCATGTGATGCGTCATGTGGCATATAAACACCAGCTTATTACTTTTTGACCTGCCATAACTGACCATGGGGTGTTTGGGGTTTCTGCAGTGAGTCAACGAAGTTTATAGTTGGAGTTGTCTCCTTTTTTATTTTCTTTTTCTCTTCGGCTTCTGGATCAGATATTTCTGGCTGTACATCACTCAGTGTTGGTTCCGTAGCAAAAATTTCAGTATCCTTAAAATCACCTAAAACATTGTGATTGCTATACAAACCATAATTTGCGATGCACTTTACGCATGAAATATTTGGGAGTTGCCTGATCTTACCCTCCAAAACTTTTGCTTCAATCGTTGGACTTGTAATCTCTCAAATTTTAGGTTCAAACCAACAAGAAATGTTTTTTCTTCAGGATGAGGAAGAAAGTCAATTAATTGAAATGCTTTTTCCCTGTTTTTTCCACATCAAGAAGTGAGCTTGAAGTCTTCAATAGTGAAACAAAACAAGCGGTGACAATAGTTTCAGCCAATCATAAATCATTTACTTGTTAGCTCCGTGCCGTTTAATGTATTCTCTATGTACTGTGCTACCAACATATTTTGTTCCATCTTTGTCTCTTCTCCGGCGTCAAGTTCTTTGTACTCCATCCGTACTTCAGTGCTCTTGCCATCTTTTGCATTAAGTAATACATGTTAGGATACAGTTTGTATCTGGAAGCTAATGTTTGGTTTTTTTATTTAAGAAAGTTTTCAATGAGCCGGACACCCCATTAAATGAACTTACTATACACTACTTACAATCTGTAGGTTTTTCCTCTCCATAGTTGTCCATCTCCTCTAGATTGTAACCATTTTCCTCCAGAGCAGGGATGTTTGGTAACATAGACATACCTACTTGGAGTTGACTTTCATCGGCAGAAAGGTCATTCAACGGAACTAAATTCACTGCTGGATCTTGACTGCCATAGGACGGAATTGACTGATCTTCAAATAGGTACAAGCAGAAAACAGGTCATTTTAGCAATTCAAAGCCGAAAGATGTTGAAACATAACAAATCGAACTATTAAAAAATTTGATTACTTTCAGTCATTCACCTGAGTCTAGAGTTAGTAAAAGTGGTGGAGCTTCAAACATGAAAAGAGTTTATGATGAACTCAATGCTTGTGAGCATAAAAAACTTGGTATGTAAAGTGAATAGAAGTTATGTATGTACCCATTAACGTTCATTCTGAAAATTTGACAAGTTCTTCTAAAAACTTTACATATTAGTTAAAAAAAAATTACTAGCTGTTAAAACAAACAATTGTAATTTGAAGACAAAACAATAATGGTTCACTAACAGGAGTACAACTAAGCTGCTGCGTGGAATGCATTACCACTACAGAGTGAAAGTTGACTGTTGGCAAATGATCCACTCACCTACAGCTGAGAGATTTTCTGCAGTATGGATATCGACTTTCGCTCCTGCCACTTTTTCTTCTGGTTCCACAGCTACTAGGCCATTTCTGTCTCTCACTGCCAACAGAATATCTCTCTGCTCAGCAGAAAGATATTCTATGATCCTTCGAAAAGTATCAAGATGTCCTTGGCATGCAGCGTGATGTAGTGCTGTGTAGCCATTTTTGTTTTGTGACACTGCAATTTTCAAACGCTCGTCTTCGTTTACTCGACTCAAAATGTTCAGCACAATCTCACTCTGACCAACAAGCGCCGCATGAGAAAAAGATGTGTTGCCATTGATATCTTCTGTCATTAGTAGATTATACAACGGTACAGAGTTTTCCGAAGAGAAAGTTTCTAAGATCAAGTTTAGCACTTCTGAATGTCCACGACTTGCTGCAATGTGTGTTGAAATGTTCCCTGTGTTATTTTGTATGGTTAAGGCATTTAGTCTCTCTTGAGGTTCCATAAAAGTAGTAATATATGAGCAGATCTCCCTACCAAGTGTTTTTTTGTGGATTTGATCTTGGAGTTGAGACAATGGGTTACGGCGTTGGATGAATTCGCCGAGTTTATATTGTATTTTACTTGAGGGGTACTTGAGTGGCATTTGAGTGGCATTTGAGTGGCATTTGAGTTTTGATTAGTTTTTTACTTAATTTGAACTTATATGGCATATAGATTTTGAATGTATGGCATTCAAGTTTTGATAACTTTTTTACATAACTCGAACTCATATGATATCTTGAGAGAGAGGGGATCTGAAGGATCATGGTAGCAAACTTGAGAATATCTACACTTCTCCTTACTTGATGGATGTATCACACGAGTCACTCGTATAATGCTTGGGATAGGAAGATCTTCAAATGTTTTGCAAACCGGAACATTTGGTGAGTCAATCACTTGAGAACCTCTAGACTTTTCTATGAATCAATATATGATTATATACATTTATTGTATAATAAGTAGGGAAAATAGGAAGATCTTCAAATGTTTTGCAAAACCGGAACTTTTGGTGAGTTAATCACCTGAGAACCTTTAGACTTTTCTATGAATTATTATATGATTATATAGACTTATTGTATAATAAGTAGGGAAAATCTTTCCATATAATATAGTTAGAGTCGGTAAATAGTAAGTAATACAAAACAGTACAACTTGTAATGTCAATGAATACACAGGCTTTTTTTTGTTCATTCATTATCCGCTTGAGACTACCTGTTGTCAGCATTTGATATTGAATTTACATACCATCAACACCAAGTGGTTCATCAAAATCTTGTAATTCGTTTTCTAGGAATTCCTTAAGAACTTCATCCTCATTATTCGTTTTTGTTAGCACCTCACTGGAACTTGTTTGCGCGCAATATTGCTCCCAATCACTAGCATTGGTTGAAGAAATGAAGACAACATTGTGGTATGGAATAGGATTTCCATTCTTACTCTGTTTTTTTCCTTTGTAAATCATCACACCAGGTGCACATCTTTTAGCTTCCTTGTTGTATCTGATTGGTAGTAAAAGCGTTCTCGTCTCTCTTTTTCCATTCTTTTCAGTGACATAGCGAATGCAATTTACAATGGATTCTTCTCCATTGAATCGGAAAGGAATGAATCTTTCTACAACTTCGATGTAAGCAAAAATGGAACAATCTTTGAAATTACTGAGATACTCGATGTCGTAAGCGAGTTTGAGTTCTTCTTCACTCATTTTTCTCAGTTTTTCAGCTTCAGCAGTAGCTTCCATTGTGGTTAATCGTTTTGTACTGATACGTTTGACGTTGTAGTAAGTAGTCTCTGGTTTTTTTGAGTTTTCCATCTCACCCAAGTACAAAATGTTGAAAGGTAATGGGTAGTTATCAACATTGAAGCTTTCAACTACTCTACTTGGACAAACAACTTTCTGAAAATTCGCTCCAGTTGAATTATCAAGATAAGTGAGAATGTAGTAGTTTCCGTATGCACCAGTACTCTGTTCAATAGAAACGATTTGCAAAACTGATGGAACAGGAAGTGATGCTAGTGTAAGAAACCCTCCAATCTTTTTCAAATCAGATGCCTTCCATTTTTGGAGAGATTTGGCCATCTTGAGAGCTCTGTCAGCATCAGTCAGCAATTCTTTTTGTTCCATATTGTTTGATGTTGTGGGTAAAACCAGTTTTGGAAGAGCTCGTTTCTTTATCGCTGCTTCTTTTGTGACAGAGTTAGAGTTTTTTCTTTTGGGTGATTTGAACGTTTTTTGTTTGTTTTCGATTGACTTTAAATCCGTGTAAGAAGCAGAAAAATCCTCCATAGTGTTCTAAAAAAGAAAGAAATAACATGTAATTCAGTTTTTCATGTGGAACTACAAGATTATTTATTTCATACTTTACATTATAGCTAAACTAATTTTGATCTTTGTTAGGTAGAGAATAATAAGTTTTTAAATTTTACCTTTTATAAAGAGAAAGTTTCTAGTAGTTGCAATGAGGGTGTAGTAGATGTTGCTCCTCTGATCACTGTTGTAGAACTGGATGCTTTCTGTGTGAAAACAGTGGCTCTTAAATAGCTAAAGTTGCATTGGTTGAACTCTATGAACACCAACCTTCTTTATAATATAACTATGAATCAGAATTTTGTCCACGCGAAAATCAATGTTTTCGCGGGAATAAATAATTTATTTTCACGCGAATAGAAACTGTTGCTTTCGCGGGAATACAAATTTTATTTCCACGCGGATACAAACCAATGCTTTCGCGGGAATAAAGTCTTTATTTTCACGCGAATAGAAACAGTTGTTTTCGCGGGAATAAATAATTTATTTTCACGCGAATAGAAACTGTTGCTTTCGCGGGAATACAAATTTTATTTTCACGCGGATACAAACCGATGCTTTTGAGTGAAAATAAATTATTTATTCCCGCGAAAACAACGCTTTCCATTCGCGTGAAAATAAAGTATTTATTCCCGCGAAAGCATTGGTTTGTATCCGCGTGAAAATAAAATTTGTATTCCCGCGAAAGCAACAGTTTCTATTCGCGTGAAAATAAATTATTTATTCCCGCGAAAACAACTGTTTCCATTCGCGTGAAAATAAAGTATTTATTCCCGCGAAAGCATTGGTTTGTATCCGCGTGAAAATAAAATTTGTATTCCCGCGAAAGCAACAGTTTCTATTCGCGTGAAAATAAATTATTTATTCCCGCGAAAACAACTGTTTCCATTCGCGTGAAAATAAAGTATTTATTCCCGCGAAAGCATTGGTTTGTATCCGCGTGAAAATAAAAATTGTATTCCCGCGAAAGCAACAGTTTCTATTCGAGTGAAAATAAATTATTTATTCCCGCGAAAACAACGGTTTCCATTCGCGTGAAAATAAAGTATTTATTCCCGCGAAAGCATTGGTTTGTATCCGTGTGAAAATAAAATTTGTATTCCCGCGAAAGCAACAGTTTCTATTCGCGTGAAAATAAATTATTTATTCCCGCGAAAACAACTGTTTCCATTCGTGTGAAAATAAAGTCTTTATTCCCGCGAAAACATTGGTTTGTATCCGCGTGAAAATAAAATTTGTATTCCCGCGAAAGCAACAGTTTCTATTCGTGTGAAAATAAATTATTTATTCCCGCGAAAACAACTGTTTCCATTCGCGTGAAAATAAAGTCTTTATTCCCGCGAAAACATTGGTTTGTATCCGCGTGAAAATAAAAATTGTATTCCCGCGAAAGCAACAGTTTCTATTCGCGTGAAAATAAATTATTTATTCCCGCGAAAACAACTGTTTCCATTCGTGTGAAAATAAAGTCTTTATTCCCGCGAAACATTGGTTTGTATCCGCGTGAAAATAAAATTTGTATTCCCGCGAAAGCAACAGTTTCTATTTGTGTGAAAATAAATTATTTATTCCCGCAAAAACAACTGTTTCCATTCGCGTGAAAATAAAGTCTTTATTCCCGCGAAAACATTGGTTTGTATCCGCGTGAAAATAAAAATTGTATTCCCGCGAAAGCAACAGTTTCTATTCGCGTGAAAATAAATTACTTATTCCCGCGAAAGCAACAGTTTCCATTCGCGTGAAAATAAAGTATTTATTCCCGCGAAAGCATTGGTTTGTATCCGCGTGAAAATAAAATTTGTATTCCCGCGAAAGCAACAGTTTCTATTCGCGTGAAAAGAAATTATTTATTCCCGCGAAAACAACTGTTTCCATTCGCGTGAAAATAAAGTCTTTATTCCCGCGAAAACATTGGTTTGTATCCGCGTGAAAATAAAAATTGTACTCCCGCGAAAGCAACAGTTTCCATTCACGTGAAAATAAAGTATTTATTCCCGCGAAAGCATTGGTTTGTATCCGCGTGAAAATAAAATTTGTATTCCCGCGAAAGCAACAGTCTCTATTCGTGTGAAAATAATTTATTTATTCCCGCGAAAGCAACGGTTTCCATTCGCGTGAAAATAAATTGTTTATTCCCGCGAAAGCATTGGTTTTCGCGTGGACAAAATTCTGATTCATAGTTATATTATAAAGAAGGTTGGTATTCATAGAGTTCAACCAGTGCAACTTTACCTATTTAAGAGCCACTGTTTTCACACAGAAAGCATCCAGTTCTACAACAGTGATCGGAGGAGCAACATCTACTACTACATCCACTGACTATTAAAAGTTTTTCTGTGTGAATTTGAAAATTTTCATTGAAGCTAAGACTTAATTATCTGTCTTAAATATCTCACTTAAGTTTTTATCTACTTAAAAAGTAATGTTTTCACATAATAAATCACTCGTTCTAACAACAGTAACTGAAGCCTCAACATCTACTATATAATATACCAACTGACTACTAGGAGTTTTATTCACAAGGTAAAATTTATTAGCTGAGACATTTAACTTACCTTTTTATGTGCTATTGTCACTTCTATTAAAAAGTAATGATTTTATTGTTATTATAGTGCTATGGAAACAGAAGAGGATGATACTGATGTAGACATACATAAGGAATGGGAATGGCTCATGGAAAATCAAAATGATATCAGTTTTTCAAACGCTGATAATGAATACATGAATAATGAATGCAATACTGAATATGAAAATGAAATGGAGATGGAACTTGAGAATACTTTTCAAGACAAATCTTCGACTTTTCAAGTTTCAGCAACTACTGGAAATACAATAGTCTTTGATAAGCAGTAAGTTTTTAAAATCATAAATCAATAACATTAGTAGAGTAATTTTTTTGCTGTTTTTTTTATACTCATCTCATGAATCAGCAAAAATAATGCATTATCTTTTTATTGTAGACAGGACTCAGAATATCAGAGAATTAATGTAAAAGAGGGTGTTGGGAATTCATGTCATAGTACACAGTAAGTTTTAAAAACTCAACTAATAATAATGTTTGAGTCTTTTTTCCTAATTCCATTTTAAAAATTAATTGATAATGGTGTTTAAGTCATTTTTTTCTTCTGTTACATTTTATATAAAATGTATGTGAATGTTTTATAGAACAACTGTTATGTGTTAACATTTCTATTGTAGACAAAGTTTAAATTATCGGGAGGAGAATGTAGAAGAAAAAAACCCTGAAATTTCCCCTAATTGGAAATGGTTAGAAGAAAATCTCATTTGTTTTCGTTTACCCGATGAAACAATCAATCAAATAGGATTTGGTGCTGAGCCTTCACCACCAAAGACAAGTATAATAGCTCAAGATATAGAGCCAGTTGTGGAGGAGATAGTTGAAGAAAATGAGAATGATCCAATGATAGAAAATGAAGAAGAAGAAGAAGAAGAAGAAGAAGAAGAAGAAGAAGAAGAAGAGGAAGAAGCACAAGAGGAAGAACAAGAAGAAGAAATGGAAGATTTAAATTTTGAAAGGCCTACCCGAGCATCAACCCTAGGTATTGTTGATGATAGCACAGCTCCAACTTTTCAAGATGAAGAATGGGATGATTTGATAGCTAGATATTGGGGAGCTATGAAAACGAAACATAGAGCTGGAAAAGTCATAGAACTTTTAAATGTAAGACTTTGGGATGGGATTCCAAGAGACCAAGCCGATACCTACCAAAATGACTATCATGATTCAAGAGTGTTAGAATTGCTAAAAAAAGTTTGGAGACAATTGAGCTCGAGAGCAAAAGTCAACTGTAGCGTAGGTTGTATACTAGAAAATAAAAATGACGGTGAACTCCGATACTTTCACTCATCATCAAACAATGCTACTGTATATCCAAAAGCTAAACTGATTGAAACTGAAGGAGATCTTGATGACTTCTTTGTTGATGTTATGGAGACTGATCATCGTACAAATAGCTTGAGACGGAGACCAAATACGACTTGGAGATTGATGTTAATCACAAACATTTCGTTTTATTTCTACAAACTACTCGGAATGGGAAAAGTTGGATCACCACCAGAGCATTTACCCTCTCACCTCCTTAACAACAGACACATACGAACCATGTTAAAAAACACAAAAGGAAAACGAATTACCGACAATCTTTGTTTTTTTAGATGTCTAGCATTACACAAAGAACTACAAAAAAACGGTGGAATTGCAAAAGATCCGATAATTAAGGAGGTGAAGGAGTACCAACAACAATATCATAGTTTCATCTATGGTGATAGTGGTAAAAGGTGTGATGGGAAAGGAGTGACAGAAGCTGATTTATTGCTTTTGGAGCGAGCATTTCAACTGAAGATAACAGTGTTTTCTTTAAATGATGATATGACTTCAACAGTTATTTGGAATTCAAACTCCAGTTATAAGGAGAATCTATATTTGGATCTTTATATCAATCACTTCAGTCTTATTACAAACTTGGAAGGATATGTCAAAGCCTACAGATGTCCAACCTGTTCTACTTGTTATGATAGATTGGGGAATCTGAAAAGACACAGATGTTCAATCTCAGAGGCAACAACTATGCAGTTTTCTGGAGGGCAATACAGTCCTACTGCTACAATATTCGACAAACTGAAGGTTCAATTCGGGATAGATATCGGGTCAGATGATTCCTTGAGATACTATCCATTTTTTGCAACATTCGACATAGAGTGTTTGTTACCTAATTGCGAAAAAGATCGAGATACAGACACAACCATTTACACGAATGAGCATAAACTTTTAAGTATTTCAATTTGTTCAAACGTACCAGGCTTCAACAACCCGCGTTGTATTGTCAATAATGGGGATGATGATGAATGCGTTGGAAAGTTCATTGAATACTTGGATGATATTAGTGAAGAATCATATAGCCGATTGGAAAAACAATTTTCGCGAATCATAAAACAGATAGAAGGTGAACTACAACGACTGGAAGAAGCTGAAGAAAAGTTTCGTAATGATTTTGAAAAAAATCGTTTCAGACGTAGAACAGGAGCTGAAAAAGTTCTGGATGATTTGTACAGCTATATGAAAAAACTCCCTATTCTAGGTTTCAATTCACAGACTTATGATGTCAATGTGATGAAAGGAAAACTGCTTCAAAAATTGAAAGATGTCTCCGACACAGATTTTGATTTTGTTATAAAAAAAGGAACCAAGATGCCTGTTATCGGAATAGGATCTTTTTTGTTTTTAGATTGTACAAACTTCATCGCTCCTGGATATAGCTATGAAATGTATCTCAAAGCATACAAATGTGAAGCCGGAAAAGGATTTTTTCCTTATGAATGGATGAAAGACTTGGAACAACTTAATCAAGAACATCTACCTCCAAGAGAAGCTTTTTACAGTTCTTTAAAACAAAAGAATATCAGTGAAGAAGATTACATAATTTGTCAAGAAGCATGGAAAAATAACGACATGAAGACAATGAGGGATTTTTTAAAATGGTACAACAACTTGGATGTAAAACCATTTGTTCAAGCGTTGGAAAGACAAAGATCGATCTACAGAGAGCATGGGATTGATATGTTAAAAGATGGTATATCTTTACCAGGATTAGCGATTCGATGGATGTTTAACAAAGCACCTCAACCACCCCCTCCATACCTCTCTACATACTTGAATTTTGATGAACTTGGTAACTCGTTTCGTCAGACTCTCCCAATTTGTCTGCTTGACAACTGCAATGCAGAACTTTATCCTCTAATAAAGAAAAATATAGTTGGTGGGCCAAGCCTAGTGATGCATAGATATCACGAAAAAGGTATAACTAAAATTAGAGAACATTGGTTGGGAAAAGAAGCAAAGATTTGTGATAGAATCTATGGAGTTGATGCAAATGCGCTCTATTTATGGTGTATGATGCAATCAATGCCTACTGGCTATCCTCGAAGAAGAAAAATCGAAAACTCCTTTGTCGCTGAACCAGTAAAATTTAGCAAGATAGCTCATAGCTGGTTACAGTTCCAAATGTTCTCAAAAAAAATCAATATCAGACATCAGCTCAATGGAGGAGAAGTTACTCTCGGACAGCGAGGATTACCAGTTGATGGTTTCTGTGTTGAAAATCGTCATGTCTTTCAATTCCACGGATGTTTTTGGCATGGACACGACTGCTCTTATAACAACGCTAAAGAGCAAGAGCTTCAAGCTAGTGGAAGAAAATCAAAAGCAGATCTGTTTAAAACTACGATGGAAAATGAAGAATATCTACGAGCATTAGGTTACACTGTAATCTCGATTTGGGAGTGTGACTGGATGAAACGTGTAAAAACTCATACAAATTTACAAAAATTTGTCAACACGTTTTACAATTCTTTCTACCCTAAAATACTTGAAAAAAAGCTGAATCAAGAAGAAGTGTTGGAGAGAGTTCAATCAGAAGAATTCTTCGGATTTGTTGAATGTGACATCGAAGTTCCTGAGGAAGAGGAAGAAAAGTTCTCCGAAATGCCTCCGATTTTTAAAAATACGATGTTAACCAGAGAACACTTGAGCGATGAAATGAAAGTCTTTGCTGAAGCCGAAGGGTTTTTAAAGACTCCTCAACGCTCATTAGTTGGAAGTATGTACGGAGATAAGATATTGCTAATGAGTCCTTTGTTGAAATGGTACTTGAAACAAGGATTGAAAGTCACCAAAGTTTATCAGCTAATAGAATATATTCCTAGAAAAGCTTTTGAAGCTTTTGGAACATCGGTTTCAGACGCTAGGAGAATGGGAGATGCAGACCCTAGTCAAGAATTACTCGCTACTACTAGCAAGTTGGTAGGAAATGCTGCTTATGGAAAAACAATCACTGATAAAGAAAAACATACCACCATCAAGTTCATCGAAGGTGCCAGAAAAGCTTCATTTCGTATCAGAGGAAACAAATTTATCGCCATGGAAGAGATAGCAGATGATTTTTATGAAATCGTAACCTGTAAACAGCTAGTAAGTTTTAAAACAATTATTTTGCAATTCAAAATTTATATTCCACAAGTTTACTTTGCTAATCAGTATCACCATCATTTCAGCTAACTATGAATGTTCCAGTACACTTGGGTTTCTCCGTGCTACAGTATGCTAAACTGAGAATGCTACAGTTTTACTACGACTTTATGGATAAGTAAGTAAAACCTAATTCCCTACCATTATTATGTGTAAGTAAGTAAAACTTCCAAATAATTGAAATCGAAACAAACTTTTTATTTATAGATATATTGACAGAAGTGATTTCCAATATGTTGAAATGGATACAGATAGCGCATACATGGCGTTGAGCGGAACATTAGAAACACTGGTAAAACCAAGTATGAAAAAAGAGTTTTACAATGAATATGGTGATTGGTTTCCACGCCCATACTGTGACAAACATAGGGATGAGTTTTTAAGAACCAAAACAATGGGTTTAGAATGGAGCACGCAAGACTGTTGTGAAAAAGTACTAAAACACGGAAAAAGAACACCTGGACTGTTTAAAGAGGAATTTACCGGAGATGGAATTGTTGCACTTAACTCTAAATCCTATTACTGCTGGGGAGAAAAAGGAAACAAGTTTAGCTCAAAAGGTTTGAACAAACGAATTAATCAATTGAACAAAGACAGTTATCTAAATGTATTGAACACAAAAAAGTCGTTTATGGGTAAAAATCGAGGATTTGTAGTAAAGGATCAAAAAATGTTGACATACAACCAAATAAAACGAGGTCTCACATATTTTTATGCTAAAAGACGAGTGTGTTCTGATGGAGTATCTACCGAGCCTACTTGGGCTTAAATAAAACCTTCATAATAGACTTCTTTTACCACAGTTACTATAACTACATATATATGTATATAAAATACAAAAAATCTTTCATCATCCTTATAAATATTGATAAAGAATAGATGAATATTTAACTTTATCATCCGATAATTTTATAGCATTCAATGTATATATGAGTTCGAATTATGTGTCTAGCTATATTATATGAGGAGATTTTACCCCTACTTATTATGTAATAAATGTATATAGTCATACATTGATTCGCTTTTAATCAATGAATTTATTCAAGCTAGGTACATCTCCTCTCTCCTCTCTCTCAAGATGCTATATGAGCTCGAGTTATGAAAAGAAATTATCAAAACTTAAATGCCATACATTCAAAATGTATATACCATATAAGTTCAAATTAAGTAAAATAATAATCAAAACTCGAACGCCACTTAAATGCCACTCAAATGCCACTCAAGTACCTCTCAAATAAAACACAATATAAACTCGGCGAATTCATTCAACGCCGTAACCCATTGCATAAACCCAGATTATGACCCCACAAAAAAACACTTGGTAGGGAGATCTGCTCATATATTACTACTCATAAAGCTAAGCATGCACTGTACTACACCAGTGTTACCTTGCGCTACCGCTTCTAACAATGGTGTATCTCCATCATTGTCTTGTAACGTGATCAACTTAAAACTATCCGTTGAGTCGAGTACATTTAGTATACAACTAACTACATCGGTGTGACCTTTGTATGCAGCAAAGTGTAGTGCTGTTCTATTGTAGTCATTTGGTATGGCTAACATATCAAATTGAAGTTCTGGTCGGATTGAGTTTAACATTGTTCTTGAAATGCTTTCATAGCCTGAATCTGTAGCGTCCGATATTGCAATGTTACCGTCATCATCTTCCGTTGTCAGAAGTTCATACCGTTGGTCGGATGTGAGTGCTTTTAGGAGCAGCTCCAGTATTCCTTGCCTGTTCTTTTCCGCCGCGAAATGAATTACAGTACGACCTCGATGAGAACGGGCAGATAGTATTGTGTGTAACCTGTCAGCACTGGTAGACTCAAGGACATATTGTACAAAGTCAAAATGTCCGCTATATACAGCACGAGGCACAGCTGTTACACCAAAACTGTCTTGTAACATCAACAGGTTGTACTGCTGCTCTGATGTAACTGAGTTCAATATAGCCTGTAACGTGCCAACATCTCCGATACACGCAGAATGTAACAACGTTGTGTTACCATCACCATCCTGAAGCTTTAGCATGTTGTATTTTTGCTCTGGTGTAACTGAGTCTAACATGATCTCTACAATCTCAGTATGTCCATCATATGCAGCCAAGGATATTGCAGTAGTACATTTATTGTCTTGAACCATTAGCAAGTTGTACTTACTTTCTGCTTTAGCCGAGTCCAACAATACTTTTACGGTTTCAGTATGTCCCTCAGATGCAGCAAGAGATAAAGCGGTTTTACCATTGATGTCTGATTGCATTAACAGCACATCGCTAGTGTCAGATGTAACTAAGTCTAACATTGCACTTACAGTCTCAGTATGTCCCTCATAGGCAGCGAGAGATAAAGCGGTGTTACCATTGTTGCCGGATTGCATCAACAAAGCATCGCTATATTCAGATGTAACTGAGTTTAACATAACTTTGACAGCCTCAGTATTTCCAGCGTAAGCGGCAAGTGCAACAGCCGTGTTTCCATCTTGATCTTGCAGTTTAAGAATTTCAAATTTCTGCCCCAATGTGATTGAGTCTAAGATGATCTTCACAGTTACTGCGTGACCGATGTAAGCAGCATGTCCTAGTGCAGTGTCTTTGTAGTTACTTAGCAGCTTGAGCATGTCGTATCTCTGCTCAGGTGTAACTGAGTACAATATAGTCTTCACTGTCTCAGCATTTTCATTGCAGGCAGCCAGTGAAAGAGCAGTGTTACCATCGTTATCCTGCAATCGTAAGAGGCTGTACCTTTGGTCCGGTGTAACTGAGTTTAATATCGCCGTTACAATCTCTGTATGCCCTGAATTGGCCGCCAAGGATATAGCAGTGTTACCTTCACTGTCTCGCAATGCTAACATGTTGTACCTCCGCTCTGATGTTACCGACTCTAATATTGCTGACACTGTTTCTACATCTCCGAGAAAAGCAGCCGCGAGTAAACGGTTAAAATCATCCATTTTTGATGCTCTATTTAGATGATACAACAAACCTTATAAGAAAATTTATGTGATTGGTCAAGCTAGACACTCCAATAGAAGTGTGAAAGACTCTATTGTACTCAATTGTCAGTGAGTTATAGTACAGTCCATTCTAGCACAAGTTACAACAACTATTGTGATGGGTAATATTAATTATTGCAAGATGGATGATTGATTGGCTAAACTTGTTACGCTTGAGTCCATCAATCAAACATCAAGTGGTACAACACAGAGATAACAAAACTTGCCTCAGTAAAACAGGGAGTTGATCATTCACGAAATTAGTTTGGTTCAAGTTTGTTACATTGCAATGAAAAAAGTGTTTCTCAAGCAAACAACTTCATTACTATTTATAATCTAGCGAGTTTTTTTTAATGTCTTATCAAAAGCAAAAATCCTGAAAGGTACTGTACAATGTATCTATTACTGTGAAGCCATTTATTCATTTTAGTTTTTTGTCAATGAAATGAAATGTTTTGCTTTATCATGTTTTTTGTTAGTTTAAATTTGAAAGAAAGTTTAGTTTTTAGTATCATCAACATGGCTTTTGTTTACTTCTTATTAAAGGTAGTTTATGTTTGATAAACAGAGCTAAAATAGCGTCCATGTTACATTTTATTCATTTTTTATGAAAAACATCCTAGGATAAGTGCTTCTGATGAAATGGTTAGCATTAGGTGCTTTTTAATTGTTGCATTCAAATAAGTATTGAAAACTGTTAACTTCCAGTCAACAGATTGCGCTCGTTCCTGTTGCTCATTAAAAAAACTTCATTCTTTCTATACAAAGTTTCATGTACTATGAAGCCAATGCTATTGTCAGTCACAGTTTGTATAACACAATTCAAGGTTTTAATACTTAGTGCGCCCCTGGCTGTTTTCTACAATGATTGATTGCAATTTTTCTGCTCTACACTGTATAATGGCATAACGTGGCTAGAAGTCAAATGGTTGCTATGGAAATAAAAACACTGAAAAGTGACACATACGGTTAAAATTCTTCGAAATGTTTCTGTTACAAGAACAGGAGAAAATGTGGTTTAGTAAAACTTCGTTTATGAATCTAATAGCAAAAGGATTCTGCTGCAAAAGTTTTCCTTTACACAACTGTGATAAAAATGCGCTAAAATCTATTGATAGGTGCAATAACACACTAGAAATATTCAAAGCTAATATCAAAGCAATATGGATACTGTTGCTTCTCCTACAGACTCTCCAGTTCACTTTGAAATTTTTCTGCGCACTCGCAGATTCTTTAGAACTCTTTGCAATGCTCTTCTATTGTCTATAACATGTTCGTGGATCCTGCCATTTACCAGCACATTTCAGGCAACAAGTCACATACAGATTATAAGATCTAGTAAAGTTTGCCAGTTTGTTTTTATATCCACTTGGATTTACAGTTCAAGAGGAAAAACTGGTGTCAGGTTGATGTGATGTTCTCACCAAGTTATACATACATTATTATAGAGAGGAGCAACTCAGAGTTTTGTTATCAATATTTTTCACAATCACTTATTGATTAGCAATCCCACGAGAACAATAACAAAAGGTCATCCTAATAGTAACTTTGCTACTAATGTGCCAATCTATGTCATTTCAATAGATAAAAGCTTATTTTATTAGGTCTTCAAATTGTTTGACATCCTTCACACCTCTTCAAAATGATCAGTATCCTAATCTTGCACAAGCAAGTTAACAGAGAGGTTTAACAAATGCGCAGTTGCGGCTACTTTGAAGACTGGGATCCACTTGAAAAGTTTTTACCGCATGACGAATTAAGCTGCGAAAAAAACGGCACACTTTACAGCAACAGAAAAGTGTAGCCATCAAGGGAACACATTTTAACAATAGCTAATGATCTGATGTGCTCATAAATGCAACACTTGTTTTGCGCGACTAATGGTTTTCTAACCACACACAAAGAAATATAAGAGAGCTTTCGTCTAGTAATATTCACAATGATCATACATTTTACTGATTCTCTCTGGTCACTCTCAACCATTGACTCAGATTAGTAATCACTTGGTACTACACAGAGAGACTCTCAACATAATTAAAAAAATGATCATCTTTTAATACTAATTTGTCAATTAAATTCTCCGTTGGTGGTACATTAGGAGTATTCACAAAGTGATTGTTAAACCAGAGACAAAAAATCCATTGTGTTCAAAAGCCAGAGCAGAACATTAGTTTGAAGCATTGATAATCTTTCAATTATTTTGCTGAACAAATCATGAAGAACATAACTCCCAATTTGTAAAAACACTCGGGAAAAATTAAAAAAGTAGTTGATATAAACTAATTTAGTTTTTAAAGTTGCTCTTTTTATACAACATGTTTCCAATATAGTAGCTATCTCCTAATGCCTTTTTATATAATATGTTTCAAAGAATGTAGCTATCTTCTAGTGCTCTTTTATATAATATGTTTCAAAGATGGTAGTTGTTTCCTGATGCCTTTTTATGTAATATGCTTCCAAGATGGTAGTTATCTCCTCGTGCCTTTTTATGTATTATGCTTCCAAGATGGTAGTTATCTCCTCGTGCCTTTTTATGTAATATGCTTCCAAGATGGTAGTTATCTCCTCGTGCCTTTTTATGTAATATGTTTCCAAGATGGTAGTTAAT
The DNA here is from genome assembly GCA_945261195.1 of Cryptosula pallasiana. Lineage (NCBI taxonomy): Eukaryota > Metazoa > Bryozoa > Gymnolaemata > Cheilostomatida > Cryptosulidae > Cryptosula > Cryptosula pallasiana. The sequence goes on along the minus strand of OX183136.1, from coordinate 12,600,974 downwards.
TCATCCTGCCTTTTTTATATATTATGTTTCCAAGATGGCAGTTATCCCCTCGTGTTTTTGACTATACATAATCAGTCTGTCAAAATAAACAAACTAGACTCGCTTGTTTACAATTGGTTCAGTGACCAGTTCATTCACTGCCTACAAACCATATTAATAAATGCTCACTGATTTGATTTTTCGTTTAATGAGCTACTTTTTGTGTTCATTCTCAGGTTATGAGAAAATTTAATATTTATTGATAAAATTTGTTGCCACCTTGATCATTATTATCGCATTTTGTTTAACATACAAACACCGGCCATGTATACACATATCATCTCCTTATACAGAGGTATAATTCCACCAAAAGAGAAAAACTTTTCATGAACGAGTAGATTTTTTCTAGACAGCTTACAGTGTACAGAGGCAAATAGAAAACTTTCAAAAGTGTGATAAGATTTGATGTCTAGAAGTTCTATGTGTCAAGCAGAAGTGAATACAACTGGAAAGGATGGGTAACTGCTGATCAGATCTTTCGAACGCTTTTCCACTTATATTTCAACAAAACTCACTTTAGGTCAAAAGGAGCATCAAAAATGAGGAAGCATATACATTTGAGGAAGTAGAAAAAAAGAAGTTATCACAAATGAGAGGACAGCTCCTGTTCTTTCACGAATGCCTCAATTGAAAAACTTTTACGTTTTGGTGCGAAACCAAATCAGGAATCGAGTTTTCTAAAAGATTATTAAAAGCAGAAGGGAAAAAAACTGGGCATGAAAAGGATGTAAAGAGTGATGAGGGAGGGGCTTTGGGGCTGCTGGGGTGTATCCGAAGGAATTTCATGGGACAGTGACGCTTCCAGACTTGGGTGAGTGAGGCCTATCGACCACATCTCTATAAAAATCCACACCAATATTGCTTTCGACTGTCTAGGATAGTCTATACACTGTTTTATTTGAGGTCACTCATGGTATAATTTTTTTTTAATTTTTCCTGAAACAGTATTTTGTTTGGTCAACTTTTGATCTCAAATTGATTCAGCACTATTTGAATCAACACTTGGCACAATGAAAAATGTCCGTTTTATAGCGGCGCATTAATTTCTAATTCTTTTTTTGCACGAAAAAGAGTTGTTTTATCACTAATGAGTCACCAGAATTGAAATCAAACAAAAATTTTGAACACTTTACTATTGCTTCAACATCATATATTTTTTTAATTTGTAGACCAACTCAAGCTGCTTTGAAATTTTGATTTTGTTTCTGCTGGATCAGTCACTGAATTCATTGTTTTTTAATGAAAAAGACTTAAAGTTGAGTTATTAGGTGAAATGTATTTAGAGTTTGTTCACTTATGAATGCTGCTAGCACTTTAACAAAAAACATGGCGTTTAGTGCGGTGAAATTCACTGAACAAATTTCCTTTTACTTCCATCCACCCCTTTATAAGTCTTATGGCACTCCCCTCAGTACTTGTCCCCAACCTCCTTAACCTTCACTTGTCTAACCACAGTAAGTAACCACTCCATGTAAATAGTGTCACACCAACCTCCACCCCAACCACGCTTACCCTCTCCTCACCCTCAAACTCATTAAGTCCCTAGTCTACACCCCTATGCTTCTCCCTTCCCCCACCCTACAAGTTTTAAATCCCAAGAGTACTTAGATTTCTCTCCAGCCTCTTTTACATGATGCACTTTCATAGGCTGAAACTTGATTGGAGTTGTCTGCTCTTTGGAGCACCACTCCTTTTTCTAGACAAGCCTTAATGGACATCAATTGAAATAGATGAGTGCAGATCGAAGCAATTGAGTTCAACGGAGCATGAACTCTGTATTTTAGGTATCAACAAAACCTTTTAACACTTTAGTCTCGATTACACTTTTATAGTGGAAACTTTTCCTGCTTTTATCTTATATAAAATTTGGTTAGCCGACTACCTGGGCATTTTGTCTGAATGGTTTTTATTGCTACTTCTGGAGCTGGTTGTGGGGGAATCAGTAATTGATCAAGAATAGAGGTCAAGGTCTTGCGAACTCGAACTTTGGCTAATTATACTCAGAAATTGATTAAGTCACTCACAAATGTTAAAGATATTGTCTGATGTTGTTTAAGTATCCAATCAATACTCTCCCTTTAAACTGTGGCAGTTTTCTGCTAGTAATACAGGTGTGAGTAGTAATATAGGAGCAGGTCTCTGGCATTGAGTACAAGTAATACAGGTTTGAGTAGTAATATTGGCGCAGATCTCTGGCATGGAGTCCAAGTAATACAGTTGTGATATAGCTTGGCAAGCGAAGGATCTTCTCTACATTTAGTAAACTGCCATAAACTGGTTGGCCTGAAAATCTCTCCCAAAGCGGCTCCCTTTTAACTTTCTGTAGACTGTACTTTTCATAGAGAACTCAGCCATTGAGAGAGTGACCACAGCAACTTGGAAACACGCAATTTATAAAATTGTCTTTTTATTGTGGAATAGGCAGAAGAAAACTATACAAGGTCACAAAAACTGTGCGAGAGAAATGCACAAACTAAAGCCTGTAGCACACAGAAATACAGCATTTTTAAATTTCAGTAGGTCAAGTGTGAAGGTCTGGGGACAATTTTGCTTAAAAGTGGACATTAACTGAGACTATCGCCGAGTGTTTAGGAGATATAGGTGCATTAACTCATCTGTGCAGCATATGAACAATTTTGCTACTGAAACCTACTTTTTTTTTGCTGCAAGTGTTTTCAAGGTTTACTTGAGAGACAAAAAACCGCTGAATCCATAATTTTATCTCTCCCTCACTAAATAATGGTGCATATTTAGATAAATGCTAGAGCAAACAATAACATCAAGTTGGCCTGGAGTAGATACCTAGCACAAACCAAATCAGGTTAATGCATAAGTGCTCTTTTATTGATGAATGTCGATAACGAGAATGCTATAGTTAGTGCTACAGGCTTTACACTGGAAAGCAAAACTTTTTAATACTTTTAAAGTTTGTTTGTATGTTTAAGTATTGTCTAAAATGGGCGCAAACAGCTTTAAAAGTCATTAAACAATTTTGTTTGAGATATTTTAGTTGTTTAATCATGCATGAGAAAAGTAACTAATAAAAAAAGCCCAACTTCAGAATAGCCACCTATCAATATGAGCATAGTGGCAACATTATTAAGAGTATTCGCAACCTATTTGCCGAACAAAGTACAATAAATAACAGGTGTTCATGATTCAATAAGTCCTGAATGGAGAGGAACATTAGTTTAGAACATCATAACTGTTCAATGAACTGTTATAGATTACCAAGCAACTCATAAAAAAGATAACTCCCAGTTTTTGAAATAACAAAAAAATAAAAATCGAATTGCTATAAACTAGAATAGTTTGTAACGCTACCCTTTCAGTTTAGTAAGGTTTGAACGATTGTGATGATGTTGAATTATTTTCAGGATATAAAACCGGTCTAGGAAAATGAAAAAAATGAACTCGCTCATTATAATTTATTTAATGTTCAGTTTCATTCTTGACTTACGAACAATATAAATAAATACTCATTGGTTATTTTTTTATTCCATGAGCAATTTTTTGTTGAACCACGAGTTCCAAACAAAATAGTTATTTCTTGATAAACCTATTGCCGGTCTGATTATTTTTATTGCGATTTGTTCGGTGAAATTAGGTCACTAATACCCTTACTTACTTCAAACCCAAACAAGCAATTGCTAAAACTGCTACTACAGCAGCTATTAGAACATAAGTGTCCGAGCAAGCAAGATCACTCTCCACTTTACTGTCTTGGCTCGTGCCTTTTTTCTTCTCTAACTCGTCAAGTGTATTGCTGGTCTGTTTTTCCTCAAATTTCTCCACTTGAAAGAACAAACAAAGTACGTTACCAGTTCAAACAACACAGCGGCTATTTGTATGCCTGTTAAAAGATTTCTGTTAGATTTCACTAAAAATAAAAAACAAATAAAAAACACTGTTTCAATGTATCAAGCTATCAAAATGAACATAATGACAAGATTTACTTAGAACCCAATTAAGTAAATGGTAGCAATTGCAAAATGTCTGACTGCAGTGGGTGTTTGGAGGTAACAAGCAATTGGAGACAAGAGACCTGCCATGTATGCTCCATCAGACGAGTCCAAGCTATAAAGATCACTTTCCATTTCACTTTCTTGGCTTTTTGATTTTTCCAACTCTAACTCAGGGAATGTATTCATCGCCTCCACTTAATAGTGCAAAGTATATAAACATTGTGTACACCAAAAAGTCTTTAAAGCTTGCCAGCACTGAACACTTTTGTGTTGAGTTTCTGAATATTCAAGTCTTAAGCAGCAGATTGATGTATTAAATTACCCCCTAGGCCTAATCAGTCCTGATTTACAAGCTTGCTAAAAAGCCATTGGCCTCAAATGCCCATCGCATCAGCTGAAATTTAGCTTACTATAACTTCCATTTATTGCCGAGCATGTCATCGGATTGTGGGCGTGGCCAAATATAATAAATAATAGCAAATTTTTATGAATTGAGTTACATCGTCTGCGTTCAAATAAAATCTGATCAGCAATTTATTTAGTCTTAGGTCCACTGATAGTCATTGCAACAGGAATAAAGAATCCTTACGAAGACACCCCATCAAAACTTGCTTCTAAGATTTAAAACTGGACTTTACTATTACGCGCCATTTTTCATCTGGCTTGAATTTGCGTGCTGCACGCGTAAAATTGGAATTAGTGGTTTCTCTCAATATGGAAGCAATTAGTGCACACGGATCGTAAACAAAATCAACGCTTGCTTATCAGGCAAGTTTCATATGTGAAATGGCAACAAGAGACGATTGGGGGATTTTCCAGGTGGTTCAATGTGATCACAATCACAAGGATCATCTTATGCTCTTTCCGCCAAAAAGATAGAAAAAAAGTTTTGCTTGTTTTGGTGAGTTAGGGAACAGTAAATGGTAGTCATACAAGAATGGAGTAGTATTATTATTACTCATTAGTATAATCAATGATAGTTAGGTTGATAATAAAACAATGCTCAATTACCTTGAGTTTTCTATATACTTTTGTTAGCGGTTATGACCTATTAGTTAACATGGGGTTTGTTAGGACTGGCCAGCCATGGTGGACACCTAAGGATAGCTAGTTATAAAACAATAGTTTGTTCAACAGAGTTTTCGCAGTTCTTCTCCATGCTGTAGTTCTTCGCCTCTGGTGAGATCCTCGTGAGATTCGATAACCTCGTAACTAATAATATTCTATAATAAATTTTGTAACTAAAGATTATAACTAATAATATTACAAGTGGACAGTACAGTAGTGAGTATAGAGAATAATAATAAATAAAATAATAATAAAGATAAATAGCGATATCTGATTGACCAAATAAATACTGTACGGCAAAAAAAATAAATATACTTCCGATCCGAAGATGACGACAATTTTAAGCGGTGTAAAAATTGGCAAGCATTTCTGGAAGAGGGGTATTTTGCAGGCTTGTACATCAGCATTGAGTAGGCCTAGAGTGTTATTCAATACATCAATCTGCTGCTTAAGACTTGAATATTCCGAAATTCAACAAAATTTGTTCAACGTTGGCATGCTTTAACATGGTTTTACATGACTCACTTGATCTACACTTACCAATTGGTTTTACTTCAAAAGGTATGTTTTTGGCATCCACTGTTGCTTTTTCTTCCCAATACAAAAAATCTTCTGTTGGTTTGACACCAAACTCTTTACAGTCTTCCATTTCACTTACTGCTTCAGAAAATGGGTTTGTGACATCTTTCTGGAAATCTTTGCTTTCAGCTAGAATCATTTAAACATCTCACACTCAAATTTTGTTGTCGGCATTTGGAGTTTTGAATTATCAGAATGCTTATTAATGAGAGTACAATTTTAGGTCTACCTTGAAGTTCCTCCTTTATTTGTAAATTTATTTCAGCATCTTCAAGAGGTTCTTGAGAAACATGAATAATGTGCAAGGGTTGAACTCTAAGATCAGTGTAATTTTGAGAGTGAAAGTTAACTGCACCAGGTACATGTCCTTCAGCACCTTCTGTCTTTTTTTTTTCAAATTCTGGTTCGTAGTTTGCAGCTGTCAATGTGAAACTGCATTTTTCAAGTTTTGTGCCAAAATCTCAGATGACAGTGACTGACTAACAAAGGGAGTTTTAATGACATTACGACATACTACTGCCAAAATTCGCACAGTATGTACAACAATCGTACAAACTGATATATAATGGCTGCATGAAAAGATTATAAGTGATAAATAATCTTCATAGTTTGTTCAAAAGTATTAGCAAGCAAATTATAAAATGCATATACACAAAACCTTTCTTTGTGCATAAAACTGTGAACAAAAATTTGAAATGATCAAGAAACTTTCAATTAAACTGAATTTAACATTATGAGAATAATCTTGTAGAGCTTACCCATTTCATGTTTTCCATGGCTCTCCTCCTGCACAGGGACAGTGGTCACGGGTTGCTGTAGTTCTGAAACATAAATTTATTTATGGGTGTTTAACTAGCAGATATTTGTGCATCTTTATACTTTCGTTGTGCTTTTGGTGAACTTTCCTTCTGTTGTATATTCAGTTTGTAACAGTTAAAGTTCCCAACAACAACTACTCAATATAACCACAGGTATTGCTTTAGTAAAGATTATATCCATAAATGAGAATTGATGTTTGCGCTTTCAGTTACATGTCAAATTAGATTACGTTCTTCACTAGTATTAAAAGCAAAATCAATTAAAACATTCACAGACATGATTTGTAACTCAGATCATCTTTGTACATTTTTGTGCAATATTTCTACGCAGCTATACAAATTTTTTGCATTTTGCCATAAAGTTTAAAATACAAAAACTGTTCAATTAAAAAGCCGCTGTTAATAATGTTTTACTTCAAGTTGTGATAATCATGAAAAATTTTATTTTCTACTGCAATTTTTATCGCATAATCAAAAGATTTTCGACTGAAACCAATTTACCGGTATATTTATTTTAGGTTATTTAACGAAGAAAGTTCTGCAGAATTGCACATTTTTGAACTCCAACTGTAATTTAAGTGCAATAGATGCAAGCTGGTACACAAATTCATTTTTGTACTAGACAAACGACTAAACAATGAGTTATATATGTTCAATGCTTAAAACTGGCTTGTTTGCAAGGGAGCGGTTTTGCAAAAGAGCGATTGAGCTGAGGCTTATCACCCCCAACACGTTTGATGCAGATCAAGCAGGGAGATTGGGCAGAAATGGACAAGAAAAACGGGAACGCTCTCCCCCATCAGCGGAGACGAGTCCTCTCCCCCCCCCCCCCCCACACACAGATTGAGAGTCAGCCACCCTGCGAGTTGTCGCAAGGACCCCACATAAATGTGTAACCCCCCCACACGCTACGGACAACCGATAAGCCATTTGGTCACCTCGCTGTTTCCTCACTCCCTCTGCCTGTTGTGCAGATAGTGGTTTCTTCTTAAGTACACATAGACTTGTGTCAAGTGTCATGTACGTCGCACGTACCTCTCTTCCTCTTGCCAAGTGCACATGGACTTGTGTCAAGTGTCATGTACGTCGCACGTACCTCTCTTCCTCTTGCCAAGTGCACATGGACTTGTGTCAAGTGTCATGTACGTCGCACGTACCTCTCTTCCTCTTGCCAAGTGCACATGGACTTGTGCCAAGGGTCATGTAGGTCACACGCTCCTCTCTTTTTCTCACCAAATGCCCATGGACTTGTGCCAAGGGTCGTACGGTTTGTGCGCACCTCTCCTGAACTACAGGGTTCTGTAGTCGACAGTCTCCTTCCCTCTTGAGACTCTCCTATATATATATACTTACTCTCTGTATATAGTCTCCAGCCCCATCTATTCCCGGCCACCCTATGACTTGTTAACTATATAACTATATATATCAACTGAAGTACATATAGTTGAAGCGGCCTGTGTAACGGAATTCGCCTAGTGTGGCCGGCATTAGATAGTGTGGCTACTTGTTTGGCTAAAGGGATTTTCGCAAGAAAAAACTTTTTGATTTGCGTGAAAGTCTTAAATATTTTAAAGGGATTTTTGCCCAAAAAGGACAATTTTTTATTTGCACATAGTTCTTATGTATGATAAAGGGATTTTCCCGGGAAGAACATTTTTTCATTTGCCCGAATATATTACATAATATAAAGGAATTTTCACTTGAAGAAAGATTTTTATTAGCGTGAAACTATTTTATGTTAGAGAGGGATTTTCGCGCAAAGAAAATTCTTTTAATAAAGTAGAAATTATTATATGTTATAAAGACTCACATTGGTTGTAAGCTTGGATCAATCAGTGCAACTTTGAGTATTTAAGAAGCACTGTTTTTACACAGAGCTCATCCAAACCAGCAACAGTGACTGAAGGAAAAACATCTACTACAGCATCTACTATAACTACTAGGAGATTTTTCACCAATAATGTAAAAAATGATAAATGATCATTTAATGCTATTTGTCAAAAATCAACTAGTTGTGCTGTGGAGTGACAGAGAGTCAACATCCGGGTTTTAATTATTTAATATTAATTGTACTTGAGAGTTTGCACTCTAAAAAGGTTTGTTCTCAAGACAGAGTCTTTGGCATTAGCAAAACTTACTTTTTTGTCAGAGAGATAACAATCGGGTCCTATTTATTTATTACTAAGAGTATTTGTTCAAATTAAGTTGTTTTTTCTAACAAATTAAAAATAATGCCTAATTTTTTATATTAATACAAGTATTTTTTTTGTTTTCATTTTAGAATTCCATGGAGGATTCCAATGGATATCGACGAGTAGAGCTGAGGATATTGACATAGATATGGACACAGACACGTACATAAATGGATATGGAGATGTACATAAATGGATATAGACATGGATATGGACATTGTTATGGACATGGGCATGTTCAAGTATATAAATGGATATGGACGTGTACATAAACGGACTCAGATTTTGATATGTACATAAATCGATATGGACAAGGATATGGACATGGACATGAATATGGACATAGATGAACATAGACATAAATGGACATAGATGAACATAGACATAAATGGACATAGATGAACATAGACATAAATGGACATAGATGAACATAGACATAAATGGACATAGATGAACATAGACATAAATGGACATAGATGAACATAGACATAAATGGACATAGATGAACATAGACATAAATGGATATAGATGAACATAGACATAAATGGATATAAATGAACATAGACATAAATGGACATAGATGAACATAGGCATAAATGGATTTGTCTACTTTTAATCACTATTATAAACATTTCATTGAGTTCTCATAAACTTGTTTCATTTCTATCGCTAGTATGCCATCAAAACTTTGGTTTTATAGCATTTATTATAACCTTATTTATTATTATATCATGCAACAAATAAATTTAACAAAACTTGCAGCTGAGCAATGCATAAAGAGGACATGTTAACAGGGAGGTGTAAATTGGAGGTTAGCTCTAGAGGGCAAGTATAATCGAGTCGTCAAATAACATAAGTGGCAATAGCACGGCTGTCTTCATTGATTTACATCAATAAGCCATACAATAAATATTGTCTCGAGTGAGCTTCTCGGATTGCAAACACCCCCCCCCCCCCCCTCCGATAAAAATCCTGATAAACCATTGATGGATTGATCTGCTTCTATATCGCTGCTTATATACAACATAAATACACGACAATGGCAACTGGGACATTCTCATGGACATCTGGTGCTCCAAAAGGCACTTGAAATTCGGAAAAACGTATTGTCCTTAGACACCAGTATGCAGATCTGCTCCTGTGTACTACTGGTGACATTTAAACCAACATTCAAACAGCCAGGACATAAACTAACGGTAACAATTACATCACTTGACTGGTTCACAAAAAAGCACCCAACAAGCTTTTGTGATGTCAACAGGTGTCCAAGAGCACTTTCGTCAATTGACTCATCGATGTGTAGGAAGAACTTTCTGGAAATTTTCTCCTACTATACTACTAATGTAGTGGCTATTGAAAGAATCAACTATGTATATAGATGAGAAGCGTAAGTTTTTCCTTCAAACTTATAAGTTTAAAATATGGTAAACAGACAAACTATCACATGTGCTATTTCATCCCAACGTCTGTCTTTATAATTCTCTGCCATCAGTATCAGAGGTTGCGAACAATCCACTTTTATAGATCACGTTATATAAAGAAAGAAGACTGCTACTACATTTGTTTAGGTGTTATTTATTTAACATCTCTAATCCACAACAAACGATGTTATTGACCTAACATTTAAGTGATTTTTGTCGTAGTCATTTTCTTCAACTGTTGACTATATTCCCTGCTGTAAAAACTAGTAACAAACCAGCATGATCTATTTGTGAGTGAGGATAAAACAGTTTTTATCCTAACACAGGTAATGTTGATTTAGGAAACTACAGTTAGTTGCCTTTGGATCTTGTTGAATCAGCAATGGCTTCTCGGACTTTTGAGCTTTACATCAGCTTTTCTCATTTTTGTAAAACAATGAAGTAATACCAAGATTAACTAATTCTGAGATATTCAACTGCAGGGACTAAGGTAAACAGAATCTACTCACCATTTGACATACCAGTTGGTCTAAGTTTGCCTACATCTTCTCTCAAAAGGTTTTTTTCTGGCTCTTGAGCAAGAAAACCATTGCCGTCTCTCTCTGCAAGTAGAATTTCTCTTTGGTTTATAGAGAGGCATCCCAAGATCGTTTTGTATGTATTGTGATGTTTTTGATTGGCAGAGACGTGGAGCGCCGTGCAGTCATCATTGTTTCTTGACATGGAAATCGTCAAACGTTCATCTTCAGTTACGCGCACACAAAGTATCAAACGGGCTATTTCAGTATGCCCCCTAAAAGCAGCACATGATAAAGCACTGTCCCCTTTCTTGTCCTGTAGCATTATAACATTATACTTCTGCTCTACTGGAACTGAGTCTAGTATAGCCTCCACAACCTCAGTATGTCCATTGAATGCAGCCAATGTTATTGCATGGTCACTGTATATACCGGTCAGCATAAGCATATTATATTTCTGCTCCGATGGAACTGAGTCTAATATAGATTTTACAGTCTCAGTATGTCCATTACATGCGGCAAGTGCTAAAGCTGTGCGGCCATCACTATTTTGTAGTATAAGCATATTATATTTCTGCTCGGATGGAACTGAGTCTAATATAGCCTTTACAGTCTCAGTATGTCCATTACATGCGGCAAGTGCTAAAGCTGTATGGCCATCACTGCCTTGTTGTATAAGCATACTATATTTCTGCTCGGATGAAACTGAGTCTAATATAGCGTTTACAGTCTCAGTATGTCCATTACATGCGGCAATTACTAAAGCTGTACGGCCATCATTATCTTGTAGTATAAGCATACTATATTTCTGCTCAGATGGAACTGAGTCTAACTGCTCAAATGGATCTGAGCCTAATATAGCCTTTACAGTCTCAGTATGTCCATTACATGCTGCAAGCTCTAAAGCTGTACGGCCATCACTATCTTGTTGTGTAAGCATATTATATTTCTCCTTGGATGAAACTGAGTCTAACATAGCTTTTACAGCCTTAGTATGTCCATTACATGCTGCAAGTGCTAAAGCTGTGCGGCCATCTCTATCTTGTAGTATAAGCATACTATATTTTTGCTGAGATGGAACTGAGTCTAATATAGATCTCACTTTCACAGTATCACCATTGCTTGCTGCTTCTAATAATTCAATTTTACGAGACATGTTTATCTCACAAACGTTGCAACTTTAGCCGTATCTATAAGAAAATGAGAATTAGCTCACAATGTCCATGCAGTTAATGTTAAAAATTTAGGCGGACACTTGCTCTAGTATACATTTGGGATTAACTTGCGCTGAAACATATACTGTATGATTAATGCAAGGCTGACCTATGGAAGCGTCAAACTATGAATAATCAATTAGGACTGGGAAAGTCTTTCTCAATAGACATTCGGTCTTAAAAACAGTCTGCAAACCAGCCTGGTACTTATAAACATATGTAGTTTTTCGAGTTAGTTTTAAACAAAAAGGTTTTTGTCACAAAACTAGATGCAGAAATTATTTGAACTGAATTTAAAACACGCAACTGAAAATACCCAACATCAAAAATTTTTTTTTCAGAAAATAAATTTTTTAATACTTTCAAGCCCATTTAAGTTTTTAATGTTTTTTCACTTGAAACTGGTTATAACTACGAGCATAAAGGTATCCCATCTGCAGGGTCGGTATAGTAATTCGTCTACTTTTAAGTGATGGCTACTTGGTGCATCACTTGGGGAGGCCTGTCTGACTAAATACTAGTGTCAGAGTCACCTCTAGGTTAAGGTATATGTATATGCAAAGCATGTGTGCTGCCAAAATCCACCACAACTCCACTGTTTAATGCAAGCAATGTTTGCTTGAAATGCTGATAAGAATGTTCATGCTAAAACTAGCTACGCACGTAGACAAAGCAATAGCCTCATTATACATTACGGTGCACAATGACCTTGACACACTAACTCAAAAACGAAGTGCTGCATATTTCTGACTCTAATGACATTCAGTTCGACCCAAAGCTTCAGTAACATCGTACTGATACATTGCTTTTGGGTTTATTATTTAACTTTATTTTGGTATTAAGGCTAATAATACGTCTAATCAAGATTTTTTAGTCTAAAAATCTTGTTTATAACAAACAAAAGGTAATTACCTTGAGTTGTGTAACAAAACAGGTGTCTACAATGTAAAAATGTTTAATGAGCATTCTAGAACATTCACACCGTACATGCATATCGATGATTGTGTATGATTAATTATTTTGCAAAGCGTGAAGCGTATCCGAAAAGGACTCGCGTAAAACTTGGTTCGTGTGAAAACGGGATAAAAACTTTTTGTCGATTACGATAAACCGCAATTTTGTTTGGCTTTCATTCTCACGCTTTCCAATCGGTTTTTCCTTGACGTATAAAGTTTAATTACTCGTAAAAATTTCGCAATTGCTTCCTTTGATACTTGTAACCATCGTTGCAACGAAATAATATAATTGATAATATGTTGACGCAACTTTCAGTCATATAAAGCTTAGTTCTTCATAAATATTTCACAATTTTTTCCTTCGATACTTGTAAGTATAGTTGTGAATAGATAATGCATTAGATAGAGTAATAGTGCTACTATTGAAACCTTATTTAAATTCAAGTAATAATAAATATAATTCATAACTAAATCATTTTTATTAGTAATAATTTGTTTTTAAAACATAAATAGTTAGGCTTAAAGTTGACTTTTTTTTCTCACAATTTTAAAAACTCTAGCTCATAAATGAATATAGGCATAAATATAAATAAATATGAATATGGTTATAAATAAAAACATGGATATAGATTTAAATATAGACATGGATGGAAATTGATACGGTTATGTATATGAACATAAATGGAAATGATCATAAATGTGAATGTAAATATGTATATGAATATGTACAAACTTGTCTACCAATAGCAATACAAGAATACAACGCTTCATTTTTATACAATACTCAACACCCCCCCCCCCCTCCCCCCTCCCCCCCTCTCCCCCCTCTCCCCCCTCCCCCCTCTCCCCCCCTCCCCTTCCCCCCCATCCCAATCCCCCAATCTAAATCATCGTACAAACCCTGATAAAAAGAAACCTTGCTCAATAAATACTAGGTTCTCACACCGTGTTTATAAAAAAATCAAACATATGCATCTAAATCAAAATACAAATCCCAATATAAACAAACCGTACACAAAAAATACTTGGTTCAAACATAAATATTAAAAACTAAATTATAACACCTGTTGCACACAAAAAGGTACCTCACAGGTTCTCATGGTAAATGATGCCAACTAAAAGACACTTGGATCCAGGAGAACCTTCTACTTAGACACCATGACAGAAATCAGCTCCTGTATTACTACTATGAGTGGGTCGTTCAGTGCAGAGGACGAATCAAGTTGGCATCTTGAAATGAACGAATGTTCACATTTTTTTTATAGAATTATTGTAAGTATAATTATTGACCCCTGTTTGGTAAAACTTTAGGCGACCAATTGTTTAGCACTTATTCCTTAAACATGTAGCTACATTTGCTACTAGCGAACTTTAGCTTGTACAAGTGAACAGTAGCGTATTGGTGAAATAAAAATCAATTTTTTGTAAGTAAACAACTTTTTTTTTTGATCACCTGTTTGCCTGAAGAGTTTTCCTGGTGGCTGGAAGGTGCAGGAGAGAAAAACTCATACCTGTAAGTGGTCATCCTGTAGAAGAGAGAGAGCCAATGGAGAGTATCGATGGATCTACAAATGCTTTCGGTTGACCAAGTGAGCCATTAAAGTAAACAAAACCCTTGATAAGAATGTACAGAACTTTATCCCATTGTTGTTATATTGATCTCTAGAGGGTTGCTAATCCGTTAAAGAGCTTTTCAATAAAAACCAAAAAGAAGATTAAATTGTGCCTGTGAATCACTCTATGATGTAATGAAAACGCGGATGACAAATTTGAATGAACAAAATTTATCTTGTTTAATTTTATATGAACTGCTAAGCTGTAAATGAAAAAATAAATCGAAACAGCTAGCTGGTAACACAACATTGTGGTTTTAGGATTTAACTGGTGCATTTTAGTTCTGTGATGTCATTTGGTTGAAAACAAACTTGCAAGGTTTTTTCTAATCAAAAATGAAAAACTTAGTAAATTCTGGCTGAAGATATGCTTCACAAGATTTTTTAAATGGTGATGATTTTTGGTGCTGAACTACAACATAAGAGAGTAAAAAGATTATTGTCTTTTTGCTGCAAAAAATATATCTATCTATACCTCAATGTACAGGAGTACCAAATGGCTATAACAAACTATGTATTAAATAGCAGATTGTGTGCAACTTTTAGAAGCAGATTCATGGTTTGGCATTTACTCACAAAATCAATAAATTCTCTGACATTATAGCAAACAATGAATGAACTCATTTGCTTCAAGTTTTGTTTCTGCACAAGGTATCAGCAATCACTGAGTTGATGACATTAACAAAATAAGTATCAAATTGGCCCATTGGCAGTTTTCTTCTATTTGTAAACATATACTAACACTTTTGTGCTCTCACTCAAAGATTATGCAATTTTGATGGTTAGACATTTAATAAACCCTAAACAGGACAAACCAGATCTTGAAGAGGGTTTCTTGGAGTTGAATAAACCTGACATGAGCGCTTTTAAAATTTTTGAAAGTAACAATTTAAATAAATTTTCAACCAGCAGCGCTCAAGCTACTGCAGGATAGAATTTGCCAAAATAAATCATGCAGACACCGATGTTAATTATAATTTAGATTGTAAACGTGTTTGAGGCAATTTATTAGTTGAATCAGCCCTGATCACTTGCATGTTGTGGCTCAGAGCATTTTGTGTTTTGAATTTTAAGGTATCTGAATACTTTCAAAATTTCGGAAGTTTTTGAAAATCTCCTTACACTTTTCAAATGCTTCATACGCTTTTTGAAATGCAAACTGATTTGTTCAGGGTAACAAAAACTCGTGAAAAAAAAACATTCTATTGGACCATTTTGATGTGTGGTAGAAGTCTAGATTTTTCATCTGTTCTCAAACCTGATACATCCCGAAATTGAAGTAAATTTCAATAATGCGGGGTGAGGCGAACTACATAAAGTAACACCAGAACAATACCATTGCTAGATTTCCATGCGTCCAAGTCTTGACAAGTTTTTGGATTGTTTAAATCTTTGACGAAGTTCACAAAAAACTTGAAGTTTTTTAAATTTTAGGCTTTTCAATGCACTGAGCCTCAGGGTAAAATTGCTTAACTCTTCGCAGGTTCAAACTACAAAATTTTGACGACGCTATCATGGACATTGAAAACTCAATAGTCTTTGTGATAAAAAGCTTTCATCATTAGTGAGTCTCATCAAAAACACATTATTACTTATTTCATACTTGAATGTCTTTCTTTCGTGAAAATAATCTTGAAAAAATACAATGCTTTTGTCATCATATAAATAAATAATAAAACATAATTATTAGCAATGTAATAGTAATAATAATTAATAGTACTTATTTGTTTATATCAGAGTTGGACAACTATATTCTACTCACTAATAAGGTTCAGTTGGCTATAAAAAGCCTTACATTACCGGTAGATTAGATGTGAACATCCCATCTCTTGTGTTAGTAATTAATTTTAGACCACATGATTTCATGTGCAAACCATCTGGTGACAACACATACTTGTGAAAAAAAAGATCTGTTCATATTGGTATAGTTTTGATAGAAACTACTGATCACTCACCACCACCAATACCATGGTGTAGTAAACCAGCAAATCACTGATAGACTCTTTGCTTGGTTATCCTCCCTTCAGGGTTGACAAACCTGCTCAGTTATTTCAAAAATTTGTGTATGATGAAAGTATGGCAAATCAAAGCTTTGAAGTTTTCTACAATTATATTGTTTAAAACTTCTTCTAAACTTCAAATTATGGAAATCTAGTGCATGTTAACTGTTTACTCATCATACCTTTTCCAGTATGCACAGATTGCAAAATTGTTTCATAATGTTTGATTTTTTAATGTTACTTGTGTTGTGGTGGCTGTAATGTGCCAGCACAATAAGAGTATTTGCGACCTGTTCGTCGAACAAAATACCAAAAATAATAGATGTTCATAGTTCAATATGTCGCGAATGCAACGGAACATTAGTTTAGAACAACATAAATATTCAATGAAATGTTATAGTTTACCGAACAAACCATAAAGAACATAACTCCCAATTTTCAAAGTAATCACAAAAATACTAAAATATGAACTGCTACAAACTGGAACAGTTTGTCAAGCTGCCCTTCAATTTAGTAAATTTTCAACGCTCGCAATTGTTTTGAATTATTTTTTGAGGATATAAAACCGGTCTATGAAATCGAAAAAAAACAACTCGCTCATTATTAATTATTTAGTGTTCAGTTTCATTCGCGACCTACGAACAATATAAATAAATACTCGTTGATTATTTTTTTATTTCAGTGAGCTACTTTTTGTTGACCCACGAGTTCCAAACAAAATGATTGTTTACTGATTAAATTTATTGCCTGTCCGATTATTTTTATTGCAATGTTTTCGGCGAACAGAGGTCGTGAATACTCTTAATGTCTTGCTTTGTGGTCATTAAATTTGAGCAGAAGAGGCAGAAGAAAGGAGAGGGATGAAGAGGGAAGAGCAGGGCAGAGTTGGGACAGGATGTTGGTAGAGGGAGGTCGTAAATGAGAAGTAGAACAAGGCGGCAAAGAGCAATGTGGGGCAGAAAGTGAGGTGAAATTAAAACAGCCGGCAGAGCCATTTTGATGTGAAGGGTCATAATGAGGTAATCATAAAATAGTGACTCGGACAATTTCCATGCACAAGTAATCTGTACCGCTGATTATTATTTCGTATTGTTATGCGGCTTGTAACTTAATGGAAAATTTCACAAAGTATTTGAGATTAAACTACATAGAATCAACCTAAGGAGACACTAGCTGCAGGCCCAGACAGCAGAAACGAAAATAATTGTAAATTATATTGATTTTATTGTACACAAAAGTTCTCTACGAGGAAGGAGGAAAACAGGCTTTTGCAAAGTAACCTCACAAATGTGATTGATAATCCATTATAGGTGGCATGTATGGTTTTTGTTAAAGGGATTACTGCATACCTGTTACTGAAACCATCTCAGTATGATCAGTAATGAAGTGTCAGTGGTGGATACCACAAGCTGGTAAATCTGGTTCCGTGTTACAGACTGTGTAACTCAATTCTATTTTTTCAGTTGTGCGCATACGTGTAGTTCTCGATCAATAGATTAGCCACACTTTTACTTTCATTATGAAACTCTAGGAGTTGTGGTAAAGCGATTCAGCTTGAGCAGTTGAAGATGTGCTGTAAAGTTTCTTTTGTTTACTGGTTTAAATTCTTAACAGTTCATTTTCACTTTTTTATATGAACTCAGAATGAAGTTAATTTTGTTTTAAAATTAGAAGTGATATTAAAATCATAGGCTTTGGGCAATGTGAAATGCATGAAAAAAACAATAGATCTATGTAATGCAATAATTGAAAAATATGCTTTTACTTCTACTTTTGAGGCAGCAAATGTATTTTTAAAAACTTCCTGGTTGGTAGCACGCGCAAACTTTGACTTCTGGTTTCATTTGATTTCTTAATCAAAGCATAATTATCTAATCACTCCCTGATCCTTTGTGTGAGTTAGTCAGCCAAAAATATGGCTACTTACTATTTGTGGTTATCTACTGAGTAGTTTATTCACTCGGCAGTAAAGTCTCTTCATACAAACAATGCAAAGTATCAACTTAGAGCAAATATGATGGCAACATTTAGAGCAGTGCTATTTACAAGCTAAAGGCATCCAGTTGTGTACCATTGTATTGGTAGTGGTAGCACAAACTCTACCACACTCAAGTAATATTGTAACTTCTGTTGCTCAACATCTAGATTTCCATATTTCTTCAGCATTCAAAATGGATGAATGTATCATCTATGGCAAAAAAGCAATTGACTTATGCGTTCTATTGAAATTCAATAGAAATCATGGAAAATTTGGTCAGATGCTCGGTCAAACAAAATATTTGGAAATTGGTGCTCAAGTGTATTCGGTTTGTGATCAAATTTTTGTTTGGAAGCAAACATTAGGCTAGATCATTAAATGTTCAACAGTTGATGCCAAGGTGTTGAAACCCCTACCGATGACAGTGGTTAATGAATTTACTGAGGCCAGTGTAAAGTCATGTGGTCGCATTTTTTATCAAGTAGCAACAATTGGTATTTTAACATAAATACAATGACTTTTGCCTTTATTTACCTATGTTTATAGGTAAAATTCGTATTTTTCCTTTGATTCACTGGAATTGTTTTCTCATATTTTATTGTACCTCTAACTACACAGGCAAGAGAGACCACTTTCTACTAGGTGAACATAAATTATCATTCGCTTTGGGGTCTTGGTAAGGGTTGTTGGTAGTGCTAAGTCAAGTTTGAAGCATAGCGCTAAGTTTAGTAGATGGGAGCACGCTATGGTGCAAATTTAAAATTTTGGCCTGTGCTAGTATGTGTACTAAACCAATCACAGTCGGCGACCTGGCCTACGCCGAGGTCACAGGAAATCACTAGTTACTGGAGTGATTGTTGTAAATAAGTATTTATACCTATCGAATATTGTAGTAGACTTTCATGTCACACTCATGTGCGCAGATGTGTTAGTAATCTTTCTGGCATCACTGTATAGTCTTAGGATGGCCAGAACAATAATAATTAATTACACCCAACTGACCGACCATGCGCCGATCAGGCATCTACTCTGCACTGGAGCCATTCCGACCCTGCACTTCTTATTACCGGCCCTGCACGGCTCATTAGCGACCCTGTGGATGCCATACCGTACCGGCAGGAAGTGAGTCACTATAGCCTGGGACCTGAACATAGTCTTAGAGGGAACACAAGGACATATCTAGATCTCCACCCATACTAGATCTCCACCCGTACTTATGAGGAAACTCAGGGGACTAAGCTGAAGACACTCAACACAGAAAATAGAAGTGCCTGTGACTGGCTGAGGAGTATATAGCTCATCTTAAAACTTCTGGGCACCACTTATTTTCAAGCCTGTATACCTCACCTCATTTGTTAACTATTTATTTGTTCTTATCTATTCGTTAGATTATGTTCTATTTTTGTGCAGTTGGTTGTTGTGTCATTTTGCTTCTTGCGCTCTTTCCTACAAAAGGCAGAGCCTGCACCCTATCTTGTCAGTCTGTAATGTAGTCTTGTATTGTGACTTTTACCTACTCGTATTCTTTGGAGAAGAATAAAGGCATATTACTCTAAATCACTGAGTTTTGCGTCTGAGCCGAGGGCTCTGTATTAGTTGTGGAGTTGAGTATACTCCTTCACGTCTGATTTGGTATCTACCGACCTGCTATTACCTCTAGGAGAAAGGGAACTGGTGGCAGCATGGAGCAAGTGCATAGCTTTGATGAGAGAGAAGTTTCCAGAGAGGTATAAAGAAGCATTTACGATAGATATAGAAACATTTCTATAGTTGGAAGACCTTATATTATAGAGGCCTCATTTTTTTAATAAATTCATTAAAACCTTCTCATTATATTCACAAGTTTTATGTTTTGGATTGTTTGAATCCATGATTGTTATTGCATAGATAGTAGTAGACAAAGATACTGACTCTCGACACCGTCTGCTGGTTTGTCTACATTTTTTGGTCATCGTCATTTTACATCGGACCAATGAGATTACAGGGCATACACAACTAACCCATTGGTAGTGAACGCCAAGTGTATGCCTACTGCACCAGTGAGTTAGTAGGTTAGTAACACTTGGCTGGTCGTGTTTGACAAATGCAAGCAAAAACACGATACTTTGCTCAAGGCTTTATTCCTATGAAAGCTCAAAGTGTAATGTAATTAGGTTCACATGAATGGACACATAAAAGCAGTAATGTGGCATGAACCTATGCCTAAAAGCTAACAAAACATAAATCATTGATATTACTCAAATGAATTTGAGATGTATATCAGGTAGCCCATTGTGTGTTACTATTCAGCATTGTTGGTAGTAGACTTGCGCGTTTGAGTTTTGTTTACTGACCTAATGAGGTTTCAAAGGAAAGCACAACCACACATACTTTACAGTATAGCAGACTTTTGAAAAATAACTTAATCAAGGTGATATTGTTTGCCAAGGAGCCAAGCCGAGCTCCAATTAACTTGCAGGTAAACCGATCGTATATAAAAATGCAGTACAACTCTTTTGTGTGGAGATGTGTGATACTAGCTCAAACAATGAAAACTTTATCTGCTCTGGAGTTAGCTGGCCTTTAACGATGACAAATCTAGCCAAAAAATATCAACAACTTTGACCAATTGTTCTGATTTTGGTCCTTTCATATAGACAGTAAGCTTCACAAATTTTTGCGTCTGTTTATGCGGACTGCGGATGTAATGTTATAATCGTATTCTTGGTGATTTCAGTAGTGTGTTAATTTTTATCAAGCACCCAGAAAAAGCCAAATTTTCAAAAGCTAAATGCCAGCACCCTGTTAGCAGCTTCTACTGCTGCTATGATTTAGAGTCATTTTCATAAGTATTATCCACGAGGACCTTAAGGAAAAGATACAAACAGAAAAAGGCGTAGAATCAGACAGTTGAGTACCTACAACCTTTGCATTAAAATGATACAAATAGTGTCATATGTCAAAGAGGTTGTTCTGCCACAAAAATATAAACAATGCAGTCTGGGGAGACTAATTAACCTGGCGGGATTTAGATTGACTATCTGGGTGCAACAGCTAGTTGAAAAAGCAAGTTGTGCAATGGTTCAAAGCGCAGTTCCAATGTACCACGCCCCCCCCCCCCCCACCCTCCCTTCTCCCCCCCCCCAATAAAAATAGACAAACAAGTGCTTCAAAACTCACACAAATCAATGTATGTGTATGAAAGTTTGATCAGATTTTTAAAAGTGAGAGATTGATACTTACTTGTTTTATCATTGATGTCTTGTACGATACATTTGGTTGTAAATGATAGTTCTAAGCAAAGACAGCCAGAGAAAAGAGCTTGTATTGTAGGATAACCCTGTAATCCTAAAGCAAATAAGTTCAAAGTTACTTCCCATAGAAGCAATCACCAATATAACAGACACAAAGAGAAACAGTTCATTCATGTATGCTCACATATTGAAGGGAACAACCATCAACTCCACAAGCTACCCAAGTCAAAGTGTTTAGCATACATAATACTGTACAGTACAAGCGAGAGATTATTTGATTCTATTGGTAGCTTTGGCACCGCCCACTTTAAGTAGACTATTGACTGCCTTGATTGACAGCATAAAGAATGTATATGCAATGACTGACTGGCAATTGAGCATGACTGCCCAAGCTTCCCTTAAAGTCTGCAAAAAAGAGCTTTTCAAGAACAGAAACAGAGGTAATGTTTGAAATAAGCAATTGGCTACAGATTTTCTTCCTTGGATTCAGGGTGGATGAACCTAGTTACCACCTCAATATGAGAAACACAGCGCGCTTGTTGAAATTGGAGTTAAAATCTATCTTGTAGTACGATTGAGGCCATCTTTTCACAGCTGTTTTATTTCTTCAGCTCAACCTACAACTCTTCCTACGGTTAATTTTTCCACTGAAACTTGTCTAATATCTTAACAAATACTATGATAATTTTCAGGATTTTTTAAACTTACCCAAATAAACGACAACGCTAGGTAATCAGTATTTGGAAAGGTTGAGACTCACCTCTTCTAGTGGGGCGAACCACTGTTTGAGTTTGTCTCACATCGCTTTCATTATAGTTGGAGAGGACGAAGTAATCAAAAAACGCACCATTGTCATCATCAACATTCACAGCTACCATAACAGTTGGCAAAACAAAAGTTATTTACTGACGGAAAATGCCTATCTTTTGCAAATCAGTTGATTTCCATTGCTCAAGAGATTTGGCAATTTTAAAAGCTTTGTCCATATCTGTTACCCATTCATCACCTGAGTCATTAAGGGTAGGTTGGCAATAGCACTCCCGACTTTTCCCATTCCAATTAGGTTGTAAAATTTAAAGTCAGCATCAGTCTCTGGCATCATTTTATCTTCATCTGAAGCTATTAGCATGTTATTGGTCACTGCGACGTCGGTGAAAATTGCGTCGAGTAGACTATTGGTATTAATCAACTGGGCTCTCGAATACACAGTGGGGTTGTTTGACAAAGAATGGAAACAGCGGAGTTTGCCATCAAGCTTGTTTTCCAGAATACAACAAACGTTACAATTCCCTATCACTCTTGAACTCAAGCATCTCCAAGTCTTTTTGAACAGATCCAAGACTCCAAATGCGCAGTAGCCATTTTGAAAAGTGTCGGGTTGATCTTTCGGATTTTGAGTTCAAGGTCTCATGTATGATACGTCTATGCCTTTACCAATTTTGTTTTTGGTTTTCATAGCTCCCATTATCTAGCTATCAGCTCACCCCATTTTTCAGTTTTAAAATTTGCAGCAATGCTATCATCAGATATATCAATATCTGTTGCCTCATTGGGTATTTCACAGTAGTATATAATGAGCAGATCTGCGTGGTAGTGCTTAAGGACAAGAAAGTTCACCTGGTTCCAAAGTGTCTCTTTTGAGCATCAATTTTCCATGTGAGCCGCTTGAGTACTGTTGGTGTTGGTTAGGTCAGTTGTTAATGTTTGTAACCTTGGATGATTATTAATTTTTTAAGTGTTTATTGTGAAGGGGTTGTTTGTATTGGGGCTTGTATCACAGTTTTGATTGTTGGACTAACCTAGTGTTTGTATAGAGAGATTGTATATGCTTTATTAAGGATATTCAATATGTAAAATAAAGACATGTAACTATATTAATTATTCTAGTGAACATACAGACATTTCTGTTTCACTGTTTATCTGTAAACATTGAGTGATTCGAGGTTTGAGAGCGCACCAATAATTTGTTTTCTATTTATTTTGAGTTAAATTTTTGAAATAGGTTTTATCCGAAGCTGACTTTTTAGTATTTGTAAATAGTTACTGACATCTAAAATGTTTGTCATACGTATGAACGTATGAAAATTGACAGCAAATGTTTCTAATATTGAATCTGTTGCATCATCTCGTTGACACAAGTTTTGGGTACATTGAAAAAGAGGCCTTTATCATATATGGTTTAGTCATATTTAGCATGTGTTATGTAGCACAGAATATAATGGTTTTAAAGGTAACCAGCTCGATTGATTTGTTTGGGATTATCATGTTGTCTTTGAAAAATTTGTGATAGCCATGAGAAATAAAGTCATTCAGATGTAGTTTTTTTATATTGGTGAGGCTATATTGATCCAAAGTGAAAATACTATTGGTAAATAATAGTAAATATCAAACTAAAGTGGTGATAATAGTCAATAAGGTTTAGCTAACCTAATTACAAATAGTAATGAATAATAAAAATAATCAATTATCCTCTCGAATAAGTTAGCATTTATCAATGAAAAAAACCAACCAGTCTTAAGAGTCAATAAAAATAGATTCAATGAATACACTTTCTCCACAGCACGAGCTACCTAAATACAATTAACAATAAATAATTAGAACCCGACTGTTGTCTCTCTGGCAAAAGAAGTTGATTTTGTCACCGTCAAAGACTTTGCAGTTTTGAAAACAAGCCAACTAGGCTCTAGGAGGACACCTTCTCCACAGCTCAACAAGTTGAGTTCTTCACCTGATGTAAAATAGTAATTTGTCAAAATTTTACCTCATGGCTGATAGTCCTAATAGTTGCGAAATCTGTTGTTCCTTTAGTCTCTGTTGCTGGACGACTTGTGCAGTATGATCATGATGTCTTTGACAACATTGTGATACAAGTGAGGAATAAAGCTCTTCAGATGTAGTGTATTGGATGTGATTAAGGTCATATCGATTGGAAATGAAAATAAAAATCCAATAGTAAATGATAATAAATATCAAAGCAAAATGGTGATACTAACTAAAAGGTCTTTGCTATCCTAATTATGCATAGTAAGAACTAATAAAATAATTTATTAGGCGCTCATATAACTTTTCATTTATTGATGACAAATACCACACAGTCTTGAGAGCCAAGTAAATAGATTTAAGGAGTACACCTTCACAGTACGAGCTTCCTAAGTAAACTTAATAGCAAATAATTAAAACCCGGCTGTTTGTTCTATGACCAAAAAGGCAATTTCCTCAACACCAAAGACTTCAGTCTTGAGAGTAAAATCTAGGAGTAAAACTTTTCCACAACCTGAACGGTCTAAGTAAAATTAATAATAAATAATTGAGACCTTCTTGTTGTCTCTCTGACAAAAAGGCGATTTTTCAACACCTCTCTCCCTCTCTCTCCCCCTCTCCCACCCCCTTTTCGCCTCCCCCTCTCCCTTTCTGTCTCCATCCCTCTCCCTTTTCTCCCCCCTGCCCATCCCCCTCCCCATCCCCCTCCCCATCCCCATCCCCATCGCTATCCTCCTCCCTTTCCCCATCCCCCTCTCCCTGCCCTTCTTTCTCCCTTCTCACTCTCCTTCCCCACTCTCCCTCCCCCTCTCTCTCAAGTATAAACTTTAGATAAATGTACACATACCATTAAATTTCCACGTCAATTTATGTTTGTATAAGGATCTTCTAGAGTGGAAAATTTATTCGTCGTACAAAAATCCTTCTAAACTGTCATGTACAATTGTATATGCATTCACAAACTGTACTGCATGTAAAGGAAAGACATAAACACGGAAAAAAATAAACATAAGAAAAAATTGATTTGGACATAATTGGACGTGAATCCAGAAAAATGGACATATGTGGACATAAGTGGACATAGATGGACTAGATGGACATTAATCAACATAAATGGACATGGTAATTAATGTAGATGGACATAAATGGAAATGTACATAAATGAACATGTACATCAATGGACTCGTGCATTTGCATTTATGTCCATGTCCATTTATAATTCCATTTATGTCCATTTCCATGTCCATTTCTGTTTATGTCCATTCCTATTCATGTTGTAAAGTTTGCAAATGCATATACAGAATACAGTCTATACACGCATGCACAGTCTGCACATGCATGTAAAAGCTGTACATGCATGCACTTTTCTGTGCGAGAAAATTAAGGATTTTGGTGATATCAATCCAGTATTCAAACAAAATGAAAAAAAAAACATGATGCAAACCCTAGTATAAACATTCACTGTGGACATAAATAGACATAAATGGACATAAATTGACATAAATGTATATAAAAGTTAATGTAGATGGACATGTAAGGAAATATATATAAATGGACTGGTCTATTCACATTTATGTCCATTTCTGTCGATTTATGTCAATTTCTGTCCATTTCTGTCAATTTATGCCCATTAATGCCCATTTATGTCCATTTCTGTCCCCTTATGTCCGTTATTTTTACATTTATTTTGGTCTATGTCTATTCTTGTGATTTTTATGTCTATTACTATACGTCAAAAAAAAAAAACAATCAGAACCGCAATACTAACTCCAATATAAACAGCCCCGGCACAATAAATATTTAGATAATGAATAATCATACAATCTTACAAACTGGAGTAATACCCACCTGATGCACAAAAACATCCCCAAAAGTTTTCATAGACACCTGGTTCTCAGACCTGTCGCAATGGAACCAAGAGAACCTGATTGTCCTTAAACACTATGACACAGATCTGTTCCCATTATACTTAAAAACAAAAAGTAGAAAACTAATTTGCCAGGAGTGGGAAAAAGGATGAAAACTAACAATAGACATGAAGTAACCATATGCCAGAAGTCAGGGATAAAAAAGTATCAAAAGCCATCTATGGGTCAACAGTTGTCAAGACTGGGGATCAGCTCCAGGGCATAACCCTTGGAAAATGCAACTGTCAACTGTCATTTACATTACCTTCCAAACACACATTTAAATACCCATACAGTAACAGGTTTGTAAAAATATCCATACCAAGGCTCAACAGTGTAATATGTTAACAGTTCTTTTGTTTTTATGGAGATGCATATTATACAAACAGAAATCATGTAAAAAATAAAAAATACTTTTATGAAAGGTCTGTAACTGATCCAACAAATTCAACGCAGATAAAACAAAAGTTTGATATGTTGGCAGGTCTGGGTTTGTTTCAGATCCGCTTGTTTTATACTAATATTACAGCGACCAAAGATTACATCTACCAGTCTGAGTCAGTATTTTAAGCTTATCATTTACTGTTTGTTTGCCGATTGTTTCATGCAGCTCCTTCTTGTATCGCTGCAACTTGACAAACTGTTCAGATTAAAGAGAAATATTACCTAGTATAATGTTTTTGACAGTTTCTATCAGCGATTGAAACAAATCCGAGTTGGCCTTTGCAACTAGAGCTACTTCTCCTCTTTTACTCAACTCATTGAGAGCTAAAATGGACAGACTATTCCTCATCATTCTTTTGGATACGTTCATCTTTGTCCTCCTCCTAATACAGCTTTCGGTATATCGGGAACTACTGTGCTGACAATGAGTCTTAGTAGGGAAGCTAGAAATCCTTATTCCTGTGGCACAAGGTTTTCACCTCGCATCAACAATTTCCAAACCAAGCTAGCAATACCCTTTGCTCTTCGCTGCAACTGATTATACTGAGTGATGGAAAATGGTATTGCTCCATATATAATAGTTTTCAAGCATTCCATCAGAGTTGCAATAACATTTTTTTTGCATTAACTGTTACAGACTTTTAAATTTAAACTGTCGCATTGTCGAGAGATAACAGCAGTGCCGCATTTCTTTTCAAATTTTATTGAAAAGCGTTAGTCATCGTATTAACAAGTTACGTATCAGATTAACGAAATATGTGTGAGATAAATCAAATAGTGGTTGTAGATATATATGCTATCACTTGGGTACATATAACATCATAGGAAGATCCGATACAAAATTTCCCAATAGACTGTGATGGTCATCCGTTTATTGCTTGCTTAAAGGTTTCTTGTACATATTTCGCTCTCCCAGGCAAACAGTGACAAGCCAAATAGGCAACCGACGATGAGCCTCAAGGGTTTTAAAAATAAGAAAAAAGTGACTATTCAAGGAAACTGAACAATTTTTTTTTCAGCAACGCATTCTGAACAATAATAAAGACCCTTATTTTTAAGTCTTGATTATGTTTTGTATACAAGGCATTGACATCGGCTTTACCAGAAACTTCATCCATCAATTCAAGTCAAGTCAAATCAAGTCATCAATTACCCACCAAATGTTTTGTCCATCTCTAGGGAAACTTGTCGTTATTTCTTTCATTCCCCTGTGAAACTTCACTCCGGATATATTGTCAGAGAATTTTTCATAGGCGCTGTAACAGCCATGTGTTTCTACGGGTGGAGGATAAGCTATAGCATGATTAGCTTCAACCATTTGTTAAAGTGCTCGCATCTTCCAAGAACTGGTTGGGCCCGCAATTGTTGCCGTAAAAGGCAGACGCATCCTCTCATCACATCCTTCAACACTACCATCCATGATGAATTGGATGTTCCCCATCTGCCTATAGTTTCATTTATGATTAGAGCGGAAGAGTTTCTTGTAATTTTTATTTTTCTGATAGTGCTTTCACAAATACTAACTCAGTAACACCTCCAAAAGTAGAAAATCCTATAACATTACCAATATCCTCATAACTATTATCACTTTTTGTTTCAGACTGGGTTATACATTATCTACAATTTCACTCTCAACACCATCAACCGTATCGTTTTCACTCATCGCTCTCATCTCCACATTTTCTTTTCCCAGCATCTTGCCTAACAACAGCATTACAATAATACAACTCTTCATTTTTATAGACTTGGCAAATCAACAATCAAAAGCATGATATACACCCCAATATAAACAATCCCACACAATAAATAGTTGGATAATAAATGATCATAAAATACTACAAATACTAGCAACTGACCTAATCAACACCAGGTACAAACAAAAAGATACCCAAATGTTTCTCATGACACCTGGTGCTCGAGAAAGGCACTTTCGTACAAAGTGAACACTATTCTCCTTAGACACCATGACACAGATCTGCTCCTTATACGCTACTGTCATCTGTGCTGATCTAATCGCAGACATCATTTAAAGTGACCGTGTCTCATTCATACATTAATTGATCTTTTTTTGCTCAACATTTACTTGAAACATACATGTATGCTGGTGGGTGAGGTTAACACTCCCCCTTTCTTCACACGAGTTGTCATCGTTGATAGTGTTATGTAATGTGTGATTAGACGCTGATCTCGCTAATGAACTTGGGTGTGTGGTAAATTCTAAAACTTAAACGGGGTGAAAACGTCTTCCCATTAAACTCCCTGTCTTGTCCCTCTTCCTCCCCTTAGAGGTTAACTTTCATCAGGCTTGGCATGCCCTCTTTGCAATTTATATCCCTTGTATCTGCAGCATATAGTGTACTATACTGGCCCAGTATCTTACTTGGGATCACACTTATGTGATATAAATGAGTTAGATAGAGCACATATGCAAATTTAGTTAGCTGGAGAACCTTGGAGAGAGAAACCTGGGATCCTACAATCTGAGATACACATAGATAAACATGAAACAGTTTGGATGAAAGAAGTCGGACCTTAGCCTAGTGATGTACTGGTGCTTTATATGGAGAACAAGCTTCATCCTCACACTGATTGGTTAGACCATGTGTCTACAAGGTGGTTGGTCATTATTATTTACCTTGCAATGCTTTATGTGATCATATTGGTGTACGTGCTGTTATACTGTGTGCAATTGGCTTATCCCCAGTAACAGGACGAGAGTTTCTTATGTCTCTCTATAAAATTGGCAACCTTGCTTGTATTGATCGGAAGTCTGGAGGATTGAGCATGTGTCATGATATACTGCTAAGTCGAATTGTGTTAATATATTGTTTATTGCTATACCGCAGTGTAGTAGTCTTAGTTGAAAACTTCATGAGACTAGTAACGTCGGTCTCGAAGTAGATCACAAACAGATTCAACTTCGGGGGTTGTAATGGGGGAGATCTCTGGTGATAGGAGACAGTGGAGTTAACACAAGATGTGTTAGCGGAGAAGTGCCTGTTGTGTCCATAGTAAACAGCAACTACTACAACATTCTGAGATAAGCCTCAAAAGTTATATTATGCTAGAACCGATGCAGAGTTTGAAGGTTGATTAACTTCCATGATGGTTTATAACTCACATAATTCTTTTCTGATAGGTATAATACGAAACATTAAGAGCATTTGCGACCTCTGTTTGCCAAAAAAATTGCAATAAGAGTTATCAGACCAGAAATAAGTTAAATCCATAAATAAGCATTTGGTTCGGAACTCACTGGTCAACAAAAAGTAGCTCATTGAATAAAAAAAATAACCAAGGAGCATTTATTTAAATTGTTCGTAGGTTGACAATGAAACTGAACACCAGATAAACTATAATGAACAGGTTTTTTTTATTCATTTCCATAGACCAGTTTCACATACTTCTAAAATAACTTAAAATGCTACATTCAAAATTTACTAAATTGAAAGGCAGCCTTACAAACTACTTTAGTTTATGACGAGTCAACTTTTATTATTTTCGGGATTATTTTGAAAACAGTGAGTTATATTCTTTGTGATTTGTCTGCTAAACTATAACTTCTCATTGAACAATTATGATGTTCCAAACTAATGTTCCGTTCAATTCGTGACGTATCGAGTTACAATCATCTATTGCTTCTTGTACGTCGTTTGACAAAGAAGTCACACACACTTTTACTACTTCATTCTTTATTTGTTGCAGGTTAGATCTCTGATTAGTGACGTCAATGTGCCAGCACACTGTCTTATTGTGTTCATTGTCAAATGAAGCTGTGAAAGAAAGAGGGAGTTGCAGAACCTACAACTGGACAGGGTTGAAACAGGGCAGGGGTAGAGCATAACAGATTATGAAAAGAACAGCAGAAAGGCAAAATGAAGGTTGGGTAGAATGAGGGGAGAGTGGGGTGGGAGCAGAGCAGATGGGACTAGAGTATGCAAGTCTTTTGAATACGATGGTTAATGCTGCAAGTAAAGGTATCTATTTCAGTTATTAGTTTCCCGTGTCTTCAATTTCATCATTGGTAGCAATCGCCTGAAGTCAGTAGTGCTTGCAAATGGTAAGTTATGTGTTTGGATACTATTTGAAATATCACTCGCCCATAAAACTGCATATTTTTGGTAACAGCAAAAAGTAACCAAATGCTTGGTTGTCCATAATTATATATGCCTTTAACTCTACATCAGGAGAGGTGATAGCTGCAGTACAAAATGTCAAATAGACAACTCAGTTGTATCGTAAGTTTTTAAATTATTCATTTGTTCTTGATGAAAATACATTTGTAGTATCGTTTCATTTCAAAAAACTTATAGGGAGATACTTCGTACTCATACCAGGTGATGTGAGGATCAAACAAGCAACACTGCACTAAATTATGATTAGTATTGCTTTCTTCTGGTAAGTATAGGTTGGACTATTTTTTCAAATCATTTTTGGTGTTCGGTTGTCTCATTGGTGTCTATAGTGTCCAGCACACAATTTGTTTGTCTTTTTCTCAATATGAATGCAGGAAAAGTAGGGGAAGGAGGGTGGAAAGGGTAGAGGGGGGTAGAAAAATAGTGTGTGGTGGGTAAAGAGTGGGGTGGAGGGAGGGGGGGGGGTGTTTGAGTTAAATTGAAACGAAGCCGGAGTAGAGTGAGCAGGTATATTTGATGATGACATATTATAACGCTCGTGTATCTACATATGTAAATGTTCTGAAAGTGATTATGCTTGATTGATCTTTTCTACAATGGAAAACGGCACACGAGCAACTTTTGAAATAACTGCATTGAGAACTTAATTTTTCTACTATTATTTTTGAGACTACGCAATTTTATTATGAACTCCTGTTCATAGAGCGTTAAACAAGCTAGATTATTTTTTTAGGATCGATGAAATTCCCAGCTACTATAAAACGAGTGGAAACAAATTTTCATAATGACAATAAAATTATGAAAAGAACCCTTTCACCGGTAAAACTTAACACTTGAAACTCTATATTAGTTGCTCATATATCGCACTATAGCTTTCTTGTGAATTTAAAAAATTTGTTTAGGAAAATTAAATTATCATTATGGTTTTAATCATTGTTATTTTTAATGGTTGTCAATAAAAAATTGCCTTATGTATAGCAACATCATCAACGGAAAGGATAAATAGCATTGATATATTACCTACTATGTATCAGACCCAAGTTACAGTACAGCACAAACTATCCATTAATAGACAGTCTAAAAGCTCGCCACTCTTTTTAATCATCTTATTCTCTGCTGTGTGATTTAGACATCAGGGGTGACTTTAAGACATCTATGTATATAACATATCCTGTTTTCTAATTTATTCTTTCTCAACAGCTATTACAAAACACTCTCAACCCCCACCTCACTCCACCTACTCACTCACTACTTCAATCATTTCCATTGTAGCTGGTTTACTACCAGAACTCAACTTGTCTTTCCCTATTGAGCACTCAGATGAGAGTTAGGAATCACATCCTGACTTTTAGCTGGTTCTTTAACCTCCACCTCACTGCAGTGAGTATCCTCAATGTTTACTACTACAGTAGCAGCATTTGCCGTTTGGGGCTCAAGCCAACAAAGTACCCAGTCCATTGTATAAAAAGTGACTCTCTCACAGGAAGGGATGTGCTGAGGGTCAAGCTCTACCTGTGCCTCTCTCTACTCTAAACTGCATTCAAAGAGCACCAAACACTCCTCCTGTATACAAGGGTTGGCGATTGCTGCACCTGACAATTTTATTTTTTACAGACTCTCTGAGATGCCTGAAGGCAGTGAGTCATTTTTTGTCATTGTTTCCTGCTTTTTCAGTAAACAGAACAAAGCGAAAAACCTTTAAATTTTGTACTTCCCCACTACCATCGAAAAACCTTTAAAACAATTGCAATTGCTTATTCCTTATCTGAAAAGAAAGTAGAAACAACCACAAATTACCCTGCCACCATTTTATTATAAAACACACGAACACAAGGATAATATAGAAAGAGTACCAAACAATTTATAAAAGTCAAGTTCACCCAAGCATACATTATTAGCAGTAAGTACATACATAATGTAGGTATTATAGTATGATAAAGCGGTTCTGTCACAATCACACAGTATTGCATCTGTCACACTACTACAGTAAAACACTCTGCTGCTCCGCGACAATGTCGGAAATGTTCTGATAAACAGTAAAAGCTCTGAATCAATGAATTATAGGAATAATGGTGATAGGAGTATGCATAATAAGTTCTCACAAGCTGCATAGCTAATAATATATCAACCTGGTGGTCTATTAGGGCTAAAAAAGTGCTATATGTTTGTCATATCATAAGTTGATCACACTGGTCACAAGGTTCTGTGACTTTCTCCAGGCCAAGTTTAGCACTACTCTTTAAAGTGTACAAAACCTCACATTGTGCGCATGAGCAGATTGGAATAGCTATTTAGGTAGGTGGGTTATAGCCAGGAAACAGGTAGAGTTTTCTACCCTTGGTAGGACGACACTCTATGGATGGTTGTTGTCTGCTGGTGTGAGGATTATCATTGCTGGTAGCAATACTCTTATCTCTAACCTTCTTGGAGACCTACAAATATCAGGTAAGACAATCAAAAGCCCACCCGAAGTAGTTGTGTCACACACAGTCGCCATAAATTTATACTTCCAATGCTTCACACCTTTCAGATTGCTAAGCAGTTCGGACATGGTTAGTTGAAACTAAAGTAATCACTTAAGTGAATCTGACAATGTCTACATGAAGTTTACAAATAACTATACTGAAACCCATTTGTTAAAAGTTTGGTAATTTAGGAAACTAGACACTTGAACTGTTTTGCCAAGTTGGAATCAGGTGTTTTTTGGAAAGAACAAGATCATCAGTGTAACCAAAAATAACCTTGCACTGGGAACTAGAATACTATTTATTACAGCATTAATATTTAAAGTGGCCTAAAACTCATAGCATAAACAATTGCGCATGGGTTCTTCTGTTGGCAGCAATGTTAGCTATCACATATTGACAGCAATGCTAGCTATCACATGTTAAACACAAGCAGCTATGACCTACATTAAATCAACTAATTGAAAGCAGGCTAGGTCCAGCAAGTTTATCCACCCTTTCCTTGGTCATATAACACTTGTGAATGCAAGCAAGCTGTCTAGAAGTAAGCCTAGTTGCAAGCACCCAAATGCTCAAACGGATGTTATTTCTGGACTTGATTGAGGTGAAAACTGAGAAGTTTAGTTGTTCTTTCTGTAATATACTTGCAAAAAAAATGCAGTATGATAACTTTTCTACACTTAATTCTGCCTCAGGTACCATAGAATAGTGGTTAGTATCATCAGCAGCATCTACTCTACTGCTTAGCTACTCCAGCTTATGTATTGCGTATTCCAGAGGAAAACAAACAGGAAGAAAAAGTTTTAGCATTGCCTTAATGTACCAGTAACTCATTTGGAAGAAAGTTGTCCCAACCTATGCCACTGGTACCGTAGC
This sequence comes from Cryptosula pallasiana, assembly GCA_945261195.1. NCBI lineage: Eukaryota > Metazoa > Bryozoa > Gymnolaemata > Cheilostomatida > Cryptosulidae > Cryptosula > Cryptosula pallasiana. Next base: position 12,566,792 of record OX183136.1, on the reverse strand, counting down.
ATGAATAAATATTATCATGTATAGATAAAGTTTATGTGTTGAATAAATATTGGATTAAGCAATACAGCAATATGCAATTGATGAAGAATTTTTCTTCACCTACTCTTTGTTGACAGTTGGAGAGTGGTTTCCCACTAGTTCACACCCTCAACACCTAAGCTTCTCGCAACTTTTCAAAAAACATTTGTTTAACAAACGCTAATTCAAAAAATAAGTCGGTGCCTGTTGTCAAACTGCTGGACCTACCAACCCACTGGTCACCTAATCAGTGTCTTTGGCCATCAAGAAAAGGAACAACAAGCAACTTTATGCCTGATCACATTGACAATAGCAAAAATTGGAAATTTTTATTGTTTTATCTTTTTCATACAACGCTTACTGTTCTTCTGTTTACCAAATACTAAAAAGAAAACATATCCTGTTACATAAGAGACATAAGATACTATTTGATACAGACTCAACATCTGCCTGGTCAAATTTTTCATCATTAGAAAAGATTATTCACCAATAAAATTTCGTCAAAATTCCGAAACTTGCACAAAAATATGCTCTCAGTTATAAATTTATTATATGAAGCGGACTCTATCTTCCGAAATTGCTGAAAAATGATCTCCAGAACGAAGGACAACGTGAGCTTAAACTTAGTAGTTAATTCAAGTAAGGAAGATTCTTATTTCTCAATTACAGAACCTTGTTTTAAGGTCCGCTCAATAGCGTACAGCTAGTAGTTTGTACCTACATCAACTTGAACACACTGTCTATGTATGTATTTACATAGTGGATGAATTAAGAATACCTCAAAGCCAAATCCTATCAAACCAATATACAGTGGAATAAACTGGTTGTTTAACAGCCATCTCCCATCTCAGTAGTCCATTCTAATAACTCACAATCTTACTACTATACTAGCTAGTAAACCGTTTCTATATCACTGATCATGCCTGCATAGCCGCAATGATTACACAGTCTGTTGCTTGCATGAATTTTTGCTATTAACTACACAACCGTTTGTAGATAATGGTTTGGCATTGGTGAAAGCATATGTCAAACAGGCTACTTCAAAGCATACTTCCAATTAATGTGTAAGTTTCATAGTCCAGTATAACCATGAGCTAAGTGGTTGTTGTTCAGAAAAAAACTGATAGATAAACGTTTCCTTTTTCAATTATGTTTCCAGATCATTGAAAATTGTGGATACTGTCAGTAATACAGGAGAATTTCTGTTGGAAATACTATTGAAGATAAACTTTTTGTGAGACTTAAGAAAAAAAATTGTCACTCTCCGAATGCGGAAAACTGGCAAAAGGCCGAATGCCAGATGTTTATTGCTATTGGAAACACTAATTTTGCCGAATGCGATAAAACAGGGCATTCGTAATAAAACAGGAAGCTGCAAATTATCCATTGAAACTTCACGGCATCGTTAGCTTGTGTGTGCTTAAATTTAGCTAACGAGGATAGTTTGTGGTTTATTACTTTGTAATTTATGAAACAATGCAACTGTTTTGAAACTAACGGGTCTGTGGTTTTGGGAGTTAATTATTACAGTGATAAGAAACAAACGAAAATAATTTTTTATTATTACTAACTAGTAATATAGAACATCATTTATTGAATGATAGACAATGCGCTACTAAAATTCCTTGTCACCACATACCTTTCCTTGCCAGGCAAAAGCTCTGTGATATTCTTTATTTATTTCTACACAATATAAAAAAATAACATAAAAAACAGCCAGCAATGCTAATCGGCTAAATTGTGCTTAACAACACAATGACTGCAACTCCCTAAGTGGGCGTCATTTAACCAACGGCGCTACTCTCTCAATTGAGGAATTATATGCCTTTGTCACCAATTATTTGTGGTAGCAAACCACAGAGATCTGGCTATAATTTCTCATGATATGAAAATATAGTAGATGTTATATGACTCTGACAGACAAGAGTGTTATCTACTAAAAAGTGAGAAGAGTCATCAATTTAAAATGGTGGATTGGGGATAATTTATTGGGTCGTCATTCATAAACAGAAATGAATACTTTCGAGATCATAAAAAACTGACACCTTTTGTTCATCAGAATTTTGGTTATGAGTTTTCAAAGTTTTCCTCATTTTTTTGCAAAATCATGTTGCAAAATATTATAAAAAAGTAGAACTTTATCTTTGTCTAACTCCTCAATTCAAACAAAAACCTATTCAAGCTTTAGGTTACGTTTTGGTCAGCCATAACAGATATTTTGTTCAAGTGGTAAAATAGTGGTCAAGTGAAAGAGTGAAAACAGTTGAAGAAGCAGACAAAACAGTATTTGGACTTATTACATAACCCTGAGATCAAACAGAAAAACCTCTACTGGATCTGTTCTTTATATACCGGCTAGTCTCCAATTCATTTGGACCAGTCAGATAGTATGAGACTGGATAGTGTCATATATCCAACATATTACCAGACAATAACTCAAAGAATGGGAGTTTTCTGTCCTTTCACTATCCACCACTGGTAACCAAAGTCAACCTTGGCTAACGCAATAGTGGACAATCCTTTGACAATATTGAGAGTTCACTTTCTCAGGCAATAACGGCGAATGCTTTAGTCATCTAAAATAACCTGCAATTGCATTTTATATAAATAATTAAGTATTTTTCATCTGATGTTAAAATTGAGGGATTGGGATCAAGCAATAAAATTTACTGATGATTTTACACTTTTATCAAAATACCATTCCTGGTTCAACATTAGGTCCATTTCGTACCAAAACATACAAGCTTAAATAGCAATAAATGTTTTATTGCTCTTTCAAGGCGAGTGTGGTTTTGTCACCATAACGTTTAATATAAAATGATTTAATCATTACTTGGCGTTTAGCAGCTGCATTTATTTTGTTTTGTTGCCAAAGTATGGTTACGTTTTTTTTTAATTGCGGAGTAAAGCGTGTGGAAAATTTTGGCATTGAAGAAACAAAAAAATGATTCTTTAAAAAGCAAAATATTCCCAATTTTAGGCATCACCAGAACGGAGCCAGAGGAGATTAAACTATTATTACATTTTATGGTGATCAGCATTGTTGTTAAGTGTTGCAGACCACATTGAGAATTGTTTTATATCGTCTTTGTTGACATCATGTTTAGAATAGTGTAGTAGTTTTTACACTGGCTACCAGACACAACGGGGTCACTCCATCAACTTCTGAATATTTCTTCGGAATCACTCCGAATCAACGCTACCAACTGACGGGGTCCTAGACCCAAACACACAATGACAAAAGTTTAATTAACAATACTATACTTATGCACAATCCATTTAGCAAGATATAATGGTATCTAACAACTCCACTTGACTTCTGCCACAATCATGCAACAAGGCTCCTTTTATAGGAGAAATGGAGGAAAACTCACCCCCTTATTTGGGTGAGCCAACCATACAACATAACAGTAAAAGCAATCTAATCGCAATACAGCATACAAGTTTATTTACAAAGTTGACCAATCACAGTCTTGAGCACATGGTAATTGGTCTGGGCATTATTTGCCGCTCTTTTCTTTAGCTTGGTTATCTTCCAGTCCTTATTAGGGCATGCTGGTACTTAGATTGCTCTCCTGGCCGTTGTATGCTTCCGATTCAAATTCTGATTAAAGCATTGGGTTCCTCAGGCCTCAGGCTACCTCTTCAATTTTCTTTTGATCCCAGCCCGGGGTATCTGACCCGGGGTAGACCCGGGGTAACCCGGGTAGCTTTTATATGGCATAGTGTCTACACAAGGTCTGGGTCTTTGGGGTTTGATTTTGTGGGGGTAGTTTGCATGTAGGTGAAAGGAGAAGGGGTTGTAGGTTATGTTTAGGGGGTGTAGACAGCAAGGGTTGGGGGTATGGGGGGGTGGGGGTGAGCGTGGATACTTTATACAAACCTCTCACAATAGTCCATAATCGGTAATTGTCATTACCTCTCCTGGCGCATCTATTGAAATATCAATAAAAAATTGAAAAAATTGGTAACGCTCCAACATCACCTGTTGCTTAGGCAAAATCTCTTGACAAAATTTACCAAGATAACATTGTATGCTGCTTTGGCAATCGAACTTCCACTGTACCACCTAATGCAGCTGGTTCACAACTTATACTTCTGCTAGTAGACATTGAAGATTACTAAAAACAGTTAAAAGTTTTTGGCATAGTTATATCAATTGATACCATCAGCGTATTGCTATTACGACGTCCATTTTGAAAAAAAAACTTCTAGCAGTTTTATGGTTACAGTTGAGTTTTCTTAAAATAAATTGCAGGGTAACCAATAACAATTTGATCAGTTTTTAGTAGACTTTGGCATGTTGGCTGTGGCACACAGAAGGACAAGACAAATAAAATGATGCAAATGTGAGACACGGAGATGGCTGATAAAACCAACTACAATCTTCTAACTGCCATTTTACTTCTGTGAGGCAACGCTACAAGTGCTATTGTAGCTGTCCAAGGAATAATACACAGATCGGTATAAATTACCTGATCTCTGAAGAGGGTCTCTATATCTCTGTGACATGAATGCTTGTACAGAGCCTCAACTGTAGCTCTGATGAACCAACTACCATGAGTTCTATGTCTGTTGGAAACGTAACCTACAATACAACAAGTGCTCTATTGTGTAAACAGTCATGTGTGTAAATCAAGATCTCTGTGGCAAAATTATGTTTCATGCGATTAGATTGAAATTCACCTACATGTTTACCATGGGCTCCAGTATGAGCATCTGTTGTGAGATATTCTCAAAAATTCATAATAAATTTTCAGTTGTTTACTTCTTGCTGTTACATATTAAACAGATCTGATCTGGCATTTTGTCAAGAAACTGCTGCTTTGCTTTCATTATTTATCATCATTTTACAACAAGTACATGGAAATCTATCAATGGGCAATTATCTCTAATCGCACATTTAACAAGTTTTTAGATAAAACTTTGCTATTAGAGTTTAAAAGTAGTAATATATGAGCAGATCTCCCTACCAAGTGTTTTTTTGAGGATTACACCTTGGGGTTTAGGCAATGGGTTACGACGTTGAATGAATTTGCCGAGTTTATATCATATTTCATTTGAGGGGCATTCGAGTGGCATTTGAGTGGCATTTAAGTGGCATTTGAGTTTTTGATTATTTTTTACTTATTTTGAACTTATATGGCATATAGATTTTGAATGTATGACATTTAAGTTTTGATAATTCTACAGATACATCTACACTGAATAAATCCAATGATTAAAAATGAAACAATATGTGAATATATACATTTATTGTATAATAAGTAGGGATACATAAAGAGAACATGTTAAATATTGTGAGCTTGAAATAGTTCCAATATCATTTCAAATGAAAAAGTGGATGATGAGAGATTTTCATCCGTTTGTATGTATCTACATATATCTGATTGAAAATTATATAATAATTCAGTAGTCCATTGTATTGAAATCAATTTTTGAGTGAGCTCTTTATTCTACACCTTTCTTTGACAAAAAAGAGGTATTTGGTGAAATATTTTTTCATTTCATTCAATTTTCATTAATTTTTTGCAAAAGGAAATCATTCTCTAAATGGTTAAATTTCATCTAATTGTACAAATTTACAAAAAAGGAGAATGTGATAAAATAGATATCATAATAGAGTTTAATAAGTTGAATATATAGAGTTAAAGTCTATAAAAACTTTTTAATTTGTAAAGTATTTGATGAATTTACAAGAAATATCATCACATTCAGGTTCAATGATGATGAGAAGATTTTCTTCAAGCTTAAGTTTACTATTTTCCGATATAGACAGAGAAAGTTTTGAAAAACCCTCCAAATCATTATAAATAAAAACTCTATAAATCGACGGTGTTGAATTTGTAATTGATACTGAATTGTTTTCGCATATGATGTATCTATCACACATACAATCAGTAGTAGTTTCGATTTCTTCAGAATTGTATATAGTAGAGTTTGTAGGGCTTGGCTGTTCCAAAATTAAATCGACTAAACCCAGAGCTTGTGGAAGAGATGGAATTGATGGTGATAAAGCTGGAACTACTGGCTTGCTTGTAGTTTTTGTTGTCGTTGAAGTTGTAGTGGTTGTCGTCGGGGTTGTTGTCGTCGTTGTCTGTGGAGTTGTGGTGATTGTTGTCGTTGTATGTGGAGTTGCAGTGGTTGTTGTTGGAGTTGTTCTTCGAGTCGTAGTTAGTAATCCTTCATCGTATAAACGAATGTAATTTAAAGCTTCATCGGTTTTGCAAACAAAGTAGTGTTGAGGCCACATATCATAAGTGTCACAGCTTCTACGTCGGAGAGCAGGTTCCATGAAACATGTGAGTGTTTGTATACGATATTTTAAGTTTTTTTTTAAAATACGAGTTACTGAATCAACCGCTTCCATATTAAGAATTCCCCGAAAACATCCAGACGCTCTATGAGATAAAGTGAATGGTTTAATCTCTGTTACAAGACAATAACCGCTTAGGATTGGGAATAATAGGAGATAGATGCGATATCTCATTTTTTTATTCAGAGAGAGACTTTTAACCTAGTTTATGCTTTCATCATCTAGAGTTAACTGTCTTGCATTTCGGTGGTCTTTGGTTAATATGCTTCAACTAAAGCTCTATATGTATAACCTTGGGATTGCATTTGTCTTTGGTATCTCCTTGACATGTGATACTGATGACAATCTTGTTTTGAACAGACTTCAAACTTTCAAAACTCGAAAATGACAAATTTACACCTTCAATACCATTGATGTTAGTGATGATAGTAGCTATTTTTGGCTCCTCATTGGTCAAACGATTGCATTCCACACATGCAAAGTTGGTTGTCTCAAACTCTTCTGTTGGTGGACAAATCAAACGTGAGGTGTTGTATTCAAATACACATAATTCATCATTCCAAAATAGTTTTGTATTTTGAGTAAGACCTTCCGTATTATTTTTAACCCCTATTGCGCATTCCTCCTGATTCAGAGTGTATTTTGTTGTTGTATTGCAGGTCAGGGTATCTGTAGGTTCCTTGTTGATCGAATGATCGGAATGAGCGCATTGCATGCATGCAAATTTGAATGTCTCAAACTGTCTTCTTATTGGACAGATCACACGTCTGCTGTTGTATTGAAATGCACATAAAACCCCATTTCGATATACTTTTGTATTTTGAGTAAGTCCTTCCGTATTATTTGTAATACCCATTTCACATTCCGCTTGATTCAAAATGTATTTTGTTGTAGTATCACAAGGCACAGAATCTGTAGAAGTTGTGTCCTTGCAGATCCAAGAAGCGCTTTGAGGGATGAAAAAACCACAATATAATAAGTCAGGAGGGTAGAGTCGTACGCAGTTTTTTCCATTTTCATCTTTATATCGTATAGTCCTTTCGAAAGGTGAAAAAACCAAGACATCATTTTTATCCATAGCTCCGGCTATACATTCATCAATTTCGTTGGTATAGAATACTCCACTAACATTGGGAAATGTTAGTGCCAGTAGCAAGATAAATACGCAGCTCATTTTTTAAAATGTTTTCGCTTTCAGTGTTGAAAGTTGAATACTTTCTTTCTTGATGTTTTTTCTATTTATACGTAAGTGGCTAGCGGCTTGTTCAGCTCTCTCAACCGATTTTGAAGATGTGAAACAATCTCATCAAAGTGGTTACCAAAATGTAAGTATGGTTCCAATCGAGATTGAGACAAAAGAACATGTGTTTCTGTCCAGCGAAATGAAGTCAAACCTCTTAAAATCGAAATATCTATCAAATCACCCAGTTCAGCATCTTTCAAACATTGCTTTATATCAATCAGTTCGATCGCTCTTTTGAGATCTTCAAAATCTATCAACTTGGCTTGCGGACAGCATACTTTTGGATCAAAGCTCCTAGAACAGTTTAAGCATTCGAGAGGATTTGCTCTTGAAATACAATTACAGCTCAAAAGCATGCTTTGTATTGATTTACGAACTAGATTGAATCCTAACACAAAATAAAATACTTCTTCGGTGATGAGTTGAACAAAAAGAGGATTCGAACGCTCTAAAGGAATGTGTTCAAAATGAGTCCTTATGAACTTAGGAACAAAATCAGCCAATGTACCAATTGACTTGAATCCTTGAGTTTTTCCACCCATGTTTCTGCTGTAGTTCAGAGATAAATGAAGCAACTTTTTTGTAGCAGTTCTTTTATGAGTCTTCAGATATATTTGTCGAATCAATAGTTATTATCGGGTTGACTGAGTCTTCTTTTTCATCAAGAGTGTGAGCGTATGGATATCCTTCCGCTATCACAAGTAATTTATCCTTTAGTCGTTGATAAGCCAGTTTGCTCTGACTAGTAGGTAATAGGTAGGGATTTAATCGTGCTCTCAAATTTGTTAACAAAAAGGGAGACTTCAAATCATCAGTGGAAAGATCCAAAAAAGCATTAATCCATTCATCATGCACCAAAAAACCCATTTTAGCATTTTTCAAAACTTGTCTTCTATCAATCCAGTCGATAGCATCACCCAATTCTTTTTTGGTAGGTGTAGCACCTTCAACCATTTCAGCATATCTTTTACAAGTGATACATTTGTCATCAACGTGTGAACAGTAACAGTTTAGTAGCGATAGATTGGTTGCTTGCTTGTAAAAACTTCCTCCTAGTACACAGTATACACATTCCTCCGTAAAATAAATCCTCAACATTTCATCAGAAACCTCAGCCAAAAAAGTCTTAGGTCCTATAGCATCGGAAGCTTCTTGGTGAGCAAAGTCTTCAACACGTAACATATTTGTTGTTATTCCGTTAAATTACAAAACGCGAATGATACGTTTTCAAATTGAAACACCTATTTAATCATTCATTACTTTTTCTTTTTTTTGAGGTTAATTGTTATGCTAGCTCATGTAGATCTTCATAAATGCTTTAATTTCAACCTGACAACTATCGATTGGGCAAGGTTTTACTTCTGATGAGCATTCAGTAAGCGCTTTTTCCTTACACTCACTACAGTAAATGAGATGACCACATGGAAGAGAGATATGATTTGCAATTACTTTTTTTTCATGCGTCTCAGACACACATTGAGCGAGTTTGCTTTGCTTAGTCTGATCTTTATCTTTTTTTAACGAATCAATTGATTTAGCATCATTTTTTAACAGTGTTGACGAATTCTCAACAGTTGTAAAATCATTTTCAAAAATATGTAAGGCTTCAATCATAAAACCTATTCGCTCAAAAGGTTTTCCATTTAACACTAAAACTTGTTCGATATCGTTTTGACTGTATCCTAGTTTTTTGCAAATAAGTTTCATTTCTTCGGTGTCATTGTTGTCCGTTATTTGTTTTACTTTTTCTCGATATTTTTCAACCCGTCGCTTACACCTTTTGCTTTTTTCCGTTCGCATGTAAACATCCTCAACATACTCTTCACCTTTACTCCCGAGTAAAAAATAACAGTCTGGGAACCATCGACAGTGTTCCTCCCACGGTAGATCACTCTCTTCCCATTCTTTAAGTTCACCTGAGCAAAAGAAGCATTTTACACTATCTCCGAACTTAGTATAGTAGAAACCTGCATTGGAAAGGAGTTTCATGGAGACTTTACCCTTCCATTGTTTGAAACTGTCTTCTCTAGATGTTTCAGTAGCAAAACGTGGTGTATCAGCACGATCAATTGATATACCTAGAGGTAATACTTCTGCAGTTAAATCTCCTCTTCTGGTCTTTTGTTCTTCCATCGTATAACTTTTGACAATTGAGATGTTTTTCATTTCATCTGCAAGTAGTTTCCTAGGTCTATACAGACGATTGTGAGTGTTAAATCCTCTAACAAATCGACAAAACGGAAAACTTTTAGCGTGTTCTTTCATCGGATGTTCATCTTCATCCTTCCAGTTTAGTAATACCCCTTGGCAAAAAACACATCGAACAGCGTTGTCTTTTTCAAGGTTATAGAAACCAGCTGCAGCCATGTTTTCACCACAATGCTTACCTACTCGTCTCCAATTTGTAAGAAATGATTTTCTTCGATAACTTTCATCAAACATTAAAGTCTCTCTTTCATAAAAAGAGAGTTCATTGCAAATGAACTTGAAAAAGTCCGCTGGGGAAAGTTGCGCAATAGTTTTTTGTAATTTTAATGACAAAAGACTACAGTGATTATCCGGATAAGTTGTGACGACATAAGTGATTGCAGTGGTATCAGGAAAATTTCGTTGTAAAAACAACGACGAAGTAACGAGTAAACTATCATCTATCCATTCAGTGCAGTCTTTAGTATTTTCGAAGCAATTCCGAGTTTTTCGCATTTCTTTTTTTTCATTATAAATAGTGTTTGCTACATATCTGTTGTTTGTTACTCGACACATTATTTATATATAATACAAGTAGTAGCTTCAGTTATTACTCAAGTTGAAGTTTTGTTGGAAAGTTCTTTCCTTTTGATCTAGTTCGTTGTTATTCTAAAAAAAAAAATGATAATGCTTTATAGCAAAAAAATAAAAAAAAGACTAAGGTTTCAATTTTTTTTCAATATACTTGAATTGATTACTATTGTAATAGAATGTAAATACTTACATCAGAAATGAAGACTTGTCTTTCTTTTGAATTAAAATGAATGATATTCCTAGTAGTTTGAACTTGAGAGCTGCTTTCTATAAAATTCGGATGAAGAAGGAGTACTTTTTTCATTTTGAAGCCCTGAAATAATAAGAATAAACATAATTAAAACTTACATACAGCATTTTTTGATATCTTAAATAGTGAATAATCTTGTTTTTTGTTCAGAAAATGTCTTCACGCTTAAATTGATTACAATTAAAACGAAATATAAATACTTACATCACAAATGAAGACTTGTTTTTCTTTAAATTAGATGAATTATATACATAGTTGTTTGAACTTCAGCTGTTTCCTATGTAACTCAAATGATGAAGAAGGAGGGTTGTAGCAGATGATGATGTAGTAGATCTTCTTCCTTCAGTTAGTTTGAACTTGAGAGCTGCTTTCTATAAAATTCGGATGAAGAAGGAGTACTTTTTTCATTTTGAAGCCCTGAAATAATAAGAATAAACATAATTAAAACTTACATACAGCATTTTTTGATATCTTAAATAGTGAATAATCTTGTTTTTTGTTCAGAAAATGTCTTCACGCTTAAATTGATTACAATTAAAACGAAATATAAATACTTACATCACAAATGAAGACTTGTTTTTCTTTGAATTAGATGAATTATATACATAGTTGTTTGAACTTCAGCTGTTTCCTATGTAACTCAAATGATGAAGAAGGAGGGCTGTAGTACATGATGATGTAGTAAATCTTCTTCCTTCAGTTACTAACGATGAAGTGAATGCTTTCTGTATGAAAACAGTGCTTCTTATATAGCTTAAGTTGCACTGCTATGAATCAGCATTATTTTCACATGAATGGAAACCGTTGCTTTCGCGGGAATAACAAAATTATTTTCACGCGAATACAAACCAATGTTTTCGCGGGAATAAATAATTTATTTTCACACGAATGGAAACCGTTGCTTTCGCGGGAATACAAATTTTATTTTCACGCGAATACAAAGCAATGCTTTCACAGGAATAAATACTTTATTTTCACGCGAATGGAAACCATTGCTTTCGCGGGAATAACTATTTTATTTTCACGCGAATACAAACCAATGTTTTCGCGGGAATAGATAATTTATTTTCACACGAATGGAAACCGTTGCTTTCGCGGGAATAGAAATTTTATTTTCCCGCGAATACAAACCAATGCTTTCGCGGGAATCAATATTTTATTTTCACGCGAATGGAAACCGTTGCTTTCGGGGGAATAAATATTTTATTTTCACGCGAATACAAACCAATGTTTTCGCGGGAATAGATAATTTATTTTCACGCGAATGGAAAGCGTTGCTTTTGCGGGAATAAAAATTTTATTTTCATGCAAATACAAAGCAATGCTTTCGCGGGAATAAATACTTTAGTTTCACGCGAATGGAAACCAATGTTTTCGCGGGAATAAATCATTTATTTTCACACGGATGGAAACCGTTGCTTTCGCGGGAATAGAAATTTTATTTCCCCGCGAATACAAACCAAAGCTTTCGCGGGAATCAATACTTTATTTTCACGCGAATGGAAACCGTTGCTTTCGCGGGAATAAATATTTTATTTTCACGCGAATACAAACCAATGTTTTCGCGGGAATAAATAATTTATTTTCACACGGATGGAAACCCTTGCTTTCGCGGGAATAGAAATTTTATTTTCCCGCGAATACAAACCAAAGCTTTCGCGGGAATCAATACTTTATTTTCACGCGAATGGAAACCGTTGCTTTCGCGGGAATAAATATTTTATTTTCACGCGAATACAAACCAATGTTTTCGCGGGAATAAATAATTTATTTTCACACGGATGGAAACCGTTGCTTTCGCGGGAATAGAAATTTTATTTTCCCGCGAATACAAACCAAAGCTTTCGCGGGAATCAATACTTCATTTTCACGCGAATGGAAACCGTTGCTTTCGCGGGAATAAATATTTTATTTTCACGCGAATACAAACCAATGTTTTCGCGGGAATAAATAGTTTATTTTCACGCGAATAGAAACCGTTGCTTTTGCGGGAATGAACATTTTATTTCCACGCGGATAGAAACCAATGCTTTCGCGGGAATAAAACAATTATTTCAATAGGGATAAAACCGTTGCTTTCGCGGGAGTAAAAAAAATAATTTTCACGCGAATAAAAACCAAAGCTTTCGCGGGAATATCGCGTGAAGAAACTGCTGAGTCATAGATATATTATAAAGAAGGTTTCATAGGGTTAATTAGTACAGCTTTAGCTATTTAAGAACCAGTGTTTTCACACAGAAAGCATCCAGTTCTACAATAGCTAGCAAGGAAGCAACATCTACACACCAACTACTACATTTACTTGAAACTATAGAAAGACTTTCAGTCAATAAGGTGAGAATCACTAAATAATTCTTTAACATATATTGATAGAAAACTTCAACTAGATTTTCTATAATACTTCAGAAAGTTAATTTTATGTTTTAATATTTTGTTCTTATTAATAAAAGATCAAATAGTTTCACCATAACGCATCAGAAAAATTATTTTGGTTTTGATCATGTGTTTATTTTATAAATATCTAGTTAGTTTATTCTTTTCAAATATTTTTCAAATTCCAACCATCTGTTACATATTTTTTACTCTCTTTTCAGTTCCAACATATTAATAAAAGATCAAATAGTTTCACCAGAACGCATCAGAAAAATTATTTTTGGTTTTGATTATGTGTTTATTTTATAAATATCTAGTTAGTTTATTCTTTTTAAATATTTTTCAAAATTCCAACCATCTGTTACATATTTTTTTACTCTCTTTTCAGTTCCAACTTTTCACTGAACGCTCTGAATATGAATGAAGACCGTAATACCTCATTTCTCTCAACATTCGAACCATACTCTGATGATAAAGAAAATATCCCTCCTGATTCACATATAATAAAAAGGAAACTGAAAACAGTTCGACCAAAGCCATGGGATTCGGATAGAAATAAAACGATTGACTATGCTTGGACTTTGAAAGCACCATCTCTTTCTCATCTTTCCTGCTTGTCAAAAAATGCTGCTAGTTTGCTCAATTCTTGTGATACCAATGACAGAGTAATGATTGGAAGGTTTCAACCACTTCACTTAAATCAAACACCATCACTTCTCGAGATAATCTCCATCGAAAGACCAGCTGAGGATGTATATAAAAACTTATGCATTATCCGCTACAATGTCAAAACATTTGGCAACAGGCGACAAGTGAGATCTATGGTGAGAAATGAGGATTATAACAAATTAGCTCCAACACAACCGGATGTTCCAAAACTGGTGGTTTTTATGGGATTCGATTCAGACAAGCATCCAATCTTTCACCCTATCAACTTTCCATCCAATATTTCCCTTGAGGAAGCTAAACAGCTAAGTAGATTAATAAAAAAAAAAACACCTAGTCAGTTGATCAGTATGGTTCGTATCGCAACACTCTCTCAATTTGCTGTTGGAAGTGTGATCAGTTTTGAATCTCCTCAAATATCAACTCAGTTAACATTACCTAACGGAGAAGTGGTGATGGATGCGCTACTGGTAAACTACAGATGTTTGCAATACGATGGTTTGATGATGGGAGTTCTATATATACCTGAAAAACGTGCTAGCGATGTCAAACGAATTGGAACAGGAGTCATACTTGTAAGAAATCGTGAAGTTAGTAGATTTGGTTATCATCGACATGATATAATCACATTCACAGCATTACAAGCGATAGAAACGGCTCAAAACCTATCCAACAAACTTGATGATTCCAACCAGATGAAGTACTTTACTACAGATGAGGTTGTTGAGAACAAGGTCTTAGTGCTTTCAATGGGAGCGGGAAACACATCTTCTACATCTTTGAGAGAACCAACACCCTCTGGTGAAAACTATATTCAAGAAAAGCAAGTCAGACAACACAACCTAGTGAGTGTTTTTTATTTAATGTAAACTAACTGATATAAGTAATACTTCCAATTAGATAGAATTTATTTATAAAGTAATTGTTTTTTTTTGTTTTGCTTTAGATAGAAGAGAGAGAATCAAAAACACTTGATGAAAATTATGCTCAAGAAAAAACAAACCGAACAATATAACTTGGTGAGTTACTTCCCTTTACTATATAATGTTAACTAACCAATGTAAAAAGAACTATAATTCAAATCCATGTAATTATTTTACATTTTTGTTTAATCATCCTATACTAATACATAACTTTTTATTTTAGTTCATTATGGAATCAAAAGTACATAGAACAGAAGTCTTCCTTCCTAAGTTATAACATCAGTACAACAATAGATACATACAAATGGATGAAAATCTCTCATCATCCACTATTTCATTTGAAATGATATTGGAACTATTTCAAGCTCACAATATTTAATATGTTCTCTTTATGTATCCCTACTTATTATACAATAAATGTATATATTCACATATTGTTTTATTTTTAATCATCGGATTTATTCAGTGTAGATGTAGCTCCTCTCTCCTCTCTCTCTCCTCTCTCTAAAGATAACTAATGCTTCCCTTTCTCCTCTCTCTCAAGATATCATATGAGTAGGAACTAAAAAATTTATCAAAACTTAAATGTCATACATTCAAAATCTATATACCCTATGAGTTAGAATTATGTATATAATTATGTAAAAAAATTATCAAAACTTGAATGCCATACATTCAAAATCTAGCTACCATATGAGTTCAAATTAGGTAAAAAAATAATCAAAACTCAAATGCCACTTAAATGCCACTCAAATGCCACTCAAGTACCCCTCAAATGAAATACAATATAAACTCGGCGAATTCATCCAACGTCGTAACCCATTGCATAACCTCCAAGATCAAATCCACAAAAAACACTTGGTAGGGAGATCTGCTCATATATTACTACTGTTTAAAGAATACAATAGCTTTCATGATATTCATTTAGTTATTTTTTCGCTATTGGCTTCGAACTAAAATTTTTCCTATGGTTGAGTCTTTGAAAAATTATAACTTGAAAAAACCCAAACTGACCCTAACGCTGATCATGTGAGAGAGGGTAAGGACAATATGGCAACCATGAAAGCAGACTTGCAGTTCCTGGCCAAATGAGCTGGTAATTTTTGTATAAGTCTGTTTAAAGCTGGCCAGACATACTTCTTTAGTTATCTGTATAATTTTGTATATGAGTATTATGATATCATTAAGTATTCTTGGTAAAGTTTGTTTATAAACTTGAGCAAGATGTACATATGTGATATCTATTTTAAACTGAAGGATTACAAATAAAGGTGAATCATTGAAAGAATGGAGCACATGCTGAAGTTGAATGATTGCAGTTTAATATGATTCATAATTGGGAAAGTTAAACAACAAACACATGGTATTGGATGGTTTTTGAGTAGAATAAGTAACTCTCAAACCTGTGAAAGGAGATTGTGATGAGAGATGAAAGTTGATTGATGTAAAAAAAAATAGAAATGAGATAAATGGGGTAGGTTACTTATGGTACACCCCACAGGTTCTCTTGGGACATTCACTGTTATCTTTACTTGCCCCAGTGATGCATGTACTTGCTGTGGCGAAAATCCGTACTTAACTATTTATATCTTACCCTCATACCCTGTTATTGCTCCCTTGCTCACCAAACGATAGTATGGCCCTGCTTACTTATATATTCCTTGTCTCTAACTGCCCAACCTAACTATACCCCCAGCAGATCGTGCTTTGTGCCTTCCTACACTCAGTCCTGAGGCCACCACCCTCTTAGTCCACCGATGCTCGCACAATCCATTTACACTACCATTATTCCTTAGGTGTAGTTGTGGTCAAGTCAAAGTTGAGACTTGATCTAGTCATGGTCTTAGTTGAGGGTAGGTCGATTTTAAGTCAAGTCTAAGCCAAGTTTAGTCCGAGAAAGTTAATGACATATCTAAAAAATAGACCATCATATATACAGTGTTAATTTTAGTTTCATTTAGCCTATCCACTGCACAGCGCAAAACTTTCGTACCCTAATACAGTACAACAAACCTTAGAGCATGCGGAGAATCTCAACACTATCACTAGAGTTCAGTAAAACCTGCATGGAGAATTTTGTCAGCTGTACTGGATTTGCTCAGCGTCTTTACTCTCCCTACTTTACATTTCTCAATGAAGAGTCATGTATTGTGGTAATTTGTGTCAGTTTTTAATAAGGGTATTAGAAGTTTTAATTTTGTCCAAGTGAACTTTTATTTATTAAGACTGGAAAGAGAGAGGGATGGAAACCGTCAAAAAGATATATCATTTTATCGCTTCGACTACCCGCTAATTGATTTCTTAAGTTGTTCAGAGCAACTTTTGGGTTTCAAAGACCAATGTAGGAGCACATGGGGTCAATGAGAACTACTGGATCAGAGTCATCAACAAATTGGTGTTTTATGTAATTTTCATGATGCCGGCTTGGTTTGCCTATTACTAGGTTTTTCAGCAGTTGAAGTAACTGAAAGTGTTAGAAAAATGTAACAACTGACTTTTGGGTAAAGTAGAATTAGTGGGACTAGAGTGGTAATGTGAAAGAGATGGTTTGCAGAGATAATGACTCTAAAGATAAAGGTTGTCGGGATCCAAGAACTTTACTTGATAAGTTTTCACGTCACCACGACCAATTTAACTATAACCAAGTAACTGGCTAGACTTACCCGAAAAACTTGCTTTCATAATGAACATGTCATCGCCAGCTAAATATTCTCTAGAAGGTTCTGGAGGAACTGTGGTGGTGAGAGGAGGGGGCATAGGTGTAGCAGGTGGCGGAGGAGGAAAAACAGTTTGAACTTCAGCTGCAGGAGCAAAGTTGTTTGCACCTGGTGTGTCTCCCACTCTATCACGTCTCGCTGTAAAAGTAATGTATTTACTGATAAAGATAGCAAATAAATCGATTTATGGATAAATTTTCATCACTAACCAATGGCTTATGAAAATTAATTAGCCAGAGAAAATCTATGGAAAAAACTTTTGAGTTTAATGTTTAATCTGTAGCAAATACTTGTAAAAGAAATAAATAAGTAAAAATGCAGATACTAACAATCAGCCAGTGAGGTGGCCTGTCTCAATAAAGACTTTGCTTATTCATTCACTGGAGGCGCTCAATGGTTGACGGCGGTGCAAAGCATCATAAAATATTCAGTTAAAACTCAGTTGACTTCAACTGTCATTGATAGACATTAAAACTTACCAGCGCAAGTGTGAATGACAACTTAAAGGCAGCTGATTGGTTATTGTGCTACTAGGTACAAAAATTGAAAGCTCAGCTGTTTGAGAGTGGTCACTGGTAGATAAAAGAACAAAATGATCTACAAATTTGTCAATAATATATCCCAATCATATCTGATTTCAATATGGACTAATCATTTGTTAGTTCTTCCAGCTAGTGAGATTTTTAATAGGACAAAGTTTTTGCACTTTAGCATGTATAAGTGAAGAACTCATTTGAACGCTTTTTAGGGGAGTGAAATAGTGCATGCAAGAGCAAACTGGAGCTACCAAATTGAAGAAGCAACTGGGACCCCCTCTAGAGAGTAATTGCTGGAAGGACCTGGTAGCAAGTTGCAAAGAAGGACTGGGAGGAATTGACGTGCCATTTCACTTTTGGTGCAACTGTGACTGGTGCTGTAAACCCAAAAACTGACATCCTGGGCCATCTATCAATAGAAGGTGTGCAGGAGAAGCAACCGTGTTGTATTGAAGCACTTTATCAACTCGGTAGCTTTGTATGCACCAGTTTAGCAATTAGGGAAGTTCCTGGAGTAGGAAGAACGGTAGTGCACTGGAAATGTATAAACATTAAAATACAGATGGTGGTATATATACGGATCACATGCTAATAATACAGCATCAGCCAGCTGACAGAGACCCAACTTTGCCTACTGAGCTTGATCTATTTTTAGATTAGCCAAGACGTAGTCATGTGTATTAAGGAATATGCCATCTATTATCAGTTATCTACATTTGACCCTTATTGTGATTTATTTTGATTAAAAATTATACACCTACAGCTTTATACAAAAAGTCAGACAATTGTGCTGCCTGGCAGAGAATTTAAGAAGTGGAGATTACTAAGTACTCAGGGAAAATTCTGACAGACAGCCACACTTCTACATTGTCTGTGTTGAATAAATGTAATTTTTATAACAGAAATATCCTTGGTATGCCTGAATTCATGTTCTTGGCTGTATTCGCATGACTAATTGAGAGGTCTGGTTTGTTCAATTGGCTCAGTGACTAATGTCACTAACTTGGAAGGAACTAAGGGAAGAAGCAAACCACTGCAGGAAGATTGAGGTCGTGTCTGACAAGTGGTAAATACATAGCCATGTGCATGGAGTTAAGTGTTTTTTCTTAAACTTTGTCATATAATGGCTCAACTACAACTTGATTCAAGTTCCATGCCTTTACTTCGTCAGTAACTTGACACTGAACAGCATGTCATTTATTCACCACCTCTGTGTACTTATAATAACAACAAACTCAACATTCACGGCTTCCATCAGTATCGATACTAGTATTAATATTTTAATGTTTTTGTGTGAACTCTTGCTTTTTCATCATTTTTGCCAATATTTCAGTTGTTTGAAAAATTTTGTACAGCTAAAATCACTCTCTGCCCACGGTTCTAGCGTTTGGCTGTTCAGCAACTTTTCTTACTGCCTGTAATAATAAGGATACCAGGTAATCATTCACCAATATTCATTGCTGTTGTTGAAGAGGTTGGTGCACTGTAGTGTCATGTGTGGAAGCAGTAGATTTGAGAATGTTTAGGGAGATGTGATGGAAAATGGAGTTTTAGGATTGGGAATGGTTGGTTGAAGCAAAAATATTCAGTCACCATCTTCTTCTTTACCAACCGTTGAGTGTCCAGAGAGTTTGATCTCAAGAAAATTGTTGATCTGTAGGACGTTGTTTCACGCACAGACACCGTTTTCTATATCATTCAAGTTTAAATATTGATTGAGGATAGAAATAGCTAAGAGTGCAGGGGAAAGTCTCTAATTTTATCCAGGGGAGGGGGCGGGTCTGGGCAAATCCTAGTGGTCAATCCATATAATTTTCTCCACCTCTTTAGCATGTTTCTGCAACAAAGCCCTATCTGTTTTTTGTAGGCAAATAATATGTTGTAAAGCTTTATGATGAGTCGAGCCAAAACAGTCACACAGAGTTGGGAAGACTCCTTGTAGTGTGCTCACTTTCTCACGCTCCAGAGCTTTAACCTGCCAGGCCCTTCTGACATGGAAAATGGGAGTATAAGCTCTCTGGTAGTTGGGTTGTGTTTTCTCAAGGAATTAGACAATCAAGTAATCTACATCACCAATGATAGAAGCTTTTTATAGCTTTATATTTTCTGCAGGGACTCTTTGAGCATCTAAGTAAACCTTTAAGGAGCTGCTGCTTTTGCTTTTACTTCTGGAGTTTTGATCAGCCATCTGGGGTGGAGGCTATTGATAGGGAAAAAATAAAATGGCGTTCTGTGCGACACGAAAAATAAATCAGAATAGAAGTGGTTTTAGGAGTCCAAAGACTGAGTGGTGGGTTGCTGTATCTGCATCAGGATTGCTGCAGGATCTGCTTCAGGGTTGAGGCTAGCTGTAGGGTTCTGCTACCAGCTTGGGTGAAGTTATATCTGAATCAGGATTACTCCAGGATCTCTCCCAGGATTCAGAGTATCTGTAGATGCATGATATAGGGTCCGGGCTTGTTAAAGTAAAACCAGTACGGGGAGAGGATGAGAGGGAGCATAATACAGAAAATTACTGAAAAGTAGGGCTAAGACCTGGTGGCTTCCTTTTATCCTGTCTCTGCACTCCCTCAATGCTATTGCTACCATCAATGTAAAGGTTAACGATGCTGCCTTAACTCAATTGACAACTAAACTAATTCTTGCTGGGACTTCAGATACTAATGGTACTATTGGCTCAGAATAACCAGACCTGAAATCAACCTTGAATTTAAGCCGCAACAGAGGCAATTGATCTCTGAAAGGCAATAGTTTGATTACAAAAAGTCCTGATAAAGGATTTTATAGCGAAAACTTCCCAATTCAAGTTTGGCACCTGCAAGATTTATAACAAAATAGTTTCATTAAACAATATGCATATTCTTCTATCTGTATGCTAGGGTTCATGTCACAACAAGATTGCATTGATAATCCAAGTTTAATAGTAGCCCGTAGTGCGGCCATTTTAGTAAGAACTTATTTTTATTGAGTGAACTGACTTGCATTACAAGCAAATGAAAAACTAACTGCCGAGCAGCAGCTGATAGACCTTATTTATTAATTGTAAAGGAATGTTCCAGAACTAACCAGTTTGGTTGAATATCCATAATTATCCAATTATGTTAAATATGTTATTAGTCAATAATCAACTATAACTAACTGTTATATCAGGTAAGCTGTCAAAGTATGAATCGTAAAAACATGATATAGTACGAGTAATTATTAGTCATGATCATCCTAGCCTAAGTTTTAGGCCAACATTTGAGGCAATATCTGTTTATTTTGCTGTCACTATGTTGTGTTATTGATTGGGAGTTGTATGTTCCTGCGTGATGGTGGTGGCCTGTGAATGGATTTCATTGGATGATTGGTTCAGTGGGCGGGGTTTTTTCTGCTGGTTTGTTGGCCTAAGTTAAAGGGACAGCTTCGGCGACCAAATGGTCGCCGTACCAAAGATTGTAGTAAAAATTAACTACCATCGTTGGCCCATAGCGTGATCAGCTATGTTTTGGTTTGAACTTTTTATTAGACCTCGGTTTATTTTCGGCTTTTCTTATTAATGATATTTATTATTATTATCAGTTATTAATTATTTTGAAGCCAGCACCAACAAAGACAGGTTTGAGTACTTGAAAAAATTGTTATTAATATTTGTATATTATTTAATCCATTATTATTGTTATTTGCGGAATGAGGATAATCTGATCAACAATAACTCCTGAGAAGAATAATTATGGTGAAAATAATCCCAAAATAATAAGAACAATAATAAATAATACATGGAATAAACAATATTATACAAATAATAATAATAATATTATTTTTAAATCTTCAAACCTGTCTTTGTTGGTGCTGGCTTCAAAATAATTAATAACTGATAATAATAATAAATATCATTAATAAGAAAAGCCGAAAATAAACCGAGGTCTAATAAAAAGTTCAAACCAAAACATAGCTGATCACGCTATGGGCCAACGATGGTAGTTAATTTTTACTACAATCTTTGGTACGGCGACCATTTGGTCGCCGAAGCTGTCCCTTTAACTTAGGCCAACAAACCAGCAGAAAAAACCCCGCCCACTGAACCAATCATCCAATGAAATCCATTCACAGGCCACCACCATCACGCAGGAACATACAACTCCCAATCAATAACACAACATAGTGACAGCAAAATAAACAGATATTGCCTCAAATGTTGGCCTAAAACTTAGGCTATGATCATCCCTGTTCTGCAATAAAGCTAAGCCATAAGTCAACGAGTGCAAGCTATACATCGCAAGTATAGGTAGCATTGATAACTGTATGATGAGAGTATGATGATATATATATACTGTTGTAATACATGTGCAACTCTATGCAGATTCATGACAGTTTGCACAAACCAAATACCAGACACCAAACACATAAAAAATCCACAACAAGTTCTGGCTAACAATGGCAATGCACCCATATCTATACCAATGAGTGGCTGAAAAGTTGGCAGGGTCATCGGTTGATTAAAGTTGGGCACACCAGACACTAGGACAAAAATAAGTCAAGACTTATTATATTACACCAGTTTATGGTCAGCTTCTCTATCTCCTTTGTCAGTGACCACTCCTAGTAATGATATCGCTGCCAATGCTTATCGCTTTGGTCCAAGCAAACTACACTGTTTCTTTCAATTCGTTGCTCAGAGTGCACAGTTTTGTGTGCTTATATCACACTATAACATCGCAGCAAATACTTACAGCTTACCTTCTGCTTTTGGTCAGCTGTAATGCACCAAAACTTCTTGACAACTAATAACTTTTCCATACTGGATATTTCTACACTCAGTCAAGCCGCTGACTGTTTCCTAGCCTTTCCAAGGACAAATTGGGCTAAACAGATCGCTACCTATCTGGATCTCCCACAAATTTTCCTATTTCCTCCCAAGGACAAGGTAACACTCCCCTTTCACACAGAAACTTCAAAGAACCCCTTGTTTATTAAACAGAGTCTGATTTGAATCAACAGCTCAGTTGGGCACAATAAACATTTTTTATTCCCCATACTATACTACGTATGTACATGGGCAAGGTCGTAGAGAAAAGCATTCTCTACACCCCTTGCACATACGTTTATGCAAGTAGCACATGAAATTAGCATTATATATAAGGTTACAACCAATCGGATCATTTGAAAAATAAAATAATAATAAAACGGAAGCTGTACATGCGCAATTAATAGCCTGTCCATTGTATCTGGGTTTGAAACTCCACCAGTTTGTGCCGTCTTCTCCTGTGGCATAGAATTAGTACTATCTTTCACTACTTCACAGCCGTTGGCCTTTGCCTTGCGGTACAGACAATTTATTATAAACACTTGAACACATAATAAATAGCTAATGTCAGGTTCTTGACAAAGGGCTGTCACTTTCCTTTTATTGAAACGGAATCCGTTTTTGTACTGTTTGTTTCTGAGCGATCTCGAGTTCCATGGGCTTCTATGCAGAAACTTGAAACAATATGCTATTGCATTTACTTTTTCTTCTTTCCTCTTTGTTCATTCTGTCAGATAAGCGATGTATGACAACAAGTCAATGAAACTACCGGTTGTCGAGAACTCTTCATTCAATGGCATTCTTATGGAATTGCTCTCCAAACTACGTCCATCCAATTTAGTTTCTTCTTCGGGAAAGTAGAGTCAGCAATCTCAAACCGGTATGGAAATTTACAGATAAAAAATTGACAACTCACTATCTTTGTTCTTTTTACCATGAAGCCAATCCCATAAAAAAATTATGCAACTACGCTGGACAGCTTCAAATGCACAGCTGATATACAAATTGTTTAAGAAAATAACGCACGAAACATGAAAATAATCAGCCAATACACCACTAATAGAGATAAATCAAAATTATTTTACATAATGTAGTTTACGAATATTGTACGGGATTTTGGGGGCTGTAAAATCACTAGCTGAGGTTGGTAGCTTGCTGCCACCAGTTGTTAGATTAACCTGTTACAACAACAGGGTCGGTGAGGTACCGAATGTATACAAAATAGAGTACTGCTACTCTACAACCAATTGTGAGCCCTCGGCTCAGACGCATATCTCAAAGTAGTTCAGTCCTCATGCCTTTATTCAATCAGAATAAAATGAGTTAGTAAGAAGTCCCAATTACAACTGATGATTATGGCCAAAGTTCTACCTTTTATAAGCAGTGCACAGGAACAATCATCCAATTACAGTACAATATTGCAATATACGCCAATGAGAGTAAATATATAAATACATAGCACATGAGATGATAGTAAATGGCTTAAAAGGAATAAGCGCCCTGTGGTAGTAAGGGGAGTCATAGGCTCTTAAACCAATCACATCTAGTCTCTGGGTCCTAGGTCTTTCTAACTATTAGTCCATCATCTTTGGTAAGGGGTAAGGGCGCCTACTTCCAACAAATGGCTCTTAGGTCCTCCCAGGCTACTTCTAAGATCTTAGACTCCACTGACTCACTTCCTGCCGGCCCAGTGAGGTCAGTATTGGTGTACACAGGGTTGGTATAGGTGCACACTGGGTCGGTATAAGAATAAATACAGTTACCGTCCACTTGGTTAGTACTTACTAGGCATCCTGGCCATCCGATGGCTATTGTAGTGATGCCAGGATGTAATACTATTTGTGCGCAGAGGATGTGTACGCTAAAATCCACCACAATATGAGCACATGTTACAGCAGTTGACTATGTCACCTATTATTATTAACCCCTTCCTCCTCAGATGCTTATTTTGTGTAATTTTTACAAGCATAGGTTACTAATGTTTTGTTTTTATTTTCATCTTCATGGGAAGAGGATTTTAGAAAACTAACCCACGAGCATATTTTTGGGAAAACTTGAACCAGCAAGCTCCATAAAACTTTACCTTAACAACTTAAGCTTCAAATCTCAACAATGATGCATGATTGTACTATTGGAGGCAAAGAAGATGCATGTGCATTTTTTCTATTGCTGAAAATAGTAATCGTTTATGAACATCAAGAAAATCAGCCCAGTTAGAGTTAGTTACATTCATTTTCATAACTTTCTTGTTGACTCTATTAAATATGCCATCTATGATGCAGTAACAGTAGTGTGTAATCATTTTTTATTATCTATCTCTTTTCCACATCATAAGCCGAATGCAGAAAAATGTTTGGTAACTGGCATCTATCGAAAACTTGGAGATGTTTATTGTCGTTGATACCGGTACAGACCTAAGACGACTTTGCACCGCATCTGCACACGAAGTCTTAATTATTTGTAGAAAAAAATTTTTCTCAGCAGATTTATTATGAAAGATGGCCATGGCCAAGCTGTCTGAGAACACAAGTTGTGGGAAAAAGTTCATGAGTTATGGCCCTAAAAAAGTAATCGAGTGTGACAAACAGAGCGCATCAAACATATAATTACTCCTGTGTGCTGAAAACTACATTGCAATCTCTGCAACAGTCTTTTATGACAACTGCAAGTGCAAAAATACCTAATCAAACTTGTTTTCCCACAAAAAGGACAGTTTTCCACTGCTAGTAAGCAAACTGAATGTTGAAAGTGCATCTCTGGACTCTATTCGGCGTTGACAAAGTAGTTTGTAGCAATATCATGACAATCAAATGCATTACAATGACGAAAAAATATTTAAGTTACCTTTTAATCAGCTTGATAACAAAAACTGCATGAAATTGTCTACAATTGTTTAACTCGAGAGCATGTGTATTTAAAACCTAATAATTGCTAGAATTTCTTATCACGTTACGGGGTAGGATTTTTTGCATATGTTTTAGTTGCGAACCAAAATAATTATTGCGGGGTCTTAAGATTTTCTGAGAAGACAGTTATTTTTTTTGGTAGATACTGTGGTAGATTTGGTGAATGTTCACAGTAAACTGGGAGTTTGCTCCACCACTTTTTCCACTTATGCGCTGGCAATGCACCTACGGCCATCAGTGAGATGCTGTGCCGGTAGCAAAGCCATACTGTGCCGGTAGCACAGTATACAGGGCCGGTACCGGGCCGGTAGTGACTTCTACAGGGTCGGTAGTGACCTCTGCAGGGCTGGTATGCTGACACAAAGCCGGTCTAAGATGGCTGCCATAGCTGAGGACTTCCGAAACTCGCTAGAACTTTCCACCAAGCCAGGAACTGAAGCTACCTACCTTAGCATCAGCGGTAACCAGGACCATAAGCTAACTAGAGCCTTGGAACCCTGTAGGACAGTCTGATTGGACACTAGGAATCAGTAATCCGGCTTTAGCCACTTGGCTCCTTAAATATTTAACCCTTATTGATTGCATTATTGGTTAGTTATTTATATGTGCACTTGTATTGGTCAGATTACTTCCTGTGCTCTTACTGTTATATAGCATATGCTAATCAGTTCCTGTGTGCTCTCCTATAAAAGGAGAGAGTTTTGCTATCATCGTTGCATTCATTCTCATGTCTTGCCACAAACACCCTAGAAGAAGAATTACCCTTTAGGACCTTGTCTTGAGAATATAGCTAGTTATACAAGCACTACGCTGTATTGTTTGTCTGAGCCATGGGCTCTTGCTATACCGGGTGATATGGTTGTCTGATACACAGTTGTCACTGTCGAGCAGCACAGTGTCCCCTCTGGAGAGAGGCATAATACTCGAGCTTAGTGGATGTCCGTGGTAAACAGACCGGAATCCATTACAATACTGCATTTTCATGTGTTTTTATATTTAGAACACTAAAAAGAACAAAAAGTATGAATCATGGTGGTTAACAAGATGAGGTTTGGATTTTTGATATGATAACTTGCCTCAAAAATGTTTATTGCACTGTGGCACGGTACTTTGGTAAACAGACCTAGCACCAGTATATACAACCACCAGGCATCACATTTATTAGTACCACTCACCCCCAGAGCAAGCTTGTAGCAAAACAAGCTTCGGTTTTCCTGCCATGGAGCCAAACCTTCTAGCTGACAAGGCATCGTATATGTCTGTACACTGTAACTGGCTGCCATCTGTTCCATAGATATGTGAATCTGCACCATGGGTCATGATAATCAACACAAACAGTCCATAGTCATTGTGCTCTGGGCGCTCAGTTTCCTCCCGTATCACATCCATCATTTGCTACAATAAATTAGGCTATGTGTTCTATGTACCACACTGTAGGTCTGACATCTGTTATTTAGACTGATCACACAGTTTTTCAATAAAAACTACAATCCTGCTAACCTGACTAGAGAGATCTCTGTGTACGTCAGCAGACTGGAATGAGAGACTCTCCAGAACTTTATGTATGTTCTTCTCATCACTTGCTGATCCCTTTCTAACATCTCTTCTGCCATCAGGTGAGGTAACGTGAATGTTGTTGATGATAAGAAAGCGTCCTCTAGTCGGAGCAGACATCTTGTACACCTATAGAGTACACTCAATGTAAATAGTTGTATGAGCTATACAATGTATAGAAACTGCAGCTGTTAAAGTGTGCAAGCTTGTGAAGTTGAAAAATAAATGCATGAACCAAAAGTTTTTCAAATGTTGTTTAATAATATGGAGCCTTGACGGCGAGAAAAATCTTTGATTTGAAGTAAAAACTAAATCATAAAAAATCTAAGGTACGTGGAAACCTTTCTACTTTTTAAATACCTCTCTGTCAATTCACTGTTTCACCAGGCAATTTGAATAAAGTAAGACAAGTATTTTTTGGTTGGCATGGACAAACTTTGCTAACGTAGACTCAGTGTTGAATGCAACAAAAATTGCTTTTTTGCTGTGCGCTAAGAAAAAAAAACACCAAATATTGAGTAACACTGACCAATCTTGTTGCTTAAGCTTCAAATTTATGTGGTTAAGTAGGAACTTGTTTGTGTTTCCTTTTCATTAAATAAAAAGAAATAATAAGGGAGCAGACCTCCATCTTGGAGATAAGCTTCTCCTGGTCCCAAGTGCGTTTTTGTTAGGACCAGTTACCATGATAATCTGATGGTACTTTTTTTGTACATCAGTTTTGATTGTTTTTAAAATCTATTTTGCAATTGAATGATTAACTAAGTATTTATTGGGCAAGGGTTGTATTTATTATGGCTTGTATGATGATTTAGATTTGGGTGATTGAGAATTGTATAAAAATGAAGTTTGTGCCTTTTTTTGTCGGCAGTTGATACCATGAAAGCCTGAATGGTACCTTTTTGTTGCACCAAGTGTTTTTATTTTTTGTGTAATTTCTTGAATTAAGTAATTATTGTTCAGGGGTTTATATTGGAATTGGTATGTCAATTTAGATCTTGAGGTTGACTAGTTTATAAACATGGTATGTACGTTTATACTGAGATTTGTAATGTGAGTTTGATTGTTGGATTAACATTGTATAGTTATTGGTATAGTTTTATTACAAGAAACAAAATTTAAGCTATTTGTTTCCATACATGACCATGTACATATCCATGGAAGTTCCAAGTTTTCTTCAGATAGAGGTCTAAGATCATTTTCTGTTATGTTGACATCAACTGTTTGCATTTTCATGCATCAATAGCTCTAAAAAAGCAGAAAAACTTGTTAATAACTATATATCATACAGTCTAAAGAGTGAGAATAGGACATTAGCAAACTTTTGTGAGCAAATATTATCTGAGTACAATAAATAGTATATGATTAAAGCCTATGTCCTATTAAGCTTTACAACTAGTGTTAAATAATTATTTATTAATTTTTACTTTATTGCTGAGAGTCTTTCTACATGTAGTTGTTGTAGTAGACTTATGACTATACCCATATTCATGTCCATATTAGCATTGTAGAGCTATGTACATGTCCATGTCCATTTATGACCATATTCACATTCGTATCCATATCTATCTCCATATTCAAGTCTATGTCCATATTCATGTTCAATTATCTACCTGTACATTAACATAGACTTCAGGAATGAAACCTTTGATCAGCGGTAACTTCAGTCACGGTGGTGCAATAACAAGCGTGAGCAGCAAGAATATTTGTTAACTGCAAGGTCTCAGGTTTGAGTCCCACTGTTGAGTAAAAAGATGTAAACAACACTCAGTTGAGTTGACAGGCCACGGTGGCACCTTTGGTTAGTGCGGAAGTAGCACAGAGCGTGCACTGCATGGGCTCAGGGGTCAAACCCGATCCCCACCATCAACTTATGTACCAATCTAGTTTTATCGCCTGTGGATACATGGGTTGTAATAAAAAAGAACAAAATAAAAATTAGTGCTAAATAAACCTTACCAAAATACTCAAAATAAGCATAAGTCAGTAGCTATTTGTTTTTTTTATTGTATTTGGAAGTCATTATTTATTTACGATCTATTTTCCATAATTTTTTCCAGTCAAAACAACTTGCAATTCAGAATTGAAAGTTGTTGTTATCAGTGATGACCACAGCAACACCAGCAACAGCAACACGTTGTTTTCACAAATAAATACTATATATTGATACTTCAAAATCCCATAATAACATTTGAGGCAAAAATAATTTTTTTAACCAGTAACATTGTTTTAGTTTTTGAGATATGATATGAGACATTCAATTTATTGTGCGAGGACAGGTGAGTACCTAATGGCAAACCTATCAGTAATCACGAACTGAAATTTTGATTCAACGAAAGCATGTCAAAAAAATCTGAACTAGTGTCAAATAATTATTTACTGATTCTTACCTCATTGCTGAAATTGAAAAAAAACTCTGAAATTAATTAGAATTCTAATTTTTTTTAGTCTTTTATCAACTCGATTTAAGCAATGATTTATTCATTCTAACCTTATTGCAGAGAGTCCTTCTTGTAGTTGTAGTAGATGCTGTAGTAGATGTTGTTCCTTCAGATAGCGTTGCTGGAGTGGATGATTTCTGTGTAAAAACAGTGCTTCTAATATAGTCAAATTTGCACCGATTGACCCAAGAGGTGTAGAAATGTTGTTTTTTGTGCAAAGAATGTTGATTTTTTGCGCGAAACTTGAGTTTTATTCCGCCCACAAATTGCTTTATAATATACATAGATTGGAGCAAAGTTGAAATTTTTCTCGTGCGAATACAAGTTATTTTCGCATCAAAAAAAATGTGTAATATATACCGGTTTTTCGTGCAAATAGTATTTGAGCAAAAAAATTATATATACTGTAAAGGGATTTTCGCGCAAAAAAAATTCAGACAAAGAAACTTGTTTTTTCAGACAAAAACGTTGTTTTTTTCACGCAAAAAAAATGTTGTTTGTTGCGAAAAATTCCCTTATAAGATACAAGGAAGTTTTTTGGAAGTAAGAGTTTTTTTCTGCCCCAAAAGACTTCTATTTATTGTGAAGGGATTTTTGCGCGAGAATGTTCTTTTTCGTGCTAAAAAATGTGTTTTTTTTTCAAACGAAAGTTGTTGTTGTTGCAAACAAAAATTGTTATTTTTGCAAATGAAAACTGTTGTTTTGTTGGCGTGAATAATGTTTTTTGTTGCGCGAAAATTCATTTACAATAGATACATTAATTGATTTTTTAGCGAATAAATGCTTTTTACGTACAAAAAACCTCTATATACTGTGAAGGGATTTTCACGCGAAGAATTTTGTTTTTCGCGAAAGGATTGTGGTTTTTTTTGCAGACGGAGAATGCTGTTTTTGCAGACAGTGAATGTTGTTTTGTTTGCGAAAAAAATATTGTTTGTCACGCAAAAACCCCTTTATAATATTCAATGGATTTTCGAGCAAATAAAAGCGTTTTTCGGCATGAAAACAAATCTGTGTACTGTGGAGGAATTTTCGAGTGAATGATGTTGTTTTTTGGGCAAAAAATGTATTTTTTGCTGGTGGAGAATATTGTTGTCTTCGCACGAAAAATGATATCTATATATAATTTTATAATATTTATTTCTTATATGTCATTTGTATAATGTATAATATATATATATAGTTTTTTTGACGCATATAATGTTATTCCCCGCGCAAAAAACCTTTATATAGATTATATAGGGATTTTTGTGGGAAGACTGTCTTTTTTCACGCAAAAACCTTGATACATTATAAAAAAAATTTCATGCAAGTTTTCTATTGATTGTAAGCGTAGGCCAATCAGTGCAACATTTGTGAAGCAATGTTTTCACACAAAAATCATTCATTCCAGCAACGACATCTGAAGGATCAACAAATGCATCTACTACAACTAAGGATCAACATTTGCTTCTGTATCTACTACAACAACCAGAAAGACTCTAAGCAATAAGTTAAAAGTTAAGAAATAATTATTTAACACTA
The DNA here is from genome assembly GCA_945261195.1 of Cryptosula pallasiana. NCBI lineage: Eukaryota > Metazoa > Bryozoa > Gymnolaemata > Cheilostomatida > Cryptosulidae > Cryptosula > Cryptosula pallasiana. The sequence continues at coordinate 12,535,758 of OX183136.1, read as the reverse complement.
GTTGTAAAGCTTAATAGGACATAGACTTTAATTATGTACTATTTATTGTACTCAGATAATATTTGCTCACAAAAGTTTGCTAATGTCCCATTCTCACTCCTTAGACTGTATGATATATAGTTATTAACAAGTTTTTCTGTTTTTTTTTCTAGAGTTACTGATGTATAACAATGCAAACAGTTGACGTCAACATAACAGAAAAAAATCCTAAACCTCTATCTTAAGAAGACTTGTAACTTCCATGGATATGTACATGCTTATGTATGGAAGCGAATAGCTTAAATTTTATTTCTTGTAATAAAACTATACCAATAAATATACAATGTCAATCCAACAATCAAACTCACAATACCAAATTCAATATAAACCTACATACCATGTTTATAAACTAGTCAACCTCATGATCTAAATTGACATACAAATCCCAATATACACCCTCGCACAATTAATACTTAATTCAAGAAATTACACAAAAAATAAAAATACCTGGTGCCACAAAAAGGTACCTTTCAGGCTCTCATGATACCTTCTGCCAACAAAAAAGGGCATAACACTTCATTTTTATACAATACTCAATCAACCAAATATAAAACATTATACAAACCATAATAAACACAACGCCTGCTCAATAAATACTTGGTCAATCACACAATTACAAACTACTTTTTAAAGCAATCAAACCGGTGCACTAAAAAAGTACCATCAGGCTCTCATGTTAACTGGTGCTAACAAAAAGGCACTTGGGATCAGAAGAACCTTATCTTCATGATGGAGATCTGCTCCCTTATTACTACTAATCAACTGTGTAATTAGTTCTAAATCAGTTGGTAATCCATAAAAATAGTAGGTAGATTTTACAACCAAAACCAATTACGGAGTATATCAATTACCTATAGCACTGGCTACACAACAACATCATGCAAAACGATGTTTATAAAAAATCAAACATAGGTTTGATGTAAAAAATTGGGTCATTCATGCAAGTGATCAAGATACAGAGATAATCTTTCATACAAATGTTAAAGATTACCTATTTATAAGTACAAGACAAAACTAATACTTGCATAAAAAGTTTTCAAAAGCTTTTAATTATTGTCATGATTTTCATTTTCATATTAGTTTTTCAATTCACTTTGATGACGTGTTTACCAATTACAAAACCAGGCAAGTTACATGAAAAAACTATAGTTTGTAGCATAAGGAAGCCAAAACATAAATTTTCAGTAAATGCGACAGCTGTACCGACCAATATTTGGTAAAAAAGATCAGTACACAGAACTGAATGACCTGATTTTGGCATTTTTACTTTACACACACACGCGTAACATATACTAAAGTTGAAAAATGACTCTCTTTATTCTAAATGCTCAAACAAGTATCATTTACATCAAATATTATTCAAACTGCAATGCTTCAACGGCTAAACATAATGACAAGGAGGCACATAAAGATTGTTGAATACTACTTTTGTTTTCAGCTTTAATAGCAAGGCCAGATAATCAAAAATTTGACTAATTTCATGGAGCTGTTTCAATTAAATATTATATTGTGCATTTACTTCATCAGAATCCCAGAGTTGTAGAATTTCTGCCCTTTCACATTGTTTCACAGCAATGTCGATGAGTTGTACGGAGCTGTCTGTTTCATCCAGGTACTCCAGGGAGTCAGAGAGTTCACTGTCATCATCTAAGCCAGCGGCTTGTGGCTGGGTGGGATACTGTGTTGTTTCTGTAATGTACACAACTATGTTTATTATATACGGATATATTCACTGGTCTCTCATAGAAATATACTTGTCATTCAAAAGTTTACATGTTCACACCATTCTTTTGCTTTAAAAAAAAAAATCAGCAGTAAAATTCATGTTTATCGCAAAAGGAAAAGTGCTGAAATAAGGTGATGTTAAAGAACTTGAATATAAAGTTTATTGGGAACCATTCTACGCTCAAATAAAAAGATTTGGGTGAATAAAGCTATATGTATTAATCTTCTGACACACAAGTATTTATAACAGTGAATAGCAGGAGAATAAACGCAATGCAAGGCATATCTCAGTTTACTGCCTTTATTACCTAACAGTATACTAAGGGAAAAATCTCTGGCTAGAGTTTCAGATGAGCGAAAAACTATGACACCAAAACTTTTCTCTAATTTTGCTGGTATGCGAATTAGTGCTTTAGATTTTTTATTATTAGAATTACCCTCGCTTTGTTGATGCTGTCTCTGTTGTAGAGTATAGACATGACACTCTAGCGTCTTTATCTCCACTTCAGACATTTGCCCACCTACATAATTATATGTAAGAATCACCATAGAGCATGTTTAAATTTCAGGAGAGTGAGAGAAATATAAATCCTAAAGATCAGAAAATCAAGAAGCAAATGGAAACCAAAACATACTCACATGGATGCCTCAGTGGTTTGGGTACTGCAGGTTTCTTGTTCTCAGAGCTATTACTACATCGTTTACAAGCTACTCTCTCCAATGCAGAGGTTGAAGTCACTGAGCACTGAATTTGCACCTCACTCATATCAGCTAAACCAAGCCAATCAGGGTCAACTTCTGCATCAGGTTGTGGCTGTGATGTGAGAATGCACTGTGCACAGTACATCAGGACTTCCATGTAACAGGCCTTCCACACACGAGAAATTGCATTCCTCAAAGAATTGGTCACTTTAATAAGATGAGCCCACGACTTCACAAGATGAGCGGCGGTAGAGGAGACTTGTAATGTCACTTTACTTCTGTTGTAGTCGTGCAGCAGATGTGTGGCACATTCATCGTGTAAGATGGACACTCCATTCCGTTTGACACTGACATCGGTAAGCTTGCTGGCTGCGTGATTTAGGACTATGACTGACATAAGCTGATAAACATACTCGGGTGGACCCAACCCCTCAAACACTATATCAACTCTCAGTGGGATTCTACCATCAGCTAGACACGAAGTGTCCAGAAGGGTTTTAGCAAAGTAAGGAAGGATGTAGGCTTTGTTCTGAGGCTTCTGCTCATCTATTGGTCCATGCAGAATTCGGAAGCTGTTAAGAAGATTAATGGCCAACTTGACAGAAAAAGTTGAGCTTGTGTCCAGCAGACGCTCCAACAAAATGCTAGAAATGACTCCAGTTGAGGTGAACTGATCCACAAAACTCCTGTACTTTTTTTTTCCAATAAGCTGTTGCTTGTGTTGGAAGGCACGGAATTGAGAAATGCGTTGTTCCCATTGGTCATCAGAAGAATGGTGAAGGAGAAGACTGATCATTGCAGTAATGGCTGGTATGTTATGGAAGATGTGGGGTTTTAACTCTTCAATCTCCTCAAACCATAAAATCTTGCCAACATTGTGCATGTAGCGAAGAATGATGAGGGGCTCATCAGATGGAAAGTTGTTGATTACCTCCGACAAAGAAACGTATGACTTTGTTGACTGCTTTGTTACAAAACCATCAACTTTCTCCCAAAGCCGAGGAATTGAAACTTCAAAACTTTTGCAATGAAACTCTAGAGAAACTTTCAAGTTCTCAATGTTGAGAGTTTCACCAGGATTATCATTGAAATCAAACACATCTGCGGGTTTAAACAACGGAACTTTTTTGTTTGAAAAATGTAACATCTGCTGAGCGGAGCTGGAAGGTTTTTTAGAGCAAACTTGAATTGTATCAATAATCTCACACCTAATAAGCTCTGATGTGTCGATAAGCTCTTTCTTGCATTGCTTTACTTCATCTTCAGACAGCTTGTCTGTGTGTGTTAAGGCTAGCAGAGGTGGACCCAATCTTGGACCGGCCAAGTAGAGATGTGAGCACCAATTGATGCAGAGCTTTCTCGTTGCTTCCGTGACTCCTTCAGACAAAGACATTTCGTGAAATTCTTTGATGTTGACTACTATGAGCGGTATACAGCGCTCTTTGATCACCAATTGGTATGCCAGATGGTAGATTTCATGTCCACCATAATCCACAAACTTCACACAGCAATTGTTTAGCCGCAGCTCCTCTATAGCAAACACTTTAGTTGTCTCATCCAGTGGGGATTTCTCATCTCTGAAAGTGAGTATTCTTTTACCTGATTGCAGACTCTTTATCAGGCTACTTTTACCTGAAAACTTCTCACCAACCACAGCCACTGGCACAACTAGTGATTCTTTGCCCTGTTCGACTTTGCGGTCAGCAAAATATTTTCTGATTGCCCTCAAGCCCTGCTCGCACACAGCATATGGTGGGGTTTGAAGTGAGTCACAATCTTCACAGTTTAAAACTTTAAGATTCTCTAGCAAACAAAGTTCTTCATCAAATATCTCCAAGTTATTGTTCCTGCTCAGGTTGAGGTTTCTAAGATTCCTCATTTGATGAAATGCAGCAGGGAGAAATTTCAAGCCATTTCCACTGAGATCCAAATTTTTCAAATTGTTTTCCCAACTGAGCCTGAAAAAAAACAAGGTGATAATATTAGTAGTTTATCACATACCCATTACAGTTATGTCTGTGATGTTTTTTTATAGGTCAAGTTAATCATGGTAAATTTTACTGAAAGAACATCTTTGCAACTAATGCCTGTATGTATTGTTTTGTTTCTTTGATTTTTTGCAGGTAGTCAAAATTGTCATCAAGCGAGAACATTCCACCACAAATTTCATTTACGAAATTTATGTTTCCATACATTGACCTATTCAATAAACAAGCCTTTCAGGGCAGGTAATGCAAATGTTGAAATAAAAGATATTGAACTATTCCTAGTGGAAAAATGGTTTACTCCCACATGTATATCTGTTTGTCAAGAATGCAAAATATGAAGTTTCATGCAAACATATTTGACCAAATTTCCTCGGTTTGCCTAGGAAACTGCGGAAACTTTCAGTTGGTACTACAAAACCCGTGTGATGGAATTTCATAAAACAGTCAAAGTGAGATTATGCGGTGCCGGCATAGTAAAACTTTAGCCTCAAAGTAATCCTTAAAAACTCGCATTTATATATAAAGCTTCAATTGTCATTTTAATTTGTTTACTTTATGCACCACCCGGATAGCATTCAAATTTTTTTACCAGTTACCCAGCAAAAAACATCAAAAAATATAACAGCAAAAGGTATATTTGAAACTGTCAAACACACATATCAGTTAAACAAGGCTACCAAAAAGCAAGAAAAAAAGTTCTTTAGTGAAGGAAACCAAATTTTATTGGTCAAATAACACGAAAGGCAGTAGTTGAAGAAGAACTTCAAATGAGCTTTAGTGATGTGGATGAAACAGGCGGAGAAGAGAAACCTGGTGTGAGTGAGTTTTTCATCCAAAAAGGTGATGTGTAACACCAGTAACACTAAACGTGAGTAGTAACAAGGGAGCAGATATCTGTCATGGAGTCTAAGAAGAAGGTTTTCCTGGTTTTCCATGTAAAGTATGGACCAGTGACCATGAGAACCTGTGAGGTACCTTTTTGTGTGCACCAGTTGTTTAGAATGTATGTTAATTGAATAGTGTTAAATGTCGATTAATACATTGTATGGTGTGTTGGATGTTCTAGAGGTTATCCTGGAGGTTCGCCTGGTCCACTGGGTGCTTTTTTGTATGCACCAGGTGTTTAGGTATTTATTGGTATTCATTGGTACTTATTGGTATTTACTGGTGCACTTTTGTGTGAGGTGTTTTGAATGTTTTAGATTGGGGGTTTGAGTATTGTATAAAATGAAGTGTTGTATGATTGTATTGCTATTGAAATCTAAGATGTTAAATGTTTTTCTGTAAGGTTAGATTGGAGGGTTTGAGTATTGTATAGAAATGAAGCGATGTATTTTGTTTATTTGAGTAAAAAACGGTAATAGTGAATGTAATAAAGTACATAATATTAGTGTACGCATAGTATGCAATGAAATAAAGTGTAATAGCTTGAAAAGCGTATTACCAAAGACTATAAAAGCATTTCAATTTGTAAAATATTTAATGACATTGCAATAAAATATTATAAATGCATGTGGAATACTTCTAACATTAACTCTAAAATACAAACAGAAGAAGATAGACCTTCATCTATTTGTGTGTAATGATAAATATGAGATCGGAATTTGTAAAAATTTCTTTTACTCCAATTCATTTCATATAATTTTTCGAAAAGTTCTTGATCCCAAGCATTTCTCTTAATTCGTTTTAAAAAATCATTAATGTTTTTAACTTTTACCATTGTCAAAAGGGTATTAAAATTGTTGACCATATTACATATAGTGGTTTTTGCGAGAAGAATTTTTTCCACACACGAAAATCCGTATATACTAAACAATATTTTCTCAGTCAGAAAATTACTTTTTCACACGAGCAATGTTGTATTCTCAGTCAGAAAATTTTATTTTTCGCGGAAAAGATGTTGTTTTCTCAGTCAGAAAATGCCTTTTTCGTGCGACAAATAATGTATTTTCAGTCAAAAAAAATCCATTTTTTCGGGCAAAAAATGTTGTGTTTCCAGTCAGAAGAAGACGTTTTTTCGTACGAAATCTGTATATGTTATAAAGGCTTTTCGGATAATGCTTACAGAAAAAAATTTGGTTTTTTTTTGCACAAAAGTTGTAGTTTTTTGGGAAAAGATGTTTTTCAGGCAGAAACTTTTTTTATTTACGTGTAAAATGCTGTATTTTGCAGTCAGAAAAAAATCTTTTTTTGCGCTAAAACTGTATCTGTTATAAAGGGTTTTCATGCGATGCTTACACAAGCAACTGTATTTTTTCGCGCAAAAAAGACGTAGATTTTGGAGAAAAAAATGTTTTTTCAGTCAGAAAACTCTTTTTTTTGCGTGAAAAATGTTGTATTTTTAGTCAGAAAAATTTCTTTAGCGCGAAAAAATGTATATGTTATAAAGGATTTTTGCGGAAAAGTTTGTTGCTTTTTTCAGTGTGGATAGTTGGTAAATAAATAATGCCAACAAACTATTATGGTAGAAAGAATAGATGAAGTTCTCATACAAGAAACCGAATTACTAAATAAAATGTAATGAAGTTTTATTTGTCATCGCAATTAGTATATACGTTGTTTATTGTGAAACTAATGAAACTATTGTGTATTGTTCAAAGTTAATGTTGAGCTCATCTCTTGCAAGTAATGGATAAGTCTCACTATCTCTCTTTCTCAGCATGTGTTCTTTAGTTACATCTAAAAGACATTAACTAATGAGTCTGTTGTACTACATCAGTAAATGATTTAGCCTAGAAGTTATTTTTGAATCTATAGTTCTATAGTAAAATGAATAAGACTTACGGTCTTTCATAGTGATATGATTCCCTTGAGTTATGGATTAGTTTCTGGAGTTCTTGTTTTGGACATTCTTCTTTTTCATCATCAAAGTAGTTGAGAAAATCATGAGGGTTTAGACTATCAGCCAGTTTGAAGACTTGGATGAAGGCTTGATGAGCGGTGAGTACGCTGACGTTGTAGGAAATTGAGTTTTTTGCAGCTTGTTTTAGTTATTTGAACAGAATAAATCCACATAATTCCGATATCACGACTGAAGCTATTTGAGGAGGAATGTACATATCTCCAACCATTAGCTCGCCATCTACCATACATCTGTATTAAGCTATCAAGAGGCTCACCAGTCTCTCTCCAACGTCTGTCGCATTTTCTTAGCATTTCCGGGTTTTCAAAGCATATGACACTATCTGATAGAAAATCTTGGAGGTAGGATATGTCAAAATAAGCATTGATTTGTCTCATACTCTTCCCTGGTAATATTTCGAATGCATTCTTTATCTTCTGACAACATTCTTTGCCTTTAGGAGAATGAAAAATTGCTTTTCCAGTCTTTTCAGTACCCATGTAGATCAAAATTGTTGGTTTTGTTTGCGTAACTTTATTAACAAGTGTTTCTACCTAATTTGAGATAGTAGTCTTCACTCTAACTTTTTTTTATCCTTTTTATAGTTGTAGATGATGGTGCAGTTTGCTTTATCATGAAACTCAATGGTTAAGACCTGCATAATCGTCGGTATTGGTAGATCCCGAATCTCAGCTGTTTTTTTTGATGTTTTTGGCACACTGGAGACAGAATATTTAACAGAGAGGCGCTGTTGATGGCAAGAGCTTACAGGTTGTTGACGCTGGTACCTTGAAAGGAAATCTCAGTGTATTGAAGAAGTACATTGTCGACAACACCCATCGCATCTCTTTTTGTGCAGCTCAAGTCATCATCTTTTTTATCACTTGAGAACGTAGAACGCCGTTTGAAGACAGTTCGATAATGGGAAAATGGAGAAAAAACTTGTCGGGTTTCTGGCTCTTCGTTCGTTAATTGATTTGTAGTATTTTGCCTGTTCATTCTAAAAAGATGAAATAAAAATCTGAGTTATGATTTTGATTTCATTGTAAATAATTTGAAGATAAATACTCAATAACGTGGTGAGTTGAGTATCTCAGCGAGTAACAATAACTATTTATTAATTTTTTACCTTAATACAGAAAGTCCTTCTAGTAGTCGTAGAAGATGATTTAGTAAATGTTGTTCCTTCAGTTGCTAATTTTGAAGTGGATGCTTTCTGTGTAAAAGAGCTATTTCTTAAATAGCTGAAATTGCACCGACTGACATACGGATTTTTGAGCAAAGAATAAGGTTCTCGTGCAAATAGGGTGTGTTTTTGCAAGAAAAAATGAAGGTTTTCGCGCGGCAACTATAACTGTGTACATATATATATACAGGGTGTTTCGTGTGGAACATACAGTTTTCCGTGCGAATAAACCTTGAAAAAAAAACTTTTTCGTGCGAAACTTGTGTATATTGTAAAAAATTTCCGCGCGGAGAATGGTTTTTCCACTCGCAAAAAAATATGTTTTTGGTGGACAAAACAGATTGTTCTATTCATGCGAGAATGGACAACTTTTTTACCCAAATTTTTTAAATGAACAATGTAAGTTTTTTGTGCGAATAAAGAAGAATGTTTTTATAGACAAAAGCAAATTTTTTTCGTGCGAAAGTTATCGGTGGTTTATCTGCAGATGAGACACAATTTTTTACCCGTTTTTGTTTTCTACATGTTTTCGCGCGAAGAATGGTGGTTTTCCGCACAGATAAAAAATAATTTTTTGTATGAGAAGTCATTTTAAGTCACGTGAAAAAAACTGCTCTTCCCGCCGCGAAGGATGCGTTTTTTCCAACCAAAAATATTTCTGCATTTAAGCGAAAAAGTATGGTTTTAATTGCATGAATAAAAACTTTTTTTTTGCATGAAAAAATCAATTCTTTTTGCGTGAAAGCATGTTTTACCCTTTTTAGAAGGTTGTGTCTTTTTTCAGCTGAAATTTTGCAAATAGAAAAATTAATTTTCTGTATTAAAAGTCATTTTTAGTCGCGCAAAACACCTGGTTTTGTTCTGTGCAAAGGGTGTGTTTTTTTTCAGTTGAAAATAATTGTACATTCGCGCGAAAAAGTGTTGTTTTTTGTGCAAATAAAAAATTAATTTTCTGTATGGAACGTAATTTTTAGTCACGCAAATCAGTGTGAAGGATGGGTTTTATCAGGTTAAAATATTTGTTCATTCGCGCGAAAAAGTGTTGTTTTTTCGCGCAAATCAAAATTAACTTTCTGTATGAAAAATCGTTTTTAGTTGTACGGAAAAACTGTTTTTTCCCCGTGCGAAGAATGTGTTTTTTTCAGCTAAAAATATTTCTGCACTCGCGCGAAAAAGTGTTGTTTTCCATGTGAATGACAAAAACACAACTTTTTTCCACGGGAGGATGTGTTTTTCTGTAGCTGGAAACATGCGTATTATTCGCGCCAATAAGGTTAAAAACTTTGTTTTATTTGAGTGAAAACAAAGGTGAAGGATGTGTTTTTTTACAGTTAGAAAAATGTGTTTTGTCTACACAATAAGGTCATATTTCTTGCAAATAAAACATAATTAGTTCATGAAAAAATAGTTTGTTTAACCACGCAAAAAAAGTTTCGTCGGATTTTGCGTCATTAAGACATATATTTTTCTACCTGACAAAAGTTTTCTGCGTGAAACACTTGTTGTTTTTTTCACACCAATTATCAAATTATTTTTCTATGAAAAAAATTGTTTTATTGGTACAAAATTAAAGTCTTTTCCGAGCGAAAGTTGTGTATTTTTCAGCTATAAAAATGGGTTTTAGTCGTGCGACTAAGTTTCTCCACATGAATGAAATGTTAATTTTTACTTGAAAACTCCTTTTTTTATACAAACAGAAAAAAAAATTCCTGCGAAAACCCTACGGTGTCCAGTACAACTTTTACTATTTAAGAAGCAGTGCTTTTACACAGAAATCATCCACTGCAGCAATAGCATTCGAAGAAGCAACATCTACTACAGGCTCTACGACTAATACTAAAATGTTTCTCAGTAAATAATACAAACACTCATAATACTAAAGTAAAATTTGATAAATTTTTATTCTTTACCAGGACTTGATAATATTCAACTGGAAAAGCTGCAAAGCATCAGATAATTGACAACTAAGTTTTAATTAGTTATTTTGAGTTGTACCTAAAAAGTAAACAGAATTTTTTTTTATGTTATTGCAAACATTGTTCTTTTATTTTTTAGATTATTATGGATGAACTTTCTGAAGCTCTCCTTTGCACATACCCGGTTTCAGCAGGAAACAAAGACAGAATAACTAAATCAACTCCTAAGAGGAGAAAATCTGTTCCAAGAGAGAAGGTATTAAGAAAACGAGCTCTCCCTGACAAGAATACAATGGTCTTTGCGGAGAAAGCTTGAATAATGATTGAATTTCTCAGAAAAATGGAAAGCAAATGAATTGCAAAAGTCTGGAGTTTCCCAAACGAGTAAAACACCAAAGGTTCGAACTTACCAAACGTTAGCAGATCTTCCTATCCCAACCGCTATGGAGGTGTTTTCTGTAAAACTTAAAAGTATAGATTCTGATGATTATGAACTCCACTACTTTGGTAAGCCGGATCTAAAAGAGTTTGACCAGAAAAAAGTTCTTTGTCCAGGTAGAAAACCTGAAACTTAAATTGTGGTAATTGCCCAGTACTTTTTAACGTTGTATACTTAGGAAAGAAGGAAAATTCGAAAAATAAAACTATTATTTGCTATGATGTCAAACGTGCCAGCACAAAACACCTAACCACAAGCATAATCAGTGAGAAAGCAAGACAATTGAGAATGATGACTAAAAATGAACTCAAACGCAGCTTGAACATCAAAACTCTCAATCATTTTTAAACAGTGCGCAATTTTTCCGTATGTCAATGTTTTTGAGAGATTTGCTCTTCATCTATTCAATGGAAAAAAATCTGTCATAGATTGTATCTGATGTCTTGCAAAGAAAAGTGGAGAGAGAGGGGTGAGGACACTTCTCTTACCAAACAGATACGTCGAAGAAACTAAAAAACATGCTACGGGTGTGATGATCTACAAAGGGAAAAAGGAGTGAAAATTCAAATGCATATCATGATGTCGTATTTCTCTCTTTATTCAGTCGTACTGATTGGGAAAGAAATCGTGAACAAGCAAAATACAATGAGAAGATATCGAAATCGATTGATGAAGGTGATCTTAAAGATTTCCTACTCAAGGAATTTGATGATTTTGAAGCAGGAGTCAGTGCTGATGAAAATGAGTAGAATAGAAACTGTGCTCAAAGAACTCAAGACGCACAATACAACTCGTTGAGTGATTTCTCTTTTCTATTTAATACAATATAACCATTGTAACTAATACTTCAACTCAAATTATATGAAATTATTTATACACCAAGTAACTTTTTGTTTCAGATACGCAAAGATGGAAATGATCAGGGGAACTAAACAAAGTACTGTATTATCATCGAAGATTCAGTAAAAAAAATCCCACTATTAAAACATTGTATCGGGTAGTGAAAGGTATTACTCAAACTCTTTACTAACAAACAAGAATAATACTTTCTATTGCAAATACTTTCCCAATATCAAATACTGTAAATTTTAACCACTGTATAAGTGTTTTATTATGCACATACGTAATGATGTTAATGGCTGATGAAAATGAGTAGACTAATTTTACAATTCAATGTAAAATTAGGTAGAGTATTGTGAATAGTATATTAAACTCCTATATACTCCGTGTACAAAATTTCTAAAATAATATTGGTACAAAATCGAATCTTATGTTTTTAAATACATGAAAATAGTTACAGAGTTATATTTTGTACATACTTTTGAGCTTATGATAAAAGTATTCCATATCTACCTATATGCGAATTATGCTAACAAAATGTAAAAATCTAACAAAGATGCTTTTGTCAAAACTGTAAAACTATCCAAAAAATCTATCAAAAATATTTTAAGGGTACACATTAGGTCTTTTTTTCACCAATAGAGCTTATGCTAAAATGATACAATAATACAATCGCTTCATTTCTATACAATACTCAAACCCCCAAATCTAGCATCGTACAAACCCATGTTTAAATCAGCATCACACCATTCAAATAATCCAAAAAACCCCACACAAAAAGGCACCAGAGGATCAACATACCACACCAATAAACACCAATAAATACCCAAACACCTGGTGCACACAAAAAGCACCCAATGGACCAGGAGAACCTCCAGGATAACCTCCAGGACAACCTCCGGAACATCCAACACGCCATACAATGTATTAATCAACATTCAACTCTATTAAATTAACATACATTCTAAACAACTGGTGCTCACAAAAAGGTACCTCACAGGTTCTCATGGTAACTGGTCCATACTTTACATGAAGAACCAGGAGAACCTTCTCCTTAGACTCCATGACAGAGGTCTGCTCCCTTATTACTACTCATGTGTTCAATATGTCCAATAATATTGTGAAGTCATAAATAAATGCTCATGTGTCATTCTGTGGTATTGGTTTATATATCACACTTATGGAAGGTATAATAGGTGTGCAATAAAGTCGTATTAGTAATATATACGTCTTAGCACATATGCAGTAGTTTGAGCTAATTGAAAACCAAAGCGATATTGTACACATACAACGAGTTGAATTTTTTATGACATGACCCAACGGAAACAGTATTATAAGATTTTGTCATACCAGTTGTCATTTGCACGAGTTCCTATTTTTCAAATACATCTGGAACCGAGGTTACTACCACCAAAGTTTAAAATTCATCAGATAACCAATCATTCACAGCACCTGGTTCTCCTGAATTCTTCCTCTCGTACCCATCTCAGTAATAGTAACATGTGTTCAAAGTTTGTATACTTCAACTGAAATCTGTCAGCACTCAGAATGGTTTTTTGACAGTTTGTTAACTGTTTACGCCTATATGTATATATGATGATATATTCTCGTGAATAAACAAACTGTATTATTGTATTTGATTTTGGGGGGCCGATCAAAGATCCACCAACAACACCTCGCTCCAGAGGTTACCTTCCAATCTACTTCCAACGGAGGAGTACGCCAACTCCGAAACCGTGATCAGAGCCCACGGCTCAGACGCACAATTCAGTGTTTCAATGAGTAAACCATATTATATATATTATACGACAACAACCCAGTGTGGTATAATAACGGCAATGTATCCTGCTGCTTAGAACAGTCTCCAGCAGAATACCAATATAGGTACAAAAAATAGTTAGAAAACTCAGCCTTTTATAGGCAGAGTAGCAGAAAACATATGCCCAAACAAGGCAGCAACAAATCACCAGTAGCAGGAAGTGATTATACGAATGAAAAGACAAGATAAAAATAACACAGTATGATATTGGCTAGAATAGGATTAAATATACAAGGCGACCAGAAGTAAGGAGCGGAGCTTCACAGTCAATAATGTTGAGCCAAGGTGCAATAGTAGCACAGGTTCCTAGCTGTTATGGCTTGTGTTCCTCCTCTTTCGTCATTCCGGTGGTAGTCAGGCAGCAAAATTCTGCTTCTGCATCTTTTGGTAGTACTTTGGGTCCAGATGCTATAGCCCGTCTCTCCTCCACGACCAAGTAGAGGGTGGGTAGTGGCACTGCAGGGTTGGTAGTGCATGCTGCAGGGCCGGCAGTGATTCTACCGGCTTTCTCACTTGGTTTTTCGGCTGTGCCAGACTCAAATTAGGCGTGCCTGACACTCAGAAGCTGTCAGGGGACCTTGCGCAGATGTAGTATCATAAATATCCACCACATTATTAATTATTTCCGAAATGCAAAAACAATTTTATTTCTAATCATTATTATTGAGAGACCGCAAAACTAAGTATTTGTTTTTCAAAGTCACACTGAAAGAAGAATTAAACTTTACAGCGTTGAAATTATAATATTTTTGACAAAGAATTCTATAATTAACTTAATAAATTAGTCTCAGTTGATAGGCAGTGGATAAGTTTCCATTTACATAAAACCATATCAACGTTCAGTTCCGCCCGCAATATCTGCGTATTCTGATCGGTGTAATCCGCGCTACTTTAGAATTTTTGAAAAATATTTTTCTGCTCTTTTTCAGAAAACACTTATTTTTACCAAATAAGTTTCACCAATTACTGAAAATAATACACCACCAGATAACTAACATGTGTACACATAAATATCTGGCTATTCGAGATAATAAAATTTGGAAAATATTACAAATAGTGCAATTAAAAATCTGGCAAAAATTATGTCCTTGAAGTGACAGTATGTATGGGTAGTTTTGCACCTATCTAGCAATCTGTGGTACATGTGTAATGTTTGTAGTGTACAAGTTTGTGCTTGGCGTTTACTGTGAGACAAAACTCAATCAAACTCCTGGTTAGAGTTGAACAAATGCAGACAAACTCCTGGGGGGAGTTGAACAGATGAAACAAAGTTTGAGTTAAGAGTTTCATTGAAGCAGGCAAACTTATGGTCTTAGTTAAACAGATGCAGACAAACTTTTGGTCTTAGTTAAACAGATGCAGACAAACTTTTGAGGAGAATTGGGCCAATCCATACAAACCTCTGGTGAGAGTTGGACAGATGCATGCAAAACTTCGACAAGAGTTAACAGATGCACACAAATCCCTGACGAGACTCGAACAGATGTTGAGTCCCAACTCAGTCTAAAAACAATTTTCCTGAGTGCCGTTTAATTAACAAAAGTTTGTACAGTCAGAGTCTATTTCAGCACACGTGGTGTTAAATGGTGAACACCTGTGAACAGTAAGGACATATACTATACTGGGATTGTTCAAAATACAATGTCATCAAATAGCAATCGCTTCCACTAGTTTTGTAAAATTATAACTGTGTAAGCAGATGATAGCGTATCAAAACTTCATATATTAATCCTGCAGGAGGTTTAATTGGATACGATGCGAACTCTCCAAGATTAGTTTGTTAAAGTTAAAAGGAATTTCATCAAAAGTCGATGTTCGCTTCTGAATTATTGTAAATACCCAAGTAGTAATATTGGAGTAGATCTCTGTCACCGAGTCTAAGGAGAAGGTTCTCCTGGTTCCAGGTGTACTTTAAGTAGGCACCAGTTACCATGGGAACCTGTGAGGTACCTCTTTGTGTGCACCAGGTGTTTAGAATGTAAGGTATTTATTGGTGTGGTATTTTGACTTGTTAGCGGGTTCTCCTGGTCCCTGATGGTACATTTTGGTGTGCACCAGGTGTTTTGAATGTTTTGGTATGCTGATGGGTTTGTATGATGTTTTATATAGCAGATTTCCATTATTGAGATTCTCCTGGTCCAGAGTGCCTTTTTGTTAGCACCAGTTACCATGAGAACCTGTCTGTATAGATTTATTATATAAAATAAAATATTAAAGATTTGTGCTATGTTTTACAATAGTTTGTTTGTATGACAGGTAAAATACAAAGAATAAGATGTTTATAATGATTATTATAAAGTTTGAATTTTCATAAGATGTTTGTACATAGAGTATATAAGAGTGTAATATACTATTTGCAATAGTGTAGATAATTTTACAAAGAACGGCAAAAATAGTCTAAAGGTTTTCTGTGTTGGTATGACGACAGAGCCTTCACTGACACCTGTTGAGAGTAGCTGGTGTACTGTAGAAAGCAAACGGGTTCACCGAATAAATTAATTGGTAGCATAGGTTCTAAGTGCAAGGCAGGTGATCCGTTGTACAAGGCTATCAATACAGTGATGGTAAGCTCCGATGTGTATGGTAATGATCAGTTTATGATAATGGCAATCCGGTGACTTCCTGTTCTTTTACAACTGAGATCTGTTCAACTACGTTCAGATCAAAATTTCACTTTATATCCACAAAGTAAATTGCAAGCACTTGTATAGTTCACAATAACGTGTGTTATAGGCAGCTTTGTGAAAATGTCCAAGAGTGTATAAAAATCTCTAAAAAGATGCTATCAACAATTTTGTACTGTAGGCAATGCAATGACAGTAACAGAAGAGTTGCAGGTTTATCAGCGATATATGTAATAATGAGAAAATACAAAACCTTACAAACGAGAGAAGTTCCAAAGTGTACAATAGCTTGATGATAACTAGTAATCCCAACTAAGTCAGTCTAAGACTATTATAAGAATACAGGACGTTAACCCATACGTACCCTGGTGCAGTCACTATACAACTCCTACTTACTCTGACTACTGAGCAATCTGCTTTTCTATTTACGCAGTTACTCAGAAGTTGAAAATCACACAATAAAATTGGCTAATAAAATACAACATAATTGGTTAATACAAAACAGGAGCATTGATAACTATATACGATGGCGCTAAAACATAGGTATATACACGACAATTAGAACATACAAGTGGGTGCGACGTCGCCAGCTTAAATAATAATACATAACAATTAGAACAGACAAGCTGGCGCGACTTCGCCAGTTTAATTACTAATAATTATACAAATAAGTCAAGATGGCTATCGGAACTGCTTAGCTTGGCTTTCCTTAGCTTGATCTTGTACGGCTGGTAGAACTGAGGCTCCACTGGTTGCTAGTCTCCCAAGACTAGTCCATCTGCTTCTAGTAATAATATAGTCTCTGGCTTGTCTGTCAACACATGGCCGCTTGCACGATTATATCACAATAGTCTACTCATTATCATCAGCTCTGAGTCCTGCTTCAAAATCGCCAAGTTCCTCATGTGGGAAATCTTCAAGATCAGCTTCAACATCCGATGTCGATATCACCTCATTGTATTTTGCTTGATCGCAATTTTCTTTCCAATTATCGCTACTGGTTGAACAGAGAAAGACGACATTGTGGTATGCATTAGAACTTGCACCCTTTTTTCTCTTTGTAAATCATTACACTCGGAACACATTTTTTAGCTTATTCGACGTATCTGTTTGGTAAGAGAAGTGTTTTCACCTCTATCTTTCAATTTTTTTTCCAAGACAAAACAGATGCAATTTATGAAGGATTCTTCTCCATTAAATCGATGGGGAATGAATCTTTCAACGGCATCGATGTAAGGAAAAACCGCACACTGTTTGAAATTACTGATATAGTCAATGTGGAGGCTGAGTTTAAGGCCATCCTTGGTCATCTTTCTCAATTCTTTGGCTTCAGCAGCGACTTCTATCGAAGTTAAGTGTTTTGTGCTGACACATTTGATATCATGTCAAGTGGTATGTTGATTTTTCGATTTTTCACCTCACCCAATTTCACAACGTTACAAGGTAATGGATAGTTGGAAAGATTGAAGTTTTCAACTATTTTACTCGGACAAACTACTCACTAAAAATATTTTACATCTGAATTACCAAAGTAGGTGATAACGTAGTAACCACCGTATACACCATTATTCCGATCGACAGAAACATTTTGCTCAACAGTTGGGTCAGCAAGTTTTGTTAGCATTTGACAAGTTCCTATCTTTAGCAATTCACTCGCCTTCCACCCTTCGAGAGAACCGGCCATCTTTAGAGTTTTATCCGTATTGGAGAGTGTTTCCTTATCATCTTGCTCTTCACTGACTTGTGTTGTGGGTAAAATCAATTTATGGACAGCTCGCTTTTTTGCTGCTTACTCTTCTGCAACAAGACATTTTCTTTTAGGAGTTGCTCTGGGTGTTTTGAGCTTTTTTCTGCTGGTTTTGAATTTACGTAAATGTGACATTCAGAATTTTGATCCATAGTAGTCTAAAAAACAAAAGGCAATGTTTTTAATAACATAAATAAAAAAAAACAGGCCTAATTATATGAAAAAAAATTGACCTTTTCAAGAACAACTAAGAATAAATAATTAAAAATTAGTTGTTAACTGTCTGACACTTTGCAACATATCCAATTAACCATTACCAACCGATGGTAAATAATAATAATTATTTATTAAAGTTTACCATAGTGCTGAGAGTCATCCTAGTATTTACTGAGAATCTTTGTAGCACTAGTAGTAGATGCTGCAGTAGTCGTTAATTCTTCAGATGTTGTTGCTGAAGTGGATGATTTCTGTGTGATAGCAATGTTTTTTAAATAGTCAAATTGCACTGATTGAAATCTTTGTTACAAGAGACCTTCACTCGAAAACAACAATCCTTGAGCAAAAGCCTGTTATGATATATATGCAGATTCCGCGCGGAAAATGTGTTTATTCGAGCGAAAAAGCTACATATATGTTTTGAAGGGGATTTTTGCGCAGAAACATCATTTTTCGACCGAGTAAACCAACAATTTGTGTCTGGAAAAAAGAAAGACGTTATTTGCGCAACAAACAACTATCTTTGCTTGAAAACCCTTTAAAGTATATACAGCATTTTGCGCAGAAAAAATATCTTATTTTGTCGGAGGATCTTTGTATAACATAAAGAGGTTTTCGCGCAAAAAACTATTTTTTTGAGCAAATAAAACAACACTTTCTGTCTAAAAATCAACATTTTTGTCTGGAAAAAACCCATTTTTTTCGCGAAAAAACACCATTCTTCGCGCAAAAAAAAACTTTATATTTCGCGCAAAGATCTTCATATATTATAAAGGATTTTTTTGCGGAAAAAAAATTTTTGTTTGCGCGAATAAAGCAACTTTTTCCGTCTGAAAAAAACATTTTTTGTCTGAGAAGAACACATTTTTCGTGCAAAAAAAAAACAACAAGCTTAGCGCTAAAATGCTTTATAATATACATAGTTTTCGTGCGAAAAAAAAATTCTTTGCGCGAACAAAAAACAGCATTGTTCGCCTAAAAAGACATTTATAATACATACAGATTTTGATGCAAAAAGAATTTCTTTGAGCGAAAACCCTTCCGCCACATATATAAAAAATTTTTGCAACAAAAAAATTTTTTGTGCGCGAGAATACCCATATATATTATAAAGGTCTTTTCGTGCAAAAACACCTTTTTGTACCATTCATTGACTTGAGGGCACGTCAATTAGTGCAACTTTAACTATTTAAGAGCTACTGTTTTCACACAGAAAGTATCCGCTCCAACAATTCTGTCGGAACAAACAACATCTACCACAACTACTAGGGGAACTCGCTAAGTAATAATAATTAATTATTTAACACCAGTTGAAGGACTCAACTTGTAGCGCTGAAAAACTGGTAGAAAATAGTAAATAATAACTTAACAGTAGTTGGAGTATGTAACTAGCAGCACCGAAAAATGTTAGGAAATACTTATTGGTTTTTTAATACTAGCTGAAGCACTCAACTAGTAGTGCTGAAGAAATGTTACTTTAGAGCTAGTGGCTTACTCTCAGTACTATGTGTTTTAAATACAGATATGTATAACTAGTTATAGTTTTCTTTATCCAAAAACAAACAGATTAAAATAAATGAGACCTTATCAATTAGTATTATTATAGTGTAACGTATCAAAGTTTTTGTTACTTTTGAACAATTAATGTTTTTGTTAGTTTTAGCAGGAGGTATGGAGATGGAGGAGGATAACCATGTAAAAATAGAGAAAGATTGGGATTGGCTCATGAAAAATCATAATGCTATCAGACTTCCGGATGTTGATGATGAACACATAACTGATGAATACATAGATGATAAATACAGGGTTGAAATGGAGATTGAACTTGAAAATACTTCTCAAGAAAAATCACCTGCTTTTCAAGTTTTGCCATCTACTGAAAAGGCTGTGACTTGTAGTAATCAGTAAGTTTTTTGAAATAGTGAAATAATAGTACTAGAGCAATTTTATTGGTTACGTTCTGTACAGACTGCATGATTTAGAGAAGAAATAATATGTGGTATCATCCCTATTGTAGACAAGAGCCAGATTATCAGAAGATAAATGTAAAAGAGAGAGTTGAAACTAAAGTCCATAGCAAAGAGTAAGTTTTTAAAAGAGTAAAGAATAATGTTGGAGTATTTTTTTTGTTTTACTTTGTATCTAGTACATGTTTTAGAGCAGAACTAGTATGTGTTAGCATCACTGTTGTAGACAAGAATCAAATTATCAGCAGACAAATGTAGAAGAGAGTGCTGGAACTCAACCTAATTGAAATTGGCTCAAAGAAAGTCTCATTTGTTTCGATTACCAGATGAAACAGTTAGTCACATAGGATTTGGTTTTGAAGGATCAGGACCTGATAATAGTAGAATAGTCGAAGATATGGAACCGATTGTGGGAGTTGCAGTTGAATAAAATGAGAATGCTTCAATGATGGAAAATGATACGGTATTGAGATATGAAGACAAAGAAGATGATACGGTATTGAGAATAAAAGCAGAAGAAGCAGATGATGATGATACGGTATTGAGAATTGAAGGAGGAGGAGGGGGAGGTGGAGGTGGAAGGGGAGGGGGAGGTGGAAATGGAGGGGGGGATATGGAGGTGGAGGGGGAGGGGAGGAGGAAAAAGAGGAGGAGGAAGAGGAGAAGAAATAAATATTCATTTTTTGAAATATCTAGACGACCATCAACTGTAGGTATTGTTGATGGCAGCGCACTTTCAACTTTTGATGATGAAGAATGGGATGACCCAATAGCCAGATATTGGGGTGCCATAAAAACCAAACACAGAACCGGAAAATATATAGAGGTTTTAAATGTACAATTTTGGGATGGAATTCCAAGAGACCAAGCTGAGATCTACCAAAATGACTAGCATGGATCAGGAGCATGGGAGTTTTTGAAAAAAGTTTGGAGACAATTAAGCTCGAGAGAAAAAATCACCTCTAGCTTTGATTGTATACTGTAAAATAAATATGATGGTGAACTCTGATATCTTCACTCATCATCCAACAATCCTACTGTACATCTGAGAGCTCGGGTGATTGAAACTGACGGAGAGCTTGATGGCTTTTATTGATGTTGCAGAGATTGATCAGCGCACTAATAGCTTGAGACGAAGACCAAATACGGCTTGGAGGTTGATGCTGATCACAAATGTTCCATTTTAATTTTACAACGTGATTGGAATGAGGAGAATCGGCTCACCACCAATGTATTGACCCTCTCACAATCTTAACAACAGATACATACGCATCATGTTAAAAACTTGAGATGGGAAACGATTCACTGACAATCGTTGTTTTTTCTGATGTTAAGCATTGCGCAAAGAAATGCAAAAAAAATCTTTACAAAACATGCAACAAAATTCTCAACAAAATTTCATTTCACGGAATATCAGAAATTCATCAGTTGTGACATCGGTAAGAACAGCAATGAAAACAAAGTAACACAATCCGACTTACTTGTTTTGGAAAAAGCGTTTGAACTCAAGATAACGGTAACTTCTTTAAATGAAGATATGACTTCAACAGATATTTGGAATTCAAATGCCAACAATGAAGAAAATTTATATCCTGATCTTTATGTCAAACAATTCAACGTCATCTTGAGCTTGGAATGAAATGCTAAAGCCTAAAAGTGTGCAACGTGTTCTACTTGTTTTAACAGATTGGGTAATCTGAAAAGACACAAGTGCTCAACTTTAAATGCAACAACCATGTGGTTTTTTGGAGGTGAATAGAAACCTAGCGCTACAATTTTTGATAAGCTAAAGGTTCAATTCGGATTAAACATCAGCGCAGATGATCTTTTGAGATACTATCCATATTTTGCCACATATAACATTGAGTGCTTGTTACCTGATTGCGATAGGAAAAGAGATACGAATACCACTTTCTACACTAGCGAACATAAGCTCTTGAGCATTTCAATGTGTTCAAACGTACCAGGTTTTGAGCTCCCTCAGTGTATTATCACTAACGGTGATGATGAAGAATGCGTTGGAAAGTTTATTTAATACTTGGAAGTTATCAGCGAAGAAGCGTATATCCAAGTGAGGAAAGTTCTTTCGCAAATCACAAAACGAGTAGAAGATGAGTCATAACGATTGGAAAAAGCTGAAGAAGAGTTTTGTTGTGAATCGTCTCTCGGACAAAAGCAATTCAGACAAAAAAAGAAGCCTTCAGAGCTCTGGATGACTTGATTAAGTACATGGAAAAGCTTGCTATTCTAGGATTTAATTCACAGAGCAATGATATCAACTTGATGAAAGGGATTCGGCTACAACAATTGAAAGATGTCTCCGACAAAAATTTTGATTTTGTCCTAAAAAAGGAAGCAAGATGCCTGTGATCATTATTAGATTTTTTTGTTTTTGGATTGTACAAACTTTATCGCTCCCAGATACAGCTACAAAATTTATCTCCAAGAATACAAATGCAAAGCTGCAAAATGAGTTTTTCCTTACGAATGGATGAAACACTTGAGTCAGCTAAAACAAAAACATCTACCTCCGAGAGAAGCTTTTTACAGTACATTAAAACAAAAAAGCATCAGTGAAGAAGAGTACATGATTCGTCAAAAACCATGGGAAGATGAAAATAAGAACACGATGAGAGATTTTTTAGAGTGGTACAACAACTTTGATGTAAAGCCATTCGTTAAACCTTTAGAAAGACAAAGAGCAATCTACAGAGAACACGGGATTGATATGTTGAAAGATGGTACATCTTTACCTGGATTGGTGATTCGATGGACAATTAACAAAGTTCACCACCCAGCTCCCCCGCATTTCTCTTCGTATTTGGATTCTCATGAACTCGGTAAATCCTTTCGACTTACTCTTCCAATTTTTCTGATTGACATATACGATGCAGATCTTTATCCTCTGAAAAAGAAAAACATCGTTGGTGGACCCAGTTTGGTGATGCACAGATATCACGAAAAGGGTATAACTAAACTTACAGATCATTGGCTCGGAACAAAGCGAAAATTTGCGACAGAATCTAAGGAGTTAATGCAAATGCTCTCTATGTATGATGTATGACGCAGTCAATGTTTACTAGTTATCCTTAAAGAAGAAAAATTGAGAATTCCTTTGTTGCTGATCCAGTAAAACTTCATAAGTCAGCCCATAGCTGGCTCCAGTACCAAAGGTTTGCAAAAAAAATCAACATCAGACATCAGCTCAATGAGGAAAAGTCTCTCTCGGTTAACGAGGACTACTGAAAACCGACTCGCCTTTCAGTTTCATCGATGTTTTTTGGCGAGACCCAACTTCTCTTTTAACAACGCTAGACGGCAAGACTTTCAGCCCACCGGTCAGAGTTCGATGGCAGAACTGCACAAAGCTAAAATGGCAAATGAAGAGTCTCTCCGAGCACTAGGTTACACTGACATCTCGATTTGGGAGTGTGAGTGGATGAATCGTGTAAAAACTCATACAAATCTACAAAAATTTGCCAACAGGTCTTACACATCTTTCTATCCTAAGACACTTGAAACAAAAACTAAATCAAGAAGAACTGTTGGAGAGAGTTCATTCAGAAGATTTCTTTGGATTTGTTGAATGTGACATTGAAGTTCCTGAGGAAATGAAAGATAAATCTTCCGAAATGCTTCAGATTTTTACAAGACACGATGCTGAGCTGAACTGAGAGCACATAAGTGATGAGATGAAAGTCTTTGCTGAAACCGAATTTACGTATAAGTAACACCTAATTTTCCTCTTTTAAATCAATAGTTAACTTAAACAGTATACGAGGCTGTAAATAATACTAAGACTCTTTTTATTTATAGATATATTGATCAAAGTGATTTCCAGTATGTCGAAATGGATACAGATAGCGCGTACATGGCATTGAGTGGATCATTAGAAACACTGGTAAAACCGAGTATGAAAAGAGAGTTTTATAATGATTACGCTAATTGGTTTCCACAACCATACTGTAACAAACATAGGGATGAGTTTTTAAGGATCAAAACAATAGACTCAGAAAATAGCATGCGTGATTGCTGTGAAAAAGTGCTAAAACATGGAAAAAACCACCTGGGTTGTTCAAAGAGGAGTTTACCGGAGACGGAATGTTGCGCTCAACTCTAAATCCTACTACTGCTGGGGAGAAAAAGGAATTAAGTTTAGATCCAAAGGTTTAAACAAACGAATTAATGGCTTGAACAAAGACAGTTATCTGAATGCATTGAATAGAACAAAAGTCATTTACAGAAAAAAATCGTGGATTCATCGTGAAAGATAAAAAAATTTTGACGTACAGTCAAATAAAATGAGGACTCACATAGTTTTTACACTAAAGGACGAGTGTGTTCCAATGGAGTATCAACTGAACTTATTACCGCTTAATAAAAAACCTTCAATATAAATTTAAACTTTTTTACAATAGTTACTATATATGTCAAACATATGCATATCTATACAATGATATTACAGACATGAATATGGTTATAGCAGTGGTGTATTGGTACCCTGGCGGGGCTAGACGCGTCTAGGCACTTCCTAACAGCAAGGCAGGCGCCCAGGGGCCGCCCAGGCACTTAATTGCAAAGATCATGCACTTTTGCATGCACTATTGTGCTACTACTAAGCAAAGCCCTGCAGGCTTTACTTCTATATTATGTCGCTTGCGCAGCTGGTCGCCAAGCAACATGTTAGTTGAATCACATTCTTCACTCAGTTGGGGGGGGGGGGGGGTCTAGCACAACGCAATATTGAGCAATGGCCTGGCGATTAACAAACTAAGGCAGACTGAATGTCAATAGCCTGCAATTCCAAAAGATAGATAGCTTATTGGTACTCAATGATGGGCCACACAACAGACAGGGAAGCTTAGGCAATTTATGTTTGCGCGGTTATAAATAACTTGATTGCTAGCAGTAAATAAATAAGGGAGAAATTATAAGTACTACTATGTCCAAGCAAAAGAATCTCTTTGAACTCTGGGCAAAAACACCCTCAGCAACAGAGTGAGTTCAATAATGAATATTGCCACACCACATGGTATTCCTAGTGCAGTAACTAACTGGGCACATATGTTTTTGTTTGATAGTTATAGTAGTTATTGTTGTTCTTCTATAAAATAAAATCTATTTTATTTACTTTATTTATTTATTACTCATTCATTTACCTTTTTTCTGTGGATCAATAATATGAAAAGCATCATTATTATTATAAAATATGATGTTAGATTCCACAATAAATAAAGTTTAAAGAAATAAGAAACACAATATTTATTATAATTATTATAATAATATTATTTATTTGTTATGTTATTATTTATCATTATAAATAATAATAATAATAAAAATGAAATGAATAATTATTATTTGATTTTAATTCTTTATTATTAATAATAAATATTATTATTAGTATTATTTCAATAATCATTAATATTATTATAATAATGAATCATAATGTTGTTATTTATTAGATATTTTCATTACTGTCGCCGCTAAGCTGCTCTACTACTATGATGTTGTTGTTTTTTCAATCTTTACCATTGTTACTTATGTTTTATAATTATTTGCTGCTGTTGTTGTTGCAAGTAGTTGTGGATTGATTTAATTAAGAACAATAAATAATCTTACTAATAGTATAAAACAAGTTTTATTATATAAAATATCACATTTCCCGGTTGCATGCATGCTGCATGAGTAGTAATATATGAGCAGATCTCCCTACCAAGTGTTTTTTTGTGGAATTGGATCCCGGAGTGGACGCAATGGGTTACGTCGTTGATAAGAGTCGCCGAGTTAATATTGTATGGCATTTAAGTTTTGATAATTTTTTTACATAATTCGAACTCATGTGGCATCTTGAGAGAGAGAGAGAGAGCAATGTTTCTGATCTTTTGTTTATTTCTTTGGTGGGGCCACCGGTGTCTCAGTTTAACCCTGAGTTGTATGTTGTTGAGTGGCAAAAGCAGCATCATTCTGCAGATGACAATCGGTCGAAAAAGGCTGTGTTGAGCCACTCCACAAGATACAAGGATCTTTGGAATGTGTTATAACATGCCCTTGACAGTTTGCTATATTTCATTGCTTTGTCAGTTGTAGTTTTAATTCAAACAGGTATGTATTCTTGTGTGTGCTAACACTCTGACACAGATTTGCTGTACATTATTTTTAACGCTAATCACACTTCACTTGTCCTCACACTTGTCTTGCTTGTACATTTCCGTTCTGTGCTAACTAATATGTAACCAAATATAATACTAAAGGAGTATCTCTTGGATATGTGTTCTGTCTAACTGTATCACACAGTAATCACCTGTATCATTTCCTGCTAGTTGTGATGGTTGGAGTGGTGCAGGCAGCTTTCTGTCTTAATACACTTCTTGCTCCAGGTCTGGTATAATTGGGGTGTGGTAGCAAGGATAAGTAAATTTAGATACTCCTGTATCAATGCATTTTGTTGAGGTACCTTCTTTAATCTACCTATCCAAAAGCCCTTGAGATCACATTGCGCTGGCTGAATGTATCTGATCAATGGACTGGCTACTCTCACCAGGTATGTATCTGATTATTACATCCGTATGCATTTTCCTGGCTTTCATTTGGTAGCAATATGCTCAGCATGACCGCTTTGACTTTGAGTTATTTTTTCATTGTACATTTATTAACTGCTTTTGTCCTCATATACCACCAGAATGCATGTTTTTCCCATTTTATCCCAAAAATTTCCCCGGGGGAGGCCCCCGGACCCCCCCAGCGGGAGGGCGCTTATGCGCCCCTCCCGCACCCTCCCCGCCGGCGCGTTGCGCCGTGGACGCGCCTTCGGCGCGTGGTATCGCCGCGCTCGCACTCTAGGGCCTAGGCACTTCTACATTTACCAATACACCACTGGGTTATAGACATAACTGATTAGGCTCATGTACAATGATAACATGAATATGTACATGTATATAAATGGACATGGATATTTAGATATTCATGAATATGATTTTTTTCATGAATATGTACATGGATATGTAGAAGAGTATGTATGAAAACAGCTATATTTTCTTGTAATAAACTTATAGCATTATCTATACAATAATCCAACAATCAAGCCTATAATGTTTCTTATATAACAAAGTTATACGATAATACGCTTCATTTTTATAGAATACTCAAACCCCCTAATTTAAATCATCATACAAACCCATCAACATACTAAAACATTCTAAATACTTGGTGTACACAAAAAGCTACCAGCAGGGACCAGGAGAACCCGCTAACAAATCAACATACCACACCAATAAATACCATATATTTTAAACACCTGGTGCACACAAAAAGGTACCTCACGGGTTCTCATGGTAACTGATACCTATTTTAAGCACAACTGGAGCCAATAGAACCTTCTCCTTAGACTCCATGACAGAGGTCTGCTCATATATTACTACTTACACAGCATCAGTGCATCACATTATGAATACTCATTCGTATATAATATTGTTTTATCTTACCTCTGTGGGAGTTCTGATAGTTTACAGTACTCTAGATTGAGAGTTTCCAGTGTAGTTAGTTGTCCTACTACAACTGGTAATCCTTGACTGAAGTCGTTTTTTCCCAGGTTTAGTTTCTTCAATTTTGTGAGCTGGTTCAAACTGTAGCAACGCAGTAATCTTAAGATAGTTCAAATTTTACATTTGTATACAAACATATCAGTGAATTGAGACATGAACAATAATAATATTGCCTTTAGTGTACATACATACACAGTTTTATAAGTTAGAATTTAAATTATACAAACAAAATGCTATTAGTTGAAGGGAAGTGTAGGCTATAAGTGTTGACATTTGATAATGGAGTGTAAACCTTGACCTCAGCCACAGTCAAGCAATTACTGGGGAATGCTGTGCATTTGTTTATTGATGAGTATCCAGTATCAAGTCTTTGGCTATAGTCGCACATAATAACATCAACAGTATAATTAAATAACATTGTGTCTATATTAGGATCACACTCTATATATTTATTATCTATTATTTATAAACATCAATATACTTTTAATAACTACGATTAATGTAATTTATTATTACAACAGATTAACCATTAGTTTCAAGGAATAATCACATTGTTTAAAAAAGGCAACAATTTCTCCTAAACACAATTCTAAACCACCAATAATGGATAAGGGTGGAGGAACTTGTAAGGATGGGGAGAGGGGGGGGGGGGTTGGTTTGATGTGATATATTCCCAAAAATCTACCACATTAAGAAGCGCACTGCAGAACAAATAAAATATGATTTTATTAGCATTAACAAAAAAAGCTGTTATATAATTTTTGCTATCTGCAACAACATTTACAAAACTCCATAACAAGTTTTCTAAGTGTTATCTAACTGATGAGAGTTTGTACAATTTGAGTTTATTTTAGCACAAGTGGTACATCAATTGTGAGCACATGTGAGAGATAATCAACTGGATCTGGTCAAAGTACAATGCCATTCAATGACAATTGTTTTCAGTAACTTTGTGTAGTTATAAGTGCGTATGTATGCGATAGTACATCATAACTTGCTATATTAATCCTACTGGAGGTTTGATAGGATACATTATGATCTCTTCAAGATTAGTTTCTATGGTTAAAAGGATGTTCTCAGGAGTAATACACAGCATCAGTGCATAATATTATGAGTGCTCATTAGTATATAATATTGTTTTATCTTACCTCTGTGGGAGTTCTGATAGTTTACAGCCAGATAGTGTGAGAGTCTCCAGTGTAGTTAGTTGTAAAACTACATCTGGTAGTCCTTGTCTGAAGTCGTTGTTGTGCAGGTTCAGACACTTCAGTCTCGTGAGTTGGTTCAAACTGTAACAACACAGTAATCTTAAGTTCACATTTTACACTTGGATACAAACCTACCAGTGAGTTGAGACATGAACAACAATAATAATACCTTCAGTGTATATACATAGACAGTTTTATAAGTTTGAACTTAAACTTTACAAATGCAATGGTATTAGTTGAAGGGGAAGTGTAGGCCATATAAAAGTTTGCTGAGTCTGCCAATAATTATGGTTGCCAGTTCGAGAGGGTAAATTGGGCAAATGATAGCCACAAGATACCCAGGGCCACTTGATCCACAACCAAACACAAAGAAAAGCAGATTTCTTTGAGGAATAACAACTACCAAAGACCAAAGACCTGGAAGTAATAGTCTTTGTGTCCATGGTGTCAGTATACAACCATTTATGTTTGTTAGATACTAAATATACCAATTATTTCCAGTGCTGGGGCCTATAGCATGACCAACTCCTCAAGTTTATTTTTCTAACGTTGAAAACAATGTCAACAAAAAATGATATACAATTCTAAATTATGTTAAATACTTATCATCAGTGCATCAAATTATGAGTACTCATTAGTATATAATATTGTTTTATCTTACCTCTGTGGGAATTCTGTTAGTTTACAGTACCCTAGATGGAGAGTCTCCAGTGCAGTTAGTTGTCCTACTATATCTGGTATTCCTTGACTGAATTTGTTGTCTGTCAGGTACAGCTCCTTCAATTGTGTGAGCTTATTTAAACTGTAGCAACACAGTAATCTCAAGTCAGTTCACATTTTACACTTGGATACAAACCTACCAGTGAGTTGAGACATGAACAACAATAATAATACCTTCAGTGTATATACATAGACAGTTTTATAAGTTTTAACTTGAACTTTACAAATGCAATGGTATTAGTTGAAGTGGAAGTGTAGGCCATATATAAGTTTGTTGAGTCTGCAAATAATTGTGGTTGCCAGTTCGAGAGGGTAAATCGGGCGAATTATAGCCACCAGATACCCAGGGCCACTTGATCCACAACCAAACACAAAGAAAAGCAGATTTCTTTGAGGAGTAACAACTACCAAAGACCAAGGACCTGGAAGTAATAGTCTTTGTATCCATGGTGTCAGTATAGAACCATTTATATTTATTAGATACTAAATACACCAATTATTTCCAGTGCTAGGGCCTATAGCATGACCAAATCCTCAAGTTTATTTTTCTAACGTTGAAAACAATGTCAACAAAAAATGATATACAATTCTAAATTACGTTAAATACTTATCATCAGTGCATCAAATTATGAGTACTCATTAGTGTATAATACTGTTTTATCTTACCTCTGTGGGAGGTCTGATAGATGACAGCACCTTAGATCGAGAGTCTCTAGTGTAGTTAGTTGTCCTACTACATCTGGTAGTCCTTGGTTGAAGCGGTTTTGAGACAGGTCTAGATGTTTCAGTTTTGTGAGCTGGCTCAAGCTGTAACAACACAGTAATCTTAAGTTAGTTCACATTTTACATTTGTATACAAACATACCAGTGAGTAGAGGAATGAATAATAATAATAATAATAATGCCTTCAGTGTATATACATAGAAAGTTTTATATGTAGAAAAATTAAACAGTAAAAACACGATGATATTAGTTGAAAGGGAGGCTGTTGGGAAGGATTACGCTGGCGTTGGGGTTTGCTAATCGGTGGCTAGCAAAGTAAGGCCGTGCCGATCAAACACCTGTTACTGTGCAACTAAACTTAGTGAGTAATACTAATCATCTATCTGTGTTAATGTTAACGATAGAAAGCTACTACTGATAAGCAATGGTTGAAGCTTTTTCTTAGTCTGAAATCAGACTTATATAGTCACCAAGATTTTGAATTGGACACATGTTCTAGCAGAGAGCTCCACGTTATATTGTAAGTTTGATTCCAATGTTGTATTTTGATATTACATTGCAACCAGTGCAATAATTGTTGTAAGAAATCCAATTCTTGTTACTGGCACTCGCTATTTCAGCTAGTTGTGCTTCAGGCCTTTTTGTTGATTATTATTCTTTGCCCAAAACCTTTATTTGTCGGACACTCTACTATCCCCCATAATGCAGGAGTTGTACAGTGTATTTTCACTGTAATTCTGTGGGGGGTGAGTTTTGTATTGCTTTGTTATGCACATATTTTCCATGTCAGCAATCATTATTCATTTGAGACATATAATTATATGCAAATATTACATTTTGCGACACTACTTTGTTATAGTCTGTCAGCATTTTATTTAACTTTGATATCATTATTCAGGAGTACCGAATCATTTGAGACGACAAACAGAGTTACATTTGCGGTCAAAAGTTGCACTGCGATTTTTCATAGGATGTAAAGTAGCATGCGCCGCAGCAGGAAGTGTAGGCTATATATAAGTTTTCTGAGTCTCCCAATAGTTATGGCTGCCAGTTCAAGAAGGAAAATCAGGTCAATTATAGCCACCAGATACCCAAGACCACTTGACCCACAACCAAACACAAGGAAAAGCGTGTTTTATTTGAGGAATCACAACTAACAATACCAAGGAATTTACCACTTCAAAGCAATAGCCTTTGTATCCATACTGTTCATACACAATGGTTTTGATATGTTAGATACTAAAGATACCAATTGTTTCCAGGGCTGGGGCCTCTTGAATTGCCAGCTTTGTAGTTTTTCTTTCTTCGAAAGATCCTGCTTTTGATAGTTTTTCGAATTGTCAACAAACCCAGCTTGATAAGGTTTTTTTTTCTATTTTTAATGCACATAAAGGCTGTGTGGTTATGTGTTTTGAATTTTTGGTGAACAAAACTTTGGCAAGCTCCTGGGGGAGTTGGAAAAAGCAGAAAAATTCCAGGGGAGAGTTTACCACGCACAAATGAAGTTCTGGTGAAAGTTGAACAGATGCAGACAAACTGGAGGTAAGAGATGGACAGATGTAGACAGACTCCTGGTGAGAATTAGCAGATGCAGAAAAACTCCTCGTGAGACTAAAACAGATGTCGAATCACAACTCAGTCTAAAAAAGTGTTTTAGACAACCTGCGGCACTTAGATTGGTCAATCTGACTATAAAATACACTATGCCTATTCTGTATATCAGGGTTCAAAACATCTCATTGCATACACAGAGAAACCCAACTAAACTCTCTCAGGCCATACTCAACCCTACATGTTAAAACAAACAATGAAGTATATACAGGAACAAATATGCAGCAAGCAGTGGGAATGGGCAGTCCAATTGGACAGTTTCCAAAGTTTGCGCAATATAAAAATAAGCTTGGCGGTTAATAGCTATTATGTAGTTCTACAGCGTCAGCTTGTTCTCCTTTGATTGTTTTTCTGTTTGTTGGTGAGTCATCTTTTACCTCTTATTGCAGCTACTAATATCAATCTAGTAAGTTTACAATGATCATAGCCAGGTTGGCTTAGTGGTAGAGTGCTCAATTCTTGATGCAACGGGCAGGGATTTGCACCCACCACAACGCAATATTTTCTGTTTGCCTATTTTTATTGTTTCTAGTTTTTATTCCCATTTGTTTGTACCTGATCGATCAGTAAATTTGTTAGCACTTGAAATAATGGGGCTTGCTCAGGTTTGGTTAGGGGGTACCTATGAAGTTGATGGAGAGCGAGATGGAGAAAAATAACTGGATATATTTGGGAAAAAGTTTAGGTACAAATGCGTTACAATAAATATAACTGGTGCATAATTTTTGAGATATCTTGTGCTAAAAAACATATGATTGAAGTTGGTTTCTGCATAACAAATATATACAGCTGAGTGCAGTGGAAATTGAATAACGCATTTTTAATATCAATGAGCAACAGCTATTATATACTTTTTACCATTTGCCAAAATGTGGTAAAAAATCTGATAACAACTCTTTCTGAGTGTTATTTACCGAGCAAGATTACAAATGGTATATAAGTTATAAAAACTCGTGAACACATGTGATATATAATAAATCAGGACTGTTTAAAATACAATGTCATTAAGTGACAACTTTTTTTAGTAATTTTTTGTAGTAGTAATGGTATGTTATTACTTGTGATCCTACTCCTGAAGGATGTATGAAAGGATACAACGATAAGTCTTCAGGACTGTCATCAAAAGGTAAAATACATTTCCAAATTATTGTAAATATGCAACATCAGTGCATCACATTATGAGTACTCATTAATATATAATATTGTTTTATATTACCTCTGTGGGAGTTCTGATAGTCTACATCCCCAAAGATCGAGACTCTCTAGTGTAGTTAGTCGTCCTACTACATCTGGTAGTCCTTGACTGAAGTTGTTGGCTCCCATGTTAAGTTCCTTCAGTTTTGTGAGCTGGCTCAAACTGGAACAACACCGTAATCTTAGATTAGCTCACATTTTACATTTGTATACAAACATATCAGCGAGTTGAGACATGAACAACAATAACAATGCCTTCTGTGTATATAAAAAAATAGTTTTATAAGTTAGAACTTAAACAGTTGAAACAAAATGGTGTTAAGCCTGGTTCACATTGTCAGTGATGGATCAGGGACTGTCAGTGACCAGTGTCACTGATCATCACTGATGCATCACAGAAATGATGTTCACATTATCCTAATTCAACGCCGAATGCAGCCCACTGACAATCGGGAGCAGTCAGTGATGCTATCACTGACAACACCGCATTCACAATAAGCTCGACATATAAACCACAACAACCACTAGAACGTAGTTGAGTGGTAGCGACTAACAGTCAGTGATTAACCGTGATATAGCAGCAATTTCAACTAGTATATTTATATATAATAAAAAAACACTATAGTACAATTTAAGCTCAATATTATTTATTGCTTATTTGGTACAGCAATAATAAAATATGTGGATAAATTATTTTAGTTTAAAGTCGAACAGTGATTGGTGATAGTCACAGAGATATTTCTGGCAAATGTGGTAAAAGCTGAATTAAGTGGAGCACAGAGATCATCATGATGATATATAGAATCGTTGATTAGGCCAATTCTCTTCACCACCTAAAACCAAAATAATAATTAGTAACATTGACTGAAGTGAGTGTTAAACTTATTAATAATAAATATTTATTATTACAAAAATAATAATGTTGTTTGTATTTATTTTTTTATTATTTTCTTAACAAGTTTCAAAGATAATGAATTTCAATATTCTAAATGTTAAAAAATTTACAATTGGGTGTCATCATTATTTATGCGCTGCACTCAATTGATAGCAATTATTATAAATTATTATTTATCATGATAATTAATAATTATTATTAATTGTTGTTACATCATTCATTTTATTTTTCATTAGTAGTTATAATAATTAGTAACGATTAACAATAATGATGATAATAAAAAACAGATAACGGTTACAGTCAATTCAATCTATAAATAAATCAGCAGCAAAAAGAATGAAAAATGGGAAACAACAACAAGTAATAATTATTAATAATAATAAATAAATAAATTATAATTATTACTTTATTTATGTTTATATTTTTTATTAATTAAGATCAATCTAATCTGACATCTCTTACCTGGCAATGGTGTGTAGATATTATCTTTATTTAGAGTCTCAACTAATTTTCTTTTTAAATATTATAATTTATGAAAACAAACCAATAAAAAGTCAATAACGGATTAATATTTTATTTATTATCCGACGAGTGGAAGGTTATGACAATTAGAGCGGTTAAACTTTTATAGGTCAACTGAGACCTATCGTTGACAAACGGCGTTCATTAGTTCACATTGCAATAATGTATCGCCGTAATGTCACCAATGTCGGAAAAGTTTGACACTGCCAAACTTTCCCAATGGAGCAGCGTTATCGCGGCGACAACGGTATTGCATGTTCACATTATCGGCGATAAGACAATTCCCACTATCGCCGTAGCAATCGGTGACAATGTGAACCAGGCTTTAGTTGAAAAGGAAGTGTAGGCTATAAAAATTGACAATAGATAATGGAGTGTAAGCCTTGAACTCAGCCACAGGCAAGACATTACTGAGGATTGCTGTGCAATTGTTTATTGATTAGTATCCAGTATCAAGTTTTTGGCTATAGTCACTCATAACAATATCAACAGTATAATTAGATAACAGTGTGTCTATATTAGGATCACACTGTTTATACTTATTATCTATTATTTATCAATACCACTATATTTTTAATAGTTATGATTACTGCAATTTATTATTACAACTGGTTGATCACTAGTTTCAATGAATAATAGCCATGTTAAAAAAGGCCATGATTTTCTTTTAACACAATTGTAAAAATTTTGGCATTTTAAAAATCTATTCTCCAAGTCGTTTCAAGACATCGATGTCACATTCAATGAACCAAAATAAATCTTATGATCAAAATCTGTCTGCCACCTTATCTTGATTCAGTTTCTCCTCAAGTTTTTTTAGGTAGAAAGACTTGTTAAATGTGTTAAAAATTTTTGGTAGATTTTTGCAAGTGTTCATACAAGTCAATCAATCGCACTCCAAAATTGAGACAACTGTGCAGCCCAGAGTTCAGAAATGCTCTTTATTTTTCAAAGTCTTTTCCTACATTTGTGTTGTTGGTTTTTGTCTAGTAAGATGAAACTCCCGATGTTTTGCATAACAGAAAGGGCCGTCGTGTCTGTTTCACCAACATCCATGAAACTGAAAGACAATTTGGTTTTCAACACAAACTCAATCAGCTGGGAGATTTGGCTACCCAAGAAAAACTTTTCCTCCATTCAGCTCATGTCTGGTGTTAATTCTTGTAGCAGACATTTAATACTGTAACCAGTTGTGCACCAATTTGCTGAATTTCCCCGGATTGGCAACCTAGTAATTCTCCAACTTTCTTCATAAATAATATCTGGTAGGCATCGACTGCATCATACATTGCAGGTACGGAGCATTCGCACTCATTCTGTAGATTCTGTCACAATTTTTAGCTTCATTTCCAAGCCCATATTCTCCAATTATTCTCATTCCTTTTTTATGGTATCTGTGCATCACCAGGCTGGTTCATCCAATGATGTTTTCTTATATAAAGAAATACTGTAATAAAGATTCTGCTAGCTCTTGAAAATCCAAGTAGGAAGAAAAACTCGAAGTGACTGTTGAGGCAGTTTCTTGAACATCCCACAAGTCGTCAAGTTTGGCACAGATACACCATTTTTCAACATGTCCATCCTGTGTTTCATATTGATAGCTTTTTGTTTTTTTTCCAAAGCTTGAACAAGTGGTGTTCTATCCGAGTTGTTGCGCCACTTTAAAACATCTTAATTAGAGCTGGTGTTTCATTTTCACATTCTTTTTAAAAAATCGCGTACTTTTCTTTGCTTATATTTTTCTGTATTCACAAGGTGTAAAAAGCTTGTCTTGGTGGTAGATTTTTTTGCCGTAGTTGTTCATGCTTTTCATCTATTCATAAGGAAAGTATATTTTCACTGTTTTGGATTTGTACGTTTTGAGATACATTTGGTAGCCATATCCGTGTATGACTTGATTGAACTTAGTTGACACACAGCTACATTTGATAATAATTATATAGAACTGAGTTGTTGTATCTCTGACAAGAAAGCCAATTCTATCAACACCAAAAATTTGGGGTTCTCCAGAACAAACTGGATAGGTTCTAGGAGCACACTTTCCAAACTGCACAGATTAGCTGAGTACATTTAATAGTAAATAGCTAGAACCCGGATGTTGCCTCTGTGATAAAAAAGCCAACTTTGTTAACCCCAAAGTCTCTGCAGTTAAATATAAAGAATGAAAAATTATAAAACGTAATATACGTGTAACTTATTTGATACACAACTAAAGTCAATATTAGACAAATCAAATCCAGTTGTTCTCAGTCGGATAAAAAAGCCAATTTAACAATGCCAAAGACTTCGCAGACTTGTGAGAAAACTGGTTAGGCTATAGAAGTACACCCTCTCTGCAGCGCGAGCTACCTAAGCACAATTACTAATAAATAATTAGAACGCAGTTACATTTCTGACAAAAAGTCATTTTTTTCAAAGCCAAAGACAATGCAGTCTCGAGAACTAACTAGTTAGGGTCTAGGAGTGCACCTTTTCCATTGGGAAAACTACTTGAGCACAATAAACAACATATGATGTCAACCCGGTTATTTCCTTTCTGACGAAAGAGACCGTTTGTCAAGGCCAAGGACTTTGCAGTATTGAGAGCAAGCTGGTTAGGCTCTAGGAGTACACTTTCTCCACAGACCAAACTACCAAAGTGCAAAAAATGCACAAATACTTAGAACTCAGTTGTTGCATCCCTGACAAAACTACAGCATAAAAACATATAAAGCATCAACTCTAGCCAGAGTGACTGAAGGAGCAACATCTACTGCAAACTACTAGGACTATCAGCAATAAGGCAAAATTCATAAATGATTATTTTACGCTAGTTGGAAAACTAAACTAGTTGTGTTTTGGAAAAGGTGTGCTTCTACAGCCCACAGGGTTTGCTCTGAACATTGTAGAGTCTTTGACACGGAAAAAATTGCCGTGTTTGTCAGAGAAGCAAGGTAGCTTGTGCTATAGAGGTATACTCCTAGAGTCCAATTAGTTTGCGCTAAAGACTGCAAAGTCTTCGGCATTAAATTGCATTTTTTTGCCAGAGAAACAAAAACATGGGTTCTAATTATTTATTATTGATTGTCGTTAGGTACTTCACGCAATGGAGAATGTGTATTCCTAGAGCCTAACCAGTTTGGTCTCGAGGCTGCAAAGTTTTAAGAATTGCAAAAACTGCTTTTTCTGTCAGAGAGGCAACAACTGGGCTCTATTCATCTATTATTAATAGTACTTTGGTAGCTGGTGCTGTGGAGGTGTACTCCTATTTCTATCCAGTTTGCTCTAAACACTGCAAAATCTCGGACGTTTCATGAAATTGACTTTTTTGTGAGAGAGACAATAGCTGGGCTCTATTTATTTACTTATTTATTATTAATGGTGGCGGTGTAGTTTTCTCTGTTCCTCATGATACTTGAAAAAATTCTCTCAAAGCTACAAAGAATTTGAGACTGAGTGATAAATATTAAGGACTTACCTGGAAGCAAAGTGAGTTCTACTTATTTACCATTGAGTGTAATTTTTTGATTGAATTTTAAAATTTGGAGTTTGGAAAAAATTAAGTTGTTGTTATTCGTTATCCCAACTATGTTTTTGTTTCATTTTTGAATTAACCTGAATCATAATTCTGGTTTAGTCGTTTCCATAACCCCAAAACACCCAAAACACCCACAACACCTGCTGAGAGAAAACATGATGTTGCGAAAGAAATGACAACAAAACACGAGCTTCTGCAAACTGGATTTTAGCCATAAAGCAAATGTATAAAGAGCAGAATTAGAAAATGATGCACATAAAACTTTAAAGATTGCCATGTTTCTTGAAGGACAGAAGCAACGTGCAAAAGATTGGATCTTTTCGTTAGCTAAAATATCTCATTATGGAAGTTGTTGGCATCAATAGCAGCACTGACGCATTTGGCAATTACTTTGTTCTCTCTTGTCATGATGAAGTGAATGTGAGACAGTTTCAAAGAGTAGTTTGCCGAAGCAAAATAGTTGAAAGCTTCAATCGCTCCAAGTACCAATTACCTTACATCGTCATTTTTCTTGAGTGCGTTTTGAAGTCCCAAAAAAGTGCTTGCTACATTATCAAATGCTTCACTATGAAAAATTCAAGCGTGGGAGAAGTTGCTGCTCGAGCAGAAAAATTGAAACAGATGTCCAAAAGAAAACTCAATTGCAGCTACAACATCGATAATCTCACTAATTTTGCCCAGTTTGCAGTTTTTCCTCGTGTCGACATTGTTCAAAGATTCAAGCAGCATATTTTTCAAAGAGAAGAGTCTGTAGCGCAATGTATTCAATGCATTTTGAAAAAAATTAGAAAGAGGTAAGTGTCATGTCTTGAAAATTAGGGAAGTTCCCCTTTTACTGCATTGCTATTGGTTACTTTTTTACTGATGACTCATGTTATGTTGCCTGCTAGATTGCTGCACTCTTTGGCTGTACACTGTTCAACTTGGTTGTGTGCTAATAAAAAGATATGCATGCATTGCATAGGCATCTTTTCAGTAACAATACATAACAACTGGTGGCGAGGATAAAACCATCATTATGGCAGGAGTAGGGAGACTTGATGAATTCGACCCGAATTCTGCTCGTTGGACAACGTACAAAATGCGGATGGAGTACTGGTGACGCAGGCACAGCCGAAGCTTGACTGTTTTATAAGGGTCATAGGGTTCAAGACTGTTGAGCTGTTAGTCAGTCTTTGCACACCTGAGCTGGTCACAGATAAGACTTATGAGGAGCTTCTTCAAAAACTAGATGCTCACTATGACAGCTCAGTCAACAATTTAAATGAAAGTGTGAAGTTTGTCATGAGAATGCAGCAGGAGCACGAGTCAATAAATGAGTATATAGAGAGCTCTCAATCAACTGTGGCTTTGGAAATGGTGACGCCTTGTTCAACCGTTTACGTAACAGGTTGATCACTGGTATGAAAGATGACAGTATACGTAAAGCTCTGCTACGAGAAGCTTCAAACGCCGATCCGCTAGCGTGGGATAAGGCAAAGAAACTGGTTGTGTCTATGGACAGCATGCATCTCTATCCTGGCAAGTTGGTATAAATTCTGCTAATGTAAACAAAGTAGACGGTGCTCAGGTAAGCCACTATAACTCTAGTTCAAATGCTGATGCTGCCAAGAAGGGTCATGGTTGTTCCAAACAATCTTGCTTCAGGTGTAATGGCAATCATGAGCCTAGAACATGCAGGTTCAAGAATGTTAGATGTCATTTTTGCTCTAAAGTTGGTCACATCAGGCCAGCCTGTAAAAGTATGGCGGATACGTCTAAAGTGGGGGAAGTGACCTCCACTGATGGAGAGCAAACGGTAGAAAACTTTTATATTGTGAATGGTGGTAGGCCAATGTCTAAACCAGCATATTATGTAACTGCGAATGTGTGTAATATACCAGTAAAGTTTATTGTCGACACACGATGTGGCGTTACGCTAATCGACGAGACTATCTACAATACACACTTTAGTGACATTCAACTTAAACGGAGTAACACTACTCTAAAAGCATATAGTTGTCATGAGATAGAGACAATTGGTGAATTTCGTTCTAGCGTAGAGTATAACAGACAAACTAGTGATAAACTTCGTCTGATAGTGGTAAAAGGTAGCAGTCCTGCGTTACTAGGCCGCAAGTGTTTGTCGGTGATTAAACTAAACTGGCCAGAGATTGTGTGCATGGTCGTTCGTGAACCCAAGTACGAATTAACTCATTTATTATCAAGGCATTCTTCTGTATTTGCTAGTGGATTTGGTAAAATCAGAGGATACACAGCCACCATCACACTGAAACCTGACGCAAAGCCGAAACATCACAAAGCTAGGTATGTACCGTATGCACTATGTGAGGTTGTAGCTAGTGAGATACAGAATCAAGTAGCTAGTGGTGTACTCAAACCTGTAGATCATAGTGGTTGGGCATCGCCGTTAGTCATTGTGCCCAAATCATCAGGTAAGGTTCGAATTTGTGCTGACTATAAGGTGTTACTAAACAGGCAAATTGAAGATCATGTATATGTATTACCTACAATAGAAGACATATTGTCGCAACTAAAAGGAGACAAATTAAGCAAGATTGATTTAGCAAATGCTTTTCTACAGTTACCTGTCGATGAGGAATCACAAAAAGTGCTCACCATGACTACTTTGCAAGGAATGTTTCAACCGACAACATTGCCATTTGGTGTAAAAACATCTCCTTTCATGTTTCAACAAGTGATGGACGCTATACTGCAGGGGTTAGATGGGTGTGTATACTATATCGATGATATATTGATAACAGCAGAAGACGACTTTAAGCATTTCCCAACAAGCAAATAACATCCAGGGGACATTTCACAACATTGTCTTTATGAAACATTGGCACAAAATGTTTTCCGAATATTGTTGCAACGTTTTGAGATAACGTTTCAGGAAAATGTTTTGCGAAAATGTTTTTCAGACGTTTAAAAAATGTTATTCAAAATGTTTGCCCGGACATTACAACAACATTGTGACAAAATGTTTATATAACATTCGGAAAAATGTTAAGAGAATGTTACTAAGCTAATGTTCTTTTAAAACGTTTAAAAAATGTCCAGACAACATTTGTGCAAATGTTAGTTTGTAACGTTACAGGAATGTTCCACTTGGATGTTATTTCAACATCGTGATGTAACATTCAAATAATGTTACTTTTGAACATTGTTCTAACATTTTAGCAAATGTTATCGGGAGGTTATCACCCGACATTTTTCTTCAAACCTTTTTACAACATTAAGATAATGTTTTCCCAAATGTTACTTTAGCACATTATGACAATGTTATTGACTAATGTTTAGCAAACGTTTGTTTACAACCTTTGTTTAACATTTTTTAAAAACATTACAGCAATGTTTCTACTAATGTGCTGGGAACGTTTTGCAGCCAACATTACGGTCAAACATTTGTGCAATGTTGAGATAACATTTGCTCAAACGTCATTTCAAAACATTGTAACTATGTTACTATGTAATGTTCAGCAAATGTTTGTTTTTGACATTTGTTTAACATTGTTTAAAAACATTACAATAATGTTTTCACCAATATTCTGTGATCGTTTTCGGCCAACATTGTTTTTAATCCTTTTTATAACATTAACATAATGTTTTCCCAAATGTTACTTCAGCACATTGTCACAATGTTATTGGGCAACGTTTAGCAAACATTTGTTTACAACCTTTATTTAACATTCTTTAAACACATTACAACAATGTTTTTACTAATGTGCCGGGAAGGTTTTGCAGCCAACATTGCTGTCAAACATTTGTGCAATGTTGAGATAACGTTTGCTCAAGTGTCATTTCAGAACATTGTAACTATGTTACTATGTAATGTTCAGCAAATGTTTGTTTTTGACATTTGTTTAACATGGTTTAAAAACATTACAATAATGTTTTCACCAATATTCTGTGATCGTTTTCGGCCAACATTGCTTTTAATCCTTTTTATAACATTAACATAATGTTTTCCCAAATGTTACTTCAGCACATTGTCACAATGTTATTGGGCAATGTTTAGCAAACATTTGTTTACCACCTTTATTTAACATTTTTTAAACACATTACAACAATGTTTTTACTAATGTGCCGGGAAGGTTTTGCAGCCAACATTGCTGTCAAACATTTGTGCAATGTTGAGAGAACGTTTGCTCAAGTATCATTTCAGAACATTGTAACTATGTTACGATGTAATGTTTAGCAAACGTTTGTTTTCGACTGCTATTTAACATCGTTTAAAAACGTTAAAATCATGTTTTTAAAAATGTTCTGGAATCGTTTTCAGCCAAAATTGTTTTTTAAAAATTATAGAATGTTCAAATAACATTTGCGTGAACTTTATTTCAGAACATTATTACTATGTTCCTATGTAATGTTTAGCAAACATTTGTTTTCAACCTTTATTCAACATCATTGGAAAACATTACAAAAATGTTTTTAAAAATGTTCTGGGAATGTTTTCAGCCAACATTGTTTTCAAACATTTATAAAATGTTGAAGTAATGTTTGCTCAAATGCCATTTTATAATATTGTAATTATGTTACTATGTAATGTTTAGCAGACGCCTGTTTCAATGATTATTTAACATCGTTCGAAAATACTACAGTAATGCTCTTAAAAATGTACTGCGAACGTTTTTCATCCAACATTATTTTCAAACGCTTGTGGAAAGTTGAAATAATGTTTGCCCTAATAGTACCCCAGAACATTGTAAAATGGTTGTGAGGCTCCTTGTAGGACAATATTTTGGATAAAATTGTAGTATAAAGCATTTGTTTATTTTTATGGAGTAAAGTTGTTTCTGACCATGTTTTTTTGATGAACTTTTTATGCTACTTTGTGACACAATACTAAAAGTACTGAACACACAGAGGTTGTTACTTGTCAGTTACCTCAAAAGCATTTTCTGGCGAACTTGTGATTATGTTTCAGGGTAGCGAAGGGCTTATGCTCCTATTGCTGAACATTTTTTGTAAATGTTTTTTTTCTTCAAAATCTTGAATAACTTTTTGACTAAGGTCAAGCGTTGATGAATTCCTGAACAAAAGAGCCTTTTTTTTCTACATTAAAACTAGACAATGATCACTTTATATCAGGCTATTGTTTTGCAAAAGAAAGTTTGTGTGAGATTTGAACAGTTTTTTTTACCATATTTTCCATCTTTTAAATAGTGTTGTATCCAAGAGAAAATCAGATAGTTGCAGGGAACCACATAATGCGTATGTATGCACAAAAGCTTGATTGCTGAAATTTACTAATCTATTTGCTAGCAAAAATTCCTACTTTGACAGAGAAAGTAATGGGGACACAACTTCTCTGAATTGCTGAGCTATACCATGTGCTGAGTGAAATATTCACCAAGTTCTAATTTGCAACATGGTAAAAAAAACTATACCAGTAAGTAGCTTCAGCCAAGTGGTTAAACTCTGCAATGTGATTCAAGTTTGTACATTAGGCATTAATACAATTGTTTCTTCTGTGTATCAGATTTTATTTATTTTAGGCCCACTATTTTGTTAGAGGGGAAGAAATCATTAGGTCAACAAAGCAAAGCGAGGTAAAAACTATTGGCTGGAACAACATATGTTTAAGTGCAATAACTAGCTTTACAGAAATAACTCTTTTTGCAGAGCTCATGTACTTTTTGATTGCATGTTCAGTAATTGGTTATTGCAACATAATTAGCCGAAACCTTTAGTCTCTCAACTTTATTTTGAAGCTATTTTTATTCAGTGGATAATAACAGTATTTTATAAACAAAAACAGTTGATACTCTCCATGTTAAAGCAACTGGTTGGTCTTCATTCAACTTCATTGAAAGTTCACTGTCAAACCAAAGGTTAGAATGATCGCGTGCAGATAACTCCTGCATTGCTTACCAGCCATTTGATTTTTCTTTGGTTCAAATGTCAAGAAACGCAATGTTGTTGAAATTAAGCATGGAGTTGCAGGTACAGAGAAAAAAATGACATCTGCATGTTCAATTGGTAATTTTGATACTCATTTTAGTTAAATATGTTTCTATGGCAAACGTTCTTGGAAATAGTTGGCCCATAGCAAGACTTCATAATGTTTGAGCTTTATCAAAATTTAGAGGCATTAAACCTTTAGCCTCAAAATCATTGATTCTTCTAACTTTTTAAAATCCCCATCATAGCCTCGAAATGAAAGCAATTGATTTTTTGCTGAAACTGTATTTCATTATGCTTTATGGGTAAAAACCATCTCATAAAAAGTATAGTGTCGGAATATACAACTAGTTTGACATGTTGGTGACTTCCAATGTGTTTAAACTATTGAGCAACGAGTCTTCAAATTTAATGGTACAATCAAGTTGAACTGGCAGTTATTTATTTTTTCATCTTTAATTCAAGTTTTTTTTATGTAAAGCCTTGAATAACAATTATTTGGTAGCAGTATACTGAAGCCTGTTGATATTGACTTTTTTGTAGTCATATTGCGCAATAAGAGAAATATTAGCATGGTGCTAAACAAACAAAATGATTTTTTTTGTTTTCATTGCCATCAAGATCTCACAGAAAATATCTGATAAGTGTCTGCAAAGTCTGTGTTATATAATCATGTAATCCTTCTGATCTCCCACTATAAACTTCATTAGTAGAGTATTCAGA
This sequence comes from Cryptosula pallasiana, assembly GCA_945261195.1. Classification (NCBI taxonomy): domain Eukaryota; kingdom Metazoa; phylum Bryozoa; class Gymnolaemata; order Cheilostomatida; family Cryptosulidae; genus Cryptosula; species Cryptosula pallasiana. The sequence continues at coordinate 12,491,144 of OX183136.1, read as the reverse complement.
AACAATAGCAAAGTAGCTTTGGTTATGAAGCTCTTTGAACAGACGTGAAGGTGTTTCATTGTTAGGCAAAGCCTTTGAAAATAAAACAATTATCGTAGATATCAGGGCGAATTACTGTACAAGGAAAATTTCTAGGCCAACAAATTGTTAGAAGCAACCTTAACCAATAAGTTTCACATTTCAAGTCAATTATGCTACCCTCTTTTTCAACATCGATTAATTTCAGTTTTTATAGACTGTTTCCAAATGCATTATTTGGGGCAGCACCTCTCTATCACGACTTTACTGATTACCCACTTTCCATTGTGCAGTTAACAAGGTTGCTCTGTTTGCTTTCAAACAAACATGAAGAAAAAAACTGTTTCAAAAAATAGTTACTGCACAAATATAGGTATGAAAGTCACTTTGCAAAGTTTAGTGTATGTACCAATGCAGCGCTATTGATCGGAGTTTTTTATCTATTGCCTAAATTAAAAAAAATTTTGTTTCAGTACTTTTTGCAGCTACACTGAAGAAAAGTTAACTGAAATGATAACTACTGGTTTAGCCCTGGCAACTTGTCATTTTGTTGGATGCTTTAGAATCTTGTAAATGCAGTAATCTTTTGTAAAGTGGTGCCTAGAGATAAAAATCTTTTGATCAGTAGTTTAAACTAGTTACATAACCAATGTAAAGTTTATGAGCTTGACCTAGAACTAGATTATGGTACAAAAACCTATTCCAAAAATGGCTCTTGACAAAAATGGGTGCAAATTCTCTAATAGTTATCAATTTGTGAGCAATGCGCTGCTGTAATTGACCTTTCCAAGTGTGGTTAGCGTTTGTTTTACAGCTGTTAGATTTTTTTGCAGTCACAATCAAGGTAAAGAATCAAAATAGTTTGAATGCGCTAGATCTATAAACTGCAAAAAGGGAGAGGTGAGAGTAGCTTTCTGGGTAGAAAATTCAGAAACTCTCTTTTTACTTGTGGATACCATGCACTTGTCTTGTTCGCCAATTAATTAGAAAAAATCACAAGCCCCAAGGTATAGGCCTACAAGCATTTCTTAGCTCTGTGGTGCTCTGTTTTGTGGCATTATAAGCATTTTAGGTTAATGGACCTGTTTTATAACTTGATGGGTAACCCTCACATGCTTTCTTGTTTTGAATAATAATTTTGATCTTTGTATTTAACTAAAAACATTTGATTGATATTAACCCAGAGTTATTGAATTGACGGTTTTTTGGTGCTTTTGATTACTTCGTTGATTACCTGTCAATTTTCAGTTTTGTTCTACTTACAACAATTATCTGGCTTTAACCCACGAAAGTTTTTAGGTTTCACAGGCTGTTATCATTACCTAACAAAAACAGATTAGGAGTTTGTTGCTCAATAAGCATTTCCATCTGTCTTGTGTGCCACAAGTGACACTACGGACATAAAGCTTTCATCATTTTTTTCCCTTATTTCCAGCTTCGATGTTTCAAAACTGTCAATTAATGAGTCTCCGAATACTGTTGCATAATTAGCTTGAGCTGTTGATTTTTTAATATTATTTTTTTCCAATCACATGTTAAGACCATATGGTAGTTAGAATGGAAATTTTTTTGTGGGAGTGAGTCTCTGCACTTTCGGTAAATATTTCTGCAAGCTTTTTGTGCTCGAATTGGTGCTATCCAAAAGTAAAGAAAATCTTTCATTGTAATATTTAATCAAAGAACAGTGTACTGTAAGTACTATCACATCTCATAGCTAGTATAAAAGGAGTTACTACAAACATCTGTTGTGTAATAGCAAGAAGATTAATCTATTTCTATCTCACTTTAAACCATATTAAAGCAGTGGGAATAAGAGCATATTCAATTTGTTAATAAGAGAGAGATTAAACAGAAGTGAGGCAATTTGATGGTGCTGTAAGACTGTTTGAACATTCAATCCAGAAACAGGTACTAAAATAAAGCAATTCGTTGGAAAAGGCTTTAAACTCTCTTAATTATAAAAAAACAACTGTTCATGAAACGCTTTTCTTCAATTTTTTTTCAATGCCGAACTATCAGCCGTATTTTTACCTGTTGTCTTTTTATCAAAATCGAATGCTGCTAAATTGAAACCCAATCAAAATCAAAGCGCGTAAGGTAACTTGAGAGTTGATTAAGGTGTTCTTCAAACTGACAATGTAGTTCGATAAGTTCTACCACGTTTCATCTGAGGCAATTACTTGTATACTGATTACAAAAAATTAAAAAGCTATGAATAAAAACTTGAAATAGTTACAAAATAAGACATTACTTTTATTAGCACCACATCGCAATGAATAATATAAAAAGTTAGTTTGCAGATCAGTTTGTTTTTGCGACTCAGCTATTTTATGTAAAAATAATGAAGCTGCTTAGTAGGTATTAATAATCTCCTGAATTTCTGTAAATGCTGTTAAATAATGATTTTTAACAGAAAAAACACTCTGGATGAAAAAAATGGCGACACAGCTACTGCATAATTTCTGTTTTCTTGCTTTAGTATTAAACTCTCAGAAAACATCTACATGCACCTAACTAACCACATTTAGTGTCGTATCTTCAAGCAGATGCAGGATTACATAATCGACAATAAGTCCTTTATGTGCTAAATAGATAATTGACCAATGGGTTCTAGCAGATGTGAAACATCATTTCAAGTACATATTCGGTGTGTTGACAAGTTATGAGAGCTTCAGACTGATAATATACATTGCAACCGGCATTGTATTTGCTTTCTTCCGAAAGTTTTTGTTAAAGGCTGCGTTGATTTTGACACAAAAGCAAACCAAAATCATTATTTTTTTTCTTGAAATGTTGGATCTTATTTGTATCTTTGAATGCTTTGGCAAATGGTACTTTTGAAAGAAATTTATTTTTAATTTCACTGACAGCTTAGGTAAGCTAAATTTAATATAGACTATTGCAGTCTATTCCGTTTATTGGTCTGTTATTGGTATCTGAGAAAGAACCTGCCGCTAAATTCAGTTTTTGGCAAGTGGCTTTAAATCTAAATAGATTAGCACAACTGTTAACAATGATCAAAGAGGAAGATTAGGAATGTAAGCTATTGACTCCATAGGAAACCAGTGGAATCACAAGTGTTGGGTTTCTGAGATATAACAAACATAGATGGTGTTCGCATGATGTGAAAAAAAGTTTAGCTTTGTGGTATGTGGTTTTTGTTATTTTTTGTTCTTGACATGCTGGAAATAGCAACCAAGCATAAATTGTAATTAAAAGAATATTGTATTATAGTCAAGCATCTTTGCTTGACTGTAAAGCAATATTATTTTAATGTAAAGTACATGGGCATAGCACAAAGTTAGTAGAGATGAAGCACCACAATATTGTGGTACTTCATCTCTACTAACTCTCTGCTCTGTTCATATACTTTGCATGAAGCTGGTTTCAAGCTAGATTATTTAAAATCAAGCTATTAACATTGAAAAACTTTTTCTGTTTTGCGGTGGGCAACAGAAGATATTGGTACATAAAATATTTTTTGCTAATGTGCAATGGAGATTTCATCTACTTGCAAGCCAGTCAGCAGTTGGAGAAGAAAATGAGTTCAGAAGCTTGCTTGGCATCCTTTGTCAACCTTTGCCACATATGAAACTGCTTTGTGGTTAGCTTATTGTAAAGCATTATGTAACTCTTGCCTGCGCACAGTGGGGAAGTAGTGCATAGCAACCCGGTTCAAACCATATTTACTTTGGTTCCCTCGTTCACATAGCAACAAATGATTGCTGAAGTCACTACTGTATTGTCCATGTTTTCCACTTAATTACGTTGTTTCCCATAAACCAAGTCATTATTGACATGCACTCTGATTTTAATGTTTAAAAAGCACAATTTTGAGTGTAGATAATGGTTTGGGCAATATCTAACTCTTAGTTTTTGAAAATGTAACAATGGAATTCACTTAAAACTTAAAAGTGGCAAGACTATTTCAACAGTGCAGCAAAATGCGACAATTGCATCCTTGGCATTGGTGGATGGATTATTTGCTTACTTCACTCCCTATAGCATAGCAAGGGTACAAAACGGTTATGTAATATTCCACAACATTCTTTGTGTTGAACAAATACAATAACTTGAACTGTCAGGATACTCACAGGCAGGTGCGGTCAGTAGGTCAGTACTTGTTCACTTTTTTATTTCAGTTTCAATAAGTAACAGCAAGCATATTATTGAAATGCTGATGCATGAATAAAGCAATGTAAAATATAATATCCCTTCACAAAATAAGATACTTTGCTTTGCAGACTTTAGCACAAAAATACTCGGGACTCAAAGTTTCTCTCCAGCATTACCGGAATGTGATAATACCGACCATTTGGGATTCTGAATACACTTTACTGACTCATTAGATACATTGGTTACCGGGCTTATATTTAATTTTTTTATAACAACAGAAAAATGTTATATTCCATACGTCGAGTTATTGTTTTTCAAGCCATGAAGTCTTATAATGACAAGTTTTCTATTCCATGGAGCACGAAAGAAATGAGTCATTTGATTAGCTTCTATAAGGTGATTTTAGTTATTCATCATGTTGAAAAATTTCAAAATCACTTAATTAAACACAGTTAACTAGCCACCTCAGCCGGAAAATTTCCAAATATGTTGATAAGGATAAAATATATGAGTTTCCATTCTGTTGACTGTAGTGGGATATAATGACTCACACTTAAAGCTAGGGAATTACATAACGAGCCCTAAGCCTGGAGCTGAGAACAAAACATTTATAGCGCTTACTAGCCACAACTACTAAACAATGAAGTAGTTGTGGCTGAGAGTTTTAGTTAGTTGTTAGTGGCATTGCAGTAAACTTGGCTGCCACATCTTGCTGCGATTTGTGTTAAGTGGAATGGCTCAACCATATTATTGCTAGAATGTGGAAAAGTAACCATTTACATGATATTTTACTGGATCATAAATAAAGCTGAGTTTGAAGGGACTATAAAGCTATCTTCGGGTAAACAGAAGGTGTAGAATCAACTAAAGACAGGTTAGTTGCAAATATTGAAAAACCATCTTGCGGCAATTGCATGTTAAAAGTCGCAACTAAACATTGCTAGAGAAACCAGAAGAAACATTGTCCGGTCCAGTTTTGGTCACTTCTAGCACTGCAGATAGTTTCACTTTATTGTGCAATGCTTTTGTAACAATTGTAAGAGCAGTAATTTTCTTTGTATGTCATCATTTTTGCTCACAAATTCTCGTATAAGCTAGTGGTTAGAGCTGAAATAGTGGTCATATACTTTTTTTGACAAAATTCTCCTGTAAATTGGTTGCCTCCGAGAAATGTATCTGAAACAAATTTTCCAACTATTGTTTGCAATCATGTTGTCTATTTTGTATTACGTTTGTTTACACCCTGAAAACTTGAAAATATCTAGCAACTTTCCATGAATCAAAATGTGTCTCATGACATTTTTGTGAATTGTCTGCAACACTGTGAATTACATATTATATTCAAAACACACTTGGCCTATGTTGTCTTGCAGTCCAAAACTCCTTTTTGTAGACATTCTAGAAGCAACGATACTTGCCAAGTGACAAAAGACAACCTGTGAGGAAAACAACGCATACTTGGAAAAGGTAAACTACTGAGGATAATAACTTATGAACAAACACAAAGCATCACTTTGGTCCCAGCTTCTTTTGTATAATGGAAATGCGCAATGCAAGACAATTTCCAATACTTTCAGTCTTTTTTAATAAAACCAGACATGGAAGAGATATGTGCTCATGCAGTCAAAAAACTAAATTATTGTAAAGGAGAACTTTTGGATGCATTCGGTCTGTTGTTGACTAAGTTTTTTAGAACATTGTTTAAAAGACCTAAGCGGTTTTTTATGGAAAAGTGGAGGATTTAAAAATTTTGCCGAGTTCAATTTTCATTCTGGAAAACCAAATTGTTAATAAATTTATGTTTGAGGGAATGAAAGTTGAGTATCATTGCAATAGGTGTGTCAAACTATCATCTCCTGTACCAAAATATTATCATATATATATTATATAAACTCTTGATTGTTTGGCCACTCCGGTTTCAAATTGTTAGTTCTCAATTTTCTAGCAGATAGTCATTCACAAACAGTCACTATTGCTTATGAGTTTTGTTGTACTAGCTGAATTAAATGCCGTTTATTCTTGTTTACTCTGCGAGCTTTGAATAAAAGAGTTGCACTGTTTCACTCTGCCTTTGTTTGTAGTCAGCCTGTATGGAAGCCTGCTGATGCAAACATTGAAGCACTCATGGACAAAGGTAATCTTATCAATGCTCGCTAGTGTCACAAGCATTTTACAAAATTATGTTGAAATTGGCATTTGGAAAAAGAAATGAAAATAGTTTTGTGTTGTTATCATGATTTTTAAGCATTTATATGCACAAGATGCAAAAAAATGGAATGGGGTATTTATAACAAGGACAAAAGATTTTAATTTCAAAAACTTCAAATTTTTTGTTAGTAGCAATAAAACCAATACTATCTTTAGATTTTTTATGTGCTAAAACTGATGCATTTTAGTTAACGTTATGGATTGGTTTCAAACTTTTTCTGTAGTTTATATTCTGTAAATTGAAGTGAATTATATTCTAGACCATAGTTTGACCAACTGAAGAGCATTTATCAATTTATAAAGTTCAATTTCTTGGATTTTGCTTCTCAATTTAAGTGTGTTGGCTTTTAAGAATCAAAGCGAACCCTACATCTCACTTTTTGTGTTAATCGTACTTGAATGTGCATCAACTAGGCTTTCATTTTTGTAGTTAGAAAAAATCAAGTACTAAAGTTTTATTTTTATTCTATAATGTTTTGGGCTTCAGTTGCGCGGAATTTCACTTCATGGTTTTTACATACGAGCTTGAAATATAAAATGCAACTTTTTTCACATTTTTTTCATAGTAAACATGAGTGCGGGGACCACTACCGCAAGTAAAGCAACAAACACTATTGATGGCATTATTCCTATGATGACATGAAAGAGAAGGTATGTTACTTTTTGATCTTACAATGAATAAAAAAAGTTTTCACTCAATTTTAGTTTTCACTCAATTTGTTTTTCTTAGCTTTAATGATTAAGGGCATTAGCGTGCTCTTTTTTACTTCCTTTTTTTCATGAATCCAAGTAATGCTAGGTTCCGAGTTCTAGCAGGAAATTTGATAAAATTTATATTCAATAAAAGGCTATACCTAAATGGGTGGCTACATACACATACGTTTTGTCAGTATGCGATGAAAACGTGCTTTTTCTCTGCCTGACGCTTTGGTGACTGGACAATTATTATCAAATAAACCATTCTCGATTGAATAAAATGTAGAGACGAAATTTGACGACTCCAATGAACTTTTTTTTATAATTCAACATTGACTTGGTCATTACTGCTTAGCCAACAGACCATTTGTTACTTCTATCAAAGAGGTTATGTTTTTTTATAAACAACTAATTATTATTTCTAGGCGTTATCTATTTATTACAGATAATAAATTATTTATTTATTATTATGAACAAATACCATAATTATTTAATAATTATAACTTATATTTATGATAGTTTTCATAATGTCTTCATAGCCTCACTGGACACTCCGCAGCGTTTCGGTGATCAATCATCTGTGTGTATAGCAACCAGAGCAACGCTACCAAACGTATTTCCATCATATTCCTACAAAACGTGGGTGTGTGTAGCCACGGCTTTAGCAGTAGCTATAATAAGGGGTATTTATAAGAAGAGGACAATTCCAGTACGGGACACTTTTGTTTCGAAAAGTGACCCGAATGGTTATTTTTTGACTGCAGGATTAAACTTGACACATTTGGTCTTTCATTTAATGTCCAGTAAATCAGAATTTACATGTAGGCCTAATTTGTACTGGATTGTCTACATCGCTGCTTTCTGCACCATCCCATGAGCTTTTATTACGTGAAAATTTTAAATTACGTCACTCTGCTTTGTATTTTCTAGTAAGACAATCTCTGCATTTTAGGATGGCAGAATTCAGGGACCACTTACTCTTTGTGTACAAAATTTGTGCTGTCAACCAATTGCGGAGGCTCTTCTTAAATTTATTGAAATGTTTATAAATAAATTTCTCAGTAAACTCTGAAGACTAAGGGTAAAAATGACGTAAAAATGAGGCAAAACAAAACTGAATAGTGTGCTACGAGCCGGTTGTCAAGACATTCATAACTATTTTAAAACTTTTGCGAAATTTTATCACTTAGAGTGAAAGCTTGTTTTTTTATTCTTGATAGGTCTATGAGGTGCTACGAGAACATGCATTATCATTAATACAGTGAATTGCGCTTTGTACGTAAACTATGGCAAAGCACGGGTTTTTGGTGCAAAGTTATCCCCCCTAATTTGAGTAGGTACAACTACCCAGAGCAGATGCTGGCTCCAAATGTGTAAGACATTACAAATGCATAATAAACTCCTAGAAAAGTGATGGGCAAGTTTTTGTGGTCTTAGAAAAGTTTTAGGACACCGTTGCTGAAAAAAAGTGAGCATTAAATCTTGCAGCAAAAACAAGTTGATTCTTTTCTTGGTACCGCAACTTTCTGTGCTTGTTTTTACGATTCATGCACGCTTTCCGGTTGGTTTTTATTGAATTATTTAGCTTATGTAGAATGTAATTTTAATTTATTTTTATTTGAGTTGCACCATATAACTGCTACAGCAAGTATCAACTGGTGAATAAAGGCCACAAAACCACATAATCCCATCAATATGTAAAAAAATATTGTTTGATCTCCTTTATCTAAAACTATCCTTTATCTAAAACAGCTAATGCACACTTTGTTCTTCAGGACATGTTCATTGTGCTTTGTGTCAACTAACTCCAGAGATGACTAATGGTGGTAGAGGCAAACGGATCTGGTGTAAGAACTTTAGCATCTTAAGTTTTTATACAGCAAACGATGGGCTGTTTTTCGTCAGTTCAACCCTCTAGGAATAAACTTGAGAAATGTACAACTAATTATTTTCTAAGTTCTGCATCTTCAATCAAACTGGTGACAGATTATGAAATAATAATTAGTGTTTGACAAGTTTGTGTAAAGAAAATACGGCAAATGTGATCAGTTGTTCTAATTCTCATACACAGACTGATTTCATTGTCAGCTGATAATGTTGAAGTCTTGCTAAGACTGCTTCAAGTAACAAAGTTTCTCAAACTCACTTTATAACTGTTACTACGAAAACTGCTAGAGCAACAAGAGTGAGTAAATTCTTTGATTTCTTGGTTGGTGCACAGCCAAACTTTCACTGCCGCTTTATGGAGAGTATTTTACCATTATTTTCGAATGCTAAAAGTGGTGTGTGCAAAAGCTGATGCCAAAAATCACACAATTACGTAAATTGCAAATAATATCTACAGCTAGTTGTTCCGAAGAGCATGGTTTGATAGTAGTTTTACCCACTTTAAACGGCAAACTGAAAACAACCATTTTCATACTCTGACCATTTTAATTTTTGCTCTGTGCAACACGAGCCATTGTACCTACTTTTTTTTTATTTTATGCATTTATACTAATTGTCTTGCAGAGAGGAGTGAAAGGATTTATGAGTGAGTACAAAGCACACTATGCCAGGATGTGTGCGTATCAGAACAGACCTGACTTACTAGTGCAATAGCATGGCAATACCTCCTGCATTTTCTGAAGTTAAATTGTGAGTTGCTCACCAGTGTTATTTGTTAGCATACCGTCACACATGCTCATCCATAAACATGTTACAAACACTAGCATACATTATGCACAAGATTGAGATAAACCTGACCATGCAGTGTAAGTGATGCATAGACAAATATCAATCAGCAAATGGAAATTTGTTTCATTCTGACACGTATGCTGCTTGTTTCAGGGTAATGATGCAATTGTTGCAGCTACTATATATTTCTTTATGACGAAATGGGAAGCTGGATTGTGAGTGACTGTGGCTATTTCTGATCACCAATCCTCAGAAAACTGTAAGCTTGCTTGATCTTAGTCATTACAATTTTTTTATTGTCTCAGTTTGATCTTGAGAGCATATGATTTACTTATTGCACGTCCTTGAATTGTTTGCTAGGTAAAAGAAGCTGATTTTTTATACAATAGCTGCTCCTAAGGCATCTGGCTGCTTTAACTCTGGAGTTTTCATCTATTGACAGTATTTTGCAGATCTGATGCAGAATAGTATCACTTCGAGTTTGGTTTATTTGGTTAAAAAAGTGAATGACCGATAATTGTGTGTAGCAGTCAAGTTTTCACAGCAGACAAATTTTACCTTATTTGCAACCTATCTCCTTCAAGAAAAAATAGCAAATATTATTAATTGAAAGCAAATCAATAAGCGTATTCCCGACCTTAGTTCGCCGAGCACATTTCAATAAAAATAATCAGACCGGCAATAAATTTAATCAAAAAATAAAAGTTTTGTTCGGAACTCGTGGGTCAACAAAAATTGGCTCATTGAACAAAGAAAAAATCACCAAGTATTTATTTATTTTGTTTGTAGGGCGCGAATAAAACTGAACACTAAATAAATAATAATGAGCAAGTTGATTTTTTTCAGTTTCATAGACCGGTTTTAGATCCTTGAAAAATAATTCCAAATAATTGCAAGCTATGCAAATTTACTAAAGCAAAGGGCAGCTTAACAAACTAATACAGTTTATAGCAGTTCAAATTGTATTACTTTCTCGATTATTTTGAAAATTGGGAGTTATCTTCCTTATGATTTGTTCGGTATACTATAAAATTTCATTGAATATTAGGTTGTTCTAAGACTAATGGTCCGTTGCATATGCAACACAGTGAATTACGAACACCTATTATTTTTTGTCTTTTGTTCGACAAACAGGTTGCGAATACTCTAATTGTTGTTAGAAACCCTTTCAGTCGAAATTCTGTAGCTTAGAACATATAGTGTATTACAAACACAGCTATGGCAATGTTCATGGTGATAATCTGCCTAACACACTTGTTCTTTCTTTTTGAAGGCTACCAACCTGAATTTCTATCGACTCAATCAAAGTTTTATTTTTCTTAAAATGATGATTTTTAATATCACTTGATCACCAGTTAGTGTGCAATAATTTGAAAATTTTGGGTTTTTGGTAATTCAGAAATTTGATAGGCCTGTGCTTGATAGCTAAGGTGTTATGTGTAGCCTTTTGTAATATTTGATATTTACATATTGATGTCCAAAAGAAATTGATATTGAAATATTCCAAGTCTATTCAGTTGCTATAGACAGTAAGATAGTAATAGAACGTAGAGGAAAGTATTTGCTCGTCACTTCTGAGTGATTTTTTCTTTTGTGTCTCCACAAACATTACTTGATCTCTACGTATTCCCCTGTTTCAGAAGAGAAGAACAGCAACTAGATGTTTTGTCCAATGTCAATTATACTCAGCAGAAAGGCAAGCACTCTGGTAAGTGTTTGCTCCTTTGTGTTGCTACAAATAATAGGGTAGTGTGTGCATGGTGCACTTATTTGATTTGGTTACAGCTCCATGAATACATTGGTTCCACCTCTTATAAGAAGGTACCCATAGATAAGTTTGATTATTACCTCTCTAGTTTACCGATAAACCATTGGTCACATTTTCCAGTTCACTTGAAACTACAACAAAGCGACTTTGTCTGTTCAAATTAATATGGAGCAAGAGAAGGCAATTCCGCTATTTTAGTCTGTTTCTTTTGATATAGTGACAAACCCTTTAATGAAAACGATAACTCCTTTATTTTGATGTTTTTTTACTTCAACAAAAAACCATATATTTTATTCCATGAACAGTTATTTTTAGGTTGTCTTTCTTACAATAGGTTAATACATTCTTTAATGGTAATAATTTGAGCATTTGTGAACAATAGTGATAAATTGTTTTTTGTATTGAACAAAATTTTTAATGTTTTTGGTGCTAATGAATATGACAACTGCCTGCACTTATTTCGTAGCTCCTCTTGCTCAAACTCTTAGAAATCTGCATCTTACTTTAATGTAGATCAGCATGTGGTATTGCATCTAAAACTTCTGGACGAAGTTCAAGAGGTTAGTTCATTCTAAGGTTAATCGATTTACTTTAAATGGATGGCACTATGGTTCTTATATCTTCATTTATTTTCAAAACTGTCACAAACAATACGGATCAAATTTTGTCAATTTATTACTGTTTAGATTTTAAGTAGACAACTCCAAAATATTGTGAGCCAAAATCTTGGAATTTCAAGTTCAAATTGTTGAAGGATTTTTAGCTTCGTATAACATTGAATTAACGATCATCATAATGGAAGTCAAATTAATTAGAAGTAACTTAATTTGTCTTCTTTCCGGCAAGCAGTGAGCGGGTGCAATCAAATAAATAGATGCAACAGCATTTGCAAAAACTCAGGTTCCCAATACGAAACTGTATCTATCTTTTCTTAAATGTAATGTCGAGTTGAAAAAATTATAAGATCTTACATTTTGGAATTATTTAATTGAGTAGAACTTGGTTTCACTTGCTATAATCGGTCAACTGTTGAAAAATTGTGAAAGCATCAATTTACGTTCATAGTGATCACCGTTGTAAAAATGGTGGCGGGGGAGTTTACAGTGAAACCCGCATAAATCGATACTGGGGAAATCAATAAACTTGTTTTATTCAAGTCCCAGTTTGAAGTCCCGACATTTAGCAAGTCAATACTGTCATCTCTAGGTTGATGAATAATTTTTTTTCAACTTCATGACTAGTTTGACTCTATGACCAGCTTTTCACCGGAGCTCCGTGAAAAGAGTTAAATAAAGCATGCAGTTTGGAATCGAAATTAGTTCTGTTGAATAAACAAGCAGAAATTTTGTTAATGGCGTGTTAATGGCATTTTTCTAGATGGCACGTTATCAAAATTATATAATCAGAGAGTTATCTCCTTTTGTGAATGACAATTCTTTTGATTGCCTTTCCAAACGTGCCTGAGCAACTTCAACTCGTGGGTTTTTTATTCCTGAACTTTCTTCAATTTGGAATGTAACAAAGACCATATGCAATATCTCAACAATCACCTATGGTTGATAAAAAGTTAGAGCAGTCTAAACATGTTTGTTCAGATAGATAAAAAAACAGTTGATCAATGAGTTAGTATTTGTTATTGGAAATTTGTTTGGAATGATTGTTGTCATTTACTGATCAAACATTAACCGATGATGTTGATTTTAAAAATTAAACCATACAAATTTATTCATTTTATTAGTCATTTATTATTTGGCTCGTATCAAAATAATATTAAATTACTAATTTACAAATACATATCCTAAATAATGAGCCAATATGCAGTTCTCATTGCTATTAAAATTGATTCACAATGTGAAATAAATCTATGAAATTCATAAGACTATTACATTGTTAGTTGCAATATAACGTTTTTCGGTCGGTTTTAATTGAATTATTTAGGTTACATAGAATGTGACAGTAGTTTTTTATTTAGAGCTGTAGCATCGTAACTACTACAGCAAGTATTAACTGTTGAATAAAGGCCCCAACACCACATAATGCTATCAATGTGTAAAAAAAATATTGTTTTATTTGCTGTATCAATCTGAAAAAATTTATACACATTTTGCATTTTAGGAGATGTTTATTGTGCTTTGTGTCAACTAACTCCAGAGATGACTAATGGTGGTAGAGTCAACCAGATATGGTGTAAAAAGTTAGGCATTTAAGTTTTCGCACAGCAAACAATGGGCTGTTTTTGGTTAGTTCAAGGCTCTAGGAATAAACTTGAGAAAAGTGCGACTGTAAATAATTTGTACGTTCTGTATCTTCAATCAAATTGGTAACGAATTATGAAATGATAATTAAGTCTTTGGCAAGTTTATGTAAATCAAATGCGTCAAATGGGATTAGTTGTTTTAATTTTCATACAGAAACTGGTTTCATTGTCAGCTGATAACTTTGAATTACTGATAAGACTACTCCAAATAACAAGTGTTCACAATCTTGACCATTATGCTAAAAAAATTGACAAAAGTTTATCTGACTCATTTTTATAACAGTTACTACGAAAACAGCTAAAACAGCAAGAGGGAGCTAACTCTTTGAGTTCTTGGTGCACAGCCAAACTCTTACTTCCGTTTTATGGAAAGTATTTTACCATTATTTCTCATGTTAAAAGTGGTGTGTGCAACAGCTGATGCCTAAAATCACACAATTACGTAAATTGCAAATAATATCTGAAGCTAGTTCTTCCACAGAGCATGGTTTTGATAATCGTTTTACCCCCTCTATACGGCAAACTGAATACAATTTTTTCCATAATCTCACCAACTTTAATTTTTGCTCTGTGCAATTCACGCCATTGTTACTCTTTTTGTTGTTGTAATTTTGGGCATTTATACTACTTGTCTTGCAGAGAGGAGTGAAAGGATTTATGAGTGATTAAAAAGCACACAATGCCAGGATGTGCGAATGTTAGAACAGACATGACTTACTGGTGCAATAACACGGCAATATCTCCTGCATTTTCTGAAGTCAAATCGTGAGTTGCTTGCTCAGTGTCATTTGTTAGCATATCGTCTCACATGCTCATCCATAAACATGTAAAAAACACTACCATACATTATGTATAAGCATGAGATAAACCTGACCATGCAATGTAATTGATGCATGGATAAATATCAGCAAATGGAGTTATTTCATGCTGACACTATGCAACTTGTTTCAGGGTAATGATGCAAGTGCTGCAGCTACCATCAATTTCTTGTTGACTGAATGGGAGGCTGGATTGTGAGTGATGGTGGCTATTTCTGATCACCAACCTGATGAAAATTGTAAGTTTGTTTGATTTTAGTCCTTAGCATTTTTTTCATTGTCTCAGTTTGATCTTAAGTGCATATGGTTTATTGGTTGCAAATCCGTGAATTGTTTGCAAGGTAGAAGAAGCTGATTTTCTTTCATAATATGAGCTCCTAAGGTTTCCGGCTGCTTTAACTCTGGAGTTCTGATCTATTGACGGTATTTTGCGCATCTAGTGCAAAATAATATCACTTTGAGTTTGGTTTAATTGGTTAAAAAAGTGAATCAAAGATAATTGTGTGTAGCAGTCAAGTTTTCACATCAGACAGAGTTTACCTTATTTTTGACCCATCTCCTTTAAGAAAAACTAGCAAATATTATAAATTGTTAAGAAAGGTTTTTCGTCAAAAATCTGTAGCTTAGAACATATGGTGTGTTACAACTGCAGCTATGGCAATTTTCATGGTAATAATCTGCATAAACACACTTATTCAGTCTTTTAGATGGCTTCGTACCTGACTGTCTATTGATTTCAAGCGGAGTTTTATTCTTCGTAAAATGATTATTTTTAATATCACTTGATCACTAGTTATTAGGCAATAATTTGGAAATTTTGGGTTTTTTGATTATTTGAAAATATGATAGGCATGTGCCTGATACCTAAAGTGTTATGTGTAGCTTATTGTGATATTTGATAATCACATATTGATGTCAAAAAGAAATTGGTAATAAAATATTCCAAGTCTATTCAGTTGCTATATACAGTAAGATGGTAATAGAACGGAAAAGAAAGCATTTGCTTGGCACCTCTGAGGGAAATTTTTCTTTTGTTTCTCCAAGATTATTACTTGATCTCTAAATATTCCCCTGTTTCAGGAGATAGTCATTCTGGCGTTATGCAGAGAAGAACTGTGACTAGAGGAAGTCCTTTGACCAGGAGAAATGTTTTTTCCAATGTGTATTATATCCAGCAGAAAGGCAGGCACTATGGTAAGTTTTTTTCTGTATAGCTACCAAGAATAGGGTAGTGCGTGCAGGGTGCACTTATTTGGTTACAGCTTCATGATCACATTTGTTTCAACTCTTATAAGAAGGTTATCTATCGATTATTTTGATTTTACCTCTCTACTTTGCTGATTAATTCTTGCCAAATTTTCCAGTTCAGTTGGAACCACAACAACACGACTTGGTCTGCTCAAAGTAATATAACGCATGAGAATGCAACTCCGCTTTTCTAGCATGTTTCTTTTGAAATTGTGACAAAACCTTTATTGAAGATGACAATTTTTTTATTTTGTTGTTTTATACTTCAACAAAAACCATATATTTTGTTCCATGGACAGTTATATTTAGGCTGTATCTTATACAATTAGATTATGCACTTTGTAAAGGTAATTATTAGAACAGTTTTTTCATAATCTACTCGTTTGTCTTCAACACTAGCCATAAATGTTTTTTTGGTGTTAAACAAACTTTTCAAATTTGTTTTTGGTATTGATGGATATTACAATTCTTTGCTCTTATTTTGCAGCTGCTCTGGCTCAAATGGAAAGGAACCTGCTTCTCCGTTAATATTAGGTGTAGCTCATTTACAGGCTCTAGTCAGCATGTGACATTGCGTCCAAAACTTCTGGACAAGCTTAAAGAGGTAAGTTCAGTCTAGGGTAAATTGATCTGCTTTAAATGGATGGCACTATGGTTCTTACATTCTTGTTTATTTTTTAAACTCTCACAAACAAAAAAAAACAAAGTTGGTATACTTGTCACTGTTTAGATTTTGAGTAGACAACTCCAAAATATTGTAAGTCAAAACTTTGGATTTGCAAATTCAAATTGTTTAAGGATTTTTAGCTTTTTATAATATTGAAGTAACAATCATCCTACGGAAGTGAAGTTAACTATAAGTAAATTCATTTGTCTTCTTTCCGGCAAGCAGTGAGTGGGTGCAATCAAATAGATAGATACAACAACATTTGCAACAACTCATGTTCCCAATAGGAAATTTTACCTGTCTTTTCTTAAATGTAATGTCGAGTTGAAAAATTATAAGATCTCTTATTTTGGAGTTACTTTGCTACGATTAGTCAACTGTTTAAAATTGTGAGAGCATCAATTTATGTTCATAGTGATCACCATTCTAAAAATGGTGGCGGGTGAGTTTACAGTGAAACCCCCATAAATGAACAATGGAAAAATCAATAAACTTATTTTATTTATACCCCAGTTTAAAGGCCCCATCATTGACATTTTGAAAAGTGCTTCAAAAAGTCGATATTGTTATCTCTAGGTGGACCAATAATTTTTGTTTCAACTTCATGACTAATTGGACTCCACAACTCCATGGCTAGCTTTTCATGAAAGCCCTGTGAAAATTCTTAAAGAAAGCATGTTGTTTGGAATCGGAATTTGTTCTGTTGGATTGATTAGCAGAAATTTTGTTAATCGTAAACCTAGATCGCATGCTATCAAAAATATATTATCAAGTAGTTATCTCCTCTTGTGAATGACAGAATTTTTTTGAATGTATTTAAAACAACACATGAGCAACTTCCACTCATGCGTTTGCATTAATAAATTTTTTTAATTTTTTGAATGTAACAAAAAACCGAAAGTAATATTTCAACCACGTTTGATAAAAATTGAACGGTTTTTAAACATGTTTGTTCAGCTAGATAAAAAAAAAACCTGTTGATCGAGTTAGTGTTTATTATTGGATAGCTTTTTTAATGATCATTGTAATTTACTGATGAAACCTTAAACCAATGATAATGATTTTAAAATTTAAACCAAGCCAACTTAGTTATTTTTATTACAGTGATTTATTATTTTGGTTAGCATCACAATAACAAAAAATTACCACTTTACTAATAATTATGCTTGATTAATGAGAAAACTTGAAGTTGTCATTGTTATTAAAATTTATTCACAATGTGAGTCAATGAAAAAAATGTATGAAATCCATCGTATTATTATATTGTTCGTTGCAAAATAACTTATTACTACTATTTTATTTATATTTATAGCCTCCAAAAGCAAATTTGAGCAGTTCAATACCATCCTTAATTAGATGGTTTCTTTTTGGCTCTTCAACATCAATTTATGCGGTTTCACTGTATTTATTCATCCAATTATTTTATTTTACCTTTATTACAAAAGTCATGGCTTGTAGGAAGTTTTGTCATAATGGGAATGCTCCATGACTTAAAAACATAACAACTATGATATAACTGTCTAGTAATAGTTCTAATAACTTTTTTATAATTATTGAGAGATTTTGTTAAAAAATTTGATTCATTTCAACTTTGGTTGTAATTTTAGTGTTTTTCTGGATATCTTGGATAACTTTAAACTTTTTTATGTCAAAATAGTTTGCGAAGATAAGTTTTTTAGATGTTTCAGACTTTCCGCTGTTTTAGGAGTATGCACAAATTTTTGAAGTTTTCGAACTATCTACATATGCTTGTAATTGACGTAGATTCATGATGAATTTTGATACTAACCACACGGCTTCAAAAAAGCTAATTTTTACAGTTTGCAAGTTTTGCATCAGTGAAAATTAGTTTGATTTTATAAAGCAATGCTTAAACATCATACGAAAATTTGTTTTTCAGGAGTAGAATATTACAAACGTTTCTTGGCTATCGATGACAAAAACTGGTTGAACCTTTTGCATTTTTATCTCTGTCAAATGGAGATTTCTTCGTCTATGGCATGAAAGACTTCATTCTTAATGATAGGCAGGTTACTTTGTTACACACTAGAGCAATTGAAATACAATAAATTTTTCAAGGACCATGACAGATGCTCTGTAGTCAGTGGCTTCAATTCTGTACTATATAACAAAATGACTGAATTTTTTATGAAGCTTCAACTTCCAAACTAAAATCGAAAAACTTTGTTGATCATTTAGTGATTTTCACTTATTCACAAGGAAATGTATAGTGTTCAAGATTTAATTAAAAATGTTCTTGAGAAAAAACACCGTAACAATTATGACTCTCACAACATTTCTTTTCAATCTCATGGTGTTATGAAAGTTCAACTGATCTTATTGCTTAATCAATTTCAAAGCCGAAAGTTAATACTATAATGATAAATATGCTTGGGTTGTTACGCTTTTACCCAAAAAAGTTGGTCCTGTTACGGCCCGTGTACACAATAACTACTTTGCACAAAATGAGAGGAAGTGCTGATTCAGAAAATAAACTACAAAAAGATTGAAACTCATTGCAATCTCCTTTTTTCAATTACGCATATCATCCCATATTGCTGATATGTGGAAAGCCCAAGTTCTATATAAGCTAGCTGAATCTTTTAAAACTCATTTAAAGCTTTATACAACTTGATGAGTCATCTGGAGAAAAAATTGCACCTTGTTCAGCATTGATTGTGCCAAAAGTGATAATTTTGATGTTGAGTGATGGTTTATGACAACTTTTACATCACTGAAGTTTTTGTCTTTCTGTGTTAAATAGTCTTTTCCGTGATCAGCTTCCTTACGCAACGAGACAATTGCTTTTGACCCATTATTTAGTTGCCAGAGCTGTAAAAGTACTATTTAATAGATAGAATATATCTATTACTGATAATTACTTGGATTTGTACAGCTAAGTTTGTATCATTACAAATAGATATTCATAAATAAAGGTCGCAGATGTGAACATCTTCAACACCCTAACAATTAAAATTATTTTGAACAAATAAAAAACTCCCGATT
This sequence comes from Cryptosula pallasiana, assembly GCA_945261195.1. Lineage (NCBI taxonomy): Eukaryota > Metazoa > Bryozoa > Gymnolaemata > Cheilostomatida > Cryptosulidae > Cryptosula > Cryptosula pallasiana. The sequence goes on along the minus strand of OX183136.1, from coordinate 12,471,666 downwards.
AATTTGAAGAATTCAAATTTTTTTTATAGGTTTGGAATGTCGTGAGTTTTTTCAACCTTGCTTGTTAGAATCACCTCCGAAGAATCAATTCCAAACTGATCAGCTGATTTCTTGATTTGAAATTAGAAGTTGTTTGCCCCTGTATTTCTCTCAGATGAGTAGAAAACTCTCAGTTTTATGAAAAGAAAGTTTTAGGAATGAGTTTCAGCCCTGATTTTACAATAGCTTCAAGTATATGAGAACTTGTGTATTATTCACTCACACAAAATGTTTAAATATTTTGGTCTCCGTCAATAAAATTAGCTAACATCCGATGCAACATTTTCATCCCAGTTGATGATGAATTAAATTTGGTAAACCAATGACGATAAAATTTTTTTTGGTTCCAACATTCCTGAAGCTCAGTAAAAGATTTTATGAAGTAAATTGCTAATTGATGAAGTGTTTTGTGTTTATTTTTACTCAAATTGTACATTTGTCTATTGCAGGTTCGAACTCGGGTGGCTTTTTTGATGCTGCTTCCAATTCCAATTACACTTTTGAGTAATAAATTTAATCAAAAAATATTCATTATGTTCGGAACTTGTGGGTCCACAAAAAGTAGCTCACTGAATTAAAAAAAAATCAGCAAGTATTTTTTTATATTGTTCGTAGGTCACGAATGAAACAGAACACTTAATAACTTAAAAAGAGCAAGTTGATTTTTTTCATTTTCATAAACTTGTTTTATATCCTTGAAAAATAATTCAAAATAATGGCAAGCTTTGCAAATTTACTAAAGCAAGGGGCAGCTTGACAAACTAATCCAGTTTATAGCATTCAAAATTTTATTACTTTCTCGATTATTTTGAAAATTGAGAGTTATCTTCTTTATGATTTGTTCGGTAAACTATTACATTTCAATGAATGTTATGTTGTTCTTAAACTAATGTTCCATTGCATACGCGACATAGTGAATTATGAACACCTATTATTTTTTGTGTTGGGTTCGACAAATAGGTCGCGAATACTCTTATTGTCGTTAAAAAAACCTGTTAGTCGAAAGTCTGTAGCTCAGAACATATAGTGTATTACAAACACCGCTCTGGTACTTTTCATGGTGATAATCTGCATAACACACTTATTCAATCTTTTTGATGGCTACCAACCTGAATGTCTATTGACGCAAGTAAAGTTTTAGTTTTCTCAAAATGGTGATTTTTAATATCACTTGATCACCAGTTATTAAGCAATAACTTGGAATTTTTGGGTTACTGGTTATTTGGAAATTTGATAGGCATGTGCCTGATAGCTAAGGTGTTCTGTGTAGCCCAATTGTGATCTTAATATTCACATATTGATGTCCAAAAGAAATTGATATTGAAATATTCCAAGTCTATTCAGTTGCTATAGACAATAAGATAATAATAGAACGTAAAGGAAAGCATTTGCTTGTCACTTCAGAGGGAGTTTTTCTTTTGTTTTCTCCACAAATATTACTTGATCTCTACATATTCCCCTGTTTCAGGAGATAGTCCTTCTGGTGTTATGAAGAGAAAAACAGCAACTAGATGTTTTGACCAATGTCAATTATACTCAGCAGAAAGGCAGGCACTCTGGTAAGTGTTTTTTCCTTTGTCTTGCTACAAAGAATAGGGTAGTGTGTGCGTCGTGCACTGATTTGGTTACAGCTTCATGATCACATTCTTTTCACCTCTTATAAGAAGGTACCCATAAATAAGTTTGAATATACCTCTCTATTTTACTGATAAACCATTGTCACATTTTCCAGTTCAGTTGGAACCACAACAACACAACTTGGTCTGTTCAAATTAATGTAGAGCAAGAGAATGCAATTCCGTTATTCTACTCTGTTTCTTTTGATATAGTGACAAACCTTTTATTGAACATGATAATTCTTTTATTTTGATGTTTTGTACTTCAACAAAAACCATATATTTTGTTCAATGAACAGCTATTTTTAGGTTGTATTTCTTACAATAGGATAATACACTCTGCAATGGTAATAATTGGAGGATTTGTCTTCAGCAATGGGGATAAACTTTTTTGTTTTAAACAAAACTTTTAATGTTTTTGGTGCTAATGAATATGACAAATATGTTCATTTATTTACAAGCTCTCAAAAACAATACAGATCAAATTTGGCAAATTTATTACTGTTTAGATCTTAAGTAGACAACTCCAAAATATTGCGAGCCAAAATCTTGGAAATTCAAGTTCAAGTTGTTGAAGGATTTTTAGCTTTGTATAATATTGAAGTAACAATCATCATCCGGTAAGCGGTGAGTGGGTGCAATCAAATAAATAGATTTAACAGCATTTGCAAGAACTCAAGTTCCTAATACGAAAATGTATCTATCTTTTCTTAAATGTAATGTCGAGTTGAAAACTTATAAGATCTTACATTTTGGAATTATTTAATTGAGTAGAGCTCGCTTCCATTTTCTATAATCAGTTAACTGTTGAAAAATTGTGAATGCATCAATTTATGTTCCTAGTGATCACCGTTGTAAAATGGTGGCTGGGGAGTTTCCAGTGAAACCCGCATAAATCGATACCGGGGAAATCAAGAAACTTATTTTATTCATGCCCCAAATTGAAGTCCCGACATTTACTAAGTCAATACTGTCATCTCTAGGTTGACCAATAATTTTTTTTAACTTCATGACAAGTTTGACTTCATAACCAGCTTTTCACGGGAGCTTTGTGAAAAGCCTTAAATACAGCATGTTGTTTGGAATTGAAATTAGTTCTGCTCAATTGACAAGCAGAAATTTCGTTAATTCTAAATCTAGATGGCATGTTATCGAAATTGTATAATCAGAGAGTTATCTCCCCTTGTGAATGACAGAAATTTTGTATATGCATTTCCAACCATGCCTGAGCAACTCGTGAGTTTTTTATTCCTGAATTTTCTTCAATTTGGAATGTAACAAAGACCAAATGCAATATCTCATGGTTGATAAAAATTTAAAGCTGTCTAAACATATTTTTTCAGATAGATGAAAAAACAGTTGATCAATGAGTTAGTATTTATTTTTAGAAATTTTTTTGAATGATCGTTGTCATTCACTGATGAAGCATGAAACCAATGATAATGATTTTAAAAACTAAACCAAGCAAACTTATTACTTTTTATTAGTCATTTATTATTTGGTTAGCATCCAAATAATAATAGATTACCAATAATTTTTTTTCATCATGGGATTGCTTCATGATTGAATAACTTGAAAACAATAAAAGAGTCTGTCTAGTAAAATTTTTTAATAATTTTTTTGTATTCATCGCGAGGCTTTTAAAAAAAATTGACCAACTTCAGTTTTTGCTTTAATTTCATATTTTTTTTGGAAATCCTAGATATTTTTAAACTTTCTTATGTCAAAAGAGTTTGCGAAGACAATTTGTTCATGTTTCAGACTATCCGCTGTTTTAAATGTGTGCGCAAACTTTTAAACTAATCGAACTGTCTACATATGCTGGTAATTGACTTCGATTCATGTTGATTTTTTATACTAACCACACTGCTTCAAAATAGATGATTTTTACAGTTTGCAAGTTTTGCATGAGTAAAAATTAGTTTGATTTTAAAAAGCAGCGCTTAAACATCATTTCAAATATTTTGTTTCCAGCAGTTGAATATTACAAGCATTTCTTGGCTACCAATGACCAAAACTGGTTAAACCTCTTGCATGTATATCTTCGTCAAATGGAGATTTTTTTTTGTCTATGACACAAAAAAAGTGACTTTTGATGATAGACACCTAACTTGTTACACACTCGAGCAGATGAAATACAATAAATTTTCTTGGACCATGAATAATGCTTTGCTGTCAGTAGCTTTATCTATGTACTATATAACGAAATGACTGAGTTTTTTTATTAAGTTTCCAGTTCCAAACTATTATCTAAAAAATTGTTGATCATTTAGTGATTTTCACTCATTCTCAAGGAAATATATGGTACTCGAGATTTAATTAAGAAATGTTCTTGTCAAAAAAACACTGTCACAATTATGACTCCGGTAACATTTCTTTCCAATCTCTGAGTATTATCAGAAAATTATACTGATCTTATTGTTTAATCAATTTCCAAGTTGAAAGTCATTACTGTAATGATGAGTATGCTTGGGTTGGTGCACTTTCAACCAAAAACCTTGCTCAGGTTACGGCCAGTGTACACATTAACTACTCTGCACAAAATGAGAGAAGTGCTGATTTGCCATTACACTTATCATCCAACAATGCTGATATATGGAAACCCAAGTTCTATGTAATTTAGCCGAATATTCAAACACTCATTTTAAAGCTTGTATACATTTTGATTAGTCATTTGGGAAAAAAATACACTTGGGTCACTGATTGTGCCAAAAGTGATAATCTTGATGTTTGACATTACTAGGAATTATGTCTTCCTGTGTTAAATAGTATTTTCCATGATCAGCTTCCTCACGCGATGAGACAATTTCTTTTGACTAATTATTTAGTTGCAAGAGCTGTAAAAGTACTATTTATAGATAGAATATATATTAATTAATGATAGTTACTTGGATTTTTTGAACCAAATTTGAATCAATACAAAATGATATTGATGATAAAGATCGCAAATGTGAAAATACTCAACCTAAAACAATTAAAAATATTTTGAGCAAATAAAAGAGTAATTTTTTTATCAGAGTTGAAATCAAAATTATCAGACAAAAGTAATTTGAAAAAATTGAATTTTTTTTTTACTAAGTTTGAAAAGTCGTGAGTTTTCTCAACCCTGCTTGTTAGCCTTCAATCACCTCCTACGAATCAATTTAAACATGATCAGTTGATTTTTTCACTTGAGATTATAAGTTGCTTGCTCCTGTATTTTTTCAGTTCGGGAGAAAACTCCCAATTTTTTGAAAACAAAGAACTAGGGATGACTTTCAGCGCTGGTTTTGCAATGGCTTCAAGTATATTCGAACATGTGTATTATTCACTCACACAAAATGTTTAATTTTTTTTGTTTCTAACTATAAAAGTAGCCAACATCTCCACTTTTGATGATGAATTAACTTTGCAAGCCAATGATGAGTTTTTTCTTTGTGTTAACGCTCCTGAAGCTCAACACAAGATTTCATAAAGGACACAGTTAACTAATGAAATGTTTTGTATTTAATTTTACTCATTTTGTACATTTGTCTATTGCAGGTTCAAACTCTGGTTGCTTCATTGGTGCTGCTTCGAATTCATCCCAGCTGACGACATTTGAGTTCAACTTTCTCTTAGGTTGCTTTATGAGTATTATTCTTATGTTTGCATGAAAAATAACGTGCTCTATGATGTATTGTAGAGATTTTATGACTAAATTGGCGCAACATGTTTATGTGAATGGCTATTAATTATCTTAAAACAAAATTGGTGAAATCTGTTTCAGGAGTCTTTTCGATAAATGTCTTAAAGACATTGGTGTAGCATGTTTAATGAAAATTGTGTAAACTTTTTATACCTACATTAATGTAACGTTTTCAGCAAATGTTTTCTAAGCATTTTATCACGACATTGGTGTAACTTCTTCAATGAATGTTTCGTAAAAAGTCTATTACAACATTGCTGTGACATGTCTAATGAATGATTTGTAAAAATTTTGTAGCGAAATCGGTGTAATATTTTTAATGAACATTGTGTACACGTTTTATATCGACATTGCTGTAACCTCTTTAATGAACGTTTTGTAAACAATCTATAACAACGTTGTTGTGACATGTCTAATGGATGTTTTGCAAACAGTTTATAACGACATTGGTGTAACATGTGTAATGAACATTTTGTAAACGTTTTATACCGACATTAATGTAACATTTTCAGCAAATGTTTTGTAAACCTTTTATCACGACATTGACGTAACATGTTCAATAAATGTTTTGTGGACATTTTGAGATGACGAATAGTGAAAACATTCAAAAAACATTCATAGGATGTTTTGCGAGGACAATGGGTGTAACATTGCAACAACATTGAAAGAAGTGTACAAAAAGTCATGAAATAAACATTTGCATACAATGTCCAGAGGACATTAATTGACATCCAGGCAACGTCGATGCAACATTATTATACATCATTGCCTCAGCATTGTGCGAATGTTTGTGGGTAACGTTGGGAGTAACATTGGATTAATGTTTGAGGGTGTCTGCAGAAAGTTGTGATATAAATGTTCTGCGCACAATGTTTAGGAAATATTGATGGACATCTAGGCAACACGAATACAACATTTTGAATTATCATTACATAAACATTGTATAAATGTTTGTCCACAACATTGGGAAAAACGTTTAAATAACGTTTGAGGGTGTCTACAGAAAGTAGTGAAGTCAACGTGCTGCGCACAATGTTTAGGGAATGTTGATGGACATCCAGGCAATATTAATACAACATTTTGAGTTATAGTTACATAAACCTTGTACAAATGTTTGTCCACAACATTGGGAAGAACGTTTAAGTAACGTTCAAGGGTGTCTACAGAAAGTAGTGAAGTAAACGTTCTGCGCAAAACGTTCAGGGGATCTTCACCGACATCCAGACAACGTTTGTACAACATTCACTTGCTTGTTGGGTTGTAGTTACTAGATAAAGTACTAGCAGGTCTGGTTAAACACGGTATTAACGCTAACAAGGACAAATGTAGCTTCATGAAAAATTTCATAGAGTATCTAGGCTACAAAATTAGCAAAAGCGGTGTGCCACCAATACCAGAACGAGTCAGTGCTGTACTAAACGCACCTAATCCAACAGGTCGTGAACAACTAAAAACATTCTTAGACATGGTCAGCTACTATGCTAAGTTCATCCCAAACAGATCACACCTCCTAGCTCCGTTATATCGCCTGCTGCGTGATGATGTTGGATGGAAGTGGACTGCCAACTGTGATGAAGTTGTGTATGAGGTAAAGTCTATACTTACCAGTGGCCAGACACTAGCTCACTATGACTGTAATGAAGAGCTTCTACTGGCGTGTGATGCATCACCGGTTGGTGTTGGTTGTGTTCTCTCACAAATGATTGATGGTGTTAAAAGACCAGTTGCTTATGCATCAAAGACGCTAACCCCGGCTGAAAAAAGTACCCGCAGATAGAATGGGAGGCTTTGGGTGTCGTCAACGGAAATCAGCGTTTCCAGAAGTAATGGTACGGTAGCAGGTTTAGGCTGATAACTGACCATAAGCCGCTAACAGCAATATTCAGAGACCAGAAAGGAGTTCCCGCACTGGCAGCCTGAGGCTGCAGAGGTGGGCTGTACTTTTAGGTGCTTATGACTATGATATAGTGTATAGGAGGTCCTAAGAGAACTCAAATGCCGATTACTTGAGCCGTTTTTTAGTTGAGAAACCAGAGAATAGACAAAATGTTGAGAGCACAGATAACTGCTACTCGGTTGTGTGCGACTTGCCTCTCAATTACAAAGACATTGCCAAGTCTACTAAAGCTGATACAGTTCTGACCAGAGTTGTAGATTTCATTATGAATGGATGGCAAAAGACAGTCAACGAGGACTTGAAGGTGTTTCAGAGGCGGAAGCTAGAATTGACGTGTGACGATGGATGTATTCTTTGGGGTTCGAGAGTTGTGATCCCTGACAAGCACAGGTCACAGGCCTTAGAAGAACTTCACTCACAGCACTTTGGTATAGTGCGTACCAAGTCTCTAGCTAGAAGCTATCTGTGGTTTCCAGGCTTGGATTTGGCTATAGAAGGAATGATCAAATCGTGTAGTACGTTTCAGACAGTACAACATGAACCGCCAGCTACAGTTAGACCATGGATATATCCTGACTTACCGTGGTACCGACTACACACCGACTTTGCTACATTCAAGGGCAAAAACTAGCTGGTATTGATGGATTCACATTCTAAGTGGCCAGAAGCAATAGAGATGTATTCAACCACTAGTGCTGGTCTAATACTAGAGCTACAAAGAGTGTTCAGTACTTATGGCTTGCCTGCTATATTTGTAACTGACAATGGACCACAATTCAATAGTAGGGAGTTTGAGGAGTACTTACGACGAAATTGTATCCGTCACTTTACGTCACCATACTATCATACTGCATCAAATGGGCAGGCAGAACGAACGGTAGAGACAGTGAATGGTATGCTAAAGAAGATAGTAGCCGACAACAAGGACATCCTCAGACTCATAGTGGATTATCTTCTAACCTACCATAAAACTACTCATCTGTTGACTGGTAGAAGTCCAGTCGAGCTACTTATGAAATGCCAGCTTTGTACTCGCCTATCGCTAGTAAAACCTGGCAAGACACTAGAGATACAATCTAGTCAAACCGACAAGGTCAGAGACCATGGCGGAGTTTTTAAGCCATCACAAACCGTGCGTGTAAAGTAAAACACTGGACTACATGAGCTTGGCAAGATAGTAAAAGTGCTAGGTAGTAACCGATTTCTAGTTCGTCTTAGAGGCCGTATCAAGTATACGCATATCGATCACCTCCAGCGTACAGAGGATGTAGATGACTAACAAAAAGTTCATTTACTGGCATATTATGCATGTTTAACCTTTTTGTGTGTTACTGTTGTATTTATTGTTTTTTTACCAAATAATATGTAGTATGCATATGCTCATGTTTGTGACATTACTAATTTTTCGTGGAGTTGTCATGTCTTGACAATTAGGGAAGTTCCCTTTTTACTGCATTGCTATTGGTTACTTGTTTACTGATGACTCATGTTATGTTGCCAGCTAGATTGCTGCACTTTTTGGCTGTACACTGTTTAACTTGGTTGTGTGCTAATAAATAGAGATGCATATATTGCATAGGCATCTTATCAGTAACAATACGTAACAGTAAGAATCTCCTGATACCAAATAAATACATAAAAAATGCTAAAAAATGTGTGCAGGTGTGATGACTTACAGGGAAAAGGGAAAAAACGGTTTCCAATGGAAACAGGTATCACCATGTTGTCTTCCTATCCACATCAAGCAGTAAAGAATGGCCGAAAAATTGCAGTCAATGATAACAAAATGAAGGGCCGTCAAACTCGATTGTAAGCCAGGACATTGTTGATTTCCTGAATGATGAATTTGCAGAGTTTGAAAAAGTTATCAGCTCTGATGATACCTATTTATACTACATTATTTTTAGTGTTTGTTGTTGAATCATAAAGCATGAATTGTGTTTCCAAAAATTCAACGAACTGCTTTGCTGTAGTTGTGCATTTAGTGAGAAACCACCTCAAAAAATCTGCTGGATATTTAAGTGTTTGTATTTTCACTTTCCATATCAGAACATTTGCTTAGTAACTACGCAACCCACTGGTCAATATTGTGCGAGATTTTATAGTAACTGCTGCAAGTACTCCGGTAGCCACTTATACTACCTCTAGACAGGTAGAGTTGCCTATCTGCCTAGATAATCCTGCTGTCAGATCGGCCTCATAAGTGAATGCCCTTCAGCGTATCTGCCTAAAGGTATGCTTTGATAGGCAGGCATCTGCCGGACAAGTTTGTTTTTCGCCTACCACTTGTCAGTCAACGCTAATGCTACCAGACCTAGTAGGCCGTCAGAGCACATTGCGTTCTTGAGTAGTAGAGCTGTATGTTTGGGCAGAATTCAAGTATAAAACTTCAATGAGTGTGAGTTGTATTTGTTCGTAAAAAGAATGCACCAGCTGTGCCTCTCCAAATACACTGAGAAGTAAGAGGCTCGGCAGCTGTATTTATATAAAAGGTTTACATAACATTTTTTTGTGTAACAGGTCGCCCTAATAAAACATACAAAAGAATGGTGGGCTAGTATGCAGCAACGTAAATGAGTATAAGAATAGCTCTAGTGATACATAAAAGTGGCTACTAGAAGAAAGGGGTACAGTATGCATGTCATGTACACAGTTTTAGATTGCAAGTAAGAAAGGGCAGGAATCGTAGCAGCCAATGTTCATGCTCAGTTGTCCTCTAGTAGCTATGAGTACTCTATAACAGTTTGATAATAGCAGTTGGCGTGTACAAGTGTTACCAAAGGAATAGCTGGAGTCATATCTTCTACAATATCTTGGAAATGTATTTGAGAATGCTGCATGAACTATGTAAGTAAATCAGCGAAACGTGCACTGTTCACTTTGTATCAGTCACAGAGAAATTGTAACCATAATTCACATTCATTTTCAGTTTCTTTGAATTTACATAGACATTGCAGAGTTGGAAGAAAATTGCTTGGAATAATTGAGCTAGTTCTTTATCATGGCATGCTGAGCTGCAGGAAAACTCAAATATTGTTGAAATGGACAAACGGGGTACAAATTTTGCACAAATTAAGGATTAAGGTCTTCAAATGACTTTTTTGTCTTTTTTATGCAGTTTTTGTATAATATTTTTTATCTGTTTACTCAAAAATATTGTAAGTCGTTAAACCTATACCCGCTTTGGGCGGCTGTTGTAGACTTACTCATGAATATTTTTGTTAGGGTAAGCAACTTTTAAAAACAAATAAAATAAATGAGAAAAAAACTACTGCTGAATCAAGCTAGGGGGAATTGAGAAAAACTCTGATACACTGGGTTCCTTATGATCACTTTTTTATTGCGGTATATATCATTATTTTTTATGCATTTCCAGTATTGATCATTCATTGTTGTCACTATTGTTATGGCACACTATGGTTTTTATTCAGAAGTTTCAATGCTTATATTATTTAACCGTATCAAATTTTTACCTCAAACTGATGAATATGATAATGACAAATAAATTTTATGATAGGGAAGAGATGAAAATATACAGCAGTACTAACATTAATGAGCAGTATTCAGTTACAGTGCTAATAACTAAAAAATATTTCTAAATGAAAAAGAAAAACAACTACATTTACACAACAATAATAAGGGTGACAATTATTAACAGTAGTAACGTGAATAACAATAATATTAATAATAATCAATTACATTTATTTCATTAATAATCTTTTTGTTATCGATATTCATTTTACTGAATAGGAACTATTATTTATTACTATTATAACTATTATCACCACCAACACCGCCACCGCCACCACCACTATCAATCATTGCCATTGCCATTGTCATTGTCATTGTCATTGTCATTGTCATTGTCATTGTTATTGTTATTTTTATTATTATTATTATTCTCAGATTGATATATCCGGTTTTGAAGCTTTCTAATTACTCATAGCAATTTATTTCATTGGAGTTGTCCTCCCAATTATGCTTACATCTTGAGTGTTCCCATGCTGAGGCTATTCTATAGTTAACTCTATTCTTCTGTCGTAGTGTGGTTAGAAGGGTGCACTACGTTGTCATTGCTATGGCGGGAGATTGATAGCCAAAAGAATTGTAGCCTTGCCGGATTTCTAGCTATTGCCCAATGAATATTATGTTGCTCTAGCAAGTTGTACCTTCAAATACAACACATGTTTTAAGATCACCCTCTTTTATGCTACAGACTCTGATGAGTGAACATCTACACATATTGCTTGCATCACAGAATTAGGTGCTCAACGTAGGTTGTGGCCTGCCAGAGAGGCCCAGAATCTCTATCTACCTGAGGAGTGACATACAGACGAGTACTATCATTCCTACATCCGAGAAGGAGAGCGCACTGAAGCTTTCCTTTTCTATTAAAAAGGTGCTTACTTGTTTAGTGTTTATTATTACTTGTCTTTCCCTTTTTCATTATGTAATCCCTAGTAACTAAATAATAATGTAGATAATAATATAAATATTAGGTGTAGTAGTTTAATATGTAAAAATAAAAATAACTAGAAAAGATTATTTTTTCTGTAGAAAAATTAAAAGCCATGCAGATGCTCAGTCTGGCGAAAAAAAAATGATCCATTTTCGACTTACGGTTCGAAAGTTATGGAGAAAAATGCGATTTTTGAGGAGTTATCCTCTCGGTATCTGATGGAAAACGCAGCTATTAATGAAATTACATGATGCAAAACAATTTGGCAGCTTTCCAAGTAAACAGCTCATGGTTTGAATGATTATGAACGCATCCAGTTGTTTTTACACGACTAACTTCCCTTGTCAAGACGGAAACTGGTTTATTTTAGGAGTTACCCTCTCAACAAAACTTTCAAAGTTTCAGGCAGTTACTATAATGACAGAACATAATATTTTGATGAGAGAAGCTGCGCAATTTGATGATATATTTACATGCAACCTAAGAGTTGTCCTCTCTGTAGAATGTTTAACATTCAAAAACATAAACAACCCTGTTCTGCTCATATATTACTACTGTTCATTATTTTTTCGGAATGTTAGTCAATGTGACTTAATTAATGTGTCTTCCAAGATCGGTTATGATCAACGTAAGAACCAATAAAAACTGGTATTTCTTTGAGTTTAAATGGAAGAGCGTGTTGTGGTGTGAAACCATTGTATGCGGCATTATTGGCTGTAAAATATGCACACATGGCTTTGATTAAAAAAAGTTTTAGTGACTTGCGACAAACGGTTCAAAAGTTAAAGAGCAATATAAGTGTTTTGTTCGGAGTTATCTTCTCCGAGATGGCAGGCAACTCTCTAAATGGTATGTCAAAGTACTCATGCACTTGGCAACATTCCAAGTAGGTTACTCAATGCTCATGGCTCTATTCGTTTGAGCAGACTATGACGTTGTGTCATTACACAGCTCACTTCACAACGACGTTGATCAAACTGCTGCTTGCTTAAAGACGTCGTGTCATGACTTAAAGTCCTAATAGGCCTCTCCTGTGAGAAAACCTGCCATATCTACTTGTATTCCAACAGTTTATATTGGAATTTCTTCCAGCAGACTATGACGGTGTGTCATGACGCGATGTTGTTGATCAAACTGCAGTTCACTCAACAACGTTGTGTCATGACATAACGTCCTAATAGGCCCCTCCTGTGAGAAAACACGCCATATCTACCTGTAATTTCAACAGTTTAAATTGGAATTTCTTCCAGCAAAAAAGTTCAAATTTTCTCCAAATCATTAAAAATTGCCTCTCCTTGAAAAACTTGTAAAGTTACTATTGAAAACTATTGATGCCTGTGTACATATACCATAGCTGCACACCCCCATATAAAAATCATGCAGTTTTGATGAAAAGTGACAGAGCTATTTAGCATTTATTGAACAAAAATAGCTGTTGAAGAGGCTTGCGGAAAGTGGAATAGCTGTAACACCGTTACTTTCTTAACTCGAGAAAAATACTTTCATAAAATTTCAGATGTGTCCCTACGTAACCAACTATTTTTTAGAGAGTTCCGATCAGCGAATCTGTAGTTATAGAAGAAGAAAGTTCGCGAAAGAAAAATGATAATAATAACTAGACTAAAATGTTTTCTCTGTAGAGAAAATAAAAGCCATACAGATGCACGGTTCATTGAAAAAAAAATTATTCAAATTCGACTTACGGTTCAAAAGTTATGGAGCAAAATGCATTTTTTGAGGAGTTATCCTCTCGGTATCTGATTGAAAACTCCGTGATTAATGAAATTACATGATGCAAAGAAACTTGGCAGCTTTCCAAATAAGCAGCTCATGGCTTGAGTACTTATGATTGCATCCAGTTGTTTTTACACGACCAATTTCCCTTGTCAAGACAGAAACTGGTTTATTTCGGGAGTTACCCTCTCAACAAAACTTAAAAGTTTTTAAGCATTTACTATAGTGACAGAACATAACATTTAGATGAGACAAGCTGCGCAATTTTATGATATATGCGCATATAACTTAGGAGTTGTCCTCTCTGTAGAATGTTTAACATCAATAAATACAAGCAACCCAGTTCTGCTCTTATATTACTACTGTTCATTCATTACTTTTTGCGGAATGTTAGTCGATGTGACTGAATTGAAGTTTTTTCCAAGATTGGTTATGATCAACGTAACAATCAATAAAAACTGGTATTGCTTTGAGTTTTAATGGAACAGCGTGTTGCGGTGTGAAACCATTGTATGCGGCATTATTGGCTGTAAGACATGCACACATGACTTTGATTAAAAAAAGTTTTTGTGAGTTGCGACAAACGATTCAAAAGTTAAAGAGCAATGTAAGTCTTTTGTTTGGAGTTGTCTTCTCCGGGGTGGCAGGCAACTCTCTAAATGGTCTGTCATAGTACCCATGCACTTGGCAACATTCCAAGTAAGTTACTCAATGCTAATGCCCTATTCGTTTGAGCAGACTATGACGTTGTGTCATGACGCAGCTCACTTCATAACGTCCTTGATCAAACTGCAGTTCACTCAACAACGTCGTGTCATGACATAACGTCGTAATAGGCCCCTCCTGTGGGAAAACATGCCATATCTACTTGTATATCCACAGTTTAGATTGGAATTTCTTCCAGCAGACTATGACGTTGTGTCATGACGCGACGTTGTTGATCAAACTGCAGTTCACTCAACAACGTTGTGTCATGACATAACGTCCTAATAGGCCCCTCCTGTGAGAAAACACGCCATATATACTTGTATTTCAACAGTTTAGATTGGAATTTCTTCCAGCAAAAAAGTTCAAATTTTCTTAAAATCATTAAAAATTGCCTCTCCTTGAAAAATTTGTAAACTCACTATTAAAAACTGTTGATGCCTGTGTACATATACCATAGCTGCACACCTCCATATAAAAATCATGCAGTTTTGATGAAAAGTGACAGAGCTATTTAGCATTTATTGAACAAAAATAGCTGTTGAAGAGGCTTGCGGAAAGTGGAATAGCTGTGACACCGTGACTTTCTTAACTCGAAAAAATACTTTCATAGAATTTCAGATGTGGCCCTACGTAACCAACTATTTTTTAAAGAGTTCTGATCAGCGAATCTGTAGTTATAGAAGAAGAAAGTTCGCGAAAGAAAAATAATAATAATAATAATAATAATAATAATAACTAGAAAAGATTATTTTTTCTGTAGAAAAATTGAAAGCCATACAGATGCTCAGTCTGACGAAAAAAAAATGATCCATTTTCGACTTACGGATCGAAAGTTATGGAGAAAAACGCGATTTTTGAGGAGTTATCCTCTCGGTATCCGATGGAAAACGCAGCTATTAATGAAATTACATGATGCAAAACAATTTGGCAGCTTTCCAAGTAAACAGCCCATGGTTTGAATGATTATGAACGCATCCAGTTGTTTTTACACGACTAACTTCCCTTGTCAAGACGGAAACTAGTTTATTTTAGGAGTTACCCTCTCAACAAAACTTTCAAAGTTTCAGGCAGTTACTATAGTGACAGAACATATTACTTTGAAGAGAGAAGCTGCGCAATTTGATGATATATTTACATGCAACCTAAGAGTTGTCCTCTCTGTAGAATGTTTAACATTCAAAAACATAAACAACCCTGTTCTGCTCATATATTACTACTGTTCATTATTTTTTCGGAATGTTAGTCAATGTGACTTAATCAATGTGTCTTCCAAGATCGGTTATGATCAACGTAAGAACCAATAAAAACTGGTATTTCTTTGAGTTTAAATGGAAGAGCGTGTTGTGGTGTGAAACCATTGTATGCGGAATTATTGGCTGTAAAACATGCACACATGGCTTTGATTAAAAAAAGTTTTAGTGACTTGCGACAAACGGTTCAAAAGTTAAAGAGCAATATAAGTGTTTTGTTCGGAGTTATCTTCTCCGAGATGGCAGGCAACTCTCTAAATGGTATGTCAAAGTACTCATGTACTTGGCAACATTCCAAGTAGGTTACTCAATGCTCATGGCTCTATTGGTTTGAGCAGACTATGACGTTGTGTCATTACACAGCTCACTTCACAACGACGTTGATCAAACTGCTGCTTGCTTAAAGACACCGTGTCATGACTTAAAGTCCTAGTAGGCCTCTCCTGTGAGAAAACCTGCCATATCTACTTGTATTCCAACAGTTTATATTGGAATTTCTTCCAGCAGACTATGACGTTGTGTCATGACGCGATGTTGTTGATCAAACTGCAGTTCACTCAACAACGTTGTGTCATGACATAACGTCGTAATAGGCCCCTCCTGTGGGAAAACATGCCATATCTACTAGTATTTCAACAGTTTAGATTGGAATTTCTCCCAGCAAAAAAGTTCAAATTTTCTCAAAATCATTAAAAATTGCCTCTCCTTGAAAAACTTGTGAACTTACTATTGAAAACTATTGATGCCTGTGTACATATATCATAGCTGCACACCCCCATATAAAAATCATGCAGTTCTGATGAAAAGTGACAGAGCTATTTAGCATTCATTGAACAAAAATAGCTGTTGAAGAGGCTTGCGGAAAGTGGAATAGCTGTGACACCGTGACTTTCTTAACTCGAGAAAAATACTTTCATAAAATTTAAGATGTGTCCCTACGTAACCAACTATTTTTTAGAGAGTTCCGATCAGCGAATCTGTAGTTATAGAAGAAGAAAGTTCGCGAAAGAAAAATAATTATAACAATAATAATAACTAGAAAAGATTATTTTTTCTGTAGAAAAATTAAAAGCCATACAGAAACTCAGTCTGACGAAAAAAAATGATCCATTTTCGACTTACGGTTCGAAAGTTATGGAGAAAAATGCGATTTTTGAAGAGTTATCCTCTCGGTATCTGATGGAAAACGCGGCTATTAATGAAGCTACATGATGCAAAACAATTTGGCAGCTTTCCAAATAAGCAGCTCATGGTTTGAATGATTATGAACGCATCCAGTTGTTTTTCTACGATTAACTTCCCTTGTCGAGACGGAAACTGGTTTATTTTAGGAGTTACCCTCTCAACAAATCTTTCAAAGTTTTTAGGCAATTACTGTAGTGACAGAATATAACATTTAGATCAAACAAGCTGTGCATGTTGACGATAAATGCACATATAACTTAAAAGTTGTCCTCTCTGTATACTGTTTAACATCCAAAAACATAAGCAACCCAGTTCTGCTCATATATTACTACTGTTCATTTTTTTCGGAATGTTAATCAATGTGACTGAATCAATGTGTCTTCCAAGATCGGTTATGAACAACGTAAGAACCAATAAAAACTGGTATTGCTTTGAGTTTTCATGGAAGAGCGTGTAGTGGTGTGAAACCATTGTATGCGGCATTATTGGCTGTAAAACATGCACACATGGCTTTGATTAAAAAAAGTTTTAGTGACTTGCGACAAACGGTTCAAAAGTTAAAGAGCAATATAAGTGTTTCGTTCGGAGTTGTTTTCACCGAGGTGGCAGGCAACTCTCTAAATGGTCTGTCAAAGTACACATGCACTTGGCAACATTCCAAGTAAGTTACTCAATGCAAATGTCTCTATTCGTTTGAGCAGACTATGACGTTGTGTCATTACGCAGCTCAGTTCACAACGTTGTTGATCAAACTGCAGTTCACTCAACAACGTTGTGTCATGACATAACGTCCTAATAGGCCCCTCCTGTGAGAAAACACGGCATATCTGCTTGTATTTCCACAGTTTAGATTGGAATTTCTTCCAGCAAAAAAGTTCAAATTTTCTTAAAATCATTAAAAATTGCCTCTCCTTGAAAAACTTGTAAACTTACTATTGAAAACTTTTGATGCCTGTGTACATCTACCATAGCTGCACACCCTCACATAAAAATCATGCAGTTTTGATGAAAAGTGACAGAGCTATTTAGCATTTATTGAACAAAAATAGATGTTGAAGAGGCTTGCGGAAAGTGGAATAGCTGTGACACCGTGACTTTCTTAACTCGAGAAAAATACTTTCATAAAATTTAAGATGTGTCCCTACGTAACCAATTATTTTTTAGAGAGTTCCGATCAGCGAATCTGTAGTTATAGAAGAAGAAAGTTCGCGAAAGAAAAATAATTATAATATTAATAATAACTAGAAAAGAGTATTTTTTCTGTAGAAAAATTAAAAGCCATACAGATGCTCAGTCTGACGAAAAAAAAAATGATCCATTTTCGACTTACGGTTCGAAAGTTATGGAGAAAAATGCGATTTTTGAGGAGTTATCCTCTCGGTATCTGATGGAAAACGCAGCTATTAATGAAATTACATGATACAAAGTAAATTGGCAGCTTTCCAAGTAAGCGGCTCATGGTTTGAATGATTATGAGCGCATTCAATTGTTTTTACACGACTAACTTCCCTTGTCAAGACGGAAACTGGTTTATTTTAGGAGTTACCCTCTCAACCAATCTTTCAAAGTTTTTAGGCAATTACTGTAGTGACAGAATATAACATTTAGATCAGACAAGCTGTGCATATTGACGATAAATGCACATATAACTTAAGAGTTGTCCTCTCTGTATAATGTTTAACATCCAAAAACATAAGCAACCCTGTTCTGCTCATATATTACTACTGTTCATTATTTTTTCGGAATGTTAGTCAATGTGACTTAATCAATGTGTCTTCCAAGATCGGTTATGATCAACGTAAGAACCAATAAAAACTGGTATTGCTTTGCGTTTACATGGAAGAGCGTGTAGTGGTGTGAAACCATTGTATGCGGCATTATTGGCTGTAAAAATTGCACACATGGCTTTGATTAAAAAAAGTTTTAGTGACTGGCGACAAACGGTTCAAAAGTTAAAGAGCAATATAAGTGTTTCGTTCAGAGTTGTCTTCTCCGAGGTGTCAGGCAACTCTCTAAATGGTCTGTCAAAGTACACATGCACTTGGCAACATTCCAAGTAAGTTACTCAATGCTAATGCCTCTATTTGTTTGAGCAGACTATGACGTTGTGTTATTACGCAGCTCAGTTCACAACGTTGTTAATCAAACTGCTGCTTGCTTAAAGACGTCGTGTCATGACTTAAAGTCCTAATAGGCCTCTCCTGTGAGAAAACCTGCCATATCTACTTGTATTCCAACAATTTATATTGGAATTTCTTCCAGCAGACTATGACGTTGTGTCATGACGCGACGTTGTTGATCAAACTACAGTTCACTCAACAACGTTGCGTCATAACATAACGTCCTAATAGGTCCCTCCTGTGAGAAAACACGCCATATCTACTTGTATTTCCACAGTTTAGATTGGAATTTCTTCCAGCAAAAAAGTTCAAATTTTCTCAAAATCATTAAAAATTGCCTCTCCTTGAAAAACTTGTAAACTTACTATTGAAAACTTTTGATGCCTGTGTAAATCTACCATAGCTGCACACAGTCGTATAAAAATCATGCAGTTTTGATGAAAAGTGACAGAGTTATTTAGCATTTATTGAACAAAAATGGCTGTTGAAGAGGCTTGCGGAAAGTGGAATAGCTGTGACACCGTGACTTTCTTAACTCGAGAAAAATACTTTCATAAAATTTCAGATGTGTCCCTACGTAACCAACTATTTTTTAGAAAGTTCCGATCAGCGAATCTGTAGTTATAGAAGAAGAAAGTTCGCGAAAGAAAAATAATAATAGTAATAAAACCTACTAAAACAATAGCCATACAGATTATATCTGTATGGCTAATAATAATAAAACCTACTAAAACAATAGCCATACAGATTATATCTGTATGGCTAATAAAACCTACTAAAACAATAGCCATACAGATTATATCTGTATGGCTAATAAAACCTACTAAAACAATAGCCATACAGATTATATCTGTATGGCTAATAATAATAACTAGACTGAAATGTTTTCTCTGTAGAGAAAATAAAAGCCATACAGATGCACGGTTCAACGAAAAAAAAATTGTTCAAGTTTGACTTACGGTTCAAAAGTTATGAAGCAAAATGCATTTTTTGAGGAGTTATCCTCTCGGTATCTGATTGAAAACGCAGCTTTTAATGAAATTACATGATGCAAAGTAATTTGGCAGCTTTCCAAGTAAGCAGCTCATGGCTTGAGTACTTATGATTGCATCAAGTTGTTTTTATACGACTAACTTCCCTTGTCAAGACGGAAACTGGTTCATTTTAGGAGTTACCCTCTCAACAAAACTTTCAAAGTTTTTAGGCAGTTACTATAGTGGCAGAACATAACATTTAGATGAGACAAGCTGCGCAATTTGATGATATACGTACATATAACTTAGGAGTTGTCCTCTCTGTATAATGTTTAACATTCAAAAACATAAACAACCCTGTTCTGCTCATATATTACTACTGTTCATTCATTACTTTTTGCGGAATGTTAGTCGATGTGACTGAATCAATGTGTCTTCCAAGATCGGTTATGATCAACGTAAGAACCAATAAAAACTGGTATTGCTTTGAGTTTTAATGGAAGAGCGTGTTGTGGTGTGAAACCATTGTATGCGGCATTATTGGCTGTAAAACATGCACACATGGCTTTGATTAAAAGAAGTCTTAGTGACTTGCGACAAACGGTTCAAAAGTTAAAGTGCAATATAAGTGTTTTGTTTGGAGTTGTCTTTTCCGAGGTGGCAGGCAACTCTCTAAATGGTCTGTCAAAGTACACATGCACTTGGCAACATTCCAAGTGAGTTACTCAATGCTAATGCCTCTATTGGTTTGAGCAGACTATGACGTTGTGTCATGACGCAGCTCACTTCGTAACGTTGTTAATCAAACTGCTGCTTGCTTAAAGGCGTCGTGTCATGACTTAAAGTCCTAATAGGCCTCTCCTGTGAGAAAACCTGCCATATCTACTTGTATTCCATCAGTTTATATTGGAATTTCTTACAGCAGACTATGACTTTGTGTCATGACGCAACGTTGTTGATCAAACTGCAGTTCACTCAACAACGTCGTGTCATGACATAACGTCCTAATAGGCCTCTCCTGTGAGAAAACATGCCATATCTGCTTGTATTTCCACAGTTTAGATTGGAATTTCTTCCAGCAAAAAAGTTCAAATTTTCTCAAAATCATTAAAAATTGCCTCTCCTTGAAAAACTTGTAAACTTACTATTGAAAACTTTTGATGCCTGTGTACATCTACCATAGCTGCACACCCTCACATAAAAATCATGCAGTTTTGATGAAAAGTGACAGAGCTAATTAGCATTTATTGAACAAAAATGGCTGTTGAAGAGGCTTGCGGAAAGTGGAATAGCTGTGACACCGTGACTTTTTTAACTCGAGAAAAATACTTTCATAAAATTTCAGATGTGTCCCTACGTAACCAACTATTTTTTAAAGAGTTCCGATCAGCGAATCTGTAGTTATAGAAGAAGAAAGTTCGCGAAAGAAAAATAATAATAATAATAGTAATAATAATAATATTAATAATAACTAAACTAAAATGTTTTCTCTGTAGAGAAAATAAAAGCCATACAGATGCACAGTTCGACGAAAAAAAAATTGTTCAAATTCGACTTACGGTTCAAAAGTTATTGAGCAAAATGCATTTTTTGAGGAGTTATCCTCTCGGAATCCATCTGAAAAATCAACTATTAGTAACTTTACATGGTACAAAGAAAGTTGGCAGCTTTCCAAGTAAGCAGCTCATGGCTTGAATGATTATGAACGCATCAAGTTGTTTTTATACGCCCAAATTGCCTGACCAAGAGGGAAATTGAATTATTTTAGGAGTTACCCTCTTAACAAAACTTTCAAAGTTTTTAGGCAGTTCCTATAGTGACAGAACATAACAATTAGACGAGACCAGCTGCGCAATTTGATGATATATGTTAATATAACTTAGGAGTTGTCCTCTCTGTTTAATGTTTAACATCAATACACACAAACAACACAGTTCTGCTCATAAAATACTACTGTTCATTTTTTCTTCGGAATGTTAGTCAATGTGACTGAATCAATGTGTCTTCCAAAATCGGTTATGATCAACGTAAGTAAGAACCAATAAAAACTGTTATTGCTTTGAGTTTTAATGGAAAAGCGTGTTGTGGTGTGAAACCATTGTATTATTGGCTGTAAAACATGCACACATGGCTTTGATTAAAAAAAGTTTTAGTGACTTGCAACAAATGGTTCAGAAGTTTAAAAGCAATATGAGGGTTCTGTTAGGAGTTTTCTTCTCCGAGATGGCAGGCAACTCTCTGAATTGCCTGTCAAAGTACACATGCATTTGGGAACATTCCAAGCAAGCTAGTTAATGCTGATGCCTCTATTCACTTGAATGAACTATGACGTTGCGTCATGACGCAGCTCAGTTCATAACGTTGTTGATCCAACTGCAATTGGCAATATTCCAAGCAAGTGACTCAACGTTAATGCCTCTATTCGTTTGAGCAGACTATGACGTTGTGTCATGACGCAGCTCACTTCATAAGGTCCTTGATCAAACTGCAGTTCACTCAACAACGTTGTGTCATGACATAACGTCCTAATAGGCCCCTCCTGTGAGAAAACACGCCATATCTACTTGTAATTTCGACAGTTTAAATTGGAATTTCTTCCAGCAAAAAACTTCAAATTTTCTCAAAATCATTAAAAATTGCCTCTCCTTGAAAAACTTGTAAACTTACTATTGAAAACTGTTGATGCCTGTGTACATATACCATAGCTGCACACCCCCATATAAAAATCATGCAGTTTTAATGAAAAGTGACAGAGCTATTTAGCATTTATTGAACAAAAATAGCTGTTGAAGAGGTTTGCGGAAAGTGGAATAGCTGTGACACCGTGACTTTTTTAACTCGAGAAAAACACTTTCATAAAATTTCAGATGTGTCCCTACGTAACCAACTATTTTTTAGAGAGTTCCGATCAGCGAATCTGTAGTTATAGAAGAAGAAAGTTCGCGAAAGAAAAATAATAATAATAATAATAATAATAACTAGAAAAGATTATTTTTTCTGTAGAAAAATTAAAAGCCATACAGATGCTCAGTCTGACAAAAAAAATGATCCATTTTCGACTTACGGTTCGAAAGTTATGGAGAAAAATGCGATTTTTGAGGAGTTATCCTCTCGGTATCTGATGGAAAACGCAGCTATTAATGAAATTACATGATGCAAAACAATTTGGCAGCTTTCCAAGTAAACAGCTCATGGTTTGAATGATTATGATTGCATCAAGTTGTTTTTATACGACTAACTTCCCTTGTCAAGACGGAAACTGGTTCATTTTAGGAGTTACCCTCTCAACAAAACTTTCAAAGTTTTTAGGCAGTTACTATAGTTGCAGAACATAACATTTAGATGAGACAAGCTGCGCAATTTGATGATATACGTTAATATAACTTAGGAGTTGTCCTCTCTGTAGAATGTTTAACATTCAAAAACATAAACAACCCTGTTCTGCTCATATATTACTACTGTTCATTATTTTTTCGGAATGTTAGTCAATGTGACTTAATCAATGTGTCTTCCAAGATCGGTTATGATCAACGTAAGAACCAATAAAAACTGGTATTTCTTTGAGTTTAAATGGAAGAGCGTGTTGTGTTGTGAAACCATTGTATGCGGCATTATTGGCTGTAAAACATGCACACATGGCTTTGATTAAAAAAAGTTTTAGTGACTTGCGACAAACGGTTCAAAAGTTAAAGAGCAATATAAGTGTTTTGTTCGGAGTTATCTTCTCCGAGATGGCAGGCAACTCTCTAAATGGTATGTCAAAGTACTCATGCACTTGGCAACATTCCAAGTAGGTTACTCAATGCTCATGGCTCTATTCGTTTGAGCAGACTATGACGTTGTGTCATTACACAGCTCACTTCACAACGACGTTGATCAAACTGCTGCTTGCTTAAAGACGTCGTGTCATGACTTAAAGTCCTAATAGGCCTCTCCTGTGAGAAAACCTGCCATATCTACTTGTATTCCAACAGTTTGTATTGGAATTTCTTCCAGCAGACTATGACGGTGTGTCATGACGCAACGTCCTTGATCAAACTGCAGTTCACTCAACAACGTTGTGTCATGACATAACGTCCTAATAGGCCCCTCCTGTGAGAAAACACGCCATATCTATCTGTAATTTCAACAGTTTAAATTGGAATTTCTTCCAGCAAAAAAGTTCAAATTTTCTCAAAATCATTAAAAATTGCCTATCCTTGAAAAACTTGTAAACTTACTATTGAAAACTGTTGATGCCTGTGTACATATACCATAGCTGCACACCCCCATATAAAAATCATGCAGTTTTGATGAAAAGTGACAGAGCTATTTAGCATTTATTGAACAAGAATGGCTGTTGAAGAGGCTTGAGGAAAGTGGAATAGCTGTGACACCGTGACTTTCTTAACTCGAGAAAAATACTTTCATAAAATTTCAGATGTGTCCCTACGTAACCAACTATTTTTTAGAGAGTTCCGATCAGCGAATCTGTAGTTATAGAAGAAGAAAGTTCGCGAAAGAAAACTAATAATAATAATAATAATAATAACCAGAAAAGATTTTTTTTTCTGTAGAAAAATTAAAAGCCATACAGATGCTCAGTCTAACGAAAAAAGAATGATCCATTTTCGACTTACGGTTCGAAAGTTATGGAGAATAATGCAATTTTTGAGGAGTTGTCCTCTCGGTATTTGATGGAAAACGCAGCTATCAATGAAATTACATGATGCAAAACAATTTGGCAGCTTTCAAAGTAAACAGCTCATGGTTTGAATGATTATGAACGCATCCAGTTGTTTTTACACGACTAACTTCCCTTGTCAAGACGGAAACTGGTTTATTTTAGGAGTTACCCTCTCAACAAAACTTTCAAAGTTTCAGGCAGTTACTATAGTGACAGAACATAATATTTTGATCAGAGAAGCAGCGCAATTTGATTATATATTTACATGCAACCTAAGAGTTGTCCTCTCTGTAGAATGTTTAACATTCAAAAACATAAACAACCCTGTTCTGCTCATATATTACTACTGTTCATTATTTTTTCGGAATGTTAGTCAATGTGACTTAATCAATGTGTCTTCCAAGATGGGTTATGATCAACGTAAGAACCAATAAAAACTGGTATTTCTCTGAGTTTAAATGGAAGAGCGTGTTGTGGTGTGAAACCATTGTATGCGGCATTATTGGCTGTAAAACATGCACACATGACTTTGATTAAAAAAAGTTTTAGTGACTTGCGACAAACGGTTCAAAAGTTAAAGAGCAATATAAGTGTTTTGTTCGGAGTTATTTTCTCCGAGATGGCAGGCAACTCTCTAAATGGTATGTCAAAGTACTCATGCACTTGGCAACATTCCAAGTAGGTTACTCAATGCTCATGGCTCTATTCGTTTGAGCAGACTATGACGTTGAGTCATTCCACAGCTCACTTCACAACGACGTTGATCAAACTGCTGCTTGCTTAAAGACGTTGTGTCATGACTTAAAGTTCTAATAGGCCTCTCCTGTGAGAAAACCTGCCATATCTACTTGTTTTCCAACAGTTTATATTGGAATTTCTTCCAGCAGACTATGACGGTGTGTCATGACGCAACGTCCTTGATCAAACTGCAGTTCACTCAACAACGTTGTGTCATGACATAACGTCCTAATAGGCCCCTCCTGTGAGAAAACACGCCATATCTACTTGTAATTTCAACAGTTTAAATTGGAATTTCTTCCAGCAAAAAAGTTCAAATTTTCTCAAAATCCTTAAAATTGCCTCTCCTTGAAAAACTTGTAAACTTACTATTGAAAACTTTTGATGCCTGTGTACATCTACCATAGCTGCACACCCTCACATAAAAATCATGCAGTTTTGATGAAAAGTGACAGAGCTATTTAGCATTTATTGAACAAAAATGGCTGTTGAAGAGGTTTGCGGAAAGTGGAATAGCTGTGACACCGTGACTTTCTTAACTCGAGAAAAATACTTTCATAAAATTTCAGATGTGTCCCTACGTAACCAACTACTTTTTAGAGAGTTCCGATCAGCGAATCTGTAGTTATAGAAAAAGAAAGTTCGCGAAAGAAAAATAATAATAATAATAACTAAAAAAGATTATTTTTTCTGTAGAAAAATTAAAAGCCATACAGATGCTCAGTCTGACGAAAAAAAATGGTCCATTTTCGACTTACGGTTCGAAAGTTATGGAGCAAAGTGCGATTTTTGAGGAGTTATCCTTTCGGTATTCAAATGAAAAGGCAACTATTAGTAACTTCACATGGTAAAAAGAAACTTGGCAGCTTTCCAAGTAAGCAGCTCATGGCTTGAATGATTATGAACGCATCAAGTTGTTTTTGTACGACTAAACTCCCTGACCAAGAAGGGAATTGATTTATTCTCGTTGTTACACTCTCAACCAAACTTTCAAATTTCTTTTAGTCTGCATATAAATTAAAAGCCATACCAATGC
This sequence comes from Cryptosula pallasiana, assembly GCA_945261195.1. Lineage (NCBI taxonomy): Eukaryota > Metazoa > Bryozoa > Gymnolaemata > Cheilostomatida > Cryptosulidae > Cryptosula > Cryptosula pallasiana. The sequence goes on along the minus strand of OX183136.1, from coordinate 12,445,577 downwards.
ACAGTTAAACGAAAAAAAAATTGTTCAAATTCGACTTACGGTTCAAAAGTTATGGTGAAAATGCACTTTTTGAGGAATTATCCTCTCGGTATCTGATTGAAAACGCAGCTATTAATGAAATTACATGATGCAAAGTAAATTGGCAGCTTTCCAAGTAAGCAGCTCATGGTTTGAATGATTTTGAGCGCATTCAATTGTTTTTACACAACTGACTTTCCTTGTCAAGACGCAAACTGGTTTATTTTAGGAGTTACCCTCTCAACAAAACTCTCAAAGTTTTTAGGCAGTTACTATAGTGACAGAACATAACCGTTAGATGAGTCAAGCTGCGCAATTTGATGATGTATGTACATATAACTGATGAATTGTTCTCTCTGTTTATCGTTTAACATTCAAAAACATAAACAACCCAGTTCTGCTCATATATTACTACTGTTCATTATTTTTTCGGAATGTTAGTCGATGTGACTGAATTGAAGTTTTTTCCAAGATCGGTTATGATCAACGTAAGAACCAATAAAAACTGGTATTGCTTTGAGTTTTAATGGAAGAAAGTGTTGTGGAGTGAAACCATTATATACTGCATTACTTGCTGTAAAACATGCACACATGATTTTGATTGCAAAAAAGTTTGAGCGACTTCCCACAAACACTTCAGAAGTTAAAAAGCAATATGAGGGTTCTATTAGTTTTCTTCTCCGAGATGGCAGGCAACTGTCTGAATGATCTGTCAAAGTACACATGCACTTGGCAACATTCCAAGTAAGTTACTCAATGCTAATGCCTCTCTTCGCTTGAGCAGACTATGACGTTGCGTCATGACGCAGCTCACTTCATAACGTCCTTGATCCAACTGCAGCTCGCTTAACGACGTCGTGTCATGACTTAACGTCGTAATAGGCTCCTGCTGTGAGAAAACCTGCCATATCTACATGTTTTTCAACAGTTTAGACTGGAATTTCTTCCACTAAAAAAGTTCAAATTTTTTGAAAATCACTAAAAATTGCCTCTCCTTGAAAACCTTGTAAACTTGGTATTGAAAACTTTCGATGCCTGTGTACAGCTGCCATAGCTGCACACCCTCATATAAATATCATGCAGTTTAGATGAAAAGTGACAGAGTTATTCAGCATTTATTGAACGAAAATGACTGTTAAAGAGGCGTGCGAAAAGTGGAATAGCTGTGACGTGGTGACTTTTTTAAGTTGAAAAAAAATAATTCGTTAATCTCCAGATGTGCCCCTACCCAACCAACTAATTTTTAGAGAGTTCTAATCAGCGAATCTGTAGTTATAGAAGAAGACAGAAACTGAAATCTAGTGGTTAGAATGCGGCGAAAGAAAAATAATAACTAGACTAAAATGTTTTCTCTGTAGAGAAAATAAAAGCCATACAGATGCTCAGTCTGACGAAAACAAAATGATCCATTTTCGACTAACGGTTCAAAAGTTATGGAGAAAAATGCATAATTTAAGGAGTTATCCTCTCGGTATCTGATTTAAAATGCAGCTATTAATGAAATTACATGATTCAAAGAAACTTGGCAGCTTTCCAAGTAAGCAGCTCATGGCTTGAATGATTATGAACGCATCCAGTGGTTTTTACAAGACCAACTTCCCTTGTCAAGACGGAAACTGGTTTATTTTAGGAGTTACCCTCTCAACAAATCTTTCAAAGTTTTTAGGCAATTACTGTAGTGACAGAATATAACATTTAGATCAGACAAGCTGTGCATATTGACGATAAATGCACATATAACATAAAAGTTGTCCTCTCTGTATAATGTTTAACATCCAAAAACATAAGCAACCCAGTTCTACTCATATATTACCACTGTTCATTTTTTTTCGGAATGTTAGTCAATGTGACTGAATCAATGTGTCTTCCAATATCGGTTATGAACAACGTAAGAACCAATAAAAATTGGTATTGCTTTGTGTTTACATGGAAGAGCGCGTAGTGGTGTGAAACTATTGTATGCGGCATTATTGGCTGTAAAACATGCACACATGGCTTTGATTAAAAAAAGTTTTAGTGACTTGTGACAAACGGTTCAAAAGTTAAAGAGCAATATGAGTGTTTCGTTCGGAGTTGTCTTCTCCGAGGTGGCAGGCAACTCTCTATATGGTCTGTCAAAGTACACATGCACTTGGCAACATTCCACGTAAGTTACTCAATGCTAATGCCTCTATTCCTTTGAGCAGACTATGACGTTGTGTCATTACGCAGCTCAGTTCACAACGTTGTTGATCAAACTGCTGCTTGCTTAAAGACGTCGTGTCATGACTTAAAGTCCTAATAGGCCTCTCCTGTGAGAAAACCTGCCATATCTACTTGTATTCCAGCAGTTTATATTGGAATTTCTTACAGCAGACTATGACGTTGTCTCATGACGCGACGTTGTTGATCAAACTGCAGTTCACTCAACAACGTCGTGTCATGACATAACGTCCTAATAGGCCCCTGCTGTGGGAAAACATGCCATATCTGCTTGTATTTCCACAGTTTAGATTGGAATTTCTTCCAGCAAAAAAGTTCAAATTTTCTCAAAATCATTAAAAATTGCCTCTCCTTGAAAAACTTGTAAACTTACTATTGAAAACTTTTGATGCCTGTGTACATCTACCATAGCTGCACACCCTCACATAAAAATCATGCAGTTTTGATGAAAAGTGACAGAGCTATTTAGCATTTATTGAACAAAAAGGGCTGTTGAAGAGGCTTGCGGAAAGTAGAATAGCTGTGACATGGTGACTTTCGCAACTTGAAAAAAAATACTTCGTTAATTTCGAGATGTGCACCTACGTAACCAACTAATATTGAGAGAGTTCTGATCAGCGAATCTGTAGTTATAGAAGAAGAAACTTCGCGAAAGAAAAATAATAATAATATTAAAACCTACTAAAACAATAGCCATACAGATTATATCTGTATGGCTAATAAAACCTACTAAAACAATAGCCATACAGATTATATCTGTATGGCTAACTAGACTGAAATGTTTTCTCCGTAGAGAAAATAAAAGCCATACAGATGCACAATTCAATGAAAAAAAACTTGTTCAAGTTTGACTTACGGTTCAAAAGTTATGAAGCAAAATGCATTTTTTGAGGAGTTATCCTCTCGGTATCTGATTGAAAACGCAGCTATTAATGAAATTACATGATACAAAGTAAATTGGCAGCTTTCCAAGTAAGCGGCTCATGGTTTGAATGATTATGAGGGCATTCAATTGTTTTTACACGACTAACTTCCCTTGTCAAGACGGAAACTGGTTTATTTTAGGAGTTACCCTCTCAACCAATCTTTCAAAGTTTTTAGGCAATTACTGTAGTGACAGAATATAACATTTAGACCAGACAAGCTGTGCATATTGACGATAAATGCACATATAACTTAAGAGTTGTCCTCTCTGTATAATGTTTAACATCCAAAAACATAAGCAACCCTGTTCTGCTCATATATTACTACTGTTCATTATTTTTTCGGAATGTTAGTCAATGTGACTTAGTCAATGTGTCTTCCAAGATCGGTTATGATCAACGTAAGAACCAATAAAAACTGGTATTGCTTTGCGTTTACATGGAAGAGCGTGTAGTGGTGTGAAACCATTGTATGCGGCATTATTGGCTGTAAAACATGCACACATGGCTTTGATTAAAAAAAGTTTTAGTGACTTGCGACAAACGGTTCAAAAGTTAAAGAGCAATATAAGTGTTTTGTTCGGAGTTATCTTCTCCGAGATGGCAGGCAACTCTCTAAATGGTATGTCAAAGTACTCATGCACTTGGCAACATTCCAAGTAGGTTACTCAATGTTCATGGCTCTATTCGTTTGAGCAGACTATGACGTTGTGTCATTACGCAGCTCATTTCACAACGTTGTTGATCAATCTGCTGCTTGCTTAAAGTGTCATGACTTAAAGTCCTAATAGGCCTCTCCTGTGAGAAAACCTTCCATATCTACTTGTATTCCAACAGTTTATATTGGAACTTCTTCCAGCATACTATGACGGTGTGTCATGACGCAACGTCCTTGATCAAACTGCAGTTCACTCAGCAACGTTGTGTCATGACATAACGTCCTAATAGGCCCCTGCTGTGGGAAAACATGCCATATCTACTTGTATTTCAACAGTTTAGATTGGAATTTCTTCCAGCAAAAAAGTTCAAATTTTCAGAAAATCATTAAAAATTGCCTCTCCTTGAAAAACTTGTAAACTTACTATTGAAAACTTTTGATGCCTGTGTACATCTACCATAGTTGCACACCTTCATATAAAAATCATGCAGTTTGGATGAAAATTGCCAGAGCTATTTAGCATTTATTGAACAAAAACGGCTGTTGAAGAGGCTTGCGGAAAGTGGAATAGCGGTGACATGGTGACTTTCGCAACTTGAAAAAAAATATTTCGTTAATCTCGAAATGTGCACATACGTAACCAACTAATATTTAGAGAGTTTTGATCAGCGAATCTGTAGTTATAGAAGAAGAAACTTCGCGAAAGAAAAATAATAATAATAACTAGAAAAGATTATTTTTTCTATAGAAAAATTAAAAGCCATACAGATGCTCAGTCTGACGAAAAAGAAATGATCCATTTTCGACTTACGGTTCGAAGGTTATGGAGAAAAATGCGATTTTTGAGGAGTTATCCTCTCGGTATCCGATGGAAAACGCAGCTATTAATGAAATTACATGATGCAAAACAATTTGGCAGCTTTCCAAGTAAACAGCTCATGGCTTGAATGATTATGAACGCATCCAGTTGTTTTTACACGACTAACTTCCCTTGTCAAGAAGGAAACTGGTTTATTTTAGGAGTTACCCTCTCAACAAAACTTTCAAAGTTTCAGGCAGTTACTATAGTGACAGAACATAATATTTTGATGAGAGAAGCTGCGCAATTTGATGATATATTTACATGCAACCTAAGAGTTGTCCTCTCTGTAGAATGTTTAACATTCAAAAACATAAACAACCCTGTTCTGCTCATATATTACTACTGTTCATTATTTTTTCGGAATGTTAGTCAATGTGACTGAATCAATGTGTCTTCCAAGATCGGTTATGATCAACGTAAGAACCAATAAAAACTGGTATTTTTTTGAGTTTAAATGGAAGAGCGTGTTGTGGTGTGAAACCATTGTATGCGGCATTATTGGCTGTAAAACATGCACACATGGCTTTGATTAAAAAAAGTTTTAGTGACTTGCGACAAACGGTTCAAAAGTTAAAGAGCAATATAAGTGTTTTGTGCGGAGTTATCTTCTCCGAGATGGCAGGCAACTCTCTAAATGGTATGTCAAAGTACTCATGCACTTGGCAACATTCCAAGTAGGTTACTCAATGTTCATGGCTCTATTCGTTTGAGCAGACTATGACGTTGTGTCATTACACAGCTCACTTCACAACGACGTTGATCAAACTGCTGCTTGCTTGAAGACGTCGTGTCATGACTTAAAGTCCTAATAGGCCTCTCCTGTGAGAAAACCTGCCATATCTACTTGCATTCCAACAGTTTATATTGGAATTTCTTCCAGCAGACTATGACGGTGTGTCATGACGCAACGTCCTTGATCAAACTGCAGTTCACTCAACAACGTTGTGTCATGACATAACGTCCTAATAGGCCCCTCCTGTGAGAAAACACGCCATATCTACCTGTAATTTCAACAGTTTAAATTGGAATTTCTTCCAGCAAAAAAGTTCAAATTTTCTCAAAATCATTAAAAATTGCCTCTCCTTGAAAAACTTGTAAACTTACTATTGAAAACTGTTGATGCCTGTGTACATATACCATAGCTGCACACCCCCATATAAAAATCATGCAGTTTTTATGAAAAGTGACAGAGCTATTTAACATTTATTGAACAAAAATAGCTGTTGAAGAGGCTTGCGGAAAGTGGAATAGCTGTGACACCGTTACTTTCTTAACTCGAGAAAAATACTTTCATAAAATTTCAGATGTGTCCCTACGTAACCAACTATTTTTTAGAGAGTTCCGATCAGCGAATCTGCAGTTATAGAAGAAGAAAGTTCGCGAAAGAAAAATAATAATAATAATAATAATAATAATAACTAGAAAAAGTTATTTTTTCTGTAGAAAAATTAAAAGCCATACAGATGCTCAGTCTGACGAAAAAAAAAATGATCCATTTTCCACTTACGGTTCAAAAGTTATGGAGAAAATTGCATTTTTTGAGAAGTTATCCTCTCGGTATGTGATTGAAAACGCAATTATTAATGAAATTACATGTTGCAAAGTAATTTGGCAGCTTTCCAAGTAAGCAGCTCATCGTTTGAATGATTATGAACGCATCCAGTTGTTTTTACACGACTAACTTCCCTTGTCAAGACGGAAACTGGTTTATTTTTGGAGTTACCCTCTCAACAAAACTTTTAAAGTTTTTAGGCAGTTACTATAGTGACAGAACATAACATTTAGATGAGACAAGCTGCGCAATTTGATGATATATGTACATTTAACTTGGGAGTTGTCCTCTCTGTATAATGTAAAACATCAATACACACAAACAACACTGTTCTGCTCATATATTACTACTGTTCATTCATTACTTTTTGCGGAATGTTAGTCGATGTGACTGAATTGAAGTTTTTTCCAAGATTGGTTATGATCAACGTAACAATCAATAAAAACTGGTATTGCTTTGAGTTTTAATGGAACAGCGTGTTGCGGTGTGAAACCATTGTATGCGGCATTATTGGCTGTAAGACATGCACACATGGCTTTGATTGAAAAAAGTTTTAGTGAGTTGCGACAAACGATCCAAAAGTTAAAGAGCAATGTAAGTCTTTTGTTTGGAGTTGTCTTCTCCGAGGTGGCAGGCAACTCTCTAAATGGTCTGTCATAGTACCCATGCACTTGGCAACATTCCAAGTAAGTTACTCAATGCTAATGCCCTATTCGTTTGAGCAGACTATGACGTTGTGTCATGACGCAGCTTACTTCATAACGTCCTTGATCAAACTGCAGTTCACTCAACAACGTCGTGTCATGACAGAACGTCGTAATAGGCCCCTCCTGTGGGAAAACATGCCATTCTACTTGTATATCCACAGTTTAGATTGGAATTTCTTCCAGCAGACTCTGACGTTGTGTCATGACGCGACGTTGTTGATCAAACTGCAGTTCACTCAACAACGTCGTGTCATGACATAACGTCCTAATAGGCCCCTCCTGTGAGAAAACACGCCATATCTACTTGTATTTCCACAGTTTAGATTGGAATTTCTTCCAGCAAAAAAGTTCAAATTTTCTCAAAATCATTAAAAATTGCCTCTCCTTGAAAAACTTGTAAACTTACTATTGAAAACTTTTGATGCCTGTGTACATCTACCATAGCTGCACACCCTCGTATAAAAATCATGCAGTTTGGATGAACAATGACAGAGCTATTTAGCATTTATTGAACAAAAACGGCTGTTGAAGAGGCTTGCGGAAAGTGGAATAGCTGTGACATGGTGACTTTCGCAACTTGAAAAAAAATATTTCGTTAATCTCGAGATGTGCACCTACGTAACCAACTAATATTTAGAGAGTTCTGATCAGCGAATCTGTAGTTATAGAAGAAGAAACTTCGCGAAAGAAAAATAATAATAATAATAAAACCAGCAAAAACAATAGCCATACAGATTATATCTGTATGGCTAATAATAATAAAACCTACTAAAACAATAGCCATACAGATTATATCTGTATGGCTAATGATTGATGATGATGATGATGATGATGATGATGATGATGATGATGATGATGATGATGATGATAATAATAATAATAGTAACTAAAAAAGATTATTTTTTCTGTAGAAAAATTAAAAGCCATACAGATGCTCAGTCTGACGAAAAAAAATGATCCATTTTCGACTTACGGTTCGAAAGTTATGGAGAAAAATGCGATTTTTGAGGAGTTATCCTCTCGGTATCTGATGGAAAACGCAACTATTAATGAAATTACATGATGCAAAACAATTTGGCAGCTTTCCAAGTAAACAGCTCATGGTTTGAATGATTATGAACGCACCCAGTTGTTTTTACACGACTAACTTCCCTTGTCAAGACGGAAACTGGTTTATTTTAGGAGTTACCCTCTCAACAAAACTTTCAAAGTTTCAGGCAGTTACTATAGTGACAGAACATAATATTTTGAGGAGAGAAGCTGCGCAATTTGATGATATATTTACATGCAACCTAAGAGTTGTCCTCTCTGTAGATTGTTTAACATTCAAAAACATAAACAACCCTGTTCTGCTCATACATTACTACTGTTCATTATTTTTTCGGAATGTTAGTCAAAGTGACTTAATCAATGTGTCTTCCAAGATCGGTTATGAACAACGTAAGAACCAATAAAAACTGGTATTGCTTTGAGTTTTCATGGAAGAGCGTGTAGTGGTGTGAAACCATTGTATGCGGCATTATTGGCTGTAAAACATGCACACATGGCTTTGATTAAAAAAAGTTTTAGTGACTTGCGACAAACGGTTCAAAAGTTAAAGAGCAATATAAGTGTTTCGTTCGGAGTTGTCTTCTCCGAACTGACAGGCAACTCTCTAAATGGTCTGTCAAAGTACACATGCACTTGGCAACAATCCAAGTAAGTTACTCAATGCAAATGTCTCTATTCGTTTGAGCAGACTATGACGTTGTGTCATTACGCAGCTCAGTTCACAACGTTGTTGATCAAACTGCTGCTTGCTTAAAGACGTCGTGTCATGACTAAAAGTCCTAATAGGCCTCTCCTGTGAGAAAACCTGCCATATCTACTTGTATTCCAACAGTTTATATTGGAATTTCTTACAGCAGACTATGACGTTGTGTCATGACGCGACATTGTTGATCAAACTGCAGTTCACTCAACAACGTCGTGTCATGACATAACGTCCTAATAGGACCCTCCTGTGAGAAAACACGCCATATCTACTTGTAATTTCAACAGTTTAAATTGGAATTTCTTCCAGCAAAAAAGTTCAAATTTTCTAAAAATCATTAAAAACTGCCTCTCCTTGAAAAACTTGTAAACTTACTATTGAAAACTTTTGATGCCTGTGTACATCTACCATAGCTGCACACCCTCATATAAAAATGATGCAGTTTTGATGAAAAGTGACAGAGGTATTTAGCATTTGTTGAACAAAAATGGCTGTTGAAGAGGCTTGCGGAAAGTGGAATAGCTGTGACACCGTGAATTTTTTAACTCGAGAAAAATACTTTCATGAAATTTCAGATGTGTCCCTACGTAACCAACTATTTTTTAGAGAGTTCCGATCAGCGAATCTGTAGTTATAGAAGAAGAAACTTCGCGAAAGAAAAATAATAATAATAATAATAATAATAACTAGAAAAGATTATTTTTTCTGTAGAAGAATTAAAAGCCATACAGATGCTCAGTCTGACGAAAAAAAAATGATCCATTTTCGACTTACGGTTCGAAAGTTATGGAGAAAAGTGCAATTTTTGAGGAGTTATCCTCTCGGTATCTGATGGAAAACGCAGCTATTAATGAATATACATGATGCAAAACAATTTGGCAGCTTTCCAAGTAAACAGCTCATGGTTTGAATGATTATGAACGCATCCAGTTGTTTTTACACGACTAACTTCCCTTGTCAAGACGGAAACTGGTTCATTTTAGGAGTTACCCTCTCAACAAAACTTTCAAAGTTTCAGGCAGTTACTATAGTGACAGAACATAATATTTTGATGAGAGAAGCTGCGCAATTTGATGATATATTTACATGCAACCTAAGAGTTGTCCTCTCTGTAGAATGTTCAACATTCAAAAACATAAACAACCCTTTTCTGCTCATATATTACTACTGTTCATTATTTTTTCGGAATGTTAGTCAATGTGACTTAATCAATGTGTCTTCCAAGATCGGTTATGATCAACGTAAGAACCAATAAAAACTGGTATTTTTTTGAGTTTAAATGGAAGAGCGTGTTGTGGTGTGAAACCATTGTATGCAGCATTATTGGCTGTAAAACATGCACACATGGCTTTGATTAAAAAAAGTTTTAGTGACTTGCGACAAACGGTTCAAAAGTTAAAGAGCAATATAAGTGTTTTGTTCGGAGTTTTCTTCTCCGAGATTGCAGGCAACTCTCTAAATGGTATGTCAAAGTACTCATGCACTTGGCAACATTCCAAGTAGGTTACTCAATGCTCATGGCTCTATTCGTTTGAGCAGACTATGACGTTGTGTTATTACACAGCTCACTTCACAACGACGTTGATCAAACTGCTGCTTGCTTGAAGACGTCGTGTCATGACTTAAAGTCCTAATAGGCCTCTCCTGTGAGAAAACCTGCCATATCTACTTGCATTCCAACAGTTTATATTGGAATTTCTTCCAGCAGACTATGACGGTGTGTCATGACGCAACGTCCTTGATCAAACTGCAGTTCACTCAACAACGTTGTGTCATGACATAACGTCCTAATAGGCCCCTCCTGTGAGAAAACACGCCATATCTACCTGTAATTTCAACAGTTTAAATTGGAATTTCTTCCAGCAAAAAAGTTCAAATTTTCTCAAAATCATTAAAAATTGCCTCTCCTTGAAAAACTTGTAAACTTACTATTGAAAACTGTTGATGCCTGTGTACATATACCATAGCTGCACACCCCCATATAAAAATCATGCAGTTTTTATGAAAAGTGACAGAGCTATTTAACATTTATTGAACAAAAATAGCTGTTGAAGAGGCTTGCGGAAAGTGGAATAGCTGTGACACCGTTACTTTCTTAACTCGAGAAAAATACTTTCATAAAATTTCAGATGTGTCCCTACGTAACCAACTATTTTTTAGAGAGTTCCGATCAGCGAATCTGCAGTTATAGAAGAAGAAAGTTCGCGAAAGAAAAATAATAATAATAATAATAATAATAATAACTAGAAAAAGTTATTTTTTCTGTAGAAAAATTAAAAGCCATACAGATGCTCAGTCTGACGAAAAAAAAAATGATCCATTTTCCACTTACGGTTCAAAAGTTATGGAGAAAATTGCATTTTTTGAGAAGTTATCCTCTCGGTATGTGATTGAAAACGCAATTATTAATGAAATTACATGTTGCAAAGTAATTTGGCAGCTTTCCAAGTAAGCAGCTCATCGTTTGAATGATTATGAACGCATCCAGTTGTTTTTACACGACTAACTTCCCTTGTCAAGACGGAAACTGGTTTATTTTTGGAGTTACCCTCTCAACAAAACTTTTAAAGTTTTTAGGCAGTTACTATAGTGACAGAACATAACATTTAGATGAGACAAGCTGCGCAATTTGATGATATATGTACATTTAACTTGGGAGTTGTCCTCTCTGTATAATGTAAAACATCAATACACACAAACAACACTGTTCTGCTCATATATTACTACTGTTCATTCATTACTTTTTGCGGAATGTTAGTCGATGTGACTGAATTGAAGTTTTTTCCAAGATTGGTTATGATCAACGTAACAATCAATAAAAACTGGTATTGCTTTGAGTTTTAATGGAACAGCGTGTTGCGGTGTGAAACCATTGTATGCGGCATTATTGGCTGTAAGACATGCACACATGGCTTTGATTGAAAAAAGTTTTAGTGAGTTGCGACAAACGATCCAAAAGTTAAAGAGCAATGTAAGTCTTTTGTTTGGAGTTGTCTTCTCCGAGGTGGCAGGCAACTCTCTAAATGGTCTGTCATAGTACCCATGCACTTGGCAACATTCCAAGTAAGTTACTCAATGCTAATGCCCTATTCGTTTGAGCAGACTATGACGTTGTGTCATGACGCAGCTTACTTCATAACGTCCTTGATCAAACTGCAGTTCACTCAACAACGTCGTGTCATGACAGAACGTCGTAATAGGCCCCTCCTGTGGGAAAACATGCCATTCTACTTGTATATCCACAGTTTGGATTGGAATTTCTTCCAGCAGACTCTGACGTTGTGTCATGACGCGACGTTGTTGATCAAACTGCAGTTCACTCAACAACGTCGTGTCATGACATAACGTCCTAATAGGCCCCTCCTGTGAGAAAACACGCCATATCTACTTGTATTTCCACAGTTTAGATTGGAATTTCTTCCAGCAAAAAAGTTCAAATTTTCTCAAAATCATTAAAAATTGCCTCTCCTTGAAAAACTTGTAAACTTACTATTGAAAACTTTTGATGCCTGTGTACATCTACCATAGCTGCACACCCTCGTATAAAAATCATGCAGTTTGGATGAACAATGACAGAGCTATTTAGCATTTATTGAACAAAAACGGCTGTTGAAGAGGCTTGCGGAAAGTGGAATAGCTGTGACATGGTGACTTTCGCAACTTGAAAAAAAATATTTCGTTAATCTCGAGATGTGCACCTACGTAACCAACTAATATTTAGAGAGTTCTGATCAGCGAATCTGTAGTTATAGAAGAAGAAACTTCGCGAAAGAAAAATAATAATAATAATAAAACCAGCAAAAACAATAGCCATACAGATTATATCTGTATGGCTAATAATAATAAAACCTACTAAAACAATAGCCATACAGATTATATCTGTATGGCTAATGATTGATGATGATGATGATGATGATGATGATGATGATGATGATGATGATGATGATGATGATGATGATAATAATAATAATAGTAACTAAAAAAGATTATTTTTTCTGTAGAAAAATTAAAAGCCATACAGATGCTCAGTCTGACGAAAAAAAATGATCCATTTTCGACTTACGGTTCGAAAGTTATGGAGAAAAATGCGATTTTTGAGGAGTTATCCTCTCGGTATCTGATGGAAAACGCAACTATTAATGAAATTACATGATGCAAAACAATTTGGCAGCTTTCCAAGTAAACAGCTCATGGTTTGAATGATTATGAACGCACCCAGTTGTTTTTACACGACTAACTTCCCTTGTCAAGACGGAAACTGGTTTATTTTAGGAGTTACCCTCTCAACAAAACTTTCAAAGTTTCAGGCAGTTACTATAGTGACAGAACATAATATTTTGAGGAGAGAAGCTGCGCAATTTGATGATATATTTACATGCAACCTAAGAGTTGTCCTCTCTGTAGATTGTTTAACATTCAAAAACATAAACAACCCTGTTCTGCTCATACATTACTACTGTTCATTATTTTTTCGGAATGTTAGTCAAAGTGACTTAATCAATGTGTCTTCCAAGATCGGTTATGAACAACGTAAGAACCAATAAAAACTGGTATTGCTTTGAGTTTTCATGGAAGAGCGTGTAGTGGTGTGAAACCATTGTATGCGGCATTATTGGCTGTAAAACATGCACACATGGCTTTGATTAAAAAAAGTTTTAGTGACTTGCGACAAACGGTTCAAAAGTTAAAGAGCAATATAAGTGTTTCGTTCGGAGTTGTCTTCTCCGAACTGACAGGCAACTCTCTAAATGGTCTGTCAAAGTACACATGCACTTGGCAACAATCCAAGTAAGTTACTCAATGCAAATGTCTCTATTCGTTTGAGCAGACTATGACGTTGTGTCATTACGCAGCTCAGTTCACAACGTTGTTGATCAAACTGCTGCTTGCTTAAAGACGTCGTGTCATGACTAAAAGTCCTAATAGGCCTCTCCTGTGAGAAAACCTGCCATATCTACTTGTATTCCAACAGTTTATATTGGAATTTCTTACAGCAGACTATGACGTTGTGTCATGACGCGACATTGTTGATCAAACTGCAGTTCACTCAACAACGTCGTGTCATGACATAACGTCCTAATAGGACCCTCCTGTGAGAAAACACGCCATATCTACTTGTAATTTCAACAGTTTAAATTGGAATTTCTTCCAGCAAAAAAGTTCAAATTTTCTAAAAATCATTAAAAACTGCCTCTCCTTGAAAAACTTGTAAACTTACTATTGAAAACTTTTGATGCCTGTGTACATCTACCATAGCTGCACACCCTCATATAAAAATGATGCAGTTTTGATGAAAAGTGACAGAGGTATTTAGCATTTGTTGAACAAAAATGGCTGTTGAAGAGGCTTGCGGAAAGTGGAATAGCTGTGACACCGTGAATTTTTTAACTCGAGAAAAATACTTTCATGAAATTTCAGATGTGTCCCTACGTAACCAACTATTTTTTAGAGAGTTCCGATCAGCGAATCTGTAGTTATAGAAGAAGAAACTTCGCGAAAGAAAAATAATAATAATAATAATAATAATAACTAGAAAAGATTATTTTTTCTGTAGAAGAATTAAAAGCCATACAGATGCTCAGTCTGACGAAAAAAAAATGATCCATTTTCGACTTACGGTTCGAAAGTTATGGAGAAAAGTGCAATTTTTGAGGAGTTATCCTCTCGGTATCTGATGGAAAACGCAGCTATTAATGAATATACATGATGCAAAACAATTTGGCAGCTTTCCAAGTAAACAGCTCATGGTTTGAATGATTATGAACGCATCCAGTTGTTTTTACACGACTAACTTCCCTTGTCAAGACGGAAACTGGTTCATTTTAGGAGTTACCCTCTCAACAAAACTTTCAAAGTTTCAGGCAGTTACTATAGTGACAGAACATAATATTTTGATGAGAGAGGCTGCGCAATTTGATGATATATTTACATGCAACCTAAGAGTTGTCCTCTCTGTAGAATGTTCAACATTCAAAAACATAAACAACCCTTTTCTGCTCATATATTACTACTGTTCATTATTTTTTCGGAATGTTAGTCAATGTGACTTAATCAATGTGTCTTCCAAGATCGGTTATGATCAACGTAAGAACCAATAAAAACTGGTATTTTTTTGAGTTTAAATGGAAGAGCGTGTTGTGGTGTGAAACCATTGTATGCAGCATTATTGGCTGTAAAACATGCACACATGGCTTTGATTAAAAAAAGTTTTAGTGACTTGCGACAAACGGTTCAAAAGTTAAAGAGCAATATAAGTGTTTTGTTCGGAGTTTTCTTCTCCGAGATTGCAGGCAACTCTCTAAATGGTATGTCAAAGTACTCATGCACTTGGCAACATTCCAAGTAGGTTACTCAATGCTCATGGCTCTATTCGTTTGAGCAGACTATGACGTTGTGTTATTACACAGCTCACTTCACAACGACGTTGATCAAACTGCTGCTTGCTTGAAGACGTCGTGTCATGACTTAAAGTCCTAATAGGCCTCTCCTGTGAGAAAACCTGCCATATCTACTTGTATTCCAACAGTTTATATTGGATTTTCTTCCAGCAGACTATGCCGGTGTGTCATGACGCAACGTCCTTGATCAAACTGCAGTTCACTCAACAACGTTGTGTCATGACATAACGTCCTAATAGGCCCCTCCTGTGAGAAAACACGCGAGATCTACCTGTAATTTCAACAGTTTAAATTGGAATTTCTTCCAGCAAAAAAGTTCAAATTTTCTCAAAATCATTAAAAATTGCCTCTCCTTGAAAAACTTGTAAACTTACTATTGAAAACTGTTGATGCCTGTGTACATATACCATAGCTGCACACCCCCATATAAATATCATGCAGTTTTGATGAAAAGTGACAGAGCTATCTAGCATTTATTGAACAAAAATAGCTTTTGAAGAGGCTTGCGGAAAGTGGAATAGCTGTGACACCGTTACTTTATTAACTCAAGATAATTACTTTAATAAAATTTCAGATGTGTCTCTACGTAACCAACTATTTTTTAGAGAGTTCCGATCAGCGAATCTGTAGTTATAGAAAAAGAAAGTTCGCGAAAGAAAAATAATAATGTTAATAATAACTAGACTAAAATGTTTTCTCTGTAGAGAAAATAAAAGCCATACAGATGCACGGTTCAACGAAAAAAAAATTATTCAAATTCGACTCACAGTTCAAAAGTTATGGAGAAAAATGCGATTTTTGAGGAGTTATCCTCTCGGTATCTGATGGAAAACGCAGCTATTAATGAAATTACATGATGCAAAACAATTTGGCAGCTTTCCAAGTAAACAGCTCATGGTTTGAATGATTATGATTGCATCCAGTTGTTTTTACACGACTAACTTCCCTTGTCAAGACGGAAACTGGTTTATTTTAGGAGTTACCCTCTCAACAAAACTTTCAAAGTTTCAGGCAGTTACTATAGTGACAGAACAGTATCTTTTGATGAGAGAAGCTGCGCAATTTGATGATATATTTACATGCAACCTAAGAGTTGTCCTCTCTGTATAATGTTTAACATTCAAAAACATAAACAACCCTGTTCTGCTCATATATTACTACTGTTCATTATTTTTTCGGAATGTTAGTCAATGTGACTTAATCAATGTGTCTTCCAAGATCGGTTATGATCAACGTAAGAACCAATAAAAACTGGTATTTCTTTGAGTTTAAATGGAAGAGCGTGTTGTGGTGTGAAACCATTGTATGCGGCATTATTGGCTGTAAAACATGCACACATGGCTTTGATTAAAAAAAGTTTTAGTGACTTGCGACAAACGGTTCAAAAGTTAAAGAGCAATATAAGTGTTTTGTTCGGAGTTATCTTCTCCGAGATGGCAGTCAACTCTCTAAATGGTATGTCAAAGTACTCATGCACTTGGCAACATTCCAAGTAGGTTACTCAATGCTCATGGCTCTATTCGTTTGAGCAGACTATGACGTTGTGTCATTACACAGCTCACTTCGCAACGTCATTGATCAAACTGCTGCTTGCTTAAAGACGTCGTGTCATGACTTAAAGTCCTAATAGGCCTCTCCTGTGAGAAAACCTGCCGTATCTACTTGTATTCCAACCGTTTAGATTGGAATTTCTTCCAGCAGACTATGACGGTGTGTCATGACGCAACGTCCTTGATCAAACTGCAGTTCACTCAACAACGTTGTGTCATGACATAACGTCCTAATAGGCCCCTCCTGTGAGAAAACACGCCATATCTACTTGTAATTTCAACAGTTTAAATTGGAATTTCTTCCAGCAAAAAAGTTCAAATTTTCTCAAAATCATTAAAAATTGCCTCTCCTTGAAAAACTTGTAAACTTACTATTGAAAACTGTTGATGCCTGTGTACATATACCATAGCTGCACACCCCCATATAAAATCATGCAGTTTTGATGAAAAGTGACAGAGCTATTTAGCATTTATTGAACAAAAATAGCTGTTGAAGAGGCTTGCGGAAATTGGAATAGCTGTGACACCGTTACTTTCTTAACTAAAGAAAAATACTTTCATAAAATTTCAGATGTGTCCCTACGTAACCAACTATTTTTTAGAGAGTTCCGATCAGCGAATCTGCAGTTATAGAAGAAGAAAGTTCGCGAAAGAAAAATAATAATAATAATAATAATAATAATAATAATAATAATAAAACCTACTAAAACAATAGCCATACAGATTATATCTGTATGGCTAATGATTGATGATGATTGATGATGATGATGATGATGATGATGATGATGATGATGATGATGATGATGTTGATGATGATGATGATGATGATGATGATGATGATGATGATGATGATGATGATGATGATGATGATGATGATGATAATAATAATAATAGTAACTAGAAAAGATTATTTTTTCTGTAGAAAAATTAAAAGCCATACAGATGCTCAGTCTGACGAAAAAAAATGATCCATTTTCGACTTACGGTTCGAAAGTTATGGAGAAAAATGCGATTTTTGAGGAGTTATCCTCTCGGTATCTGATGGAAAACGCAACTATTAATGAAATTACATGATGCAAAACAGTTTGGCAGCTTTCCAAGTAAACAGCTCATGGTTTGAATGATTATGAACGCACCCAGTTGTTTTTACACGACTAACTTCCCTTGTCAAGACGGAAACTGGTTTATTTTAGGAGTTACCCTCTCAACAAAACTTTGAAAGTTTCAGGCAGTTACTATAGTGACAGAACATAATATTTTGAGGAGAGAAGCTGCGCAATTTGATGATATATTTACATGCAACCTAAGAGTTGTCCTCTCTGTAGATTGTTTAACATTCAAAAACATAAACAACCCTGTTCTGCTCATACATTACTACTGTTCATTATTTTTTCGGAATGTTAGTCAAAGTGACTTAATCAATGTGTCTTCCAAGATCGGTTATGAACAACGTAAGAACCAATAAAAACTGGTATTGCTTTGCGTTTTTATGGAAGAGCGTGTAGTGGTGTGAAACCATTGTATGCGGCATTATTGGCTGTAAAACATGCACACATGGCTTTGATTAAAAAAAGTTTTAGTGACTTGCGACAAACGGTTCAAAAGTTAAAGAGCAATATAAGTGTTTTGTTCGGAGTTATCTTCTCCGAGATGGCAGC
Source organism: Cryptosula pallasiana (assembly GCA_945261195.1). Classification (NCBI taxonomy): domain Eukaryota; kingdom Metazoa; phylum Bryozoa; class Gymnolaemata; order Cheilostomatida; family Cryptosulidae; genus Cryptosula; species Cryptosula pallasiana. The sequence goes on along the minus strand of OX183136.1, from coordinate 12,427,296 downwards.
CAACTCTCTAAATGGTATGTCAAAGTACTCATGCACTTGGCAACATTCCAAGTAGGTTACTCAATGCTCATGGCTCTATTCGTTTGAGCAGACTATGACGTTGTGTCATTACACAGCTCACTTCATAACGACGTTGATCAAACTGCTGCTTGCTTACAGACGTCGTGTCATGACTTAAAGTCCTAATAGGCCTCTCCAGTGAGAAAACCTGCCATATCTACTTGTATTCCAACAGTTTATATTGGAATTTCTTACAGCAGACTATGACGTTGTGTCATGACGCAACGTCCTTGATCAAACTGCAGTTCACTCAACAACGTTGTGTCATGACATAACGTCCTAATAGGCCCCTCCTGTGGGAAAACATGCCATATCTACTTGTATCTCAACAGTTTCGATTGGAATTTCTTCCAGCAAAAAAGTTCAAAATTTCTGGAAATCATTAAAACTTGCTTCTCCTTGAAAAACTTGTAAACTTACTATTGAAAACTTTTGATGCCTGTGTACATCTACCATAGCTGCACACCCTCATATAAAAATGATGCAGTTTTGATGAAAAGTGACAGAGGTATTTAGCATTTGTTGAACAAAAATGGCTGTTGAAGAGGCTTGCGGAAAGTGGAATAGCTGTGACACCGTGAATTTCTTAACTCGAGAAAAATACTTTCATGAAATTTCAGATGTGTCCCTACGTAACCAACTATTTTTTAGAGAGTTCTGATCAGCGAATCTGTAGTTATAGAAGAAGAAAGTTCGCGAAAGAAAAATAATAATAATAATAATAATAACTAGAAAAGATTATTTTTTCTGTAGAAGGATTAAAAGCCATACAGATGCTCAGTCTGACGAAAAAAAAATGATCCATTTTCGACTTACGGTTCGAAAGTTATGGAGAAAAGTGCGATTTTTGAGGAGTTATCCTCTTGGTATCTGATGGAAAACGCAGCTATTAATGAATATACATGATGCAAAACAATTTGGCAGCTTTCCAAGTAAACAGCTCATGGTTTGAATGATTATGAACGCATCCAGTTGTTTTTACACGACTAACTTCCCTTGTCAAGACGGAAACTGGTTCATTTTAGGAGTTACCCTCTCAACAAAACTTTCAAAGTTTCAGGCAGTTACTATAGTGACAGAACATTATCTTTTGATGAGAGAAGCTGCGCAATTTGATGATATATTTACATGCAACCTAAGAGTTGTCCTCTCTGTAGAATGTTTAACATTCAAAAACATAAACAACCCTTTTCTGCTCATATATTACTACTGTTCATTATTTTTTCGGAATGTTAGTCAATGTGACTTAATCAATGTGTCTTCCAAGATCGGTTATGATCAACGTAAGAACCAATAAAAACTGGTATTTCTTTGAGTTTAAATGGAAGAGCGTGTTGTGGTGTGAAACCATTGTATGCAGCATTATTGGCTGTAAAACATGCACACATGGCTTTGATTAAAAAAAGTTTTAGTGACTTGCGACAAACGGTTCAAAAGTTAAAGAGCAATATAAGTGTTTTGTTCGGAGTTATCTTCTCCGAGATTGCAGGCAACTCTCTAAATGGTATGTCAAAGTACTCATGCACTTGGCAACATTCCAAGTAGGTTACTCAATGCTCATGGCTCTATTCGTTTGAGCAGACTATGACGTTGTGTTATTACACAGCTCACTTCACAACGACGTTGATCAAACTGCTGCTTGCTTAAAGACGTCGTGTCATGACTTAAAGTCCTAATAGGCCTCTCCTGTGAGAAAACCTGCCATATCTACTTGTATTCCAACAGTTTATATTGGATTTTCTTCCAGCAGACTATGCCGGTGTGTCATGACGCAACGTCCTTGATCAAACTGCAGTTCACTCAACAACGTTGTGTCATGACATAACGTCCTAATAGGCCCCTCCTGTGAGAAAACACGCGATATCTACCTGTAATTTCAACAGTTTAAATTGGAATTTCTTCCAGCAAAAAAGTTCAAATTTTCTCAAAATCATTAAAAATTGCCTCTCCTTGAAAAACTTGTAAACTTACTATTGAAAACTGTTGATGCCTGTGTACATATACCATAGCTGCACACCCCCATATAAATATCATGCAGTTTTGATGAAAAGTGACAGAGCTATCTAGCATTTATTGAACAAAAATAGCTTTTGAAGAGGCTTGCGGAAAGTGGAATAGCTGTGACACCGTTACTTTATTAACTCAAGATAATTACTTTAATAAAATTTCAGATGTGTCTCTACGTAACCAACTATTTTTTAGAGAGTTCCGATCAGCGAATCTGTAGTTATAGAAAAAGAAAGTTCGCGAAAGAAAAATAATAATAATAATAATAATAATAATAATAATAATAATAATAATAATAACTAGAAAAGATTATTTTTTCTGTAGAAAAATTAAAAGCCATACAGATGCTCAGTCTGACGAAAAAAAATGATCCATTTTCGACTTACGGTTCGAAAGTTATGGAGAAAAATGCGATTTTTGAGGAGTTATCCTCTCGGTATCCGATGGAAAACGCAGCTATTAATGAAATTACATGATGCAAAACAGTTTGGCAACTTTCCAAGTAAACAGCTCATGGTTTGAATGATTATGAACGCATCCAGTTGTTTTTACACGACTAACTTCCCTTGTCAAGACGGAAACTGGTTTATTTTAGGAGTTACCCTCTCAACAAAACTTTCAAAGTTTCAGGCAGTTACTATAGTGACAGAACATAATCTTTTGATGAGAGAAGCTGCGCAATTTGATGATATATTTACATGCAACCTAAGAGTTGTCCTCTCTGTATAATGTTTAACATTCAAAAACATAAACAACCCTGTTCTGCTCATATATTACTACTGTTCATTATTTTTTCGGAATGTTAGTCAATGTGACTTAATCAATGTGTCTTCCAAGATCGGTTATGATCAACGTAAGAACCAATAAAAACTGGTAATTCTTTGAGTTTAAATGGAAGAGCGTGTTGTGGTGTGAAACCATTGTCTGCGGCATTATTGGCTGTAAAACATGCACACATGGCTTTGATTAAAAAAAGTTTTAGTGACTTGCGACAAACGGTTCAAAAGTTAAAGAGCAATATAAGTGT